>OU744316.1:37168745-37768745 GCA_916610145.1 Eristalis arbustorum
GCCTTTTTTTGTGGATGGGGCATATGGAACTGATATTCCAGTCGTCGGGCAAGCTTTCATCTTCCCAAATTCGGTGCATGCTCCCTACCATTACATTTCCCCAGCTCTTAAAAGCTCCGATAGTAAGCCATCTGAGCCTGCGGCTTTGTTGTTCTTCAGCCTTTTAATGGCTGTACCGACCAGGACAGGACTACTTCGTCGGGATTTCCTGGTTCCCTATCACTCTCTCCTAGTCAGGTCCGCCAAGCAGCTATTGGAATTGTTGCTTAAATACATCCACTCTTCCCTGTGGGCAGTAACTAGATTACCCTTGCAATTTCATAAAGTCGTCGGTTGCACGTTTTTCCTGCTGACACTCGCCATCATACCACGGGTTTCTTGTCGGGTTTGTTAGGTAGCCTAAGGTAGTTTTCGCTACCTCTTTGACGGACAAGCGGCAATGCAACCACATCTCGTTAGCACTTGACGTAGGCATACCTGAGAGTATCTCACTTAATTGCTCTTCGTTGGCTCTGGCAAACTCCGGTGTGCTTAGGCGCTCAATGTCAAAAGTTCTCTTTGTCGGCTGGTGCAGCTTTCTGCGGCGACAAGAAAATGGTCAGAGTCGACGTTTGCCCCCCTGAATGTTTGCACATCCAGGATATTTGACGCGCGTCTTCGGTCAAAAAGCACATGGTTCATTTGGTTGGCGGTTCGACATCCGAGGATCGCCAGGTTGCTGTGTGGATTTTTTTTGCAAGGGAATCTTGTGCTATTTATGACCATATTACGTGCTGCCGCAAAGTCTGTGTTCGACCATCCGAGGATCGCCAGGGGCCGTTATCTGTTATCGTGTCGTGGAGGCTGTGCTTTTCGATCACTCCGCCAAAGATGTTTTCCTTGCCGATTTTATCATTGAAGTCTCCGAGTACGATTTTGACATCGTACTCCGGACAGGCTCCGTAGGCACCGTCCAAGAGGTCGTAATAATCCTCTTTGACAGAGTCTTCAGCTTCGTCGGTAGAGGCATGTGCACATATGAGGCTGATGTTGTAGTATCTGCCTTGGATGTGGATCACAGCCAGGCGATCGCTTATCGGCTTAAAGCCGATGACCTTCGACCTTAGCCGTTTTCCCACGACGAATTCGCATCCAAATACTTGCAAGCTTTTGTGACAGCTGTAATATATGTTGTCCTATCCAACTTATTCCCTGGAGCGCAGTAATATCCGCTTTAGCGCTTTAGCAGTGTACCGTTAAAGTCCGAAATGCTTTCCGAGCCTATTAAATATTTTCCACGCTGGTGAATAGCCATGTTAATAGCAAAAGAGAATAGCAAAGGTTTCGGCTGTAAATATTGATGCGGTCTTAGAGAGGTTACAACAAATATAATTTTGATGGGTACAGTGGGGAAGGAACAAAAAAATAAAATAACTTAAATTAATTGAAGTTATATTTTATTATAATTTCTATTAAATCTACTAGCTTTTAATTATGGAACTTAACTGACCCCGATGAGATTATTTGCCGAAATATAACCATCACGACTAACCAATTGAAATCATAGCGTCTATATGTACGTAATAAGACAATTTGTTATTTCATAAAAAATTAAGCGTTAACAATTCATTATTTATTTACAACATAATGATACAAATTCACTTTACGATTGCTGCCTATAAATGTATAAGTTAAACATATAAATAAAAGAATAAACCTTTTTACAAAACAAACATGCAATAATACCACATTTTGAAGCTTCTGGATAATTGGTATCAATGAGAAGATGCAAAATGTGCTTCTAAGTACAAGCACAGCATTCTATTTGTGAACTAGCTATCCTTCTTGACTTTTTCCTGGCTGATCTTGTCTAGATTAATACTTGACTCCATGTCATCTTCACTTTTGGATTCATCAGACTTCCGGTCGGCGGAACCATTTTCCAAGCATTCCAGCACTTCTACTCCAGATGTAATAGGTTCTTTAAAAGAACTATGTTTTTCAAAAGCTTGTAGAAGGCGTTTCAAATTCGATCCTGTTATTCGGTCCCCATCCGAATCGTTTTGCACCTGTTGCACATGCGGCTGGTTTGTGGTGGATATTTTCACTGCTGAATAAGCATAAAACCAAGCACTTGGACTGAGAAAATATTTAAATAGGAGCTTAGTGAGAAAAATGAAGAGAAAAGGCACACAAAGCATCGCAATGATATTATACGGAAATCCCATTGAGTCTGAGAAACAAGAAAAAACAATATGAAACGTCAATGTCTGGAAATTGGTAGGATGCACATTTAATCTTACCTTTAAAAGTCTTGGTTATTGACATGCACTTTTCAATAATAATCTCAATCTGATTGAGAAACATCTCACTAGCGTAGATAGAAAGAACTCTATCAGGCCTGCAGAATGGAAGGTCCACCTTAGTTTGCGATCTAAATGAAACATATTTATCAAATGCAAACATAAACATAATATCGTAAGGGTTTTACTGAATATTTGATATCAGTTTATCCTCCTTCGATGAGCTGAATATTGCATTGAACATATTTCTAAACCAACCACTTCCTCGGCTTTCATTTTCCCTCACAAAGGCAACAATTTTTTCAGCCTCTAGTTTCTAAATAAAAAATTGAAGTTATGATTAAATTGGAAATGCTGTACAGGTATATAAAATGCTATACTATTGGCAAATATTTCTCAATTAGTGATGTGTCTTACGTTTTTACCCATTGGGTGAGTATTTAAAAAAGGCTATATACCAGAATATATCCAAAAATGTAGGATAATCACCTTACCAAACATGCTTATTTATAATTTCGATGTTGCAAGTCAACTTTTATTCAACATGCATAATTTGAATTTGAATTGAAAATGAGATTTTTTTAACTCTGAACTAATGTGTTATGATGATTCTGATTTCGTTGGAAAGGTGGAGTTTACGGATGTGTATCTCGAGTTTCTTTTGCGGTTTTTAAATCCCAAAGTTAACCAATATTAAGTAAACAAATCTAAATTAGGGGCCTAGCTTCACAGCAACAACTCGTGTTGTGGGTGCTATTGTTCTCTCACGAGTTGTATGCCGACTCCGAAAGGCCAAGTTGGAGAAGCTTTTTCTAGACAGGAAAATACTCTTTGAGCATTGTCAGTGACTCGAAAGAGGTGGGGTCGTGAAAATATATATAATTTTTGCACAGAGCAGGAATCGAACCTAAGACGTCGAGGTCGGGGTCGACGCACATACCCATACCGCCATGGGCCACCACTAACTTAAACTCCGTAATTTAAACAGCAAAATAATAACAAACATAATGAAATGGGTTTAGAACTTCCAAAGACGGTAAATTAATATGCATATCGCACAATTGATCTTATGCTATGAGGTAATATTGAATCGCCAACAGTGAGGTGACACGCAGAAAAGCTTACAACGAATCTTATTTGCGATGTTAAGCTCGAGGTAACTAACATTGTATTTACACAAGTTCCATAGCTCATACTATTTGTGCAACAGCAATTTAAAGCCGCAGTTGATAACCCGAATAGATACATTACCGCTTGCGTGGACCGGTTGTTGTGTCGTTGTGAATCTGTGAGTAAGGTTAACTCACACTAACACACACTTGAACCTACGATTTTCGTGTTTGATTTCCAGTATGGCAAAAACCTCCTCTTTCGTTCATCGAAAGACGAAATTCGAGGCACAGTGCTCAAAAAGTAATACATTGCGCGTCAAGAAAACATTTCACAAAAGTTTCAGAAAGGTCGAATCTCTACCCCCTGGAATTTCTAGGAATTTAGCCCCTTCCATACCATTATCACCCAGGCATTTAAAATGCATGGAACAATAGACTTGGTACAACTGAATTTTATGAAAACTTAAAGCGTACATACTGCCAATTTAACCCATTAGTATACTCACTCTATTGCATTCCAAGTAGGTATGTAAGTATCCGAACAAAAAAAATCCAATCGCCAACACAGCTATTAGGTTTTTGTTGTAACGTTTATGAATAAACCATATCAACATCATAATTCCAGTTATGAAGCAGATGAAACGAGTCTGAAGTATGCGAAAAATAAAATAAAATACAGCGTTATACTATTCGATGAGTTATACCTCAGAATTAGACCAAAGCACTTTCAAAATTTGAAAACAAACTTTTATAATATCAGAAATTAGCCAGAGTAAGTTCCAACTCTCTTCCGCACCACCTGCACCTGTGACTACTTTGGCAGTTGTAAGAATTTGTGTAATAGCAGTGTCCAAGTTTCGAATATCAGTAGTTTTCTCAATGATTGCCAATTGATCTGCGGTCACTGTAAAAAGGATAGTTCTTTGCAGTTTTCCCGTATCATCATTTTTCTGCAAGAATAACAAAACTTTGTATGACGTCATTCTCATTTGATTGAAATAGTCGTTTACCTTAAGAACATTTCTGTTGAATAGATTTGATATTAGTTTCTTGTAGTAAAATGCTGCCAATCCACCATCTTCGGCTACATCACAGACCGGACATACATTCGGACCACAATCTGGTGATAAATGTGATCCCCAGGCATTTGGGTCTTCCCAGGCATCGTCCATTTTATCTGTGGACACTTTGCCGACTATAAGTCCAACTATTAAAACTATAATATAATACTTCATCTGAAAGACGTTCAATTATGGAACTGCGAGATTCGAAATCTTTTTAGTAGTATGATAGGCAGAAAGAAGAGAGCGCTCTTATATGATTGCACTGATATGAACTAGCTGTTGATTTAAAGCAGACTTAAAGTAAAAGTTGAATTCCCGCAAAATAACAAGCGATCAGCTGGCGTAAGTATAATCAAAAGTCATATAAAGCATACCATATGTGCCACTTTATTTTTGACGTTTTAACAAACAAATTCATTCAAACCGCTTGTCACCTGGGATGTGTTCGTACACACAAGAAACTTATGAGTAAAGTTAAGTAAGGTCATATATTTCTGTTCTTCACTGAATATGGCCGTTGCCAAACATCACATCCAAGAATGAAGTGTTGTGTTTAAATTTATCCATCACACTTGGCTTAGTTCTTCGTAACTTAATTCACCGGGCTGCCACTTTTGAATAAACCGAATTTAACCCTCAATCGAAATTGTCACCCACTGGCATAAATGAGACGTCACCCTAGGACATTTCTTCAATGCTATTACATTCTGCACTTATTTGCTGTTAAAGACCTTAAAAAATACTTTAATAACACAAAGGTGCATTTAAATATCAGATTAACTAGATTTAAAGAAACCGTTGTGCAATTTGACATGATTCCCCACAAAATGTTCTCAAGAAATCAGTATTCACGAATTAGTTCGTCGCATTTCGTGTTCGTAACGTAGTAGAACATTGGGACCATTTTCGAACGGCAATGCTATTAGTTGTCTTTGTTGTGTTGCCCTGTTCGCTGGCTGACTGGCTAGCCCCTCAACCCATTCAACAATACTTATCAAAACTCATCCTCTTCTTCATTGAATTGTCGTAAGAAAAACAGCCGTGGCGTCGCAGAAAATCAGCTGTGATCAGACATAAATACGAGTAATTAAATTACCTGCATTAATTGTTTACAGCGAAGTAGCCACCACAGGCCACCCAAGAGCTCCCTATCTTGGGCTCTAGTCGAAAAATCAAATTGAGTTTCATCCACCAAGGCTGCGGAGAAAATTGTGCTTTATAAAACGAATAACTGTAACGCCAAGGGATATTTTTTTGTTTTATTTTTTTCTTTTCATCCGAAAAGGGAGTGTGTAGTTGGAAAGGAAAGGAGAAAGAAAATTGAGAAATAAAAATGTCTGAAATAAAATCAATGGAACACGCCACGCTTAAGGTGCCTTACGAAGTGCTCAATAAGAAATTTCGTGTGGCACAGAAGACACTCGATCGAGAGGTGGACCAAACATTCAGTGCCACGAAGGAAGTGGAGAGAAGCATGAAGGGACCAAACCCGACCATTGCCGAGATAAGTAAACTGGTCGGTGGTGTTGTGGAGCGGCTGCAGGTGCTCAAACGGAAGGCAGATGAAAGCATTTCGGATGAATTGGCTGCCAGCTATGTGTGCAAGCGCAGGTTGGAGCATTTGAAGGCGAACGCATCGTCTGACATGAAGACGAGCTATGAAATGTATCAAGCCTCTGTGGACCAATGGAAGAGGGTGAGCAAAGCCCCACAGCTGAGGGAGATCAACCGCTACAATATGAAAATAATAATGTTTGTTTTGCCTTTTAGATTCGTATGGACCGGATGGTTATAGAGCATCTGTTACGAATGGGCTACTATGAGACAGCAGAGAAACTTGCTGACCGAAGTGATATTAGACATTTGACCAATTTAGGTAAGACACTTGGTTTGGTATTCGATCAAAGACGAAGGAAATTCCTTAATTGCTTGGAACGTAAAGAGGGGCGAAGTAATTGACCTTGTGTCTTTGGCTGGAAACAAGTCAGAATGACATTTACTGCAAACAGTCTTATCATCTCGCACACTTTGTTCGGATGTCCAGCGTTTGCACTCGGTTTTCATGAACAAACACTGAGTGGGTGTATAGACGTAGGCAAATTATTTTTCTACGATTTCATATATTCGTTCTCATCATCGTGCTTGTGACATGGCCTTTGTTGCGGTGTGCTATTGTTCCCATTGTGAATTCCTCTTAATGTATTGACCCTGATCTCTTGCATCTCTGTGCATATTAGAATTCGGGTGAAAACCACTTTGTATCTTTAAATATGCATTATTCAAAGAGAAGCAACACATTCACAGCGGCGACTTGAGTGCGCAGATTGATTATCGCTCATTTAAGAATGGGCGAATAGTAGCTGATATTAGTTTATCGACATTCTTCGACATATCTTAATTACATGTCTGCATTTTTTTTTTCAGATATTTTCCAGACATCACGTGAAGTCGAAGAGGATTTAGCTAACCACCGAACTGCAAAATGTGTACTCTGGTGCAATGACAACAAATCCAAGCTTCGAAAAATCAATTCAAACATTGAATTTCAACTACGTGTACAAGAGTTCGTAGAGCTCATTCGATCCAACAATCGAACAGAGGCCGTTCGACATGCACGAAAGTATTTCCCAGCATTCGAGAAAACTCAGCTGAGTGAGATTTGCAAATGCATGGCTCTGTTGGCCTACCAATCAGATACTCGTGAGTAAAGATCACTTTTTGTTGGATCCAATTGCTTAGCAGTCTGTGAACTGTTTTGTGTTGCTTTTCCGAATCCCCTAGAATTAGAACGATACAAAAGCCTTTTTGATATGCATCGTTGGGACACATTGGTGTTGCACTTCCGCAACGAAAACTACAGATTATTCCAGCTGTCGCTACAATCGCTCTTGAGTGTTGCAGTTCAGGTAAGTGATTAGAGTGTCGTTTGATTCTGGCTGTGAAGTACATTGTCCATTCATTCCGCAAGGCCGGTCTGTCAGCGCTGAAAACCGCACAATGTTATTCACCGACGTGCAAAAATCTAAACTGCCCTGTGTGTCAGGAAGATTTCAACCAAATTGCAATGACGTTGCCATTCTCACACTGTGTACAAAGTCGACTCTTCTGCAGGTAAGCATCCATCTCAGACGTCCGTTCGCAATCATTGGCTTTTGACACATTCTTTTTTTCTTCACAGAATCACTGAGATGCCACTGAATGAGCACAATCAACCCATGATGCTTCCAAATGGTCAGATCTATGGCCAAATGGTGAGTTCCCTCTTCCCGTTAACGGACCGAATTCCATACAAACCGTATGATTTATCTCTTCCAGGCAATACCACGGATAACAGATGACAATGGTACAGTCATTTGTCCTGTGACCAAGGCCAAATTTTCGAACCCGAAAATCGAAAAAGTGTTCTTCATGTAAACCACTATCGAACACATCCTAGGCATTATACCTATATCTAACTCTTTTTTCTTTTGTAAGATTCGTTACGTTAACTTTAAATTTAAAGTTACACTTCTTTGATTTCGTTTAAGAAGACCACAAATTATGAATTGTTGGCTAGGCATATACATATGCTCACTTTATTTTACATTTAATTTTGAAATTGTATTCTCGTTTTCAAATTCATGTGCTATACATATGTAAAAATACTTATATTTTGTATCTATGTATGTATAAATATTATTGATTCATGAACAAAATGAATTACTACTACTACCTATGTATGTATGTAAATCTTCACTGAAGTACTACCGATATGAAATAAATACAGAATTTTATCTGCGCACTGAATGGACATTTATGTAGGTGTTCCTCTTCGTTGTCTGTCGTGCACACTACAGATGCAACAATCTGGGATTCGGCCAATCAGCTTCTGTCGGTACACATAGTTGTAACTAACTTCGACAGCAAGCTTTTCCATCTTGTTGTCAAGGGAGGTGACACGTGAGAAGAGTTTCACCAAAAGAATTCAAAGCATCCGTTAAAGCTTGAGTTTGATCACAAAAAAGCACTGATGTTGCATCCTGGGTCTACCAAGGGGTCGTCTTTCTTTCCTGTTGGAGTCGTATTTAAGGCACGCCTGGGAAGACGTGATGAGATGTTCATTCGTGCCATGTGTTCCAACCATTGAAGCATAGCTCTCTTTTTTCAGAGAAGTAGCTGTTCTACAAAGATTGCCTTGCGTACTGCCGTGTCTCTCACCCTATCCCGGCGAGGAGTAACTCTCATAACAGCACTAGACAATCTCATTTAGGCAGCTAGTATTCGACTGTAGGTGATAGTTGTAACGAATACTTCAATACTAGTTGAAAACCGTTATCATGGCTTTGACACCAAGCTCGGCCTTTCTGATTAAATATCTCCCAAACCTGAATTTCTCCACCCTTTTGAATGGTAGTTCCACTAACATGTAGAGTGTATAGAAGAGGCATTCTGCAAATTACTAAAATTCTATTTTGCGCTTATAGTTGCGTGGGAGGATGTGAGCCTGCAAGACACTACAGAGTGTACCTCGAGGCACCCGGTATACCTTCTCCAAACCTACAAAACAGCTGTAGATTGCTTTGGTATACTCCCAAACCTTCTCGAGCACTATTGTTAGAGTGAAAAGCTGATCGTTTGTGCTTTTGCCGGACCGAAAGAAGCCCTGTTCATCCTCTGTCCGGGACTCGACCACAGCTCTAGAGCGTGCCTCTAACACCTTTCCCGGGGGACTTAAAATGTGTATGCCGTGTAGTTGGAAAAAATCTCTTTTTTTTGCGAAAAATCGGTAATCTGGAGTCGTTTATTAGTTTCGCACCAAACTCTCTCTCTTAATTTGCTACAAGCCAATTTATAAGTTTTTCGCGCCACAGTCTACCTTCTGATGGCTTCTTGAACTCTGAATGTTTTAAGCTACGCATTTTTTTCTCATCCTCACTATCTCCACAAACATGTTGAAAACAGTCGTTATTCTTCCTCTACATACAATGGAAATGTGACTCATATTCTTAACTATCATGACAACTCTGTTGGCTCTAACTTACTGGCCCTATGCGGGTGCTCCAAACTATTCTAAATTTATTTATGATGTGCTTTTCGGCAATCTACCTTCTTGTGCATTTAAAGATAATTAAATTACAAATTGATTAATTCAATTTGGCCAACAAAAATAACAAATACAACTTGGCTTAAAAACTTAACTTTTTCTTAGTCTGATGGCGCCACAGTCCGGGATGAACCTGAGTCTTAGCCAACTCTCCAGTTGGCACGATCTCATCCAGCTGCTTAGAATTCCATTCGCCAATTTTGGTTGAGGTGTTTCTCAACTTGTGTGCACCATCGGCTTGGTGGACATCCCCTATTGCGTTGATTCACTGGTTTGAAGCAATGTTGTCCATACGCCCTACATGGCCTAGCCATCTTAGTCGTTGAATCTGTAAACATCAAGGTCTTATATAATGTTAGCTTCGCCTTTCGAGAGAGGACTCTACTATACTCAATTGGATCTTGAGCCCAAGGAAATAGGGATTGGGTTATTCTGCGTTTAATCTCAATAGTAGTGTTATCGTACTGTTTATTTGGGAGCAGAACTAGACGAAGTGTGAAGTGACGTTCTGACACTTTCTTGGTGACTGCCTCGCTTGAGCTGAGAAGCTAGAAAATGAAAAGCTTCGTGAAAAGCGATACCGCGCAAAACAAAGTAAGAACGTCATGTATGAGGACCATGCAGCAGATTATCCTCACCCTGTTTTTGTTGTTTTTCTGGCTTTTGTCAATATCTATGTATATCTTTATCAAAATACAGATATTGATTCAGCCTAATACCGAGAAATCTGAGCTAATATGTTACAGCTAACGACCGTCCCTGTGTGTCAACTACGCATTGCTTGCGTCAGTTGCTGCGCGTATCCCGCGTGCTTGATAAGGACCAGCCAACTTCCAGCCGTCGCAAAATAGCTAAACTTTATGAGTCCCTTTGCATCAAAATATTTATTAACTCGACTTTAGGGGCAGTTCTGTACGCTACTAGAACGTTGGAGTACGGATTTAAGTGCGGCATGGAAACCGCAAAACAAGATTTTCGAACTAATCGCTCCCTGTTAAAATTGCATAAATGGCACTAGTTATTCGATAGTTGCAAACTATGGTTTCTGTAGCTGCTCTAAGTAAGAATCTGTATGTATTAAGCTCTGAGAGAGTATTATGTGTATGTATACAACCATTGTCAAAATATTTGCATGACAGATTGACGGTCTGGTTCGAGTCGATAGTTCGACTCAATTGATGATGGAAAAATGTTCGAATGGTGTTTGTTGAACGATATCGAGTCCATAGAATGAGTTTAGTTGAGTGAATTTGGACTATCGAGTCTAATAAACGATTCAATAAATTTTATGATGGAAAAAGGTTTTTAGGTTTTTGTGGTTGGGTTGATATTTAAATACCGAGGACCAGGTTTCTTTGGGTAAAGTGAAAAGCACCCATTTACAACCAATCTGTGAGTGAATGAATGAATGAATAAAACTAGTCGATAGTTGAAAGCATTCAGTTACTAACTATCGATAGTGGCATTCATTCGATAGTTCCCATCAGTACTACTTATGTACCTATCTACCGAAGATTCAAACTACAGTTTCTTGGAGTTATACCAAGTCGTTGGTTAAATTTCAGGACAGTTCATCGACAGAAATAAATAAAACAACCTTTCCGATGTTGTATATATGTATGAATGTATTTATTTTTCAAAATGTTATTCTAGTAAAAGTTCACGACCTTTTTAAAGAGGTTGGCTGAATATTGTATACCCTACATACAAATGTATTGGTTTTATAAATACATATGTAACTCGATAAAAAAAGAACATTTGATGGATTATTATCGTATTTCTCTGTTTAGTAGTGATAGAAAATGAATATAAAAATGTTGGATTCTCATGCAAAAAACCTCAATAAATATGTACCCTTCATTGGAAAAACTATTCATAAAACATTGTATTTACCTTTACTGTTAACAATTAGGATTATTGTCGTTGTTTAAATGTGAGCTTTCGGCTTGAACACATTATTCTGTTTTTAAATTCCCCTGTCGCTTGTGATATTAAACTGTTTTAAATATTCTTACGCATATTAGATTGGTTCTTGATGGCAGCGCCCTTGTTAAGTTAAGTATTTGAATTATGAATTTATTTTACTCTTATTTAGTCTTAGGAAGAGATGAACAAGTTAGTGTGTGTTTCTTAAAGTTTATAAAGAGTTTTCTATTTAAAGCCGTCATTTAAAAAGGCTAAGGTAAGGTATATTTTTTGGTATGTTTTAGGAAAAAATATTGCTTTTCTTTTAGAATTTCCATTGATTGTTCTAACTACATTGTAAAATGTCTCATGTTTTATTATATTTTCGTTTGTTTTGTTTTTGTAACTACCTACATATTTGCGAATAGAACTGCTTTGGAGTTATGTTTATTAGACTAGAAGTTATTTATTATGTAGATAAACATTTTAACAATTTTATTTTGTTTTATAAAACAAGCGTGTTTGTTTTCTGCAGTAGAAAGCTTTTATGTGGTTGGGCACAGTCGATGACTTCAATTAAAACAAAAGGCAATGAGGCATCTGACCTATTATGAAAAGTGCGACAGTTACCAGGCATCGAATGATATGAAAAACACTTCACTTCGCTTTAAACTGGCATTCGTAACCATGGAAACGTTTATCGTTTGTGTTAGCCGAAGTTGAGAAAATTTGGATGATCAGTCCTCAGAAACAGTATAGCTAATCAGCTTTCAAGACGGCACCACATGTACATGCGCTCATAGGGACCAAGTATAAGTGAAGTTGAAGACAACGTTGTGTTTTTGTTATATTATTTTCGAAGTGTGTATTCTTAGATTCTTAGTATTTTGTAATGCCAACATTTTCGGCTTCGACTCCGTCTTCGGCTTGGGTCGATAAACTGGCCTTCAGTCGGGTTCTAGATCTAAAATTAAGTAAATGTGAATTACAGTTCCTTTTCGAGACATAACAATACTATATTCGTCCTGACCCAAATCTACCAGACATATGAGATCCTGGGACCTACTGTATCAACTACTTTTCACTGATCGCTTAGCAACTTATCATACATTTTGATTAATTACTGCTACGCCAAAAATAAATTGAAGAAGTATTTACTCGAGTAAGGAATAGAGTTCAACTTTAGAATTTTGTGTCGAACCGAACAGAAAAGTAGGAAGTGATAAATGTTCACTTGAAAAGTGTTAACATTTTTTTCAATTTCTGTTACACGAAAATTTTGTACTCATCAATCATCAGTAAACGAATCATTATCAATTACATTTATTTCTTTCGATTGTGAAGATTTGCTTGACTTTAAGTGGATTCGTTGAAAACTCCAGCAGAAGTTTGCCATCACATGTGCGGCCCACCGGCTTTGATAACACTCTTCCATTGTCCAAAGATCCTGATGGAATCTTTCACCCCGTTGCTCACTAAAATCACCCTGATTTTTTTTGGAAATATGTTCAAATTTGAGTGGATTTGTATCCTCATTCCGTACCCTAGCTCTTGCAAGTTCGATAGCATGCATTCAACAAGCTCGACATGGTAGTCAAATTTCTTTTTGCCGAAGAAATCAGTCATGACCAAAGCAAATGAGTTCCAAGCTTTGGATCCGACGGCCACTAAATCCCGGAAACTTGCGTGAAAGAAAATTGAAACATTCAGCGCCTTTACAAGTTATTTCGTTATGCCGAGTTAAATATGTGGTGGTGCTAATTAATGGCAAATAATATTTTTTGTAGCACCAATAAAACAATTTTAAGAAAAGAAATAAAACACACTCTAGTTAGTTTAGACTGAAAAACAAGAGCTGTTAGCGAAAAACTTTGGTAATATTTAAAAAATACTCCGAAATTTTAGGTAGAATCAAACAAATCAGAGGAAACAAACAAATTTTTTTGTTAACCAGTGTTATCATTAAAAACGAATCAAACGGTTCAAGGAGCACGGATACATTTGAGTCGGGTATCAGATCTCCATAAAAGCGGATCTATAAACGTTGAACACAGCAGAAAAATATCCCGCTTGAACCACCAAGTTGGCAGACTTCAGATTCTTTGGGTAATAACCGAACGGAGATGCGAATATGGTCTTGATCCAAAGTTTTTCTGAGACACCAACAAAAAGCGGTAGCTAAAGTTGAGATCAATTCTTTACAGCCTGGATCCGAGTCTATTACTATATTCGTATAGCTCGCTAGCTATGATCAACTTCTTTCAAATGGAAACAATGTCTGGTAACTGTGGCACAAAGCTTACGCACACACTAAGTCAAAACTAAATTGTAAATAATACAGTGTTGTCCTTTGTTGTTGCATTTTTTTTAAATTATTTTGTAAAACTATTTTGCTACATAAAATCTTAATACAATCAGTCCTTTTTCATAGGATGCCTGGTGTCTTTATACATAATTTCAATGAAAGTTTGGCTTCAACAACGGAAGTTAAATGAAAAGTTAACGTACTGCATGGAGAGCCCGCGAAACACAGAACTATGTGCGACTGCTTCTCAACAATGTAGAGCGGTTGAATATCCAGCAGAATGGATAGTTTACTTGCTGTGTTCGTACTTCGAGCCTTTTATTTAACAGAGAAAAACAACAATTACACTGAATAATATGTAAAGTCTACTGCAGTCATTTAAGGCTCTTTATGCTCTATACAACCAATGTGCGCCTTGGTCGACTAGGCCAAACTGTTGCATCGCACACAAATGGGCAAGGCTTCGAATAAAAATAAATAGAATGCATATTTAACCTCCTCGCTGTTTGAAACCATTGATATCAACGCATACTCGTGTCTAACATAAAAACGTGCAATTCATACAAATCCTTACATATAATTTTGATTTATTTCCTACACTTGCAAGTGCATGTAGATCGTACGGCTGTATATTAGTAACTCGTCTCCTTGCTTAGTAAACATACAGGCCATTATGTAAGTTCACATTGTATTCAAATTTTGCTAAATGATTGTTTTTTTTTTTTTTTTGTATGTATAACCTACATTTCTCCATATATTTTTGAGTATATTTTGTATTGCTTATAGTTTACGTTTGAAATGCGTAACAAGCTAACAATTAACTATTTACTTGATAGTTCATTATGTAATATTTTAGCAACAACAACATTTGATAACATATCTTAAAATTAGTTTTTTGGTGTTTTTTTCTTCTTGTGTTCCTGGACTTAATATATTTTGTAATTTAGTTATACTTTCTTATGATTTAATGTTTCTGAAATGTACCTGTTAAAGGATGGATAATGATTTTTATTCTTACTCCTGTAACTACACATGAGGTGATAAGTAATAGTTTTGTTCTGATAAAAAAAAGGAAAGAAAATGATTGAGGACTACACAGGAAAAAAAAACAAAAATGAATACTCTTTGAGCTGGGCACGTCGATGAAATGGTGTAGTATTGATATATCATACATCAGCTACATTTGGCTACCGCAATACAGAAATGTACGGACATTTTCAATCGGAAGAGTATTGGCCTTTAATTAATCCTTCAGGCTTGTTAAGGGCTTTCATCTGAATACGACAGCATTTTCATGTGAGCTTGAACTCATTTTCACTGCTCCCTTCACAACAAACATCAAAATACGCAACTGCCTTTGAGAAATGTCGAAGTTTGTATGGGAAGTTTTAATTCGACCGTTCTCTACGATGGTGTCACTTTACCGACACGTGAATCATTCACGAACGTATTGAATTTATGTGAAACTTTCTCTCCGGCGTATTCTAAGATAGGGGTGATTGCTTTCGATAGAGTGGAACGAACCTACAGTTTTATTCCGAGAGCGTACTTTTTTTTGCAATTACTCGAGAGTTAGAACAGTTTTGTTTTGCTTCACTAATAATCGAAACTGGACATCGTAGGATCAACTGCGTACGAGTCGACGCAAGCACTCTTATCAATAAATTAATACTAGAGTGTACTAGAATGAGGCACCTTATCTCCTTCTCGCTACAGCAATATTAGCAGTTGGTGAGATTTTTTGCCAAACGAAAAAAACCCTGATTCTCAGCTAATTGGATGGCTTAAAACATTAAGTAGTACTTAGCTAATAACCAGTCCGCATATGTTATTATAAATAAAGCTATATAACAAAACAAAATCGATAGTTTTAAAATGATAAATTTATTAAAAAATTTTATAAAAAAAAAGTTACAAGCAAATTATTAGATATTCAAAATATTTGAAAATTAATAAACTTAACAAGATGTTAATAACATGAATGAAATAAATATATTTTTAATCGAGTATCGAGGGAAGAAAAGATTACATAAGAATGACAACATGGAAGATAGAAGCGAACAACTTTCAACGTTCAACTTTCCGTACACAAATTCAATTCATTCAATAATCAGAAGAAAACGAAAGTATTTTTTTGTATGGTAAAGGCACATAGACAAAGGAATGCAAACAGCCCCTGAGCGTGATTTATCGCTAGGATTACGTTTACCATCCACCAATGATCAAAATCAAAAACAATAAGTGTCTCTAAGGTAAGGTATACTATTATTATTGTTATATTCGAGATTTGTTGTGGAGTGCGCTTATGCAACAGTTGATGTAAGTGTCTCTCAATGTTGTGAGCATTTCGATTAATTATCGTGTTATTGTAAGTACATACTCGAAAGCAGTATTGTTTCCCTGAGATAAGAGTTTAACCCTAATATGCCCAATTTTTTTCGGAAATGTTGTAGAGACAAATCTGAACAACTTTTGTTCCGCGACTTTTCATATAACCCAGGTAGGTAGGTGATAAATGATTTGACGCCATTTTAGGAACGAACGGAAAGCCCCAAAAACTGATTTTGACTCGGATCAACCGTTATTCAGGTGTCAAAACTGCAAATTTACAAAAAATGCGTATCGTAGTTTATGGCAACTCAACAGCTTACAAATGCAGTTGGATTCAAGGGGCAGCCCCCCAAATGGACCAGTGGGCACTTAAGTGTTGTGAATTCGTATGAGATCTTTGTTTGACCCACAAGCAATATAGACATTTGTCATTTCTTTTAAAGTGCATTGAAAGATCTGCATGCTATGACTTTTAACTGGATGGAGTGAATATGTAAAACGATTCATTGTGCAAATCTTAAAGCGTATAAACTGCACTGAACGTATGTGTGAAAAATGGATGTGTGAAGAAATAATTTATTTACGACATTCGCGGTCTGTCTGGGGAATCCACATACAGATACACATAATTTGCTGCACTATCCTTATCAGCGAATTCAATTTTATTTACGGAATGAACTCGGACTGAATAAACAAAAGGCCCTTAGCGATACACAATTTGAGGGATGATAGTATTTTATTTATCTCCTAATTACACACGTGTATCTGATTAAAATGTTTGTAATGACAAAAGCTGCAGCAAGCTCATGGATTTCACTGTGCTTCAATAGCCTCACATTATTCGACCTTTGTACATCGTTATCTAGTAATTTTAACACTTACTGCAACACGACATTGAAACAAACAAATGCCCCGATATATGTGTAAAACAAATACACAAAGATACAGTTCACATGATAAAGGAACTCAACAGTGGAACGCAAGCCAAAGAGTCACTTCAAATCAAGCCATTAGATTGTGTATTTTAAAACTTAAAAATGTAAGAATTAAATAAAACTAAAATAATATAGAAAACAATAATGTGTTACATATCAAAAATGAATTGTTGAAAAAACTTGCTCTACATCTACTCGTCCGTTGGTTGCTTAAACCAAACGTTCACTTAACAATAAAAAGTTTGTATTATGTCTTTGACGATTAATACCTAAAATATAATCCCATATATATGCAGTAGCAGGAGTACCTTCTGATTCTTAAATAAAACAAAGTACACGTATAAAATCGTTATTCTACCATAAAATAAAAAGCAAAAACATGATAAAAAATTATTTAACAACTTTTCGATTATGAAACGTTTTGTACTTATATACAGAACATATGTATGTATTATGTGGTCGATAGTCTTCTCCTAGTTCGAAATATATAAATTTGTATGTATAGAAACGTATAAAACGTAGCATAAGAGTTCCATAGGAAGTAGCTGCTCTATTTCTCTTGATCGTACTCGTTTTCTTAGTGTTGACCCAAAAAGCTGGGCAAAGGTGTGAGTTATTGTGTTTGACAGTTTGCTCTTAATCTGCTAGGATGTAATGTAATTGTTTCTTCTATTGATTAAGTTAATGTTGAGCCTGGGGCTGATTGTTTTTCTGTTTTGCTTCGTTTTGTCGATTGTTGTACCCATTATTTCGCGATAGTGTTGTGTCTCCCCCCCATTAAAAACTAACATTCGTTACAACAATTGGGAAAAGCATCGTGAAGATGATTCCAGTGAATATGCCAGTGATTAACATTGCAGCCGCAAACATTCCAGCGGTGACTTGATATTTCTGGGCAACTGTCTGGGGCGTGTACATCATGCCAAGGGAACTGAAATCAAATAAGAAATATTATGTTGCAATTAAGAACATTTTAGTTCATGAAGCTTTTGTCTAATTCAGAATAAAGTACCAATTTACCTTAGATAACCCGAGCTGAAGGACATTAAAATCGCCATAATCCAGTACACCCAATCGTTGGTAATCAAAACTGGCAGAATTCGTGTCACATTCTTAGGATGATAGTTGCAGAATAAAAACAGAGGAATAAACAGTAAACGCAACACGACCGGATATACGAGGTACTTAGGCTTAGGCTGAAATGGAACAGAAAATAAACGTTACGTCTTAACCTCAAAAAAGCACCAAGCCTTGACTTACCCATTGCACCCAAGACGTGAGTAAACTTCCAAGCATAGCAAACAAATTGAATGTCAAAAAGCACGTTATGGCTGTAAAATGACTCGTAGGAACAATAAAATCTTCATCAACTTGATGAATATCTAGAAAAAAAATTGAAAAAAAATCCATAACAATTATTGACAAATAGACCATGAAGGGGGATTACCTGAGTAAACAGCTGGGAACACAGACAATGTCACGAAGAACACCAAAAACACGTTGAACAGTTGTGGTCCGGCTTGCTTGAAAACCGTCCAATACGGTGTCCGTACTGTTTCACATTGCTGTTCGATCTTATTTGACTCCTTTTGCCTCATCAGTTCATTGTATCTGTAGAACCTCTGAAATTACAAACGAGCATTATCACCGGCAAGAACAATCTGGACTGAACTTACATTTAGTGGCAGGGCAAAGTACGTATCAAAGCACACAAGTAAGACAAACATCGCAGTGATGAAATAGTAAATTGCAGCAGTTCTTTGAGAGCTAAAAACGGCCGAGCTGCAAATGGAGATAATTGTTGCGAACAGTCCACTTATATTTGATCCTAAAACTACAGCTCCTGTGTATTTTATTGGCAGCGTGGCGACCATTCCGTAGACGGTATTCTGATAGACTCCATTGGCCACTGAAATTAATGATTGGAAACGAAATATCTGCTTAAATCATTTCTTCATCACATAACCATCGAAGGGTCTCAGGAATCTAGTTTTTCCACTTACTATTCAATATTACAACACACAGCATGGTTGTCCAGAAGAAAGTTCCAGGCCACTCCGAGGAATCACACATGGCCAGCACAATCGTCACAATGAAGACACAGATTTCAATTAAAATACTCCAGACAATACGTTTCGTAAGGTCGCCTCTGAAACACAGATTTGAGCAAATCATTACGGCAAATAAGAACGTGCTGCCTCTTCAACTTACCCCAGATTAACGAAAACATTCAGCCAGTTGAAGCAGACATTTGGAATCTGTGAGGCAAAACCAATGTAGGCCAAGAAATTTGTCGCATAGTTCATATCTCCAGGATGTGCTGACTCCAGTTTAAAATCTACAAAGTACTGCAAGAAATAAAAATAATATACTTAAGAAATTGATGCCTGTTAAATGACAATTGAGGCAACTTACACCTTTCGCTGTGATAAACATATTCCAGGGCATAAGTGTTCCAAGGCCATGCAGCATGAATGTGAGGAATATGAGCCTATATCTGTCGTGTGGCGGGCTTATCTCCATTTGTGCCCTGTCCATAGTCATCCCTGTAATGAATGTCAAGTGAAATGTTGAAAACTGAATTGATTGATTCGACTGCAGCATTAATTTTGCTTACTGAGCGCAATCAAATTTGCACCTCACACCAGGATTGGGTTTCACTGAAGTGGACAGACGTTTGCATTTGCTGGGGGCACAACATACCGGCGGAGGGAAATGTGTGCTATAGGAATAATGCAAAATGCAAATATGTACTTGACATTTTATTTGCAAATAACTAATCTGTTTGTAAACTTGTATCTGTTATGTTCAATTGGTGCAAGAACATTAAATGAACTGATCACTGCCATGAAGTCGGAGAAGACTCGAAGTTCATGCAAGTTAGAAACAACGTGTTTATTTCCGTGTAACATACTTTCCTAACTAACTTTATTAAACAAGAGTATTCAATGTGAGAATATATTATCCAGCGTCTGGTCTTCAGACTTGCACTAGGATCTGGAGGAGATGTGTACAAATTAGAATCTGTCATCAAGTCAATGAATACAGAGTGTCTAAATAGAGTACTGTAATGATTGCCTGCCGATTAAGTCTAGATATAAAAGAGAATACGGAGAGTCCCAGCAATCTCTCACGGTCTATCTCTCTCACGTTTCACCTTCCTTGTCAGCAAAGTTGAAGAATCCTTGACATATCCTTGATCCTTGATTTAGCGCGTGTAAAAGCAGCCTTAAAACTACATAGAGCAGTATGGGACTGAGTGAGACAGCCCTTTTCACATCTAGTGGGCCGGATCAAGGGCATCAAGGATCAACACGGACGCTCACTCTCTCCAAGATCCCAAAAAAAAACCAACCAATGACGCCCTCTCATCGAGAGAAAAGTTAAAGCGTAGTCTCCCCTTTAGGGATCCACAAAATCTCCTTAATAAATACCTACTTACTCACTTGGTAGGTCCATAGGCCGTGTGGCGTACACCATAAAAATAAAGTCATTCTGATTACTAAATCGAATGGAAACTTTGTCGTGGTTAAAATATGAATATATAGCGCAGAGATATCACCATCCCTTGTGGCAGCCACGCAGTTATCAAATCTTATTGAATCAGCGCACATCTCTGAACAAGATGAACGAATGTATGGCGCTGTTGGTTGGTAGTTAGTCCTTATTTATTGGGGTGTCGGGTTCGATTACCAGTAAAAGCAATTTTAAAATGATTTTATCTGGTTTTCAAGTCTGGTCCAGTCACATTTGGCATTGGGATCAAATTAGAAGATGTCTATCAGTGGCAGTAGTCTCATCACCACAATAGACCAGCGATGGTCTTAGTGTGCTAGCAATTCCACTTGCAGCCCAATATCCCAACATAAACGGATTATTCAGCACCTCTGCTTCATCACGAGCGGTAATTGATTCGCGGAATAGGCTTTCCGCGTGATAAACAGGCCAGAGGGAGGACATAAAATCCGTCCGCGTTCAGCAGCGCTCTCGCCACCCGAAGCCAAATCCATCATCTGATCACTCTGAGCAATATCAGCATGAGTCAACTAAATCTCTTAGTAGCAGGCATCGACTTTGTTTGGATTAATACGTTCCGTGGCGAGAGAGTAACTTATGATCGGGGAAAAATAAAGGCGAATCAGAATGAATAGCCTCCCGAAGAGAAAATTAAAGGGATACCTTAATGAAACTGCCAAGAGAAAAAAAGCTTTTCAGTAGCGAATAGCACGTGAGTGTGATCGGACGTGAACAATTCAATTTTTTTTAAATCTTACAATCATTGTAAATTCGACAAGCGATATGCATATAACCTCATCGAACAGGCTTACCAGCTGGTGACCATCGCGTTTATACATTTCAAATGCAAACAAATGTAACGATTCAAAGTGAAAATAGGTACGTGCACGTTGTCGGGTTGATCGGCAAATCTACTGTGATCTGACATTCAAAGAAGACTTCTAATTGCCGGTGCAATTGAAATTGCATAGGAATCCAGTACAAAGGCGACAGAGTGCTCTCACAAGGTAAAATTATGAAAACACTATTAAGGTTTCTTTCATTGCTCATTTGGACTGAGTTATGCTTATTATTTAAACATAATTCCCTCATGACAGTCAACGTATTCCTCTCATAACAGTCTCTCTTCATAGAATTGTTGCAAATATTGCGTCATCTTAAATCATTCTCGAAATATATATACACATTTTTGTAGGTACATGTGAACGTGCGTTTGCAAAGTTTCTAATCACAAAGATATTGGAATCAGCTTCCAGTACATGAAGGAGTCGTTTGAGTACAGAATGGCTCCCACTTTGTTTATATTAATTTTTATCCTGAATTATGTCATGCCAAGTAGTAGTCAGTCAGTACCGAGATCAAGCGTAGGATAACTCTTGCCAACCGCTGTTTCTTCGGGCTCAAGAGGCAATTGAGTAATAGAGCCCTCTTTCGAAGAACCAAGTTGACTCTATACAAGACACTGATCATCCCAGTCCTGCTATACGGCGCGGAGGCATGGACAATCTCGAAAGCGGATGAAGAAGTCCTTGGTCTCTTTGAGAGAAAAGTTCTACGCACGATCTTTGGTCCTGTTTGTGTTGACGGGTTCTGGAGGAGAAGGTTCAATCACGAACTGTACGGGCTGTACAGCGACATGAGCCTAGTTAGGCGGATCCAACGCCTACGTTGGCTAGGTCATGTAGAGCGTATGGACACCACAGCTCCGGCCCGAAGAATCTTAGAATCCGAACCGGTCGGGCAAAGCAACAGAGGACGCCCGCATTTAAGGTGGCGCACCCAAGTGGAGAAGGACCTCAACCAACTTGGTGTGCGAAACTGGAGACAGCTAGCCATGGATCGTGCTAGTTGGAGAGGCATGTTGCTTGAAGCCCAGGTCTACCCCGGACTGTGGCGCCACACAAAAAAGAAGAAGAAGTAGTAGTCAGTCAAGACTTGACAGTCAATTCAGTTTTAGGAAGACATTTTAGTGACGACTTCAAATTCCTTGTTGACATACATACATACATATGTGACAATAGGTCTGTTCCATTGCTGTGAAATTCACCGAAAATCACAGGAAAATGTCCAAAGCCGTTCCATTTGGTGATTTTTTGTAGCTTTTGACAGAAGAGCGTGCTCACGAGAGAGTAAACAATTTCCTTATCCTGCGAATTTCTGCCACAGAAAATTCTGTGGGCAGAAAATTGAAGACTGTCAAATTCAAAATAAAAACAACAAACGACAGTTCATTCAAAATTAGAGATAGATAAAGATAGAAAAGTGATCGGGGGCTAGAAACCAGAGATGAGAATGCAGAGGCCAGAAAGTGAAGCAAATTATCCCAAAATGGAAGTAGATTTACAAAAACTTATATATGAACAATTTAAAAACATAATATTTATTTGAAAACTTCTCGCCAAATGGTCGAAAAGATCTTCGTCTAATACTGGATGTGTTATTTTTCAAGGCATAGGCGGGGCCCGTCAATTGGGTCTGACACAAGTGGGCCCATGGTGCCGTGCGGAGAATTTGGCAGATTTTTGCGAGGATATACATATGTACATATGTACAAGTGCAATGCACCCTGAATAGAATTAAAATAAGTGAAGTAGGAATAAGTTGCTACGCAGCAAATGCTTGGAAATAAATTAATGAAGTAGATTCTCATCACTGTAGGAGCCCACTCGTGCTGTTCTCTTGTTAACACGTCATCTAAACTCCTATCTGAGTTCGATGCTGCTCTTTTTTAAACATTCTTTCTGATTTCCGGCCTCTTAATTACTTTCCTGATGGAAAGCTTGGTCCTGGCGTCCTACGGGCTGAAGCGACGAGTTGTAGCATATTGTTCTTATAAGCTCGTTCCCCGACACAGGACAGTTTCCTGCGGACGTGGAATGGGAAGAGCAGCGTTAACAATTAATAGCATCAAACACATTGTATGCTTTTAGAACTCAGATCTGCCTGCAATCACTAAAGGGTATCCTTAATAATGGGCCATAATTTGTCCATCATTTATTTCTTGACATGTGTATCAATGTACAACTTATGTAGTTGGCATTTTGTACTCCTTTTGCACAAATTCTTTTAGGATTTGACTTTAATTTCTAAAGTCCCTAGAGTGAAAATGATGTAGGTTTTATATTAACATGAAATTTCCAATCTGAGAGAGGTCAAGAACATCAGATTCTCTCCTATTACTGATCAGTCTTTCACTGCAGAAATCTATTTTGTGAAATAATTATTCGTGAAATGCCTCCAAAATCAAAAAAATGTCTCGAAATTTTACTTCCCTTCGAAATCCTATTGTGTTCGCATGGAAACGAAAATCAATGATCGTTCGCTCTTAGCCAGTTCCTCTCATTCTCCTGTCTACTAAAAAACACTGATTGCGAGTCCGACCTGCACTTCGTTTGCGCGAAGAGAGTGCTGCATTCGTCAAGAGCAAAGAATTGTTCTGACTTTGTGGAAAAGAGCAATTGGTTATTTCAAAATGAAATTCCTCTCAAGGTGGTAGCTGGCCTCTTGAGAGAATCTTTTATAAACCAATTCCCCTGTATTTATTTTTAATTTTTTGAAATGAACTTCCCATTTCGGATCAACGCCTGCTGCTATGTATGAGGCCCATTATATGAGGTCGCTACGAACTGCGAACTTCGCAAACTCTGACTACTCATCATTCGCAGAGGACTACGAGTGTAAACTGACACTTTACTGCGAATTTTTTGAATTGCGTTTGCTTCTATTTGTATTGCTAACACAGTTTGAAAGTTCGCAAAGACAACGATTGATTCGCAGAGAAAAACTTTTAAATCCATATATAGGACACATAAACTAACTTCTGTTGAGTTTTTCGTCTATGAAAAAACTCCAGATCAGTTCCAACTTTTTACATACTCAGAAATATAATTTGTTGTTCATATTTGCTGCAAACGGATTATTTTTGAAAGTTCGCGTTTGCAAATCGTTGCTCATATGAATGAACTTTTAGATGAAACAAGTGGAAATCGATCTCAAACAAAATAATTTGATTTCGAGTATAGAAGTCTATACTATACTCACAATTGAAAAAAAAACTAAAGACAGACATTACAGACATACAGACAGACATTAGACTACACCTAATGTCTGTACAAAAAATTTTAGAGCACGACTAAAATTCGGACAAAGCTGAAATTGAACAATAGATGACTATGAGCATGAATTCGACTTCAGTCCAACGAAAAACAATATTTCTTGCGATGCGCTAGGGCGACTATTCAAAGGAATCGTATTAAAAAAACAGTGAACCACGATGGAGGGAGTTTCTTGTAACTGCTTAAGGACTATAAGCAAAGATGATTGGACATTTTCCTGATACATCTTTTCTATATTTTTAGATAGAAGCTCCTATCCTGAAATGGATGTCATATACCATGGCGACCCAAAGCACACGTTCAAAGTAGTGACCAAACAGAATAACAAGTAGGTGCGGTAGCAAAAATGGCCGAACAAAACCGATCTACCCCAACCAAACAGGTGGAGGTTTGACAGCGGGTACAGCGCGAATCGCAGAGTACTGCAAATGAAATTATAGAGACATTGGTGAAAAGTATGCCATAAAACTCGTAGAAAATGTAATAGGAAGCTATAGATATAATATGGGCCATGCACCAAGATCTGAAAATATGCTTTATGTGCAGAATGAGTACATTGAGTTTTGAGTGTTTTGTTTACTACTGTCAAAAGACAATGCTGACCTGGTGCAAGTTTTCAGCTATATTTGTGTACATAAATCACAAAAGAAATATAAATATTCCGTGAAATGCATGAGCAATAATATTGCAATTATGAAATCAACCCGTATAACAAGTAACATCTGAGTCGAATCACTGCACATTCAGTAAATTGAACGATTAGCAATGTCTGTGAAGCAGTGGCATATTGTTCTTTCTGCTTCGGTTTCTATGGAATAAAATATTTAAGTTACTCGTATAACAACATACAGTCAACTATAGCCAAATCAATTCGAATTCTTTGAAAGTCTTTCCTCTGTCACCACTCTGTTCGTCTCCAGGATTTGCCTACGCCACCCGGTGGCACCCTTGTCCGCAGATTAACGCAGTTCTCTGCATAGACACTGCGTGCGTAAACAAACCAAAAACAGGCTTAATGGGGAAATACGAAATCAAATCAAAACAATGTTCTCTTAAAGAAAATCTCTTCACTTACTTCGTGTACACAAGTGCACTTTCACGCAACGAAACAAGTTACACATTCCACAAATAATTTAAATTCTCAAATGGGGACTAAATGCCAAATCGTTTTTCTTTTTTTTCGTTCCGTTTTCCGTTCGCTGGATTCAACGAGTTAAATCAGAAACAAGTTATTTTTTCGGTGGAACACAAATTTATTTTCCAAATAAAGGACACGCCCGAGACTGAATTCCAAGCAACACAATTAACCACAACAGCACCAAAGTTATTTGCAATCTAACCAACTATCGGCTGCCTCCTCGCACGGTGAGCGCAAAAGGATGAATACATCCACTCAGCATTCATCTGGTTTTAGTTTCCATTTATGTTACTTCTCTTCTTTCGTGTTAACATCTGCGGTGGTATCGTGGCATCACAAATACCTGTATGTCCGTGTAATGCACAGTTTATATTGTTACCAACGTTATATTGATTCGCATCGCGTGTTGAACTGAAGGAATAAGTTATAACTATCCAGAAAAAATCGTGTGGTGAGCCTTGAAGGGTTTCCATTGAGTCATTGATACATTCGATACTCAGGAAAGTATGAACGAAAAGAAAAAAATAATGTCTACCAGAGACGGTTTCAAATGGAATTTATCGACGATGCGACCGTATTGTAATCTTTTCCTATAAAACATATAAATATATGTATCAGCTCTGTAGGAATATTTAAGTCTGTTGCTTGAAATTGAAAATTCTTAGCCGCACTAAGTTAAACACCACCAATGGGTTCTAATAATTTGTGTTTTTTTTTTTGTTTGTTTTATTACCGCCACACATGCTCAAGTACGTTGTAACAAAACAAAACACTAAGTGATGGCCCTATAGTGCTCTAGACACTGAGGTCCCAACATTTGTGAAATAGGCACTTTCAGCAAATGCAGCGTATATTTTTTTAAATATTAAATAATTTAAAGTTTTAAATATGGGGTAAAACCCCTGGAAAATGTATCTCAATTACCAATATTACACAAATTCAAGCATTATCTTGGGAATAGGTCTAAAAACGTGATCAACAGGGCAGCGTGCTTACAAGCATTTAATGTCTTATCGCTGCGATCTTAGGTACACGTTAAATAAGAGTACTTTTGTACGAACTAATTTCGACAACAAGCTTTTCCATATTGTAGGCAACAGAGGTGAGACATAGGAAAAGCTTCAGCTCCCTTGACTACAAGATGGAAAGGCTTGCTTTCAAAATTAGTTCTTGTAAAAGTACTCTAAGCACTCATAAGCTTAGAGGGCTTGCTGTATCCAATTAACTGTCATTATCACATGCGTTGGGATCATCGAAAATGGTGCGACTCAGATGTTCATGTAGAATTTATCGAATGACAATAATTGTTGTATGAAGCTTCACTCTTACTTTTCGTTCTTGTTTACTTGAAAATAAAAATTTAAATGACTAGTAATATCACTGAGATTTAAATCTTTTTAAGACGAATACATTTTTTTAATATTGCGACTAACACATAGATAATACCCATATCCTAATATTGTGAGCCAGAGCACAAAGTTGTGGCTGGATCTCTCTCTACTTACTCCGCTGCAGTTTATTGTGTTCACTCTATTACATTAGAATTTTCACGGTTTGAGCAACTATTTATGTGATCATTCATGCAGGGGAATTTATTCTTTGTAATTGGCCTTAAGGGCTAACGTGTGTTGTTTAAATGTATCTTCTTTTTGGAAAATAAGACTACTAATATCCCATCTTTTTAGAGGGGTTCGCTTTAGGTACAGCAGACAGCATCGAGGTTTTGGAGCATTGAATACCAATCTATCACTTCAGTTAATTATGCTATCAAGATCCGATTTCAAAGCTTAACAGACATTGAATTCGGTTTTAATTCTAAAATTGAAGGGCGGGGTCATAAGTCTTGGGACAGATATGAAGGAGTGAATTGGATTAAATGAAACAGACAGGCGATCATTTAGAAAAATTAGAAAGTTTCGGAGACAGAACAGGGGACCACCAGCACAACTTGAATTGAAATGTTCGAAAGGTAGTTTCTAATCCATAGAAGATATTCATGGACACCATAAGCATGATATATCTGCAAACTCTGTCAAATCTTCTTCTTTGATTGGCGCTACAGTCCGGGGTGGACCTGGGCCTCAACTAACATGCCTCTCCAACTACCACGATCTTTCGCCAGCTGCCTCCATTTAAACTCTGTCAAATGCCTTAGGCATATACAGTGCAACTTTTCGGTGAGATGCCGGTCTTTAAGAAGCTTTCGCTGTATTGAAATGTGTGAGTGACGAAAGTGAGCCATGAAAACAGCTTCAACATAATCGGCAACTTTCTAAACCGAGCTTGTTTTAAAACAAAAAATAAAAATGTTTTGCGTGATTTAAAAACTTTCATTACTCTGCTGGGAATTTCTTGAAAGTACATACATATGTACACACGAGCAAATTTCGTTTGCAACAAATAATTTGTTTTTATGAAACCTATGTAGTTCGAAAACCTCTGTAAACTTTGATTTGTGTTAAGTTTTTTCCTGGTCCGATGAAATTCCAACTATCGAGAGTTTACTGTATTTTCTATGCTTAATAATTGTTAATGTTTTGATGCATCCATATTTTTTAGCTCTTTTTGTTTATTTTGGACAATAATTCCCGGCAATACTCGCAAACTAACGTACTCACAAAAACTGTCTTATCAAAGCCGCTTCAACGGCCATGATGGTTTAAGTGAACTTTAAGCGCACACGCGCATACGTACACTATGTGTTCTCACGACGTTCTACAGTGTTTCCCATGACAATAAAGAAAACTTCCTAGCTCGAATGTGTTCCATGCTCTTTTAACGTCTACAATAACTGTGATAATATTCTCGCACCATTTGAACAGTTCTGCTACATATTTCATAGCACAAGAAATTCATAGCCTCGAACCTTTTGTGGTGAAAATCAAAAATCCACGAACATGTCGATAATGCAGTAGTTTGCTTAGTAAAGACATCAACGTCAAATGTGCATCGGATAATTTCCCATACTTGTTCAATTTATTGAAACCTTTTTACAGAAACTGGGTATATTTGAACAGTTATAATAAAAGCACGTCTGTAGGTATGTCCAATGTGCATCCCCAATTAAAAAATTTATGAATTCTAAATACCGCCGGACAAACAGGGTTAATAAATAGGTATGTACGAAATCATAAATAGGATTCTGACTACATTTAGTGTTTATAAGCGTTTTTGAAATGAAATGCAGCTGAATTGATTTAAAATACTTAGAAGTACTAAAACACCAGCAGCAATGTGCATATAATACTAATTTCTGCGTTCTTCATGTTTGCTTGCGACAAACATCTGCTTAGTATGTCGGACAATCCAAGACTTGAATTGAATTCATTTTGTATTGCCTAACAACTATCGTTGCGATGTGTGATAAATAACGCGTTAGTTCAGTATAACAGACTAGTAGCATTCGTTACGAAATTATCACACTTCGAAGTTGAGAACATGGTTTCATTTGTGAATGGATCCTATTGTGAATCACAACAAGTTAGACTAATTTTTAAGAAAACCAAGAGGTGAACATCTTCTAATTACCCATAAAATCAATTTGTACCCACCTTTGAGGTTGAGCTCATCGTTCGGCAGGTTCCTTGCCTCCCATGATGGCGTGAGGGAGACAGGTTTGTTGCGATCCGAAAGGAACGGTGATCTTTCACTGTTTTCATTTGTGTCTGTAATAAATAAAAAAAAAATTTATTAAAAAGAAAAACGAAGAATTCAAAGCAAGTTCTTATCAGTAGTAAAAACGTTCTACTTTACTTATCTCTCATCTGTTTTTGATAAAAAGTCATCTTATCTTTACCATTGAAACTAAACTCAATCAGAATGGTTCGCCTTAGATCAAATCCTAATCGGTAGTATAAGCGTAGCATGTTACCACTCTCAAGTTTTTATTGAGTTTAGATCTTTAATCTGTAATTGGTAACTGATTTTGTATTTGGATTACCCTGATCAATTGTCCAGAGCTGACTACGAAGTTTGTACTCACAATTTTGCAGGGTACTGAAATCGTTGCTAGCGCGCTTCATCTTTAAGAAGGAGGATGCTAATTGTTTGTTGGGCAGATAAATATGCCCAAGGTCTATGAGATAAGAGACATGAAGAGCATATATAAACAGACAATCGGATTTCTGCGAATTTCTCTTATCTGAGTAAACTTATGATTCCAGTCATTAGAATACCAAGGGCATCTGTCGAGTTTCACAGCCGCATACAAATTGAGTGGAAAGTGAATACAAAGCATCGTAATGTACTTAAAAGAACAGTGGACTCTCTCTCTCTGACTCAATCGTCACGGGTTACCAAAATTAGTTCGAGTTATGGGAATACGAATTTAAAGGAGTTCGACTTAGGAAGTGAAATAAAATAACGCCAAGGTGCTGAAGTGCAAACACAATTCTATGCAGTAATACTGGAACCAATGCCAATATTACATGATTTCATAAAATCAAGCTCGTCGACAGATCTGAATCCACACTTTTCTATGATACAGTGTCGAAAAGAGGTTCTCCCACTGATCACATATTAACTTGAGATGGCTAATAAATCAACTAGTTATCACATCACAGTTTTTCATTTCAGAACAGCAATAGATCGATGAAGTCATCTCAATTCAGATGACATTGGTTATGAACTTTCCATTTCAATTACAAAATATAAACAAATCACTTTCATGTACTCACTTTTGATTATCTGCGGAAGGGGTTTCTGCCCCAGCAGCTGCTGCTGTTCCCTGTTCGACATATCGGTAATTTCTGAAAAGAAAACAAAAACTGCATGTTAATAACGTTAACTATGTGTTTAGTAAAGCTTAAATGTTTTTTTTTAATACACATTCAATTAACACCTAAGATTCTTCCTCAAGCTCACATGATATTGATGCTTCTCACGAGCAAGAATAATTATATTGCGCCTGTCAGTGAATGTAGTAATTCAGAAAGAACTAAACAAAACCAGCCGAACTTCATTCGACTGCGAACCGACAAGCGCATGTACACGTGTACGACTATCGAGCTACATAAGAGCTGATTAACAGACGGATATTCTATCACTACTCTAATCAGGTTTCGTTATTAAAAGCACACCCACCGATTGTATCTACTCAATCTAACACTATTTTCTAAGTAATATTGCGATTGCGAGTACATAGGCAAAAATAATGCTTTCGTTTAAATTGAACAATGATTCTGTTCATAGTTTTGAATATAGAAAAAATCGAATATTTTTTGTATGCAAAATACAGTGGAGATAACTTAATCTGCGTTGTGCGACAGTAACCCGTGACTGCAGATGTGTTCGCAGAATGGGACGATGAGAACAACAAACGATACATCGCTTTCAATTCGTAGCCAGCAGCTAATAGACAGCTCAGCTTCAGGCACTATTAAGGCTGGAGCACAGTATGTAGATTCAATTAGACTTTGCTTAGGCGTTGTGTTGCTGGCATTCACATCGCTCTCCTTCCAATCATCAATTGATGTTTAACCTTGTCTGACTGCAGAAGAATTACACCGTTCATTTGATACGGCAAATCAATTTCTTATAGCGACAGTGTTACCGACGAGCAATGATCGAATTTATTTAAGCGTTTGTGTTTTGTCAATTATCTGCTTGTGAGATTTATTTAAATGAATTTTCACAGCACTCAACGGTGGCATGTGTGTGTTGCCAATTCTTACCAATTCTAAATCTATTCTGCAACAATAAAAATTGATACACTTCTGAATTCACCGGGAATTAACCTTGCGGAATTTGATAACGGAGCAAATTCTAGATTGAAAATTAGATATCTACCGCGATATCTTCAGGGGCCCATATCAGAGAAACGAAATAAAAATTTATAAAACTTAGAAATTGTGCCTACAAACAACTATGCCACCATGAATGGGATTGGCTACTATAACTGTAGATTGTAAACACACTCTGCTACGGCTACAAATGGCTGTGGTAGCAAGTGTACACCACATCCGATACGAAGTAGATTTCCTCAAAGATATGTAATTTTGTGATAAACTTTTGGTAGACTCATAAAATGAGCACATACTGTAAGAACATGAAGCCTTTTTATTTGGTTGTATTGCAATCTGAGATGCAGCTCAAGTAAGAGAAGCCGATTGAATCAGTTAGAGCAAATCGAGTGGGATTCAACCACCAGGACAGTTGAGACATATGAGCGGAACAAGAAAGCCTACTTTCGAGAAGCAGTGTTGTTTATGGCTATTCGCCGCAAATGTTTTCCAATCACTCCTGATTTCAAGGGTATATGTATAAGTGAGAAAGTACACGATCTGTTGATTAAAGTCGCACATAAGCACAACAAGCATTTGCTAGAAAAACAAACATTAATCGTAGCTTAAGTGGTTTGTTTTAAGATGAGTATTTGATTATCACTTCAAATTGTCCAACACGCATGGATCATTTATAACTGGATGTATACATTATACACGTGACAAACAAAGTGAACACATTTATGGTTTTGAAGAGAAATAAACACCGACTGGCGTATGCCGCTAGACATTTAAAATAAACAAAAACTATTATTTGTTTACTTTTGTATTATATCAACACCTTACATATGTTTTTTAAATCGGCAGATCAAGAGTGACAACAACTTTTGCGAGGGGTATCCACATTCAAGAATTTTTAAGACACAATCTTCGCCTCCAGTTGGATAAACTAAACAACCACAAAAATCACTTCAGAGCCGCATGTCTCGTCAGCTGGCGCTCTATATTCATGGGTTAGTTTATAACTTTAAATTATATGCCAATAAATAATAATAATAATAATAACTTTCTTAAGAAAATCGATCCCACACTTTGTATTTACTATAACAAAGTCACTGAGGGCGTAGTCATCACTCCTACACTCAAGGCCTGTGGTTCGATCTTGGACACTCACACTTTCACTTTCACTCCACAATATCTCCAGAGTCACTGACACTAGCCAGAGTAGGACTGCTGAGGAGAGGAATTATCAAGTTTCCATCAAGAAACTGTGTCGATATGTGTAGGCCTTTAACGCTAACGCGGATAACAATTGAATGCAACCAGAACTTCCGCAGAAACATAGAAACAATGGATCTGTATGAGATGCAGTGGCCACACATGTGTGAACAATGGGCTAGAGTGAAGCTCGTACATCATGTGTATACGTGATGGGATGGGAATTACAACTTGCACAGGCGATAAGTCTGTTTGTCATACTAATTAACAAGAAAAAAAATGTTGCTAAAAATGCAGCTCTAAGTGAACTGTTATCATGTTTAGTAGCTAGTTTTTGTATTCTCTCTCAGTCTGGACCGAGTTTAAAGAGAGTAGACGATAAATGCATTAAAAAAGACAGTGTTATTGAAAGAATCTCATGTCTGGTGTTGATGCGAGCAAGATAATATAATATATATTATGGGTGGCGCTACAGCCCGTAGAGGGCCAGGGCCTAGCTTCTCAGCAACCACTCGAGTTGTGCGTGCTATTGTTCTCTCACGAGTGGAAGGGACCTACAGTTTTATGCCGACTCCGAACGGCCAAGTTTGAGAAGCTTTCTCTAGACAGGAAATACTCTTTGAGCATTGTCAGTGACTCAAAAGACGTGGGGTCGTGAAAATGGTTTCCGTCGCACAGAGTAGGAATCGAACCTACGACGTCGAGATTGTGGTCGACGCACATACCCACAACGCCACGGGCCACCACGCAAGCAAGCAAGATACAAATTACTTTAAATAAAAGTAAGCTAATTTAAAAGCTCTTACTCAAAGTAATGTTGATAGCCCGTAAAAATTCGATTTAAAGGGTTAGGGTAGGTTGCCAAAGTAGGCCCATTGTACTGCCACGTGGGTCAAAAACAGAGACTTAAGGTTGGTGTGCTTTTTAGAGCCAGTTTTGTAAGTGAATTTTAGTATTATTTTTATTGTTGTCTCTCACTAGATTATCGAAAAGGTAGGAGTCTAATGTGTTTTTTCTGTTCGAGGCGAGTTCTCCATCTACGTAGCTCCTGCAGAAATCATTTTTGAAATTGCGTGAAGTTTTAGGTCTGTAGAGTGGAGACAATTATACCCAATGCAGAACTAATTTTGAATCTTTTGAGAGAGATCAAACTGCAAGATCATTTAGGATCAAGGTTGTGCTAGATTTGCTTGATAATTTGACATGTCTGCCATCAGGTTGGCCTGTAACTTAAAGGTAGCTAGGAGAGTACCTATCTCACAAGAGATTTCATCGACTGATAGTGTTGTGGTTATTTGAGCGAGTTTGCCGACTTAATGGAGTCCATTGTATCATAAGATGTGATGTGAGCTTGTTCTAAGGAAGTTTGATTTTTATGTTCTATGACATTTAGGTCCGCTGATTGAGATAAGGTTTCCAAGACATTTCGGTAGTTGTAGGTACAAAAGTATATCATAGCTCTGCAATCAGTCACTGCAACCAGCGATCAGTGCATTATACCGGTTCATAAGTAACACAATAATTAAAGAGGCCAACTAGTCGCTGCTGTAATAAGGGACAAAGAAGTGTCTGGCGTTAGACAAAAACTCGATTCGAATGCTCACGGAAGTGATAGCATTACATTGTCCAATCCGAACAATTCTCCGAGAATGGAACTTAGAATCTCTGCCGAAGCTGCGGCGGTGAGGAAGAAAACGAGTCGATCCAACGTATACTTTGCTACTGTCAGATTCGCGCATAGCTTTTAGACTATAGTGTATTATTCATAGACACCGTGTGAATTTAAGTAATGACATTTTTTAGACAATTTTTAAAAACATAATCCTTGCTGTCTAAGTTTAAATTAAGGCATGATATATTTTTTCGAATTACTAATTGCGTGCTGTAACTATTTTTAACTAGTAAGGCCGACTTAGAACGTCTTGTCCAATTTCTATCACTTCAGCAGAGATAAGGATGCATTGATGATAAAACAGCTGTTAGAAGTGGTGTAATCCGAGGAAGGTTCAATGAGAACTCTTTAATTGGTTACGTCAGCACAAGTCGCTGGTTTAAAAAAATATTTCAGCTATGTTACGGTTCGCAAGAAAATATCAAAACTGGCCACTATTATTTAGGAAAAATGTTTTGTATTGTGATGAAACGTTATCTTATCGCCTCGGATCTGATGAGAAGTGTCATATGTGGCGACCACTGAAGCACCAACTTAATCAACGCTACCTTATAAAAACGGTCAAACAAGATGACGGGTCAATTATGGTGTAGGCTGTATTCTCATGACATGGTGTGAGTCCCACTGTTGAAAGTGACGAATATATAGAGAGAGCGATCCGAAGCACACTACTAGTCTTGTAAAGAGCTGAATTCCTAGCCAACAAAAAAGTTTTTAATGCTTTAACATGACCTGCACAAGTCTTGACCTAAATCCAATTAAGGATAATTGGAACGACTGGGAATCCTTTATTGAATTTACGGATAGAAGAAACCGACAAATTGGGAGGAGCTTTGGCAGTTTACTGGGGTAGGATGGAATTCGACTCCAACCCACAGATGACAGACGATGGTGGGAAGTATACCACGTCGTCCGCAGTTATACGCCAACTGAGTGCTAAAAGTTATGGAGTCTTAGTTGGTCTATGTGCTGAAAGTCAGAAAACCCGTTTTCTTGAAGAAGTAAAATCTTTTGTTGAAGTTGCTTAGCATTTCATTTGAAGTGCATTAATAAATTATTTTCCTGTCTGACAAGACCATACAATACAGCATTTTGAGCCATGCACGCATTTCATCGAGTGTGCCCAATACTGTATGTATCTGTTGGACAAGAACGTTTAAATATGATGTTGACGACAAATAAAACGTTCCAATTTCTAGTTTTCTTCTTAGCCTGATTGAAATTTAAACTTCTAGCAAGCATTTAGGAGAGCGCACAGGCAACAACCGCATTACGTTTACGAGTACAACCTTAAATATACAATAAAACGCAACCATAAATATCCCTGATAAAAACTTTATCGTTTGCTTATTCATTAACTGAGATTTATTAAGCTACGGAATCGGGATTATCAATGAGACATAGCCAGGCATACAATCCTTGTGGGTTTTTTTTTTAATGAGAAGTGGGAATTTCTGCGGCAGATGATGTTGGTCAATTGCTGGTATGATTCGTGACATTGAATATATGTATATGTATGTAATAACCAAAAAATTGAATAATATTCGGAAATGCCACAATCGTTATCTCGCTTTGTGTTATCAACAAAATGAAGCTCTTACCCCAATCAGAAGCCGAACACATTTCTTATCACTTGGACAATATTTGTAGCATTTTTGAAATACATATGTACAATTTGATTTTAATTTGACTAGATGCTATTGGCATTGCTCTCACGGAGGTGTTTTGGGCGAGCAGACATGGGAAGCACATTTACAATAGGGTCAACAACTAGGTGTTCTGTTTCACCATACGTATCTTTCTCTTCACGAAGACAAGCCAAAAATAGGACAACGGCTGATAAGATTTTTAGATTCCATAAGAAAAAATTCTAATAAGGTTAACGTGCGTGGGTTTTCTAAAGACGCCAAATGTCACTTTTATAACATTTGGTTATTTTTAAGTGGTAGCTGCCTAACATGGCTCGCTATGCAAAATCAAATTAGATCCGATTCTCAGGACTGTGTGACAATGACACAACATTCTTTCACAGCGTTCGTTTGTGGTTTCTCCTATTCCTGCCTGCCGCAAATATAACGTGAATTTCCCGGAAGTCAAAACAATTTATCGCTTCATGAAAGGAACTATTTAACTCGAGCGGGGTAGTGTCGTACTACATTGCTGTGTCTATGATTTCTGCGAAAAAGAAGCTAATGGCCACATACATTTTTTAAAATTTATTTTTAGATGAAAGAAACACACGAGCGTATGGAATTCGATGCCTAGCTATTGAAATTATCGCCGATAATTATCACGACCAAGGCTTCCTACTAAATTTTGCAGTGACATCATATCATACCATTCTGTCAACGGATAAGGCACAAGGATCCAATTTAAGTTGCCCATGGCGTGGAAGTTAATATGTTAAATTATAGCAGCACTCTAATTCGCGAAGGTCAACCCATCGAACGAAAAATATGAAGAGGAATAACATTGAGCTGCAGTCACTATTTCTGCATCGCCTTTAGTTCACTAAATATATGTTCTCCAACAAGTGATATAGACGAAAAAGAACAAATTTATAAAAACGCTTCTCAAGCAAAGCTGTGTACAGCTCAGCATGAATTGAAAAGGCCCAATTAATACATGAAGTGAAGTGCTCGCCACGCTAATCCGCTCTAAATCAACCACCTATTCCTGGGGGAAACATTATAACCTCAACTGCGAGTTCATGCCACTTCAGAGCGATCCGACAATGAGGCAATAGTAGAAAATCTTCCACGTGTTGGGTCATTAAAAACACAACGTTCTCACAAAGTTTCAGCAGTGACATTATTTTTTGCCGTCCACTGTCAGACGAACGTTTAATTTTATTTATTAAATCGGTGATCAACTAATTGGACGATTTAGATGCGACCCGGTCAGACGATGTAAACAAATGTTTTTTTTTTTTTGTTTTTAATTTATCATACAAGCATCGATGAATTATTTAAATCAGATTTAACACACCAGGAAAACTGCTGTGCACGACGCCGAATAACTAACAAGAGGGCAAAGCACACGCCACTGAAGACCATCAAATCACCCATCCGTACAAAGTGAATTACCCGCTAGATTGAAATGACACTAATTCAATTAAGGCAATGGACATATGCACCATGCAGTGTTGAACTGAAGAATTAAGACCCTCCCATGGTTCATCAAGTGACACACCATCGAAAATATGGTTCATGTTCATCACAGTTGGGTGTCGCCACTCAATTTTGCATAACATGCTGGCCCCGAATTCAAATTCATTTGAGGTTAACTTAAAAAATAGATACTACATATGTATGTACAACTTGTGACTATTTATGGGAATCGAAATCGCATGTAAAGACTTCCTGTGCACTAAACATTACTGAACTTCACCGGGCTAAGCCAGCCAATTGGACGCTCTGCAACTCAAGATTTATCTGTTTCTCGCTCACCTCTAATAAATATATAGGTATAAAATTGTTACTATTCACTTGATATCACTTCATAAAGAAAAGCTACATATGTAATTTATTTCTAAAAAGTATAAACATGTGGCGGACACCTCCTACGGAGACACGACCAGAGAAATGTTTTGGATTACTCTACTCCGCTCCACAGAAGTAACCAAAACCATTCGATTGTGAGGGAATTTTTTTTTCCGTTTCTGTTTTGACAGTTCAGTTGGTTAGGATATTTTCATGTGTTTACACCTGGATTCATTGCCACAATAACACAAATACAATTCAAATGGTCACAGGCTTGAATCATTTCTGAACGCAACATTTGTACCGCAACAAATCAGTCGCAACAATGTATATTGAGATTATGTACGTTCACATTATAGTACCCGGTTGTAGGACATGTCGAACGACCAAAAAACTCATAGGTAGCATTCATTCAAATCAAACTCTAAAAAAATTGAATGTATTCTATTTGCAATTAGTCAAACCGAAATTCTATTTTATTCCATTTCAATTTGTTTTAGATTGTCCACAAAAGGTAAATTAACTCTTGAAGTCTTCCCCATAAAGGAAGGTGAAGGAATTCTAACAATATGGACCAGGCACAGGAAAGTAGAATGGATCCTTCTCAATGAAGTCGTGAATAACAAAAGGTCCAGTGATCAATGTTTCAACATTCTTGCTTCATAAAAATGTCATCGTGTCTTAAGCTCCAAGAGGCGAAAAAATACAAGTCCTTATGATTTATTGTTGCTTTTGTATTAATAGAAACAGAGAAATGAAGTGTGGACATTTGATAGCTCGCTATAAAATTTGTGGAAATGTCAGAGAGCAAAACACCTCGTTGTAACAGCATCAGATGGAGCTTAAGGAGGATATTGACATAAAAACAATTGCATTGTTGTCAAGCTTCAATTGAAAAATTGTCAAGCTTCTAAGTGCTCAAAATTGCTCTTAGGAAATCAAAAAGAATAAAAATAGCTAGTACCTACATAAAAGGGCACGATTTCTGGGCATCCCAAAAGGAATGGATACACGGATTCAATCAACCCGACTTAAGCACTGAACATTGTATGATATAAAAAATAAATAAATAGTTCTCTGTCATAATAGAAAATGTTAAATGAAACAACGCGAGTCAGTTGGGTCGCTGTTGTTATAGCCAGAATCTTAAACTTTAGTTTCAAGCCTAGTTGTAATTTCAACATGTAGAAAAATAAATTATTTTCGCAATAAAATAAAATAATAATAAGTCGCTTCTAAATTGAATTCTCTACATCCATTATCGTCAGGCCCCTACATATAAGGCTCAAGTGATGCCATTAAATGTTGAGCATCATGAGTGGTAAAAACTCAAGAAAGCTTCTATTGAAGTCTATAGCAGAAATCAAATAGTAATATATGACGTCTAGATTCCAGACAGCTTAAATGCCTTTTAAGCCCCCAGCTTTGGAAAATCCCAAGAACTTCAAGAGTAGAAAGGGTATTTAAAGATCTGCGTGTCACTTGAATGTGGAACCATTTTTGGTTTAAATTGTAAGCAATATTAATTGACAGTTCAAGGACATTAGGCAGTACGGTGCGACTGGGTAAATTTTTGTATTCGTTTTTACAGGAATTGAAATCATTCAAGAATAATAATAATATCTATCTCAATTGATGAGAGAGCAGGGCTTTTAAATTTGAACTCTAATAAATCAAGCTTGTGCTTGGCACGAGTCATAATTAGAACATTATTCATTTAAAATATGGCTGGTCGGGCTAAAGCAATTAATGGTACTCAAAAAATTTAATTGGCACAGTTGTGTTAGTTCAGTTATTAAGTTTTTTTACAATTTTCTTAGTCATTACCTGTACAGCTGCGTTATAACCATATACATTAATAGGTCAAGTCGAAAGACATAGTTTAAGATTAAGTTTAGCTTAGAGGGCCCGCCTAGGGCCAGTAAGTTAGAAATAGAAACATTGTACGTCCAACTAGTTTTAAGCGATTCCAGCTCTGAGCGACAAAAATAATTTTTACGGCCCCACCTCTTTCGAGTCACTGACAATGCTGAAAGAATATTTTCTGTCTAGAAAAAGCTTCTCAAACTTGGCCGTTCGGAGTCGGCGTAAAACTGTAGGTCCCTTCCACTCGTGTGAGAACAATAACACGTACAACACGAGTGGTTGCTGAGAAGCTAGGCCCTGGCCCCCTACGGTAGCGCCACCCATATTATTATATTATTATTATATAAGATTTGCCATGAATTCCAAAATAAAAATGAAATTAAAATGAAAAATGAATGGTGTTTTTCTGCAAGACGGTGCCACACGTCGTACATCCAAAGAGGAAATAACGGCTTTACAAGCAAAGAAGCAAGAGATAAAAAAGAGAAACCCCAGTTATTTTTTATCGTTTGTTTTTCATTTTAAGTTGAAAATGTGAATGTATTAAAATAATTATAAAATATAATAATAATATATAAATTATAAAATAATTAAGTCGTCCCTTTTTTATTATTATAAGGTTTTTATCTAGTATTTTTCTAGATCCAAACAACGCTAACTAATTACAGCTTGCTGGCTCATAGAGCGAGTGGACAACTGCATTTCATACGCACAAATTTTATTAAGTTGCTTAAAAGTTTGGACTTAAAGTGCAATGAAATGATTTTATCGGAGTAAAAGCCAGTTCATATGAGGTTAAGGAATGGAAGTTGAAATTTCAGGGAACTTCATTTTAAATGCATACGAGATTGTTGAAAGAACTTATAAGCGGTGAGCATGATTTTTTAGCAATAATACATTCCTTGAATGGTTTCATTTAATCACAGCGAAGTCATGCAACAAAAATTGTTACGTCCCAAAAGGGATTGAACATAACACTTTTATGCAATAAAATCCTTATATTTTCCAACACATCCCAAATTATGTACTAATCGTAAGATATCTCAAGAAAGCATTCAGCAGCAAATAACACACCTAACGAACGTACCGTGTTCACTAATATTTAATTCCCTGAACGCAACCAGTTTGTGCATAATCGCGTCATTTCTGTACTAAAAATTTGTACGATTCCGCCATTTTGAAAGCTGTGAGTGGGGATTCATGTTTTAAAGAGACGCGTTACTTCTCAAAAATTCTCAAAAAATTCGATTTTCCACATCAAAGATCGACGAAATACCCACAAAATAATCACAACAAAACAATTCTACGCCCAGTGTTGTTCGTAAAGTGTTTGTGTGCATTGAAAACGTCCAAATAAATCGCTAATTCAAAAAGAAAAAATCTTCCGAGAGAAAGAAAAAAAATAGAAATAAAATCAATTCGGATCGGACGGTGAGTGAAATTTTTTTTTGTTCTCCGTCAATTTCGGTGGAAATATAAGAATACACACACGCACATTTGTGAGCGCACGCATACATCCATGCAACATTCATTTATCCAACACTAAATTGGAGGAGTGTGTCGCGTTAGTGCGACAGAGACGGCATCGCCAATTGTGAATGGTGTGTGGCGCTGGTGTTCGTGTTCCCTTTGGCAGACATTTCGCAAAAAATATATCGAAAACGAAAAAAGTACGAAAGCAATCATCGCCGACGAAAAATCGCCGAATGGAAAAATTTTCCTCGATTTTTCTCCACAGAAATTGATAATTGAAATTTGTTTATCCCGCGGAGTAGGAAACCTCGTGAAAAAAGGGATTTACAATTAATTGTGTAGCTGCAAGTTCAGTGTTTTGTGTTTTTCTGAATGTGGTGATTTGTTTTTTTTTTCCTTTCTTATGGGGGGTGGACAACGACGATGACGATGAGCACGGCGGCGGCAGTATAAGCAGCAAGCAGCGGCTACGACGGCGACGACAACGACGTTAAAAACGACGACCAGGCTAGCGAAGAAGGAAGAAAAGGAAAGAAAAACGGTAGCGGCGGTGGTCTCGACTGCGACAACGAACGGGCTTCGCTGCCATCGCCACCATGGTGGTTTTATTTTTTCCCTCCTCTCAACGATTTGTAGTGCATAAGGTGCGCGAATGTATAAGAAGTCAGAAAAAGTAAAAAAAAACGAAAAAAAACTACTAATCATCGCGTAGAGGAGAAATAATTGATGGAAAAAGCGCGGAATATAGATCTTTGTTCTGAATGCGGGATCCCGCGTTTGTCTGTACTTAGACTATTACCATCAGGGAAATCGTAGAAATCCGGGAAAAAAAAAATTGTCTAACATTTGTAAATACACTACAACGTGAAGGGAGCACACACCAAGGAAAAAGGGCACAAGAATGGCCGATCCAAAGCTGCGTGATGGTGTTGTGTACCCACCGCCACCGCGACGATGAATTTTTCTTTATGTCTTGTGTGTCTTGCATTTGTAGGTTCTGTTCAATTCTGAATTTTTTTTGTTAACTCCTTTTCGCGTTACTCAATTTTCAACACACGTTTGGATGCGGTGCTCTGTGTTGTCTCTTGTCCGGCTGTACTTGTAAGAGAGTGGGTGCTGGCATTATCGGTGCTCATTTAGTCGGTTTCTGCATCTCTAGGAAATTTCCATAGAAAACGTTGGATTTAGGTCTAAAAATCCTTTGATTGTTCTGTTTGTATGTATATATCATTTTGGTTGGGTAGATCGACATAAAGTGCGCGTTGTGGGGAAATCGTTGCACGACAGGTTCTCCCGATAAGCTTTACAGCATAATCGCACGTATTAATTGTTATCAACCATTTTTGCTGCTGGAGTACACACAAATACTACACACAATGCTTGCTTTGCCGCTGCTGCTACTGCCGGGTGTCTCTGTGCGCGATCGTATAAAATATAAGAAAATGTGTGAAAAAATGTGATTTGAGGGTAGAGTGGCGGGGCGCCAATTTAGTCGGAAATAAAACAACAAAACAAAAAAAGATGAAAAATTAATGCACCACGATAAAAGAAAGAAAGAAAAAAAAAACGACAGGTGCGCGCGATGATATTTCGAGGAATGCACATACGCTTGGTTTCGATCTGTCAGTTTTGTTGTGTGTGGGGGGAATGATTTTTTTTCGTATTTGGTTTTCGTTTTCGATATAAAATTGGATTAGTATTTTGCTAAACAAATTTTGTGTAAATTTGTTTGATTGCTGTAAAAAAATTAGACGAGAGATTGTTCAGTTGAACGCGGAAGTATCGGCATTTCGAGGTCACGTACCTGCATTTTCGTGTTGTTGTTTGCAAATTGTTTGGGAATATGTATGTTTTTCGACAATTCAAAGTTGTAATAAGTACTACTGCTTGTAAGACGAACAAAGTCTAAATTTTATGTTAAGTTCGATGTGTTTATGTGCATAACTTTGGTACTCACTTTTTGAGGTTATGGTTCAACGGAGAAAATGTCACTTTTCGTCGAATAGATGCTTTATGGCCATCATCGCCGGCTTGGTACAGCACCTAAACGCAACTTTGTTTATCAAACTTAAGTGTATGCTGTAATATTGTTTGTGATCCTTATCAGGGTGGTAGACTGGACTTTTGTAAAAAAAAACTCACTCCATGTGTTTTGGTCCCACATGTAAGCTGGGGTTCTACATACTGGACTGTATGTTGCTTGGTCAATATTGTATGATTCTGCAGTTGACTAATCATCACTGCTTCCCGTTAGCAAAGTTTTTTTCATAGAAGGGACTAACTTATCCTGTGTTCATTTCAAGACAGTCCCCGACATCTTGATATATGTTTTTTCTTCTATCAGTAGCTTGTGCTCCCAGATAAATGATTGATATTTTCAACTGATGTCTGCCCATGGTCATGTCCAAAAACGAAAAGCAATTCTTAGTGCAGACTATTATGGACTCCTCTTTAGGGCCCACGTCACACCTGAACGATCTCGCTCGTTTTTTTTTCTACAATTCAGAAATACACACATTTGTTTAATTTGAAGCGCACTCACTTCTAGCAGACCACACCTCAGCTTAGTTTTTCAAGACAAACGTAATCAATAATCGTTTTGTTTCCCTTTTCTCTTTGCAGTTATTGAGGCATATCATCATGAAGGGATTCGATCGTGAAAAGCTAACCCTTCATTTTTAGCCGAACGACGATTTGATTTGAGATTGATTAAAAAACATAAATAACAACAAACGCAAACCAAACAAAAAAGCGAACCTCTCTCTCTCTCCATCAGTGAAGGAAATTAACTAAATCACATAACAAATATCACAAAAACAAGAATCAAAATAAAACAGCAAAAGTAATTGCAGACAGAAAACGATTGCCATCATATTCTCAAGCATATTTCCTAAGCAGTAAAATCACTCTTTCCATATGCAATAAATATTCTATATACATTTATATATAGTACAATAATCAAAAAAAGCATACACAGCTAAGCGCCGCCGCAGCAGGATAGAGCACAAAAAGAAAAAAAAAGATTTCGCTTTGATCGATTCTCCCCTCTTGCTCCAAAAACAAAATCAAAAACAAAAAAACAAAATATAAACATCCACTATCGAAGTTGGCATAGCTATCGCTTCATTCTGGTTTATATTATTTTTTTATTTAAAATAATTTTAGTTTTATTATTTTTTTTCGTTTTTAACCACAAACACCACAACCAACCACCATCTGCACTAAACAACAACTACAATAATATAAAAAAAACTACTCGCACATTTAAAATATCAAGAGTACAGTTAATAATCACACATACAAAATTGCTTAAATCATGGACAAGTCTTCTATGATGTTACCGACAAAGCGATCGCGCTTAGACGTTAAGGGACCATTCGCCAATGGTCCACTGCAAGCACGGCCGCTGGTTGCCCTGCTGGATGGTCGGGATTGTTCTATTGAAATGCCAATACTGAAGGATGTGGCCACAGTTGCTTTTTGCGATGCTCAAAGTACATCTGAGATTCACGAGAAGGTAAAGTAAAACACACAGTCTTTAGAATGCAAAGAAAAACAAACACTAATATTCGCTTTTTTTGTTTTATGGTGGTGTTCTTAGGTTCTTAATGAAGCAGTCGGAGCACTCATGTGGCACACAATCATTCTGACAAAAGAGGATTTGGAAAAATTCAAAGCACTGCGTATTATTGTACGCATTGGAAGTGGCACGGATAATATTGATGTTAAGGCTGCGGGTGAATTGGGTATTGCGGTGTGCAATGTACCTGGTTATGGTGTGGAGGAGGTTGCCGACACAACAATGTGTTTAATTTTAAATTTATACCGGAGAACTTATTGGCTAGCCAATATGGTTCGAGAAGGAAAAAAATTCACAGGACCCGAACAAGTTCGAGAAGCCGCCCAAGTGAGTACAAACTGATTTATATTTTTGTTCGATCAGGTGTCGAAATGCGTGTTGCTTATATAGCTGGATAAATCTCTATTAATTTCGCGTAAAGTGTACATCACTAGAGTGAAATATATTCAGTGTATTGCTGTTGAAAATATCAATATGACAATTTGCCGACAGTCTCATATCATGTATGTGTCTGTATTTATGCCTGCGGAGAGTACACTCGCAATCATTCCAGTTTCTCTTAAATGGTTCAAATATTTATGCATTTCTTACCAGCAAGTCAGCCAGATTACTAAGGGGCGTTTGCGGATGCTCCCCTTGAATCTGCATCATAGCAAAGTAGTCCCCAAAACTTCAAAATAAGCTATTCTTTACTGCTCGTATATATTTTAGTCAAGCTTAACAATGATACATTTTTCTTCATGAACGAAACCAACTTCACTTTTATTTCAAATGTCATTCGTGACATTTTTTGTGGGTTCCCTAGATGGCGCCAATCCCACTTCCTATCTGTGAGAAACTGTATGAGGGCGATGTTTCTTGGCTTTCTAGTTGTCTTCGGATGTAATTTTATACGTTGCTTTAAAATTCCACTTCTCAATCACTTCTCGACGAGGATCTTGTTTAACAAGGAAGTTCTGGAAAGCAAATCGCTTATGAAGTATCCCTACGGGCTCTGAGCATCTTGTGCATAAACGCATCTAATGATCTTTGCAACGAACTTGACTTACGCTTGTTTCGATTAGAGTTTGAAAAGTTTATTTTTACATTCTTCGTTAAGTAATATTGTTAATTAAATGTAATATCTAAGATGACGGGATGGTAGATGATTATTGGGCAGCGAAACAGCCAGCACTGGACAAATATTGTTGGTGGATTGTGATACCCAGTGGCGTTAATTTGATACCAACGGTTGGTTCAGATTTGTAAAGCATTTTTTGCATCTTTCCTTAGTGGCGTAGCAAATATTTGCTGTGTAAAGCGTAGAGTTTTGTGTGCTCTGTAGTGGAAAACAAAACAAAAAAATGCATCCGTGCTGCTAACTTTTGTACTGATCTTCCATGGATTGAACAATGAATGCGGCTAACAAACGATCGGTTCTAAAAATCCTGGTCAGTTTCAAAAACATGTTTACAGACAAAGTTGTCTGTTTTCTGCGCAAAAATTAAATCCAAAAAGGATTAGAGAAAAAACGTGTTGAATGCAGTTTTGCAGGGCTAGCATACTGCATACGCCATTTTAGTGGTTAGATATTTTGCTGCCAGTGTGACCAGTAATTTGCAAATGAAAGCTTATCTCATCACATTCGCAATTAGTCGGAAGTTCAAGATCAAGGTCAAATAAAATATAATAAATACTGGAATAACAATAATCACCCTCTCGGCCGTGGAATGTCGTTAAACTCTTCTGCAAACAACGATGTAATTGATAGCTTTGTTTGTATTGAATCAGATTCATGGTTAGTACCTCCTCTGAACTGTTCAAATACAAGTCGCTTGTCCAAACTTAACTAGACGTTAACTTTGCTACTTAGTTCTGGGCCTGAACTGTGAGTAGATGCCGCACACAATGCTGATGACTTACTTCGGTTCATTTAAAAGCACATGTCGTGTTCAGTATTGTTTGCAGTATAACACAAACTTCGGTCGGATCAATAAGCTGGTTCTTTTGTGTTTACATTTGAGCGAAGAAAACATAGTTTTTTTTCCTGATTTACAAGCTGATCATGGTGATACAGTCTGGGGTGAACATGGCTAGACCCCATCTGGTGGGATAACTTGTTTCGCAAGCCAATTTAGTTGAGGTGTTTCTCCACTTGTAAAAAGTTCAGAGTCAACTACCTCGATTGTGGCAATCTGTTCCAAGCTGAGTCACAATTAAAAATTGCATACATATAACCAACAGTTTGTCATATTCAGATAAGGACTCCCCTGCTGACTTATCGTGTTCTGGAATTTATATGTACAATCTCCATCAAGTCTAAAACGTAGAGCGCGCTATTCCTCCACATGGTCAGTCTCTGCGGTGGAAACAGACGATCGCATGAAAATTAACTAAGTTAGTCTTTGAACTCGATTAATAAACGAATAATAATGTACGGTCTGCTAAATATGTAAAGTGAAAGCAAGTTATGCACATTGTGTTTCACATGATAATGATCCTTGGACTGCACGCACCACGGTGTTGTACCATGTATCCATGATCAGCTAACAATGAACGTCATAAATGAGTTGATCTGTAAATAGTGCAGCAAGTTTCTCACAAAATTCGCATCCACATCAGTTTTTCTTGGACTCTTGGCAATTCCTTTCTATCATGCTGCTTTGCTCCAAGACTTCGGGGTTCCCGCAACGTTCTAAAACGTATTACACTTTTCATTCAGGAGTCAGAATACAAATTGCGTCCTTGAGAGAAGAGGAAGAGAAGAGGAAGAGAAGAAGAAGCCGGCCAGTCCGAGTGCTGATCTTATCAGTTTTCCGATTTCAACTGCAATGGGACCTAGCTCATAAACCACTTAACAAGTATCACAATAGATTACGTTGTGATCGGGAATAATTTTTGTTCTAGCCAAGACATAGAAGATAATGATTTTCTCCTCAATGCGATCTCATTTTGATGAAAATCAACATTTACCGTAAAGATTATGCATTTTTTCATGACGGCACATAATTGTTTCAACAAATTGATATCTGTTGCCATGCACATACAGGTTCGAATGCCTTGACAAAATATTTCGATTGAGTAGCTGATTAGCACGTCGACCCAGTGCCCATGGACAACTAGCTAATCATCGTCGTATGCATGTAGCGCAATATCTTTATGATATGATTTTAGTTTGAATCTAAGTTAATATTAAGCGTTTATCAACATTCGAGCGGCGGGTCGTGTGTTGATGGAATTGTTATTGTATCAGCCGGCAATAAATGTTTGTTTGCCTTACGTCACACAATTGGTAATCTAATCGTTTAGAAAATCATTGTAGCCTGGTAATTAAGTGGGAATGTCACAATAGCGATGTGTGATTGATATGATGATAGTTAGTTTTACAACTTACTGCGTTGTACATCAATTCATTCATTGTCCGTATTTTTCGAAAAATATAAGGGTGAATGCAATTTTTTGTTTTAATGTAATTTGAGCGTATCTTGATTTGAAGTCATTTTCGCTGTACGTCACATGTACACAAAGTAAATTTAAGTCTTTCAGTGTAAAGGAAATTAACTGGAAAATGTTTCTAGTCAAACAGTCTCGACTCGAACTTTTTGCTGTTACTGTCTGAAGAAGCACAACTAAATGAATTGTCTATTTGTTCACTCTGTACGTTTATTTTTTTTGAGCGATTCCATGAAACTGGTGTCAGAACCCAAGGTTCTGTCTTGTTTCGAAGCTACCAACTTAAATTGTTGGGTTTATGCAGGTGAACAATCTACAAACCTGTATTTTCAGTATGGTTCCTTGCGTAGTGTTTACATTTGAAATGGACCGTGCACAAGGTAAGGTCTAGAACTAGTTCGAAAAACGTGCTTAGGCAATAGGATGCTCCTGTGTACAGGAATCCTACATGCGTAAGTTTATTAACTTTTCGACTTCGAGCAGGTTTCAGTTGCCTTTTTTCGATTGAAATGCGAGGTAGAACTAAGGTCATTATGCATAATAGCTGTCAACTTGAGAAGGTAGGACGCTCTACGATTTTTGAAAAATGGTCACTATTTTGTACCGTACCTACGCTTACCGTATGTTAAATTGTGCCCTAAGATCTCAAAAATCATGTCCGAAAAGATTATGTTCGGGACAAATCTCTAAGAACCATGGTGTAAGGAATATAAGTTGTGCTGGACAGTTTTATTGAGAGCCTGCGTGGCATCATCGTTTGTGTCAAAAGAAACAGGAAGGCAGGAACACATAATCATTTTTCACACCCATGATTTCCTTTTAAAATGTTCCTACTCATTGTAGCTTCTGCGAGCTCCTAGTAACTTGTATGTTATCTATGTATATATCAATTTGCAATTGAATTCTCGTTGTTCATTCTATATTTTGTGATATACGAAACTAAATTGAGGTGTAAACTTGAGCAACACATCTATCTAATGGGGAAAGCGGGCCCCGAGCGACGTCAAAAAACAAAACGATGACACGTCAAAAAAGGCGGTTTTCGAATTTTATTACAAAGCAAAGTTATTCAATATTCTCCACACTACTAATTACATTAAACGTGTGCATCTCAAAACTGCATTGTTTAAGTCGAATAAAAACATAACTCACAATTTGTTTTGTTTTTTTGATGACTTTTAAACAAAATGCTTACTTTAGACTTTGATAGTGCGTCATGTGTCAAAAAAAAAAATTATATCTTGAAGAAACCTGCTTACATACATACATTTATAGCAGCTATATAAAATAAATAAAATATCCGGCTTATTACAATTTAACAAAATTTCTTTGTCCAGCTGTCGGCTCTGAAAAAAAAGAGACGTCATCGGAAAAACGCTACGTAGCCGCCATTTTGAAATAAATCACTTTGGTCTACAGTCAAACGCTACAATCCGAAAATCCCGAACCTGTGCCTCAGCAGCCCCAAAAAGCCTGTCCAGCTGGCACGATCTTTTTGTTCGGGACAAGTGAAACATGATTTAGAGATGTATCTAAGAGTTCCCAACTAAAAATTCAGAATCCTTAAAACCAACACCATTATACGTGAATTCGTGCCCTAGTCTAGAGATCAAGATTTTGAGAATTTACCTGAATTTGTGCGACAATTGTATATTGCTGTACGGTTTTGTCGCCCGGAATAAACAGGAGATCAGTGGGGATCTGGAATACCGATCCATGTATACTATCTGTGTGTACGCGGAGCTATGTCTTTCTCTGGCTGTGGTCTTCTCTGTCTGCAGAGCAAGTAGAGAGCGTCGTCATTATTTTTTTAAATGCTAAAACTTTTTTCAACTGAAACATTAACTAATCACATTTCGTATTTGTTTGCTTTTACAGGGATGCGCTAGAATTCGAGGTGACACTTTAGGATTAGTTGGACTAGGAAGAATCGGATCGGCTGTAGCTTTGAGAGCAAAAGCTTTTGGTTTCAATGTTATATTCTACGACCCATATCTTCCGGATGGCATTGACAAATCGCTGGGTCTAACACGAGTTTATACATTACAAGATCTTCTATTCCAATCGGACTGTGTGTCGTTACATTGTACCCTCAACGAACACAACCATCACTTAATTAACGAATACACAATTAAACAGGTAAAATTTGTTGACTCATTCGTCATTCCAGGGGGACATTTAAATTTTAACATTTGTTTTTTTTGTTTGTTTTTTTTTGCTTAGATGAGACCTGGTGCATTTTTAGTTAACACTGCAAGGGGCGGTTTGGTCGATGACGAAATGCTGGCACTCGCTTTGAAACAAGGAAGAATAAGAGCTGCAGCTTTAGATGTTCACGAGAACGAACCTTTTAATGTATTCCAAGTAAGATTGTAGTAAAACATCTTACACATCAAACCAATAAATGAATCTGAATTATACTAATCATGATTTATTTCTCGCTTGTTTTCAGGGAGCCTTGAAAGATGCTCCAAATCTTGTATGTACACCACATGCAGCCTTCTTCAGCGAAGCATCTGCTACAGAATTACGTGAAATGGCAGCCACTGAGATTCGACGGGCGATTGTCGGCAATATTCCAGAAGTCTTGAGGAATTGTGTTAATAAAGAATACTTTATGCGAACACCTGCAGCTACAGCCGTTGCTGCGGCCGCGGCAGTCTACTCAGAAGGTAAACTACAAATATTATCAAATCCAGAAAAATGAAAAGAAAATTTCAATTTAATACAAAACAAAAAAATATAACAAAACAAAACAAAAAAAACAATTTCAAATAAGAAATCAAAACTCTTAAGTAAAGTAGAAACGAAATAATAACAAAACAAACAAAAAAATGAAAGAAAGAAAAAATGCAAAAACAATACAAAGCAACCAACAAAACACAGAAAACAAAAACAACAAGATCCTTGTAAAAACAAAAAAACAAAAGAGAACTAAATTTTCCATACCTCCAATAATTCAATGATTCTATTTTGTTTGTGTCTAGTAAAGTAGCGAATCATTTTTGAAAAAAAAAGAAGAAAAAAATCCACAAAAAATATTTCATCCGCTTTAAAATGCCTGCACAAGCAGCGCGCAACATCCAACCACAAAAGCATTCGACAATTAAGTAACAGCAACAAAATGAAGTAACAAATGTAAACCGTTTAGATATGTAGTATACAAACGAGAGAATTTCCCTCCCCCCTTAGTTATACATAATTTTTCTTCCTTTGATTTAAGCATATCAATCCGTAGAGCTAACTTAACGTAAATGAAGGCAAATGAATGCATTTTCTTTTTTTTTTTCTTTTTTTTTGTGTTTCGAAAAGTAGAAACCACGAAGGCGACTTCCAAATGTGAGAATCGGGACGTATTATTTTATGCAATGCATAGCGCGTAGCGTGTTACATCCTCACTCAGATCTTTTTTTAAAATTCTTTTTACTTTGAAAGTCTCTCTGGACCGCCATGTGTACACGTTTCCCTATGACGGGTGCATGAACTGGTTATGTAAAGCAAAAGCAAATTTCTTTGAAAATCTTGAAAGAGTTTAATCTTAAGTGTGGAATGAAAAGAGTACCTTCTTCTGATGTCATAAAAATTATAAGAGAGATCGCGCGAAACATTTTTATATTTTTTTTTTTGTAAATTGAAATTATTAAAACGTAGACTTTGACAAACATGACTGCTGCTAGGCGGGAATGAATTCTAATTGAATTGGTATGTAGGAGCATTTAGTTGGGAACGTAGTAAAAACAAAGAGTCGGTTTGTGAACTCGTATTTCACGGCACCTTTAATACTATGCCGTACTGTGTCGCCTCAAAATGTGTATGTAATTTGTCAGAGACAGATGACCGTGCAACCGTTTGTGACAATTTACATGAACATTTAGTGCACACAGTATGTTCAATGTACAAGATGGCGGGCAATACAAATTCATGGATCCAGGTGAAATTGTAAGCTCTAGTAGTAAAGTATCCCTTTGTTGGTAGAATGAGTTGTTTTTTTTGTTGAGAGTGGGAGAAACGACAGAGGATGCGGATGTGCAATAACTTTGCCATCATTTGTAGTTGCTAACCCCAAAATGTGGACATGTAGAAATAAAGCACGTGTGCTTGTGTGAATGACTACTTTGCTTGGAGAACAAGATTTAGTTTGCTAGACTCATTGAGACTAAGACTTGCAAAATCTTTACAAAAATCCGCAATCAAAACTAAAAACCATTTGAAATGTGATTATTTCTCCACGTGTGTGCTGAGTGAAAATGCTCCCGCTTGTCAAGTGTGTTTTGAGCACTGAACAGTTTCGTCCGCAAAAAATACAGCCAATCACATTGAGGTGCATTCTACCCAACCTTCTCTCAGTAGGCTGGCAAGTTTGTGGCTCAAATTTGTTTTTGAGTCTTTTTTTGAACATCAGTACTTGATATTCGTTATCCAATTTACATGCACATAACTTTCTTCTGCTAAAAGCTCTTATGTTTACCCTATATATTTACTCCAAGACACATTCCTTGTTTGATGCCAAACTGGACGTGTTTTTTGTGTGATAATTTGTACAGATCAGAGACAAACCATGACTGAATTCATACTGATATAGCTTTTCATAACCCGGCAAGAGTTTCCTAACCTATTTGCTCCGATCGCCTAAATTGTTCATAATCAGATCCAATAAAAAATAAAAATAACAAAGAAAGAGAGAGATAGAGAGTTAGGGCATTCATATACATATATCGGGATCCAAAACTATAAGGCCTTGTATACGAAAATTCATTTATAAAAAAATGTAAATATTTTTCTAATAACTTTTTTTTTTCTTATAAGAAAAACCTATTGTTATGACTACTTTCGAATTGTTGTTTTTGTAATCTAAACTGTTTTCTATTCACAACATTCTTTTAATTATTTACTTTTGATTATACATACATACATCTTAGATATATTTCTTTTAATGTGCTTTTCTATGTTAAATGTATGTGTTTGTCCAAAAAAAAAAAGGAAAAAAAAAAACGAAAAAAAAAATATAAATGTCATGTCGTGTCCTATAAAGCAATCCTTTGAAACAGATCAAATAGTGATTACATTGTTTTGCACGTTCACACACAATCAGTGTGCGATGCTCGTTTCTTGTGTGACCCAGTGATTGTGATTCGATAGCTAAAGCTGGAGAATTTGTAAACATTGAAGTGGAAATCGTTGTTCTTGGTGTGACCGCCACCGGGTGGTGTGTTTGTGCAATTCAATTGTGAGAAGGAAATGTGAAAATGATGCTATTGATATTGTGCGAGTATGAGAAGACAAAGTTGTGTTGAAGCACTCGCAAATGAGACATCATTTTGACAAGACGCAAAGACCTGCGTTTCATGTTTGGAAATCAGGGCAGTGATTCATTGTTTTTGGTAGTGCAACAAGACCTTGCCGCAGTGCCCGCTCTTACACATCGTAGTTCAATCTGCTCAGTTGTGTTCATTTCAAGTTTCTCTGTCTCTGTGTGTTTCGCAGACAAGATTGCAAAACTACTACCCACAGACCTCAACATTCGTGGTGAATACACAACATTTCCTCTTCTTTGTTCAGACGAAATTAATTTGGATTTAAATCAATGTCCAGCAATGAGTTATTTTTTTCATTTTGTCTAGTTCAGCACTCGAAATGTTAACCAAACAAAAAACATTCAATCGAGTGGGACAAGTTTTTTAGCCCTATCACATAATCCATTCGAACGAATCGAAGTTACGATACGAACTATGAAAATGCTATCGTCCAATCCGAGCGGAATCACAAGCTTCGACGCAAATATCTTGTAGAAAAGGATTAGAAATTTCACGAAATTCGCAGCAGATTTTTCTTCAATTCTTTGGTAGATTTGGAGTTCGTAGCACATTTTCGATTACGAAATTCGTGATAGGGCTGAATGTCCATAAATACTGTGGTATTTAATCGAGCAAAAACAGCCCAATTTCCTTCCAAATTCTGACACCGATATTCGCATAATTGAGATAATTCCATCATTCATTTCCTCAAGCGACAAGACACTGTACAAAGTTTTGGTTGTAATATTAGTCTCATTTCTAAATCTGCACTTGTACACATTCAATGACCAAGCAAATTATACAAGTGTGTGTCGAATCATCACATTTAAAGTTAAACAAACAAAAAAACGTATGAATTAAGTAAAAAAACAAAAAGATATCACAATTTTATAATTTTTATGACAATCGCCACAAAAAAAAAAAAACAGCAAATGAAATTATATACAAAAAACATTGTTTAAGCAAATAGAGCATGTAAACTAGATAAGTGAACAGCAATTAAGAAAACAAAAATTATCTTACTGACTTTCTTTTACATATATTTCGTAAGTACACACATGCAATTTTTAGAAAAAAAGAAGTAACTAAAGCCAACCAATAAGCAAATCAAAAAATAGTAGCTATACATTTTATGTACAACATATGTTAAAAAATGAAAGAGAAACGAAAAAACAAAATAATAATTTTGCTCTAAAAAATATGATCTCATCATCCGCGTTTATTTTCGCCTTTAACTCAAAAAAACAACAGTTGAAATCATTTCGAAATTTACTTGTTCCTGAAAAATTAAATCACAGAACCACCCCGATCAACGTTCAATTCAATTCAATTTTGTGGTGTTAGCCGAAAAGAAATAGAAAGAAAAAACAACAACCTAACCTAAAACCAGACGAAAGAATACATATATGATTTTGCACAAGATTTTCATTTTGTTTGAAAGAAACTTTAATTTCCCTTAAATTCTCCTTTATTTAATGTTTTTTTTTTACTCTGAAAAAAAGAAGAAGAGAAGAAATATATAAACTAAAGCCGAAGTATGTTGAGTTTACTAGAGATGCAAATATGCAAACAGCAACAACAACAGCAACAAACAAAAAGAAAGAAATAAAAAGTATATATAACAAAACAAATTTAAATAATAGAAAATAGAATAAAGTCGGAAAATGAAGAAAAGGAAACAAAATATAGAAAACAAAAAGAAAAAAAAATATTGAAGAGAAAAGATGAAGAAAAAGAATAAAAAATGAAAACTGTTATTTTATATTGTATAAAATATTTTTAATAACTGTGAAAGCTAAATAAAATTAAATTTTTCCAGAAAAAAAAGCAAACAAAACAAATGAACTAATTTATGTTTCTTTTTTTTGTATGGTTTTTTATTTACACCACATAAATATACATGCATATACTCGGATATACATTACTCTCAATGCATAGTATTTCGTTCTCAACGGCCGGACAAAACTACTACCTTAGATTTTGTTGTGTATAGCGAATTACTATTAGTTAAGTTTTGATTGATTTTTTATATCTGTCTATCTCTCTTTCTCTGTCTCACAAACGCACACTTTCAACACTTATGTTTACACACACACACACTCTACACACTGTTTCTCTCTGTCTCTCGCTCAGTTCTTTAGATTTTTGTTAAGAAATGATATAAGAATTAGAAAAAAAAGCAAACAAACAAACAATATATATATGCCATATATGCCAAAGTAAAACTAAATTAAACAGAAAACAAACAAAAAATATATATAAATTGCATGGGATGATGGAATCATTATTTTTAAGAGCATAACTATTTTTTGACAACAAGATATAAGAAAATTCGAAATGAATATGATACTTCGATATGAAAGAACAAATCAAACACAAAATTTATAATGGATTCAATTATTTTTTTTTGAACCTTAGAGTATAAGATGCTGAATATTAGTAGATTGTACAATGTATATGTGTACCTGTAGTGATACGTTTTTGGAGTTATCTCACGTATGCTCCATAAGTCAAGTTCAGTAAGGTAATTTAATTTATTTTTTGTATGAACATGTCTTGTTTCGTTTTACGCTCGAATTACTTGCTGCTACTCTCTGTCACGTTTGTGATATGAAGAATGAACAAAAAAACAAAAAAAAAAAAAGAATCAAGCAAACGTAATGCAACAAGGAAAAAAATACGACCGATTTTTGTGTACAAAGACCAATCTCAGAGCATTTTGACATTTTATCAAGCTTTCCTTAATTTCATTACGTTTCGTTTTGGTCTCGTCGGAGACAAATGTTTTCTGTAAATAATTTCACTGCTCTAGTATCTAAAAGTTGTTTCGTAAATGCTCTCATGATGATGTTTTCATTCCGTGATGCGAAAGTGTTATGTTTTATCTTAAATTCCATCATTCCCATTTGTTTTTAAGTAATGTGCTTATTTTTTTTTAAATGTTTTAAGTTAAGTTATTTGTGAATTTTTTATAAAGTTGTAGGGGAGTCTGGTACGTAGTGTAGATGGACTAGAAGTAATTGATATTAGTTGCGCTTCAATTTCTAGAGCCTTGTAACAATTGTGAATCCAGGTCTCGAGAAATTAAAATGAAGACGCATGATAAAAGGAGATACTTAATCGATACGAGAACAAGAAATCTAGAGGATTTAAATTCAGAAGGAGAGACGAAGATCTATTAAAAGGGAGTTTGGGTATAAAAGCTTTGGATAGTCATAATCAATATCATTTAAATAGGATTAGTGATTTTTTTTGACAAATTTTGTACAGTGAAAACTGAGGTCAGATGAATTTGCTGACTACACATTATCCAGACAGCGCAACTAGACACCAACAAGTGTTGTCTCCACTACGTTTATACAAATTAGATACTTTTTTATTATATCTTTTGATTATACTACAAAGTAGAATTTAGAGATAGTCGACTTCACATATGTATAGAAAACATTTTCATACAACTTTTTTCCCAGTTTATCCTTCAGTTAAGTCATGAACAAAGTCTACTTTCGCAAATCCTTCTCAGAAAGGGTTTCTTTTTTATCTTTGAGAATACTTTAACTTTTTTTGTAATATGGTTTCTTTAAACATATTCCAATGAAAGACAGTAGGAAATGATACAAAGGTTTCCAGTAAATGTTCAGGAAGTGCAAATAGAAAATAGGAAAAGGTATTCTTAGCCACCCCGACGTAGTTAAGATTAACCTTGTATCAAGTCTAGAGTCTAGTCTAACAAAGAAGCAGTAAATTCACCTTATCCACCAACCCAGCGAGGGAACATCGACTATAACAAGAGTCAATTAATATTTTATTTGTATTGTATACTATTTTATTCTGTCTACTTAACCAAACATCCCATTCAATGCAAAATGACATATTGTACTCTTTCCCCACATTTTATGTCTTGAATCTATCCATCTGCTTTTCATTACACTCATACACATATACACAATGGTCACTTTTTTTTTCATATTTGTTGTAAAGCTTGCAAGGCAATTGGGTGTTTTCGATGACTGCTTTAAGTTAATGGTTCTGATAAGGTTTGCTACGATTATTCAACAGTTTCAGCGCTCAGCATATATTGGCAAAATACGGAAGAAACCCATTATTGGCAGACAGAATCCAATGACGATTTTACTGTTTAAATTCTTTTTTATTGCACTCATTGTTGTTTCTCAAAACCTTCTCCCAATGCAATTGCATTGGATAATCACTTTTATTCTCTCGTGTCGTGTTATTTAAAAATAAATTTCACTAGCAAATTTGTGTTCCCGTAGTTACATTTCATGACAGAGTGAGTTAGAGTGTGACATTTAAGGTGTGTATATAAACAGTACAAAACAACGAAAATCCACGAAAGTAGGTTCTTGTATAAAATATCCTTTTCGCAGTGTTTTTTAAATTTACCATTATTTTCACAATCCTCTAGAACTCATCAATGTTTTTAAATTCAAATTTTACATTTTATAAATGACAAAATTCACGCAATTGCTTTAAATGCGTTCCCGCACGTTCTTGAGATTTTTTTCTTTGAGAGAGGCAAAATCTCCTCCACTCTTAAATAAAACAAACCGAGTAATAACTGCGTTGTTAAAATATGAGCACAAATGAGAGTTAAAAGCTGCCACATTTCATTTATATAAGTGCTAACGTAGATTGTAAAATGTCCGTGTTTTTTTTTTTTTAAATATACCACTTTCTTTTGGATCTACCACTAGTTCTAAGTCCCAACACTGTCCCCTATATTCTGTTCTGTTAGCTAACTTCGTTACTCTTATCATCGTATTTTGCTTTTTGACAGTGAAACATGCCTTCTATTAATATTTTGAACCCCTATAAAGTTTCGCTGATAGCGGTGTTTAAATGAATGTGTACGACATATAAATCCGGGGTGGTGTGTACGACATCAGCCACTTGAAGAGTCCTCATTGTGGTAGGTCCGTGTACTCTACGAAATTCTAAGGTCTTAATCGGTACCGTGTTATGTATTTTACCAACAAGGCAGATTACTCCTTTATTTAAGAAAATCACTTCGCAAATGTGTACTTCTTGGTTTCTTGTTTTTTACTATGGCTTATGGCTATAATCTTATGGCTTATGGCTTCTTGTCGCTGTTATTTAATGCATATGTCTACATCTTCCTTTTGCTTCTTCTGCTTCTAATGTACTAGGTCAACATGTATACAATTAAAATATACCGAATATACATAGGATACTGCACAAACAAGATATCCTTATCCACAAACATAAAGCATACACGCCATTCGTTGTCGATCATTTTTTTACACACAACACCATATCATCTTGCCTCTGATGCAGTGTGACTTCTGACTCAGACGGCGTTGTTTCTAAGAAAAAGAGCAGCAATTTATTGTCGATTTGTTTAGAACCAGATTAGTTCATTCCAGCAGCATATCTTAGATTTGATTTACAAATGTCTCGCTGTCATGTAACAATGTGCCTACTTGTGGACCAGTGCGTGTTTCTGTAGTCATCCGTAGTCAACTTCTTGACAACCATTCGCACCATAATAAAAGGGTCTTTCTTACAGCACTCTCAGAACCTAACAAAAAATCGCGAATAGATTCCTGTCCATTTGTAGACTTTCAGCAGATATAACCCCGAATCCTTTCTCACATTTGTTGGCTACTGAGACAAAAAAAAACACCCCAAAACCGTTTATTCAGTTCATACAATGTTTCGTTTGTTTTGTGTTGTTCCACTTGAAAAAATCAATTAAATCAAAATAGCTTTAGGATTCGTAAGATAAAAAAAGTAAAACAGATAAAACATCAAAAAAAAAAAAAACCTAAACAAATATTTTTTTTTTGCAAATCATACATGCGTTATACTTTAAAATATAAACAGGATTAAATGGAGGATATTATACAGGCGCACTGCAACAGGCTCACAGCACAACACCCCACGAAGCACCACATAGTGCAGGGGCACATGCTCCCCCATCTGTAAATCCCTCTCCAGTATCAGCACCGCCAGTGTCAGCTGTACCACAGCCTCAGGTTGGACTTCAACTTGGACTTGTGAGTAAATCGGTAGGTATTTAATTAATCCTACTTCTCTACATTTTACTATGACATAAATAGTGCAATTTACTCTTGCTGTTGTGTATTACTACAACTGCCGTATACTTAATTACTTAGTTTCGATGTTGATGTTGTAATTGTGTTGTTTATTGTTTAGTTTTGTGTAGAATATAGTTTGATGTTGTTGTTCAAATTTCCAATTAAAGAAAGGAATGAATAATTTCCACGGAAAAAACGACGCAAGCATGACTTTTTCTTTACTTTTAACTATTTGATTTCTCTATCTGTTTAGCTGTGCTCCTCCTTTGCATTGTGTGGTGTTTCGAGACAAATAGTGCGTTCTGTTGACACGAAACGATTTTGGCAAGGTGCTCAATGAATGTCCATGCCCAACAACGGGTACTAGTTGTAGTTACTGTGTTCTTTCACTTTGAATAAATGTTTGAATTTCAAGCGTACCTTAAGTAATTCGAGTCGATGTACCGTCTATCATAAATCCGATTCCCAAACACCTCTTCGTCGTCCGAAAATTGTATTAGTTACATGTCCTTTTACCACTCTAATGAGTTACATTGTTGAATTCCAGCATATAATGCAGCCAGCAATATCGCCATCCAACCAGTGTGATAGAAAGCCTTTACCTTGACGAAGTCCCATACACATACTGTGAGGAGAAATAAAAGGCAAAAATAACATCATTTAAGAATAATTGAGCATTATTACACACATACATATATCGACAAATAGACATCTCACATTCGATCCACATGCGGACAGATTGCTGTGGATCTCAGACATTTCTTCTGCGGTTGATTTTGGCTCTATTTGTCGTCTTGTCCACAGACATCAGCAACAGCTTGGAACCCTTTATTATTACACAACTGTTTGTCTGATGAAAATAAACGTGCCTCATCTCTTACACGAATAAAGAATTAATATTACAATAAATTAGAAGTTCTCTCGTCAATTTTGGATTAGAGATAACATAATTCGTCTTAAGCGCGGGCAGCCAGCATAGATTTAAGCGTTTGGTGGACACTCTGGGGGACCATCGTACTACCGATGACTGCAAGGTGAAGTTGCGTATTATACTCAATTTTGTGTGTCAAGTGTCGTCAATATGTTAGTCGTTTTCGCTTAACGACGAATTGTATGTGCCTTTAAATGACGTGACCTTTTCTTTTCGAAGTCAGACGAAATTATGCAGTCTTAGAAATATGAACTTTTTCTGATGAGATTATAATGATAATTTTTGTAAAAGTCGGAAAGATGCGTTAACCAAAACCCTTACAAATTTTGAAGAGCCCTTTTTGTTATAAGCGGCTGCATAACAGATTGGTATTTGTCATAAACCAAAAACAGTTTTTTATGGCTGTTTAATTATCTTGCATACATTTTAAACTGTCTCTGTGTGTTATCTCTCCATCCAGCGATCTGTGTCACCAAATCCCGACTTCTTAGTCTGCAACATTCCTTAAACTCAAAAATATTTACATAGAAGTAATCCCTTTAGTGTTCTAGTTTAATAGGATTTCTCATAGCATTGTTTACATGCATACTTACTGCGATTTTGTTTGTATTGATAAGTGATTTACATTTGGATCAATGCAAATATTGAACACAAATACATAAAAACGATACATATTCTAGTGTCGCATTAAGTTTTTCACAAAAGTGTCACTCTTGGCACTTTGTGTCTTTGATTGGCGCTACAGTCCGGGGTGGACCTGGGCCTCAACCAACATGCCTCTCCAGCCAGCACGAACTTTCGCCAGCTGCCTCCAGTTGCGCACATCAAGTTGGTTGAGGTCCTTTTCCACTTGTGTGCGCCATGTAGTGCGAGGACGTCCTCTGTAGCGCTGTCCCAATGGCTCGGTGTCGAAGACGCAGAGCAAAAATACCGAAAGCTATAACTAACTATTGCACATCTTCTTAGCTGATGCCACCCTGTTCTGAGAACGTTTTTTTATCGTTGCTTGCTAAACAGTTTGAATTTTTGAGAAATGTGTTGCTTTTGTGCGTCTCCTTTTGTAATCGAGCCCCAAACCTCTTCTGCCCCCAGATCACAGTTGAGGACTTTCCTCATTTGCCTGAGCAACCATAAACGCGGAAAGACGTCATTGTCCTTTTGAGTCGAGCTCTTTTATACTCGAGCGTCTTTTATACTTTAAGATTTAATTAAATGTATGCAGCTATTACTAACCTTACGTTAGTTCTTAGTCAGTGGGCTGTACATAATTTTATATAATTGCTAAACAGTATCGTTAATCTAATATTCTACTAGGTGTAACTGGTTATCTAACCACCGCTAGCATCATTAGTAAGACTTGACGAGCATCATAAATATAGTCAAGATGTTAACTTGTAAACCAGAATGCACAGTTTTTAATCTGCACCCTTGAATTGAGAAATAAAGTCTTTCTTGGACTGTGAACTTAATTTTTATCAAAGTTCTGCACCTGTTGGACGTAGAGGACTCAATTGTTCTCCCGACATTAAAGAACTTTCATAATTCACGGCTTCACGTCTTTCACGTCACTGAGGACATGAGTGTCTAAATAAAAACTTCTTAAACTTCACCATTCACAATCCGCATAGAACTAACTTTAACTGGCCCTTGCTCTTAAGAGAATAATCACGTTAGTTTCGGATCGCATATTCAGCTCGAAGGGGGGTACATCATCAATATATATATATATATTTTTTTAAATTTGAGCCGCCTGTGAGTGGTAACGCAAGTACCTTCTATTTTTCTATTTGATGGCTGCCGTTTTGTTATGAGCCTGTGCGTGGACTCGAGCCGAAGTCTAGGTCAGATTCCCAGTACATTCCACCACTTTTTAGTTACGGCCAAGTCAAAGTTCAATCAAAGAGAAATTCTGTCTAGAAAAAGCTTCACAAACTTCTGAGTTGGTCGTGAAAATAAGCTATGAATCGGTTATCTCCATGATAGTTAATTTCTGGTTTCCAATACATTATTTCTGAATAAATCAATCTAATGATATCATATATTAGTTGTTGCATAGATTTACTGCAAGTTCGAAATCGAATCGAATCGAAATCGTTTTCTAGGTGTCATACACGTGAAAGCATGTGGAGCGATTGTAGCTCTAGTAACCCAGAACGTCACACAACTTTGCACTATATAATTATACACAGCGAAAACTTGTAATCTGAACTAGGAAAAATGATTAAATGCACACTTTTAGTTAATTATATAGTTTTAATCAAACATGCATCAAAGCATAAAGAAACCAGTTTAATCATTTCTTGTTTTCATCTTAATTTACAGCCGCTGAGTGCACCCGATCCTAATAATCACCATTCGACTAAGCCAGAGCCATCAGAGGTCCAATAGTTCAAAAACGCCAATTATATTACTAATTAAAGCAAAAAAGTGAACCGTAGCTGTTGTAAGTCATCAGAAAAGAAAACAAAAAAAAATACAAAAAACAAAATACCGCAGAGCCGTAACATGGAAAATTAAGAAAAAAAAAAACTAAAAAAAACTACGATGTTTCAAACTTCTAATTATTATTTGTTTTCTTTTTGTTGTATATTATTTTTTTTGAACACTCAAGTATTCTCTCTAATTCCACAAAAGATTTGTTAACCTTTTATTTCTATCCGCTCACACACACCATATACACTAAACGCAATACTGGACTTAAATGTTTGCCGTTTGCCTAGGCGAATGCGAAAATATATACATAACGTCTTCATTTTCTTTTATTTCGTTTTTCAAAGTGCTGTTCAATTATATACTAGTTAAGAAAATGTTTATTAAAAGAAGATATAATATGGAAAACATAGGAAAATTTAGACGAACATATTTTGCACCAACTCTCTGTTAAATTTTTGTCTTTCAAATATGAATTTAGATTTGAGTTAATCTAATAAAAAAAAAAACAGAAAACAACAAAACAAAGAATAATCGATGAAAAAGAAAATTTAATAATAATAATTAGCTTAACAAGAAATAAATAATAATGATAATAATAAAAAAACACAAACAAAAAAAAACAAAAACAAATAAGATGAAAATAATTAATATATTTTTACTTTTCCCGTTACTGTGACTGTGAACGACAACAGAATACCGATACAGCAACAACAACACCAACAATAACAACTCCAGCAACAACAATACGATTAAAATTGATGATACATGATTCGAGAGATACAAAATGTAAAGCCCCGAGAGACGTTTGCCTCGCTCAGGCAAGGATCTAAAACCATTATCTTTTACTTTTTTTTTTCATTTTATTCTTCTCTTTTTTAAGAATTCGTAGTTACATGTAATTTTAAGTTCTTTAGTAGACAACAATATAAAATAAAAAAAAAAAAATAAACAAACTATTTGAGATACAAGTAAAGAAAACAAAAAGAAAATCCTTTATAACAAAATACTAACGAAAAATCAAGTATATATATATATATGAATAAAAGAAAACAAGAATTAAAATAGTTTTGCTTTTAGATGAAAAACGAAATCGAATCATCACCACACAACCGGAAATTATTTACTCGTTGAAAAAATGTTAACATAAGTCACACCGTGTGCATTGGAGATGTTTGCTTGAAATGCTTTGAGTGCAAGTGCGTGGGAGGGGAGAAGAGTCTCTCAGTCTGACTCTGATTCGCTTCAATGATCAACAGAGGGAGGTTTTAGTCCAAACGATTTCGATGTGTTTCGATTCAGTTGGGGAACTATTCGTTGAACTAAAACTTCCAAAACAATACTTTCCAAGTGCCTTTGCTCTCAGATGGTTATGGAATCAATGATGTTCTTGTTTTTTCTTCTTTCGCCCGTAATGTAACCGTATGCAGGAAATGTAAAGCGTAATGAATCCAACTCTAAATAAAACATCCCCATTTTCAAATTATTATACTACACGTCAGTTCTCTCCAACTCTCTTAGTCGTGTCACTATGACAAATTTGTATTCAAATTGTTTACCAATTTGACACTGTGACATATACTTTCCCTTGATACGTCGAAGAGAGAATGGGGTTGATGAGTTTTCTTCTCTCTTAGGTGCATTTTTTTATTGGCCTTATTTGATAGGTGTCTTGCTTGTGCTATTCCCTCACTATTGTCGTTGGCTTCAACAACTGTGCGTGAGAGAAAAACGTTGATGTTGCCAGAGTATGATCGGCAACAAGTAGCCCGTCGGATATCCAGGTCAAACCGCTAAGAAAATGGAAGCATTCTGAAAACAAATGCAAAATTAAATATTCACCCATTAATGGATGATTGGCTTGTCATACGAATCGGCTAATGCGCATTTTTCGTTTGCGGTGAGATCGATGCCCAAACTATTACCCGGGCGTTAGGGTTGGTTTTTTTCAAATAGCAATGCATGGCCAAAAACAAGCGGATATGAGAGACAGCAGTAACCTGTGGATGAATTGCTTATCACAGCATGCTGTATCCCTATGCAAAATGGTCTTTATTTCAACTCAACATGAGACTCTTGACAAGGATCTCTTCTCGAGCAAGGAATCAACGAATGTGGAAGGAATAGAGAAGACCCCGTTATTGTAACTCGACGTACATTATCTAACTCCTTACTAAAGTTGCATCGTTTCACATGTTGCTCAGTTCAAAATCAAGAAGGTTATCATTTTCAACTCATGTCTATTTTTTAAACAGTCTGAGAGCCATCGTATTATTCGCACTCCGTCTTTGAGTATATTACTTCGAATTTCCCCTCACCTTGCACCCTTGAAGCAGACATTCTCTGCTGAATTTACAAAAAAGAAACAAGAGATAACACCAAATTCCCGCCCACTCTTCTCCTTTGGAAACACGCCTTGTTTCCATTTCAAAAGCAGAACGACTCGCAAAACAGCAACTAAACGAAATAAAACATCACTATCCAGTAAGGCATGTTATTGAATTGAAAATAAAAACAAAACGAAAATTCGGCTTCTCGGCATCCATCGTATACCCTACACCTTTTAATTGTTACCAAATTTCAATAAACAAATGAAAACTCGAAGAAGAAAAAAATCGATAATGTAAAAGTAATATAAACAAGAAAAAACAAAAGGATAAATCAAATATATATATAAAACACATATATATATATGTAAAACAAAAACAAAACTAATTTCATTTTATTGCGACTTACATTTTGTATAAGTATATTTTTACATTTATTATTTTACCGTGTAATATTAGTAAAAGATAAATAAAATAAAACAAAAAAAGAAATGGAATCCGAAGCAAAAAAAGTGAAAACAAGCTAGGAAAACAAAATAAACATGAAGTAAATATAAAACTTGTATTTTAAGAAAAGAAATTTAAGATGTAAGCAGATGGTAATTTGAAAATAAAGAATATATATATATAAATAATAAATAAATAAAAATTATTAAAAAACAAAATGAAACCAACAATCGTTATGACTTAAAAGAAAAGCAAAAAAATGGAAAAAAATATACAAGATGAAAAAAAGAAAACAAATTCTGGTAGGGTAAGGATTATATTATTAATGTAATATTAACAAAACAAAAGCATTGAATAAAAAAGCACTATTTCTAAGCTCAAATTTGAAAAAAAAAATCAAGTTTTGTTTTGGTTAGTATTTCCATCTGTCTGAATGGCTGGATGTGGCATTTGGTTGAGTGCCTGTCCTTTGTTAGGGGGATACCCGGTTCGAGTCCTAGTGAAAGCAAGTTTATACGTCTGGTTTTCAAATCTGGTCGAGACCCCTTTTGCAGTTGGGATCAAACTAACGACTACGACAATGGTCTAAGTGTGCTGGCAGCTGGTTGTCCACTAACATAATCTACTGTAACTTAACCTCCATCCGACTGCGTCAGAATTAAATATCGCTTCATCGAGTAAATAAATCACAACTTCTGATGGGTTTTCGGTAAAATAAAAGCCGACACATGGTGAGGTTTGATTTGCAATAGGCTTTTTTTGACACGTCACATGTGACTCCTTTTAAACTTCGTTCTAATTTTTGTTCGGTATCGTTTGGCAAAGCATCACTAACGCTTCTCCAAATTATTCAGCTGTGCTACGAATATCAGAGTTCTGTAAGGAATTTTTTCGTGCGATTTGAGGAACTAACTATTGTCAATATTATTCTCAAATTTGAGTCCCAATTTACAGTGGACAGTGCTCTCAGCAAGGATTTTTTCTCTGGGGGTATGAAAAGCCACAGTTCATCAAGAATAAGCCAGCTACGACTGACGCCTTGGAAGCTAACAATAAATGTATTAACCGCCAGATACCAGTCGCTATGCTCGAACGTTTCGCCCGAAATTAGACCTTCCGATTGAATAACCCGAATCTTAAACGTGATATCATTTTCAAAAAGTAAATGCCATGAATTGTTCTTTTGGCCGCTAATACAAAATTTAAATTCACTTTCAAATTTATGTGTTGCATAAATCAAACCTCACGATCAGAGTGCAAAATTGCCATCTTATTTCCGAGCATATCGAATCGACAGATCGGCGGAGTACCGATTGGTACCGATCTCCCATGCGTGCTCACTAGTAGAGAGGTCCGAATCAGAAATAAGAGAGCAAGGAGATGTCCATCTTCGGCCATTATTGGTCCTAGTCAGTGTTACCAGAGGTCAAATTATTTATGAGGTCCCAACACAATGCCTCCTTATGTGAGAACTAAAAAACACAGAAGAAACCAGCATGTTATTTTTTTGAGGTTTTGATACTACACTGGACCACTAAGACTAAAGACTGGTCCATTGTATTACCAGGTGGCAACCTACAGTTCCTTCTGAAGATCAGCAGGCACTTCTGTATTGAAGGGCGTACAGAATCAGCTCTAACCGCATACGTGCCACCAGATCCAATCAACGACAGTGACAGAGGAAGTGTTCTGCCGTATAGCCGTCCTTCCGTAGGCATGGCAGAGGGTATCTTGGCTTACATTTAGTGTTAAGCAAAGTTGTAGTGGCCCGTTAAGTCGCATGCAGTTTCTGTCAAGGGACAACAAGAATGCCGCGGAATTGGCTTGGTCTATCTACATTCTGGAGAGTCATGCTCTACGATGGTGCTCTCGAGAGGTCCAACCATAACCCTTCCACCTGTTTTTCAAATATAGTTTATTGCGCAAGATTTCCGCTAAGAAAACTTATAATTAATGAGGTGTACAGTCTTAGATTGTTGCCTTCCACAAAAGCAGCGGTCCCTTCATAGGTTCTGGAGCTATCTATGAAGATACAACTACATTTCTTTCCTGGCTCGAAGTCTGACCAGAGCCATTGCTGGGTACAGTACTGGTACGTGTTTAGGCATTTTTAATGAAAGCGTTCAGGAAATATTAAAGCGTAGTTCACACATTTCAAATTTATGAAAATGGAAATATGAAATAATATTACGTTAGGTGTTTAGTTAATTTTGTTCTTAAAAAAATGAGTCAAATCAAAAAAATATGAGTCCCCGAGTCAAGCTAAAACAGATGAGTCCCTGTGGTAACACTGGTCCTAGTTCACAAAAGAGAAGAATGTGAGAGTAGTGGAAATCTCTTTGCTCTTTTATTTCCTCTTTCGATTTATGCCTTTTTCGCCTGCGTTTTAAATGCATGGATGATTCATATTCATTTGTTGTCATGTTTCAGCAACGGTCAACGTTACCAATTACATCCAGCATCGATTCACACTTGCCGAACTTGTGCAAACTTGACCTATTTGTTATTACGCAAAGTGCAGTCGCTATGGTGTGGTGCATTCTGGGCTAAAAGCCACCAAACAAACAGGGATTGGTGTGAAATGAAGCAACATAGACGCCGTAGCGACCAATATCGAGGAACTCGTATAAGGTGTTGACGCAAATATTGAGGACGATCATCGACAGCGGGTTGTGTTCTCTAATTGGGCCATTTATCGATCAGTTTCTATGACAACAAGGCTTAATCGTGGTTATTGGAAAGAACACAATACACAAGTGTTCGACGAAGTATCTATAATCCACAGAGAATAACTGCTTAGTTCGTTTTTGGGATGGCAACATCATCTATACGAATAAGCACCATTTCTGCTGAAGTCCGCTTTGCATATATATGCAGCGCCAATAGTGACCACAAGTTAAAGTTCTGGTTTACAAAAAGTTGTGAAGGAAAATTAAAGGACTGGGTCATCTCAAAGCATTGTTTCATCAATAGGCCGCGGCTATTAGGCACCAACCGATTGTTTCCTGTTTCCTCTAGGGTTACATCAAGTTCTTAGTCCACGCTAACTCATCCTCGCACCACATTTGATTTATTAAGACAATCTTAATAATTAAGAAATTCACGATAGTGATGAATTCCTACCACTGATACTGAATACTGATGATACGGAAATTTGACTATTTGTTTCGTCGGAGTTTGTGATTCCGCTCGAATTGTGTGATATGGACCGATGGGCGCACTTAAACTTGATTCAACTTAAGCAGTTTATTTGTTACAGGCAAACCAAATGTTAAAATCTGTCAAAAGTCCTCAGATCTTAAGAACCCCATTTGGAAATTCCCTTTCCCAGTCCATTGATGATATCCAGTTGATTGTCAACAAAAAAGCACTTTCGAATACTTAGTTTTCAGTATTTTTTTTATTTCAAATTTGATATACAATTAGTTATTTTCTTAAATACAGTTAAGACTTAGCATTTTATAAATACGGATTCTTTGCACATTCAGTTTACAATTAATTATTATTATTCTGTCATTACATACACATCTACCTTGAGTGTGTCTGCCCTCACTTACACGTTACACATTGTACAAGTCGAAAGAAACTATATATTTTAGAACAGACGAACAAATCGATATGAATCAAGTCTAGGCTTATCTACAGTAATGACTTAGCTTTAAATTATAGAAAATATATATCCTAACCTCAAACGAATCTAACTGTAATATTAGATACTTTATATATTTTGTTATATCTATATATTTTTTGTTGTCCCTGTTTCGAACGCCGTATACTTGTTGGGGTTTAACACATGTTACTGTCGTATTTTTCTTTTTTTATAGTTTTGACAGATGTCAATGACTAGATTTTTGGCTTATTTGTGTTTTTTTTTCCAAAAAAATTATAAAAAATCGAAAACTTTGTAAAGACAAATTAATAATAACATATTTAGCCAATTTTCTATCACAATTTAATTTAAATAGGACATTTTTGGTGGGGACATGAACGCTTAAAAATAAATTTTGAAAAATATACCTATAGTGAATCTAGTTGAGGGGATGATCTGCTAATGGTTTGCTTGCGAAAATACTGTACATATGTTCAGACGGAATTATCTTTTCTCTATATTATTGCATTTTTAAGGCCCAAGCCCATAGAATTCGGTGCGTGCGTTGCGTCTCCCTATAGAATCCGGTGCGTGCGTTGCAATTGACATCCACAAAAATCGTATTTGCTGGACTGCAAAGAGGTGCCCAATGAACTACGTGCGTTGCGTCCGAAATATGTATACATACATACAATCCCGCACGACCATGAGAGTAAAATGATACACATACATGCATAAATGATACACACATGTGAGAATAAACTGTCAAACGGAAGAAAAGTTAAAAGTTCGCCAACTTCATCCATTCTGATGCATTCCACATATAGTCCACACTCGTTGTCTCGCTCCCTCTTATTAGCTCTCAAAGGCCTATTCATATGAGCGGCGAACTGCGAACGCGAACTTTCAGAAACAACCCTTTTCCAGCAAATGTAAACAAAAAGTTAAACTTCTTGGTATGCAAAAAGATTGTAACTGAATTATCGAGTTTTTTTCATAGACAAAAATCCGAATAAAAGTCAGACTAAGTGTCTTAATTAATGATTTGAAAGTTTTTATCAGCGAATCAATCATTCTCTCCTCGAACTGTCAAACTGAATTCGTGATACACAAACGCAATCCAAGGACGAAAACGCGATCCACAAACTCACGACCAAAAAATTCGCAGTGAAGTGTCAGTTTGCACCCGTAGTTCTCTGCGAATGAAAAATCTTCATATGAATGAAACGTCAATGTTTGCGAAGTTCGCAATTCGCTGTGACCTCATATGAATGGACCTTAAGAGTTGTCAATTTTTTGAGAAGACGCAACGAACGCACCGGATTCTATGGGTTTGGGCCTTTACTCATTGAAAATTTGGTTTTTGATTGAACTATCTCCGGTGATCATCGCCTTTTGAATAGCAGATGTCAAATATATAACGTCAAGGAAATGTCATGGTCGCATTTTTCTTTTTTTTGCACGAAACAATTGCAGAAGCAGAAAAATCCTTGGCAAAACCGCAATTGGAGAAGCAATTAGTTTCAGCGTACATTTTTTTCATAAAAAGTTGATCTCAAACATTTGATACAACGGCACAACAAAATTGCAATACACAGAGCTGACAATTAGAACAGAAAATTGCAAATTTTATTCGAAATTGAGGAAAACCGCCATTCAGAAACTGTGTTGTGTCAAAACAGAGACACGACGGAAGTTAAGTGCAATTATGTCAGTGTACATAGGTACACTTTTTTAGATCAAGTAATCATATCACGATGATTTGAAATCAGAAATCAAACTGATATGCCGCCGACTTTACAATTTGTAGGTCCTCTTTGTCTACTCACAAATTAAAGAAACTTTTTGGTTGTTTTTTATGACATTTAAAGTTATTCACAAAATTCGATAATTGGTATGCTGTTTGTTTCGAGAAAATGATTAGTATAAAAAACGCTGTCATAAATGTCAAAGGACGTTTTTGTCTGCTGATTTCAGGTCCAATAATCAAATAGACGTAGCAGTGCTGCTCATTCAGATAGCTCTTCAAATTCTGAATTTTGAATTTTTTTTTTAATTATTCAAGCATTAAGTTGTAGATATGACGTCTTCAAATGCCTTCAAGTGGACAGCCATTGGGGAGCCTGAAGCCTGGATTCATGACATCACAGTCAGACGGAGAGCGTTCTCAGATCTGTCCCACTAACGTAAGTAAAAACGTAAGTGTGTACTGAAATCAAAAATAAAGTACTAGAGAGATAGCTGACTTCACAGCTGTTTGCCCCCTAGTCCATCGACGAATTTGACCGACTTTCCCCTACTTTTTGACGGATATTCATGAATGAATGACAGTTATTCAGAAGTCAACGCATACTGTCTCCTTTTTACGCACACATATCAAGTTCAACACGAAATTGGTAGTAGTCTAGTACTTTATTTCTGACTGAAACGTTAACGTTTTAAAATGTCGACGTATCCGTCGTTAGCTCGTATCCGAAATGGAAATTGACTGCGACGGGCATGCTCAGCTACTATTGCGGGTGAAATCGACTCAAGTTTCAGCGGTTGTAATGCTTGGTGTAATGCAAAGACTTGAACGTATGTAAGTCTAAGCCTTCGCTGTGAGACTGGGCATTACACCAAAGACTGTTCGAGAGTTACATTTTAAGCCATGTTTCTGAAAATCAAAATTTAAAATCTTAATTTTTTTAAACAGCGCTGCGCTCCAAAGACGATCTATCCTCAAATCGCACTCCAAGTTCGACGGTTTTGAATTCGCCGTAACGTATAAGACCTTGCCAATTGTTATGAAATGTGAATGTGAAATGTGTGTTGAAGGACAATTCAAAATCAAATAAATTTCAACCCAATCCGTTTTCTGAAGCAACCCCTAACATACAATCGATTAAGTTCGGATTAAATGTACATGCAGACGCACAGAAATGATTAAAAATACACGCTATGTACACGATCAATGTTTTATTTCTACAAAAACAAGCAAACAACTAAAATCTCTGGCGAATGACATCTCTCTGCTTTGTTTGTAACGCTAGCACACGCTTTAAATTCTTAAATAAAATCCTAAGACTAATTCATCTTACATCTTACGTTGCTACGAACGAACAATCATCTGACATCGGCGTATAGTTGTGTATCTTTGTGTATTGAGCTTGGATTCTCGTAAAAATATGTTCAACAATTTTGATATATCACCTAAAATTTGCATTCTCTGCTGTTACATTAAATATTTGTTCAGTTTGCGAAAAAATGCGTGGATACATGAATATTTTGCAAATTTGAATATTGGCACAACAATCAGGATTCATAGTACGTTTGTTTGGTTTTTTTTCGAGTTTTGGGCTACAAAATGGAAGATCTTTTATTCTTGTTCTATCGGCTGTCGATTGAGCTTCTAAATCTCCGTCATCTCATCGTCCGTGGGCATGCGACTGCTGTCAGTCGTGATGGATGACTTTCCGGTTGAGATTTTCGAAACGGATAGTTTCGTTTCGAAGTCAAGAATCGGCGGTGGCGGACTGAGGTCTGTGGACTTACGCTTGTTGCTGGGCGCATTGTCGGAGGGCGATCGGGACTTTTCGCCATTTGGCAGGCCGAGTGTTGACAGTTTGTTTTTCATTTTTGTCGAATGCTTTGCTGATAGTTTCGCGCTGACCTCGACCGAGATGGGACGCAGTTTTTCGGTGGCCGACGCAGCAGCTGTGGACGATGCGGTGGGGGATGACGAGGCGGCATGGGCACTCTTCTTCGAACTGGGCAAATCTGCTTGTGGACTGCCTTTGGGATTGTCTAGACCTTTTGTGGAGACAGTCTTGTGTTCGGCCGCTTCGGTGTTGGTTATGTTGTCCTGTTTCTTCCATTTTGTTCGACGGTTTTGGAACCATATTTTAACCTGAAAATAAAAGAAGACAAGGAGAGATATTAGACTTTTGGAACGTTTAAGGTATGTATGAAAAAAATTAAGTCTTATGAAGCATGACTTGCTCAATAACATGTCAGTTGCCGAGACAATTAGTGTAATATTCTGTGAAATGACCCTTCAACGTTGGCCTTCCTATTCGACTCATCAAGGCTTGACTTGTCTCTACTGGTACTTCATACCAAGTTTCTAGAATAGAATTTTCTGTACGGATTAAGAAGTCGTAGGCCTATTGCTGTTTGTGTTGATGTGATCTGGAGTATACGATTCAACTTCGAACTGAGCTGCTGGGTGACGGATAATACACATCACGCCATCAGCATGAACAAAATGGGTTCGGTACAAAGATTCTTAACAAGTGGGATCACGCGACGTAACAAACGGTGCACACACAAGTAGAGAACGAACAGAACCAACTTCGTGCACGTAACTGAAGGCAGCTAGATTAAGTGACACATAATGCAGGAGAGGAAGATGGCTGGTAGGCACTACGTTTCAAACTTCCAACACGAGCCCTGACTGAAACCTGAACGTTTGAAGGTCTGCATTCACAAATGAGTTTAAAGTTAAAAATAACCTTGCGTTTTGGGAGATCACGCCCTGAGACTCGGTATCTACAACTGTAGATAAGAAGCACTCGACTTTGATGGTTATTTGCCAGGGCCTAGCTTCTCAGTAAACACTCATATTGTGCGTGCTATGCTGTTCTGTCACGGGTGGAAGGGACCTACACTTTTAAGCCGACTCCGAACGGCAAAGTTTGAGCAACTTTTTCATAAGTAGATACTCTTTAATCATTGTCAGTGACTCGAAAGAGGTGGGGCCGTGAAATTTCTTTTTTATCGTACATACCAGGGATCGAACCTAGACGACGAGGCTCAAGTGCGTTGGGGTCGACGCACACACCCACAACGCTACGGGCCACCACATTATTAAACATTAGTCCACATGTTTAACTGTGACTTCCGTCTATAACGACTTACAGTGGGATTTTGCATAAAATCGTCCACTTGTCAGAGATAGACTATAGCACGTCCAACACAAGTGGCGTTTGGACTAAATTTGAGCCACAAATGTAGCTTAGTAAAATTCCCCAATCAGACATGTCCAAATAAATTCAGTTCACAATGGCGCCCATGGATAGGAGTGCATGATTCCAGCGAATAACTTAATAATAAATTGCCCCAGACTATTCGATTGTGATCGATTGTATTACTTGGTGTAGCTCGTAGCACTCCTGAACGATTTTAATCAGCCACATTCCAACCAATGTTGCACATGAATATATGATGCACCTGCGATCTGTATGTTTTTTGTTGTGTCATCGTTCGGTACATGAGTGAATCACACTCCACCAGCCAACCAAAATTCAATTTCACGTTTCATCTAAGCCAGGCAGAGGGATACACACACCCGACCGCAATTTCGTGTTGTGACATCCCCATTTCCGGTGCGGATGTACCTAATGGCATATGTGTGAGGAGCCTTCCAAAAATGCGCTTTAATTAAAAACTAAAAACCATCATCAAACTGCAGCCCATTTCACCAGTCGTTAGCTTTGGATTAATTGAAATCTCATAATTAAGCAATTAGCGCCGAAAGGTGATTTCCCCATCGATCACATCTATAAACACCGCATCGTGTAGCATGCTTACGAATCCTCACTCTCGTTTGCCACAAAACATAAACTTCCTGTGCTGCGAACGACACACTCGTTGCTCGCTGCCTCTGACTATCATCATCACCATCTCTCGCCATCCACAGAGTAGCTGAGTTTCTCGTCTTGGTCTTCATCATCATCATCGTCGTCGTCTGTCGATGTTGCTTCCACAGAGGATGAATACGGATGTTTTAAGAAACCACCCCGCGACGGTGTGCCTTACTCATTCATAAATAGACCTTCGACTTAATTGCCAACTGCCAAACATGAAAACGTACAAAGTGTTAATTATTGAGTTTTCCACATTTTCACTCGAACACACTGCCTCCGCGCACAGCCGCTGGGACAGTGTTGTCGACCACTTTGGGGAGGCAGTAGACTGACGAACGGAAGAGAAGTGGTGCTGCCGTGCGGGGCATGTAATCCGTCTCTGCGTCGTTTGCAACATCGTAAAAGGGGCTCAGGATCATCTCATGCGTTATATTATTTGACACTAATTGCTGTGATAACATTGGGGCCAAGTAATGCACATGCTGTAGGCTGTGTGAGCTGTCCTGGCATTCGATTGGTATAATTCGCGAGGGGCAGGGTTGTTGCACACGCTCTGGGATTTCGAGTGACTTTCTCTTTAGTCCCTCCCACTCTGACTGCAGTCATTAGACCACCAATGTCACCGAGATGCTGCCTAGAACGTAGACTGAAGTGAACAATTAATTCGATGCATATTTGATTAAAAAAATAAGCATGTACAATCAAATAGGGATATGTACCGCGGTTTGTATTCTTAGTTGGCTACCCTCGCTGAAGTAGAAAGGGAAAATGTGCACCATAGAGACCGTAATATCGTAAGCTAGAGCACATGGCAACTTGTACATTTTGACAGTTGCGTTTTCGATTAATTTATGGCAATAAAGGGTGACCAGATAAGAAGGATAGGAACATTATTTTAATGAATAAAACATCAACGGGGTAAGACATAAAACTGATGTTGACTTTATTGTGAAGCTAAATGCATTCTTTAATGTATGGAATAGCACGTCATTGCAATTGCCGTCTCGGCTGGCAATGTTAAATTTATGCGGCGTTAGAACCGCTTAGTGCAGATTCACCGTGTAACCTCATGTGCAGAGATGGTAGAGTAGACTATATGAGGTAATCTAATCCATCAACTACTAGTGAGAGAACAATAGCACGCACAACACGAGTGGTTGCTGAGAAGCTAGGCCCTGGCCCTCTATGGACTGTAGCGCCACTCATATTATATTATATTATTATTATAATAGTATTGGCCATTGTTTTCTACACATTTTGACCACCTTTCTGGCAATTTGTGAATACCACGCCAGTAGAATTGTTCGCCTTTTAAAGCAAACCAATCAGACACCCAATTTTCGACTTCTTCGTAGGAATCGAAGTGCTGCTCGGCCTATGAGTGTCCCATCGATGAAAAAAAAGGTAGTCGGAAGCAGCCAAGTCTGGTGAATACGGCGGGTGGGGTAGCTGCTCCCAGCCAAGTGTTTTGATTGTATCCTGAACCGGTTTTGCTTTGTGTGCAGGTGCATTGTCATGGAGCAAAATTACCTTGCCGTGTCCTCTGGCCAATTCTGGTCGTTTGTCGATCAATGCATGGTTCCAATTGATCATTTGTTGTCGGTTGCGATCAGTATTTACGGTTTTACCAGGTTTTAGGAGCTCGTGGTATACCACATCTTTCTGGTCCCACCATACACACAGCACTGATTTCTTGCCGAATTGATCTGGTTTTGTAGACGATGTTGATGGTTGTCCCGGATTAACCCATGATTTGTTCCGTTTAGGATTCTAAAACTAAAGCCATTTTTCATCGCCAGTAGCAATCCGATGCAAAACCGATTTTCTTACGTGTCTTTGAAGCAAAATTTCACAAGTGTTCTTTTCGGTTTTCCATCTGTCTTTCATTCAATCCATGTGGTACCCATTTTCCACACTTTTGGATCTTTCCTAGCTTTAGCTTTTAAACGGTCAAAAATTGTTTGTTGTGCCATTTGCTTTTGACTCAAAGTGTCATCTCCATCCAATATCGTTTGCAATTCGGCGTCTTCAAACTTTTTTGGTGGTCTTCCACGTTTTTCATTTCTCACATCAAAATCATTATTTCTGAACCGTTGAAACCATCTTTTGCATGTTGCTTCTGATAGAGCATGATCACCATATGCCTCGACAAGCATTCGATGCGACTCTGCAGCACTTTTCTTCAAATGAAAACAAAAATATTAATGCTTTCCGCAAATCATCGCTTTCTGGTACAAAATTCAACATTTTAACCCGATTTTGTCTGTTCAATGACTTGATGTATACTAAATATTTTTCACAGATGTCATAGCAAACAAAAAAAATAAAAAATAAGGGCTCGTTCACAACAAATGCTCCCTATCGAGACAATTGCATTGTATATATGATGAATATCCACATTTTTTAAAAGTTTCCTAATGAAGCATATTTGGATTTTTAGTATTTAGTACTGGAATGACCACTGTGAAAAAAAAAACGATCAATTGACACTGATAATGATTCTCCAATTCTCCCGTTCTCCAACTTAATAGACTTAAAGCAATCTTCGGTCCAATAACTATGGAGCCCTCCCTCCAAAAGATTGATTCGGCATATTTTCCCTCATCCCTGCCTGTAACTGTTGCCTCTGTGACAGTCAAACCACAATCAACTGACGGCAAATTGACACCTGAACTACATTTCACATTTAGCGCTACGTCCACTACATTTTGTTGCGTATACTACACTAACTGTGTACCTCAATGACGTAGCGGACGTAACAAAGTAGTTTATAAAAAAAACTGACATTTGTGTTATCTCTATCAAAAATATTCTGAGGACACCATTAAACGTCACACAGCCTCAAAAACAATTACCAAAGTCTGCAGAATTTTTTGAATTTGAATTCACGAAAAAAGTGCAGATAGAATGTACTAAATAACTAAATTCTTGGTTGCCTTTGTATACCATCAGGCATATTATGCAGCCACTGTAAAAAAAAAGACACCACACCTCCATTTAGTTCGCATAACTTTACCATCCGAGCACATTCCATCAGTAATTAGGGATTGTCCTTCGACAGAACTCACACACAGCTACTTAACATTGCGAACGGAATTAATATTCAATTACGCTGACAATTAGTTGTCACATTTAATTAATTTATTATCACTGAGCGTGCGAGTGGTGAGCTGCATACCTGTACATCCGCAGTCGTCATAATTGACAGGCACTGGCCATGCTTCGCAGCAATGTAACACATCCGCAGAGATGCAAATTAATAGATCAAATCAATGATGAATATCGAATTGCTGGATTAATATTCGCAGACTAGATGATAATGGATTGGTTGACTGGCAATCAGTGATTAAGTAGATTGCGGCTTTGGCATTCATTGAAAATCGATTTCGCTCTTGTGATGCGATTAGATGTGATGTATCCGTTCGATAAGGGCTATTCCAGTGGGCGGTTAACTGGTGGGGTTCCATGTGGGTTTTGTAATGGAATCGAACTAACTAGTGACCAATGACTTCACCTGAGTGGAGTAAGGGTTTAATGGAGAGGCCATATTTTTCTGGGTTGTGTTTTGGAAGGTGGACAATATGACAAATAGACTGCATTGTGTATTGATTAAAAGTGGTTTACTCATTTTTATTAGCCACAAAGTAAACCACTGTAACTTAGGGTAAGTGCACAATCCATCGGAAAAAAAAATACAAAATGTCTTTGTTTTCAAAAAAACGAAGAGAAAAATTGGAGAAGAATAAGACAACTTGCTCTGGATTTCAGATGGAGTAACGTCGTAGAGGACATTTTAGAACTAAGAGGGCTCAACCAAGTGGACGTAGACCTTAACTTGACATGTGGTACAAAAATGCACGTACAGGTGGTTTCTGGATAAAGATCCATACCAGCGCCAACTTGAACCTAGGAGTGGCAGGAATGGCATTAGCACATAGAATTTGCGTTTTTTTAAGCGGATAGTGATCTTCCTCAAACGAAAAATGTACACTTTGGTAAAGATTTTGTAGAGTTATGTAGAAGATTGTATACTTTGGGCAGAAGTGGATTTTGAATGTCTAACGAAACTGAAGTCATCGCCATAATTTATGTTCGTATGTGAACATTGAATGCCTTTGCTGCTTGTCACCCACATTTTCTTACACCAGAGATTCATCAGGTAGATCACACTGGCCATTGTGCCTAATTTATTATAAACTCATCTTTAACGAGTTCTCTTAGTTACTTACTTAGGGTGGCAATACAGCCCGGGGTCGACCTGGGCCTCAACCAGATCGATCTTTAGCTATCTTTCCCAGCGACTTTGAGTCTTAAATTACAGCGCCACCATGGTACTTCCAATTGGGGGCCGACTTCAGGCAGAGGCCTACGTGGATTTCAGGGGCAGAACCAGTCCATAGCCTCTGGTCAAGCTAACAATAGAATGCCATAACATCCCAGGAATGGCTGTCAAATGTGTCAAATCTATAATTTGCGAACTGGCCAGGTTTATTTCCTTAAATTTGTAATTATTACCTCAAGAATAATCAATATTGCTACCCAGTTATGAGTCAAGTCATTCAATGAGTTCACGACTTGTCAATAATGCCACCAATTCTAATGCTGTATCGCCTGACGGCAATGTCATGTATGTGTGTTTCTATATGAATCCCCTTCCTTCTCTGCGACTTAACAAGTTGTCTTCTGCTATTCAGCTAGTCTTCTGCGTATGTCAGGATAAAGTGGCTGGCTTATACTTGACCCATTGCAGGCCCATTGTGTTACCACGCTGATCTGTTTATGCCGATCTTATTCCAACAACCAGTTGACCAGGCTATTGATGAAGTAAGCTCCCATATAGCTTCTCCTTCGAGAAGAAAGAGCGTTCCAATAGTTTCAATTTAAAAGCGTCAGTTCTATTGAATCTGTGCTTAGTTATGACGCATTTGAAAATGATCAGTCTGTTCAGACTCTACCAATCTACTTTCAGCAGGAACGCACTCTTGTCCCTTAGACTTAGCCACACGTCTCTTCCTCGCTTTGCAAAGAACAGGCCTGGGAAGTACAGGAAACATAGTCAGTCACATGGCGCAATTGGAGAAACATTGGCTGGACAGTATGTGCGCAGAGCAAACTCTGCAGGGCACTAGAGACACCTTCTGCTAACAGAACCCATCACTCTACTGGACCACAACTAAAAAAAGTATCAAATCTCGAATAATTAATGAAGAGTGAAAGTATTTCGTTGACAACAAATCGATGTCAAGACCCCATCGCGCCATTAACCGTCAATTGGCATAATTGAATTCAAATCTCAAAAATTGACAGCTCACAATCAGTCCATTGACAGCTACGGACCACGGACATTTGACAGTTTTGCATATTTTATAAATCACCTCCAGGAAGCTACCACACTCGAAGTCATTATTGCTTCTTTTATTTTGTTTCATCTGCGGGACAATCAAAGACTTGTTTGTTTTAAAGATTTGCGTTAAATTTTTCTCGAGAATTGTGGTCACGTCAATTCAATCAAGTTGTGATGTCATTTTCCCCGCACAACACAAAATCTTAGCACATCAAGACTGTGAGATACAGGGAGAATTCCTAAACAAGACGATTCACAGAAACACACTGAATCACTTCATGAACCGGACGCCGCCTGTGCCCCTTCGGCGTTTTATTGATCCACCAACCAGACATCACAGCCCATCCCGTCCAGCAGCATGTTTTCAATTAGACTATCTAATAATAGGTTATTAAGTTGAGTGACGTCCCCTGTTCCATGGGATGCTTATTGCCTGTCCGTATGTACGTCTCCTGCTCGCACATCAAATTGTGCTGGAGTACGTTCTATATTTAGCCAGCCAGAAACACAGGGCACATCGTTCGAGAGTTCGATTCAATCACATCGTCGTCGTCGTCGTTGTTGCCGTCAGGATGGTGGATGGAAGAAGGAAACATACACACATTTAAGGACGAGAAATGATGACATCGAAATAAAGTTGGGATTTGTCCTTTTATTTTGTTTTTCTCCCCCTCCGAGCTCTGTTCGCCAGCGGCGGTGGCGGCAATGGTGGTGACCTCTGAGAGGCAGTAAAACTCGAACACTTCCACCCGCAGAGTCACTAGATCCGACCCATGTGGAGGATGATCGTCGGAGTCTCTCTGGCTTTCGTGTTTTTTTCTGTTTTTTTTCGATTTTTTGTGTTTTGCTTTCTGGGATCGTTTTTGGAGGAAGACCATGATCGTTTGTGTATTCTTGGGATTCTTTTTTATGATGTGTGGCGATGAGATGAATGCTCAGGGACGGGCAATAAAGATCGAAGAAGATTCTAATTATAATTGAAGAACGGCGGGCTAACCATTTCAGAAGTTGTAAATCAATCATCGACAAAGATGTCGGCATAGCATCCTTAAATTGTTTTTACACTGGGTGTTGAGAGTTTGCCATCGGATGGATGAGTATTAAAGTTCTGAAGGGAATTTTCCATGAAATTTTATGACTTTGTTTTAACAAATTTTGAGAATGTGTTAACTGCATTGTGATGAGTTAAGATTAAATAACACAAGTGCGGCCATTGGGAGTACATTGAGTGAAAGAAGTCGTCGGATGACAAGAAGTGTGGTTTTTTCAAGTACCAAGGAGAGTTCTTTGTGCCCCTCAAATAATATCATCATTGTATGTATATAAATGACAGATGCAAAATTATTTTATTCCATCAAAAGTTCCTCATGGATTAGGACTCGGGCCACTATTTTTATCGGCAATGAATGCTGCTTGAAGGTAATCATTGGTTTTGCTGATGACATTGTTGTTTTTAAAGTTCCCACACAAAAACATTAAAGATGTTCAGTCTGAAACAAATGCTACTGGCTTAACGACAAACGATCGCATTAATAGTTCTTGGACAGCGAAGCAGAATAGCACATCCAAGGAGTCAATAAATGGTCTGCAACTGGGCTTCACTACATGATTTCATAATTACGCCAACAAGTAGGCAACTTCTTACGATTTAAGCCGGGCATCTGTGGATCCGGTTACCAGCTCAGAATCTTATTTCTACGACTGTGTACGAATAACTTGACGATGCTCACAAGCACAGACTAGGTGTCCTTCTCTAAAATTGTAAGCATCATCTGCTAAATTAGAACACCTTACTACGGGGGTGGTTTCCAAGCAGAGGACGATCGATGTTGAAAATCACCAGCAAATGAGTGGCCATTAAAGCGCACAAGAGAGTTGAAGTTCAATTTGGTCGTATGTTGTCACCAAGATATAAGGCACGCAGCACCTGGCTCACGGGTGACTGGACTTACGGACTTTTCAGAAAGGGGCATGAGACTGATAGTACTGGCACTTGGAGATGGTCAAAAGGTGGTGGCAAACCGAAGGTCTGATTTGAAATAAATGTTGTGGTGACGAAATTGAAAGAGGGTGATTTTTGTCGGAAGTTGTTACTGCGATATAGTTGCATCGTGTAGAGAGGGTCTATGAGGCTCTCTCTTCGTTCAGTTTTTATCGCTCCGACTATGAGTCGTCATCTGTAATCAACGACGAAAAAGAAAACGATATGCAACAAAGCATGTAGGACAGCAACACGGGGTTGTTGGTATATTGAATATTGTCTTGTTCTGTTTTCTGGTTTACTCCTCAAACTGGTTGGTTCTTGTGATCAGTGTTGGGTATTGACGAAAAAAAAGGGGAACAGGTTACGCCAGCATTCTAAACGCATACCAATTTACAGACTACTTAGCCCCGATCTCTCTCGATAATTTTGAGATGTTCAGAGACAGATCAGAGACCATCATCAGTTTAGGCAGAAAAAACGTGAGTAGCCTAGGAGGAGTTCGTACGGGACATATGGCAAGACAACGATTTTCTACCCTTTATTCTGTCACTGCCCATTGGCTTCCGCTAGGAGAATACAACTTTAATGCATTAGCGGGATTTATCCGAAAAAGGTGTCAAATCAATCTGAAAGTTCGTTCAAAAATCTGCAAGGTTCAAAGATTAACTGACAGAAAACGCTTCATTGGCTACCCATTGGCCCCTTGTGTGTACTGGAATCCATCGCTGAAGATGAAAGTCACAAGCACAAACCTTCTCCCTCTTTTTAAAACTCAAAATCCTTCGACCTTCTACCCCACAGAATGTGCTCTCTACTCGATAATCGAAGAATTAATAATCCGCCCGTCAGCAAACATTCTGCACATCCTGTAGCTGTGGAGCCTGAAAAAAAAGCCAAACAATAAAAGGAACACCCCCATATCAGCACGACGAGATCATTAACTGTTGTTTACAATGAAAATAATTTTAAGAGCATCACACTCATGCACACAACCACCCACACAGCAGAGCAATCATCTTAGTCGCCCGCCGCCGCCACCGTCGCGACCACGGCCGCATCCGCAGCAAGGGAACGACCGAGACGCGCAGCACACATCTCTTGCGGCCTCCCGAGCAATCCCATTTAATGGATGCGTGATCTTGATGGAGATTCTCGGCTTGTAAACGTTTATTAATGAAAATATTTAGATTCCATTTTTCTTGATTGCTTTGATGATGTCTGCGCGAGTACATCAGGATCGGGATATTCATTCACTCCGGGCGCGAGGGGTCGCTGGCACACCGTGGGTCCATGCCGATCATCGTCATCGTCATCGTCAGCCGCTGGATCAGAGATGATCTAATGGTTATTGCTGGCGCAATTGTTTGTTTGTGTTACGCTTTTTTTGAGAAATAATCCCGAAAATGTTTCGCCAAGTAGTTTACATGGATTCGCTCGACTTGTGTATCGGGTCAGCACTTAGGCAATTTATTTCTCATTAGATTTGTGTTTATCGAGTGAATGATGTTGCAACGGATTGTAGGTTTGTTCTATTTGATAGAAGGAAACCGGGGATATCTTCTTGGGCTTACCCTGAAATTCGCTTACGAATCGACATTTCGCAAAATGCCACGAACTGACAGTGGCATGCTGACAGACCAATTATAGTCAATACGCCAACCCACAAGACAAGTGACCGCGTCCGAAGGACACTGGTGCCATTTCAAAATCACATGTGAGACAATCACGTCTCAAGACCACTCTCAGACGGCACACCGCATCGTGATCTCGCAGAATGCACATCATGTGCAAACTTTACCACAATTAGTCACGCAGAATGGGGCCAGTTTCAGCCACAATCTCCAGCTCCAGCACTCAGTCATGTCAGTCCCGAGAATGACGCCTAGACAAACAAGTCGCATTCGTGTAATGCGATGCCCCCTCCGATTCATCACAGGCCTGTCCATCATCATCATCATAAGTGACTCCCAAATTAACTGACGCCAGGTTGGACTCATCACGATTAATCTACTTGAGAGCAGGAGCTCGCCCCGACTCTAATTAACAAGATGCTCACTAGTCTCTGTTCATTGGTGCCAACGCCCAGAGCACCCCTTGATTGGGCATCAGTGCAGCGCCAGTGTGTCCCCGCTGAAACCAATTAACATATTGCCGTGCAAATGGGCGGCCGTTGTCCTGCATGCGGCCGGAGGTGGCTAAATGGATGAATGGACTCTGTGTGTATATGCTTCACGCGAGTGGTTGTGCAAACAGTATTGCATATCTGACACCATGACGGCTGTTTGGTGAGACGCAAATTATCCTGCAGGTGATTCCCGTGCGCACACAGTGCTCGTCTTTGAGTTGTGTAAACCGACGGATGGAACCTTGTAAATGGACGCATCAAGGCATGTATGTTCATATCGCACAAATAGCCGCCTAACAAGGTCCGTGTAACCAAAGGCTTCATTGCTGGTGGGGGTTATGTCTGTGTGTGGAATAATTGTTTTCTAGAGTTGAAATCAATAGAACTCGCGTGGGGGTGAGTCTGGGTTATGGGCTTTAATTCATCTGACGAATCAATATTGTCTAAAAAGCGCATCTGTGTGAACGATGTCATAAGTTAATGAGATCAGAGGAATTTGAGGCTTACGAAGTAAATTCTGTTCCGTCTTGTATTGGGAATGGTGAGAAGTAATAACCCCGTGGGGGAAAAAGCGTCCTAGAAGTCGAGAACTAATGTGTTGCTAAATGCTGCCGACGTGAAGTTTCTTGCGTATGATAAAAGTCATCGTATTTATGTAAGCAGTTGCCATCGACTCATCTAAACAATGACATTTGTTGTTTCCCGAATTGCGCATAAATGAACACTTCTCAAATCCGTTGTAACATAATCAACTCGTTTTGGGTGAACTCTTGCTCAGCAGCACTCATTTTTAAACACACATTTACATTCACGTTGGGTTAGGTGCAAGTAGCGCTCATTCGTTAAGCCATTGCGTTCCCACATGATCATGTACCTCGTTTTGTGAAAATCAGTAAGCTATATCGACAAAGTAATTTGGCTGACGACAGCATCAATTTGCCAAAAATGGAAGGTATTGATACGTTCACTACAATGTGTGTACAAGGGTTCCATCTTACTTGCTTAAAGTGGCGCTCCAGTGCGGGCTGGACCAGGGCATCAGCCAACAAGCGTCTCCATCCAGCTCGATCTTTAGCTAGCTGTCTCCAGTTTCGCACACACAATTGGTTGAAGTTCCTTTCCACTTGCGTGCGCAACCTGAGTCGCGATCTTCCTCAACTGCGACCGTCCGAGGAACATGATTCGAAGACTTTTCGAGCCGGAACATTGGTTTCCATCCGCTCTACATGACCTAGCCATCTCAATCGTTGGATCTGCACTATTCTGGCTAAGTGGATGTCGCTGAACAGCCCGCTAGTTCGTCGTTATATCTCCTCCTCCACTCACCATCTATGCAGACGGGACCGAAAATCACTCGAAGAATTTCCGTCTCGAAGCAACCAAGGACAGCTTCATCCGCTTTTGACAAAGTTCATGCCTCCGCGCCATATAGCAGGACTGGGACGATTAAGGTCTTGTAAAGGGTTACTTTAGGTGGGCCGTGGCGTTCTGGGTACGTGCGTCGACCCCAACCTCAACGTCGTAGGTTCGATTCCAGCTCTGAGCGACAGAAATAATTTTCACGGCCCCACCTCTTTCGAGTCACTGACAATGCTCAAAGAGTATTTCCTGTCTAGAAAAAGCTTCTCAAACGTTCGGATTCGGCATTAAACTGTAGGTCCCTTCTACTCGTGAGAGAACAATAGCACGCACAACACGAGTGGTTGCTGAGAAGCTAGGCCCTGGCCCTCTAGGGGCTGTAGCGCTGTTGTCTGTTGTCTACTTATTTTCCTTCCATCCTTCCTATTTGTTTACCTCTTTAAGTTCAGTAGCGTCATATTCCCATTCTGCTTTTCAATGTTTCTTTGCAACTGTTGTTTTGTGAGTGCATAGGTGCTGTTTAATAAGTTAAAGACCTTCGACTAGATCGGAACTATTAATTTTGTTGTTTTTTGTTGAATAAATAAAATTTCTATTCACTGGTACTTAATTTGTTATCGTCTCGAGACATTTCATAACTCTCGTTGCTCCCATTTGTCTTATTTTAACAAAGTACATTTTTAACGGTGTACTTCAAACGGTTCCATCTTACTGCTTGGCGACCGCGGTAGTTTGTTTCCACCATTAAAGCCACAGTACACCAATTTTTGCACACACTCTTCACTTTAATAAGCTAAACAACTCTCATCGATGAGGGGTATGTTCAGCACGTTGAAATGCTACTGAATGCGTTCAATGACTGCACTAGCACTTTTTTCTGAATTCAAATCGCACAACAGGACCTGCAGCTAGCTAAATAAATCGTGATAAAACAATTAAAAGTATACAACCAGATAAATCCAGCTAATACCATGTCAACCGTGTCCACTTTGCATTACAAAGCGAACAGGAAATTCCATCGAAAAATCCCCGGATACCCACAGATTACATTCGTGTTTCCGCTTAACGAAATCCGCAACTGCATTCTAAATTTCAAACAACATACGCAGTGTTCCACCCTCGCCATGTCTCCTCCTCTCTAGTCCACTTGTTGGTTTAATTAATTTGATTTAATTTAATTAACAATTTAGCACATCAGCCACACCAATGCCAAAAGGGTGCATAAAATATTTCCCTCGTGACAGGACACATTTCTCAAATTAATTTCCCGCATTAATGCCATCGTAAAAATGCGGCATTGCCTCTCTGTTGCTGCAAAAGCCGACTTCGCCTCCATCCACAGAATGGCACGTCGCGTCGCCAAAACGCGAAAATGATACACAAAATTGCAAATTGAGATCTATAAATGCCAAAAAAGCGCACACCGCTATGTTCGCTCCTCTCGGCCATCAGCTTATTATTCTCGATTCTATTTATCAATTCGCGAACGGGACGCGACGCGGCGGTGCCGATGCAAGCGGGTGAGCACCACCACTTGGCGCAAAAATAGCCACTCTCACCCCCTGAGGCAGACGATGGGTGCGCGCGGCGCGGTACCCGCGCTCCTGAATCGAGCGAAAAATTGCCAGATTCGCCGGGACTGCCATTACACCGTGATCCATCCTCAGATGTCACCACTCATTAATTGCATTCCCGCTGGCTAGGGCATGGGAGCTCTTGTTGTGTGCGCTTTTGCGTGCTCACCCCGCACCGGCCCGCCGGTGTGCCATCGCTGCAGCCCCGTCACCGGGTGACGTTCTTAATGTGTGTGCCTCAAACCAATTAAAATCCACAGAAGCGTGAAGGAACTTTAACGATTTAGCAATAAAGTTGAATGCGCTGAATGTCAGGCTCGACGACGACGATGATGATGATGATGCCGATGGGACGGTGAAGGCAGTGGCGGCGGTGGCTGGGGTGATGGGGTTCGAAATGTCCCTCCTTTTGGCCAGCATATCGCTTCGCTTATGAGGTTGTCAAGCGAAGGAAGCGTGTTCAAATTGGCTTCGTTTGTGTGCAGGCGATACGCCTTATGATGTGGTTACGCGAACGAACCAGCCGCTGAGTGTGAGTTAATTGGAAACGCTCTGAGTGGTGCACGCGTGTGTATGCGTGTTTGTGCGTTCGCTGACTTGGTTTATTTTAGGACTTGGCTTTGACGTGAGGGATGGGCGACAGGGATTGCAATTTTGACACATTGTACCGCATCAAATGTAAATTGTTGACATGCCAACCGCTGGTCGTCTTCGCAGTCTGGGTGTCTGTTGTTACATCTTGGGGGTTAACAAGGTATCATCCTCGGGGTGGGTATAGGGTGACAGAGATTACCTTCTACTAGCGACGGGCAATTGCGAATAAAAACAATCGAATAATTCGATTGTTCTCTGAGCGGAGTCGATTGTTGAATTTCGATTCTTGTAGGTCCGATTCCAATCGCCAACGAATGTGTGTATTCGTCGATTCTTCAAGTCAGAGCAAGATCACACACTCACTCACTAAATTGTGTGTATCCGCCGATTCTCACAATTGCCCATCTCTTTTTCATTTGGTTTCACTACTAAAATTTAAACTGTACATTTATGAGAGTGAGGGTACAATCCTCTCACTCATTGGGTGCGAAGGGCGAAGAGTACAGTCAAACCTCCAAAATTCAAATAGCCACGGGAACCAATATTTTTTAGAAATTTGGTTCTAATTATAGAAAATTCGATTTAAGGATGTTTCAATTACAGAGGGTTTGCTGTATTTCCATTCCCAATGTTTCTATTTCGGTAGGTATAGTTTCTTATTGGAGACACAGCCTTACGCTGATTTTATACACTGACACCAACATAGGAATAAATCGAGGAATTAGTACTCGGCATTCTGTTGGTTGCAGTAAGTACTGAGAATAATCGATTCGATTCGATTATTATTCGATTGTTTTCTGATGAGACCGAATAAATCGACAATCGAATTCAAATTTTAACAATTGCCAATTTATTCGATTGTGAATTTCATTCGCAATCGCCCATCGCTTCCTTCTACCATGTGCGCACTGTACAGTTTGAGGATTTTTTTTTAATTAGCGTTCGATTTTGAGATTTATAATTCCTTCTAGAGGAGGGGGGATCAACTGACGATGTTTGACAAGACACACCGCCACTGCGCTCTCTAGTCGCCGCAGCTTTTGTTGCATTTGGGCGCCCAGACTGAGCCAATTTTTTAAATCAAATGAGGGCTTTCAAAAAAATAAACACAACTAAATGTACATTCAAAAAGTTTATTGACGAACAGTATACTCTGCACAGGGCTCTAAAGTTGTTCCTCTATAGCTTCGTTGCCAAAGATCTCTTTTGGACTGAAGTGCCACCAGTGGACATCAAGCCAAGAGTATGATCTGCAGGATTTCCGAATAGGGACTTGACAACTTTGATTTTAATTTGTGAATGCACTCTTTCACTTCACATCATTCATCATGGTAATGCACACACGGGCAACGTCTGCAAATTTTGAACCTAAATTCGGAGTCGGTGACGCAACTTTAAGATATGCCAATTTGAGGTCGTAATTTTCACTCTTTTAGACATGCAATAACAAGTTAAGTGCAAAAATTTGAGTCAACGAGTGTGATATTGCCGTATCAATGAGACAAGGGATTGGTCGAAGGTATCAGTCAATTCCAAGGCGTTTTCAAGAATTGGTCATCACGCAGAGCACATTATGGCGTAAAGATCTTGCTTTACAATAGTTGAAGTCGGTCCTTTTGAAGCAACGTACGTTTATTAAAAAAAAATTGTCCCTGTATTACTAAAAATCAATAGAAAAGGATTTCGACTTTGCACGTTTGCAGTACGTTAAATTTGATTCAATAGAGTAAGAGTTTATCCTTCAGAAAATAATTTAATGTAATGTAAAGGGTCTCTCCAACCCTGGTCTGTACATAGTCTATGCTAGTGATGGGAACTATCGAATAAAAACTATCTAGTTATTCGATAGTTGCAAACTATTCATTTAGTCGATAGTCGAAAATCATTCATCAAATTGAATTAAACAGATATTCAGTAGTTTTTACTTTTTTTTACTTTTACACACGCTAATTTTGACAGCAAGTTTCACCTTTCTGCCTTAAAAATGGAAATGCTTGCTGTCAAATTTAGCGCGTGCAAAAGGGGCCTTGTATGGCTGGTTGAACAGAGTCACATGGTTGGCAGCTTTTCTGAGAGAGAATTCTGTGTATGCATACGCACATTGCCAAAATATTTGCATGACAGATTGTTCTAGTTGAAATCATTCAGTTACTAACTATCGATAGTGCAATTTATTCGATAGTTCCCATCACTAGTCTATGCCCTGGTTACAAATATGAAGTTCGTAGTGAAAAGTGGCGACGCACAATGGGGTATTTTACTGAAACTTACACGGCGAACTTCCCACTAGACGAAATTGAATAATTCCTCAATTTCCCAGACATGGTAATTGTTCAATTACAGACAGATTCTGTCAGTTTTCGTGCAGTTGAAACAAACAGAACTAGTAGATTTCTCACAGTTATCCTAGTTAACTTACATATTTCTGTTAGTATGACTCGAGCTGCAAAGAGGCTATCAGAATTAAATTTTCGGTTATACAAAGCCAATCCTACTAAGGAAAGCCGGAATAAGTTTAAACGGGCCAGAAATGACTGCAATGCAATAATCCGACATGTGAAATTCTCCCATGAACAAAAGTTGAGGCAAAAAGTGCTACAATGTCCCAAGGGTAGCAAAAACTTTTAGTCATTTGTGAAAAACATAAAGAATTCCGCCTCGTCCTCAATTCCCACGCTCATTAACAATGACATCCCAGCTGTCAGCTCTTTGGACAGAGCCAATCTGCTTGCGGCGCATTTTGCAGCCAGCTCAACACTGCCAGATTGTAATTTGTCCCCACCTGTACTCGAGAGCGTTGATTTTACCATGGGACAAATTCACTTCCGCACTCGTACAGTTGCAAGAGCACTTAAAGATCTCGACGTGGACAAATCCGCTGGCCCGGATGGTATTGCCCCAATACTTCTGAAGAGGTGTTCTTCTTCGCTGGCAAAACCACTGCGTAAGCTTTTTCATCTATCCTACTCTTCAGGTCTCTTTCCGAGTAGATGGAAAACAGCATTTGTCCAGCCCGTCCCTAAAAAGGGCGAATCATCGTCACCCACCTCGTTCCGACCCATAGCACTTACGTCCCTTCTTTATAAGGTCATGGAAACGCTTATAAATCGTCAGCTTATGAAATATCTTGAATCGCGGAAGCTTCTTAATGACCGACAGTATGGCTTCCGCAGCAACAGGTCCACTGGTGATTTGATAGCTTATCTCACCGAAAAGTGGAACCAATCTTTGCACAATGATAGTTGCGCTTGATACTTCCAAAGCATTTGACAGAGTTTGGCATCAAGCTCTTTTGTCGAAAATGCGTGCCTATGGTGTCGATGAATCTCTGCTTCTATGGATTAGAAATTACCTTTCGAACCGTTCAATCCAAGTTGTTTTGGATGGGTTCAAGTCTGATATCCACAAAATAAATGCTGGTGTCCCCCAAGGCTCTGTTCTGCCTCCGACACTCTTTCTCGTTTTTATAAATGATCTCCTGTCTGCCACTTCTAATCCAATCCATTCCTTCGCTGATGACAGCACCCTCAGCTTTTCATATTCGTTCCAAAACTCACGACCCTGCCCTTCGGACGTAGTATTGGAACGGCAGCGTATGTCAAGCATAATTGACTGGGGTAAGAACAACAGAGTGGAATTCAATGCTTCCAAAACTCAATGCTGTCTGTCTGTCTCTCTCTCTCCCCTGATAATCAGCCATTATCCATGAATGGCGCTTGTATCGACGAAACTGGAAAACTTTCCATCCTTGGTATGTGCATCAACACAACACTTAGTTGGAACGATCATATATTCGAGGTCGCCAAAAATGCTGCGAAATGTTTAGGTTTCCTTAATCGATGCAAGAAATACTTCACCCCCTCTGATTTGGCTTTAATCTAGAAGGCGTATATTCGCCCTAAGCTTGAGTATAACGCTCATATCTGGTCTGGTGCCCCCAAGACCACCCTGCACGTACTGGATATAATCCAAAAGCGAGCGATTAAACTTATAGGAGACAACGATATCGCGGGTTCATTAGACTCGCTTGAACATCGACGTACAAGACAGGGTACGTGTCCGTGTTTTACTTTAACAAATGATGCTCAAGTGAGCTAGCCAACTGCATTCCTCCTCTCCTTGAATTCACCTGCAATACACGTCTATCAGGAATGCTCATCAGTTTACCCTTAAGCCTGCTTTCGGACGCACAGTGATATTTAGAGACTCGTTTTTTAGCCGCACCACACGAATATGGAATGCTCTTCCCAGCTCTATATTTCCCATAGATTACAATCCGCAGATGTTTAAGACCAACGTGCACAGGTACCTCCTCTCTCTCTCTCCCTCTACACCTTCGGCCCGTGCTGTGTCTTGACCCCGGACAATTAAGGGTATTAATAGCCCCTTTAGCACGCGCAAATTATAAAAAAAAAGTTCTTTGTTTTCATTTTTTGTTGTGTTTAGAGAAAGTAAGTCTTTCGACTGTTCACTGTCAAACCAAATTGTTTCCTTTGTAGTGTATTCACTTTGGGCAACACATAGATAACACATGTTTGCATAATAAATTCTGCTTATGAAATTTGAAAGAATATTCCAACGCTGGCATTAACTAAAACAATCTAATTCATTCTTCCACATTAAAGAGCATTCGTTCCTTCCCGAATGCCTTAAATATTTCAGAGCATCTATTATTTCCGAACTATGCGTCAACACTTTGTGAAATATAAGACTGAATGTAATACCAAGAGAATAGAATCAGAAGAGAATCAAAAAATTTTAAATAACTCCGAAAATACCAAAAAGGTGTGGTTGGAGATATAAGACAACTCAAAGTACAAAAAAATAAACCTGCACTACTTGAAAACATTAAAAAAATCCCATTTCTTAGTTCTTAAGGAGAAAAACTACTATCTACTGGAGAATTTTCGTGAAATACTATCTTCCATGTCCTATACCACATAGAGCATTCTAACATGAACCGGACGTTACTCGCAGCCACGAGGATCTCTTCCGACACCAATCCCGAGCGGGTGTCACTAGCTCTTACTCATGACAGGGAGTCGCACTGCGTGCAAAATTTCTTGAACGAGAATTTTTACTTTTTCCTGTGGCAATATTTAAAATTTCTTGTTGTTTGCGAGCGCTGTATAAATTACGAAAAAACTTGAAATCGACACCTCGCATCAAAAGTCTCTGTCTGTTGCTCTTCCTTTCATGTCTAATCTGAGAGATTATATTGTTCGCTTTAAATTGTCATCCTCCTGAAGGATGATCGCATAAACTCGTCCATTTGGTTATATATGGAGAGCCATCGAGAGAGTTAAATTACATTCCCTCCAATTGATGCTATAGACCACTTCAACCTGGAACACTTTCCAGATTGTCTGGCGAATAACTAACTAATGGTCCAATTTCACCAAGGGTCCATTTCGAATTTGACCATCATCAAGGCTCAGAGTGCTGTACCCGGCTAACCTTAGCCATTTCGACACTAATTGGCTCAATATTTCCAACAAATTCCATTCCAATTACAGTAATCCGATCCACTTCAAATGAAACAAACAAAATGTTGGAACATAAAAGCTAAAAATTTGAGCACCCCCACTGAGACGCTCGCGAAACCACTTAACTGCTCAAAATGCTCCGCAGCACAGATCAATAATCTTCACTAATCTCTCTACAGAACGCCCATCACATGGCTCCCATCATCCGACAATTAACCCCCCTGTGTCCTATCCATCCCCGGAGCGTCGAATCACCACACGCACCGCTTCGCCAGCGCTGTATCTAATCCGCTCCCATTAGCATGGGCCCATTACTATTACCATAATGCTAAAAGATTCAATTTTCAGATAATATTTATGGCCAATTCGGTTATTAATGCCACTGCCTGATGGATTTCCCTCAGTCGGGCGTGGGCGGGTGTGTGTGAGTGCTGTAGTCTCGTTTCGTTACATGTGCTCCCACCGCCACCCAGTCACCCGCAGCGAGAGAGAGGCGCGCACTAATCAATATCACGATATTTGGCATCATCATGCGAGCGGTGCCAGCAGCAACCCTTCTGGCGCGACTGATACAATCGGCGTTCATGTTCATCGGACGCGCTTAGAACGCCATTTGTCGCATCACACTCCAGTGTGTTCCACCATCCCGCCCCCATCAGGGTGATGGAGGTGGAGATATGTTAGCAATGAGCAGCAATAACAATAACAATCCATTCAATATGCACAGATTGTTGCAACGTTAATTTATTCTAATTAGTCAATAAATCTCAATTAATATCGTGATCACAATGTGGACACGACCCCCATCTGACCGCAGCCATATACTCGAATACAGTGCCGAGCAGCCTCCGACCGTCCCGTCCCAGGCCGGCACTCCCAGTTGTCCTCTCCCTGTGTCTGGGGTGGTTGTGGAGTCATGATGCGGTGCTGTGTCGGGTGGAGGGGCCCGCCATGCATAGGAGGAGATACATTCAATTATTTTTGAATATTCAGCACAGAGTGGATACTCTGAATTGAATGCGAGACGAGACACAGTGGGCGACAATTACTTAAGTACACATAATTCAAAGTTGACGGATTCTTAGTTGTTTGTCTACATCGTTTAAACGATCCATCTCCGAAACAACAACATGACATTCTGTCTGTTGGGACATTCTTCCTAGTAGTAAAAGTAAAAGTGCGTGGACCACGGACTGTCCTGTCATCTGTCATCACTGTCAGTGACTGTATTCACGGTATGTCCCTTAAATGAATTTAAAAGCTGCGTTTGCACTGAAAATAGGGCTGTGTGGATATATGCAGAGTATGACACATCTGTCAGTCAGCTAAAGGATATCTCAGAAATCAAAGTGACAGCTGTCAAAAATTGTGGCAATTTATCTCTCATCATAGGATCTGCGCAGGCTAGTCCGAATTAACGGATTTCAACTATGTCCTCACCCTAAAAATATTTCCCAGATCTGTAGTGTAACTGTAACCATAAAATTGTGTCCAAACAGAAGACGAAAACGGACAAAACTCCTCGTTCACGAAATGATTTACTGTTACAAACACTGAAAGTGATTGTTTGACACGTCAGTGAACATAGTTTTCACCACGAAACCAGTCCAAGCCACGATAGGTGTCAACTGAGTGCAACCCATCAACACTCACGGCTGAAGATATGCATTATTTTGTTCCCTTCTGCATTCACTTCCGGAATCGTTGACAACTGATTGGGCCTTCGCCGTGAAAACTCATTCACGATAGAGATCTGTGAACACATAACGCGTGGGAGTGGATAGATTAATGGTCTGGCAAGAAAAATTAATGGATTTGGGATCAAGGGACGTAGCAGTGCATGGGAACTTAAAGAAGTCACTTGTTTCTCATCGTGATCCTACTGCTGTCTGAATTCGGGAACAGGGTGGAGATTGATGGGCCAAGCGGGCTGTGAACCGTGACCAAATGGACAGAAGTGATCTTACAAAGTAACACTTCATTTGGAAGAAAGCAGGGGACTGTCAAAGATCACAAGGGCTTCGATTGAAAATGGAGTTCATTGTAATGTGGATGCATTTGGGTAGAGTGGTAGAGTGAACTCGGCGGATGATTAAAACAAGACAAATGTCAGGGATCCACAGCCTTTCTGGTAACGCGGTAATCTTTCACTTTCAGGTGTCAACTCTGACCACAAATCGTCCCTCAGCCCTATGTCTGGCTTCGCGGACTGTCAACAAAATCGCCAAAAGCACTGCAGGTGCCCAAACCACCAGGGGGGTTGCACTCAAATACACATCTATCCCATAGCACTCACAATCCGCATCGACTCGTCGCGCTATTGTTCATTTGTATCCATTAGAAAGAGCTCGCATTCAATTGACCCCGAGCAGTGTCCCTGACCAGAAGCAAACGGCACGAGCGAGCACGGCTGGAAGTGTAGTACAGGAGGCACACGAAATCGGGCAAATACACGGAAAGCGGTAACATGTTCAAATACACATCTAATCGATTGCATCGCATTAATTCCGCCATATTCGCCGCAATCGCCATAATCGCCTCCGAAATGGTTGCACCACCACCAACAAGGGGGCGTCGCGAACGCGCCGCGCCGGCCACTCAATTCGCTTCGATTGCGCCGCTCGGTGGTTGGGAACTCTAAGTCCCAACACAGTCGAACAGCACCAATAAAATATTTTCACACTGGCACTTGGCCAAATTATAAATAATTTCATTAAATCACTTGACACACTGATCTGCCCCGCACAGCCATGCCAGCCAGTGCCACTATTGCGCGGTCCCGCCACTGTTCAGCGGGAAAATCATTTTTACACTTTTTTTTTATTTTTCTTGTGTGAAAAATAATTTCATTTAGCCGGCCTACCTTGAGCACACACACACACACCGAAGCGGCTGCCAGCCACCCACTAGCGCGCGCCCCTCCCACCCTCCGCCAAATACGCACCGTGGACGCACCCGAGCAGATACATTGTGTCACACAAGAGCGCCACTGGCTCCGCCTCCCCATCGGTCTCGTTGGCTGGCGCAGTGGTGGAGTGGAGCCCTAGACACGGCCAGCGGTGCACTAATTGATTTATAAATAATTACAACACAAAAATAAAGCACATATAGTGCGGCGGCTCGGTTGCGTGTGTGCGTGCGCGCTAATGTTTCTGTGGGCCATTAAGTGGACAAGTCGAGCGGCAGCAGGATGCCTGGGAAACGCGCGGCTATTTTCACGAATAAAGTGTGCTTAGAGCGGGATCTGCTAACCCGGCAGATAATACTCGCTAGAAGCGAGCGGATTACAATTTTGAAAAGTGCACAATGCACATCCGACGCGAGGCCGCAGTTGGAATGTGGTTAAACTGTTGTTCGGCTGACATTTGGCACGATTTGTTTTACAATTATGTGTGTACGGGGCGCATGCTGCGGTGCCAAGTGCCGCTTTGGCTTTGGGCGGGCATTAGTTTTCGATTACACGAGGGATTTCCCTTGTAATCGGGGAGGTTGAAATTAGCCGAGAGGTGTTTATGATGGATAGGTACTGTGGGGCTATTTCATCATCAGAAAGAGGTCGTAAATGTGCTGAAAAAAAACCTCGGATACAGGGTAATTCTTTCACCAAATTGGCCAAATAAGGTGTTTCAGAGTCAGTCACGGTGGGTGATATGCAGAAGTGAGTCACACATTGGCATAAGTAGACCCAGTATAATACCTCGCGGATTGATTACTCCTAAACTCGGAACCAGTCGGTGTTTATACTAAAGCGGTTGAACTGGCTCATGCTATGATTATTGAGATAGTGTGGCCCATAAATGTGAGTACCTGGGACTTGGCAGAGTGGTATATGCATATTTTCAGACGATGGAAGGATTTAAAGAGCGGCATTGAAGGCGGATGTCCTGGCGTTAGAGAGCATCTCGTACCAGAGATTGGACAACTGGAGTTGTTAGCCGAGTCGAACCCGAGTTATGTCCAAAATGTATGCCAAATAAAACAAATAAATGAACATCAAATCTGCGAACCATTCCACACGATGTTAGCACACAACTCGGTCATCTCGGGTTTCTTTGATTGGCGCTACAGTCCGGGGTAGATCTGGGCCTCCAACAAAATGCCAGGACGATCTTCCGCCAGCTCCAGTTGCGCACACCAAGTCGGTTGAGGTCCTTTTCCACTTGTGTGCGCCATCTAGTGCGAGGACGTCCTCTGTTGCGCTGTCCCAATGGCTCGGTGTCGAAGACTCTTCGGGCCGGAGCTGTGGTGTCCATCCGCTCTACATGACCTAGCCATCTTAAGCGTTGGATCCGAAGACGCTTAACTAGGTGCATGCCGCTGTACAGCCCGTATAGTTCGTGGTTGAACCTTCTCCTCCAAACGCCATCAACGCAAACAGGACCAAAGATCGTACGCAGAACTTTTCTCTCAAAACAACCAAGAGCTTCTTCATCCGATTTTTATGCCATCCATGTCTCTGCGCCATAGAGCAGGACTGGGATGATCAGGGTTTTATACAAGGTCAATTTGGTGTTTCGAGAGATGGCTCTGTTACTCAATTGCCTCTTGAGCCCAAAGAAACAGCGATTGACAAGAGTAATTCTGCGCTTGATGTCGGTACTGGTGTTGTTGTCCCTATTTACTCCGGAGCCTAGGTAGACGAAGTCCTTGACTACCTCAAAGTTTCTCCTGCCCAATATGACGCTCTGTCCGAGACGTCGATGTTGTGCGTCCTTCCGTCATGACAGCTTTGACTACTTTGTTTTGCCCTGGTTTATCGCTAGACCCATTCTAGCCGCTTCCGCTTCAATGCCTCATTGACGGCTCGCTGTGTTCGTCCAATCACGTCAATGTCGTCCGCGTAAGCAAGCAGTTGAACGGACTTTTGGAAGATCGTGCCTCTAGTGTGGGCCCGATCTTCTCCAGGACGATGTGAAAGAAGTCACATGACAGCGTGTCGCCCTGCCTAAAACCTTTTTTGACATTGAAGGTCTCGGTGAGTTCGTTACCGACCTTGATGGAGCAGCGAGAGTTCTCCATCGTCATCCTGCACAACCTGACGAGTTTGGTAGGAAACTAGACATGGCACTGTATAGCTCGTCCCTATGCACGCTGTCATATGCGGCCTTGAAATCGACAAATAGGTGGGGGGTGTCGATCTGCATCTCTTGAGTCTTTTTCAGGATTTCCCGGAGTGTAAATATTTGGTCTATTGCGGACTTTCCTGGCCTGAAACCGCACCGATAAGGACCTATCAGGTTGTTGACAAAGGGTTTCAGGCAAACACACAAAACGGCAGAGAGTATTTTGTACGCGACGTTAAGGAAGCTGATCCCTCGATAGTTGGCGCAGTCAAATGGGTCTCCTTTCTTGTGGTCTCGGGTTGGTCTTCTCGGGTTGGTCATCTCTAAATTGAAGATCAAAACTGCAAACCATTTAACTCGGTGTGATGGAAACACTGAACACGCTATTCACTTTGGTTGGTTAAGACAACGAGAACGAGTGTTGTACTGCTTCACATTCAATACCTAGTTGGATTTCGGTATTGGTTTATGTTTCGGTCGCGGGTTTATGCGCGCACCGTCACACGTTGCTTCTTTTTGCAGACCCTTGTGTGCAGGCATGAATGCAGAGCTCAGAATGTGATGCAAATTGCCCAAAACCACGACGTACTTAGAATTAGAAAAATATTACATTGTCTAAGGGTCTAATTGCATTACTCTGGAGACAAGATAGTATAATGATTTCAGCTTGAAAACACTCCAAGGGTCAAGGGGAGAGCAGTTTTGAGATCTTAATGGATACCTACACCAACTTCTTCGTCCGTCTTTGCTCTGTCTCTTGAGCATCGGATTGACATAGCATATATCCAATCCGATGTGGATTGGTGTAATAGCCAGTGTTACCACAGGGACTCTATAGAGTCAAAAGGACTCACTCATTTTAGCCTTTTTCGGGGACTCATACTTTTTAGATTTGACTCATTATTTTAAGAACAAAACTACCTAAAGACCTAAAGCAATTTTATTTCACATTATCACTTTCGGTTTTCCAAGCGGAAACCTATGCGATGCTAATGGCAACAAACTATATTGTGAACAACAGGTGGACGGTTGATGGGCAGTCAAAATTCTCTGAAACTCATCTGGGTCCCGGGACATCAAGGCATCGCTGGAAATGTGATCGCCGATGAACTTGCTTGACAAGGAACAGATTAAACTTTCTCATGACCTGAAACTGATCTCGGACTACCTGCGTCTGTTGTTAGGGCTTACATGGTTGGTACTCTCGAGAGCACAATCGAAGATGGCATGACTCTCCAGGATATAGGCAAACCAAGCTGTTGCTCCCAAACGTCTGCTAGAAATCCGCGGCATTCTTGTTGTCGCTTGACACAAAAGACTGCAGACGATTTACCGGCGTAATAACGGCCACTACACCTTCACCAAAAAGTTAAATGTGTTTGGTTTAAGCGAAGATAGCAACACGGCCAAGCACTTCTTCTGTCAGGCAGTGTCTTCTGTGTGCCCTTCATCACAGAAGCAATGGTCCAATGTTGAGTGTGAGTGCTCCAGTGTAATATCAAATCCTCCACACAAGGAAAACATCCTAGTTTATTTTTGCACATAAAGAGGCATTGTGTTATCAAAAACCTTCGTTGGGACTCATTTATTTTATCCTGTGGTAACACTGGTAATAGCCGATCGGTGTTAATAGCAAGAAAGTTAAATTCGTTAAGGTAACGTTTCAGGTAACGTAACGTCAAAAAGTGACAGCCCTGACACTGGCTGCTACTTATTTACCGAATAGTTCTAGTTTAGGTAGGTGAAGGCAGGCAGAGCTTTTTTTTTATAGAAACAATGATGAACAAAAACATCTTCATAAAAAAACATAAAGATAATTTGAGTGCAAGTGCAGATAAAAAACCTTTATGAGGCGACTTTTCGATAACGACCGCTCGCATTCGTCCAGGATGGTTCAGTGAGATAATAAGCACTATGGTCCGTTTTAATGCCACAGCTAAAACTTATACCCTATTTATAAGGTGTAGTTTTAAGATATGTATCGCCAAAACCAATCAGAGAAGGACATTAGTTCCTTAATTAAGGGTCTGCCAAGCGATCACTGTTAGGCTGTAACAAGAACCAGGCTGGCATAATTGAAATGTGTAAGATTTACCTCTCAGCTGTGTTGTTGCAGCTGTAATCTGTGGGTAAACTAGTTTTTTCTTAGTATCTTAGAATCTTCTCTGCCGTTTTGTGTACCCGCCTGAAGCCGTTCATTAATAATCTGATAGGTCTATATCAGTGTGGCTTCAGGCCAGGAAAGTCCACAACAGACCAAATCTTCACACTACGGCAGATCCTGGAAAAGACCCAAGAAATGCAAATCGACACTCACCATCTGTTCGTCGATTTCAAGGCCATTCTAGTTGAGACAGACTACGATTGTCCGGCAGTCTACCGGCAGTGCATATTGTCAAGAACCACTTTCAATCGATTCAAGAACGACAGTCGGCTCTGCTACATGGGTGGGACGATATGACACTGCTATGTCTTTTTTGTGTCAATCTGGTAAACTAGAGCAGAATGGCGATGATACATGAAATTACTAAATTCTGATGAATCTCAAAAAATATTTCAGACAATTCGAAGATGCGCTTTGTGCGATTTCTTCAACATCACTCTGGAGAAGATCGTGCAAAACTCATGCGCTAACTTAGAGGCTCCATCTTCCAGAATTTGGATCAATTGTCGGTAATTGCCGATGGCATATCCTTTACGTGATTGGGCAGAACACAGAGAGGGGTCAATGAGGCGTTTGCTAGAATTGGGAAGTGGAGCGACTTAAATGCCTATAATTGATTTAATTACCAAAGCTTCACAGTAATTAGCTATAAGGTCAAGAAAGTCAGGCACTTCACGTACCTCGGCCGAACAATCGTATAAAAAAAACTTACCAATCGCTGTTCGGACTTAAGGAACAGAGCATCTCTCGAAGGACCACACTGACTCTATATGGGACACTGATCAGTGATCACCCCCAGCCATGCTGTGCTGCACAGAGGCATGGACAATCTCAAAAGCGAATAAAGAAGACCTCCTAGAGAGTAATCTTCGGCGTTCGATCTTTGATCCTGTTTCGGCGAATGGCGTCTGGAGGAGACATCTCGACTGCGAATTTTACAGCGACAGGAGTATACAAATCCAACCCCATATGTGGTTGGCATTGTGACCGACCCGAAAAAAATTGATTTCGAGCCTGTGCGACGACGCTGCAAGGCGGGCGAAACTTGAGGCTTGTAGCCAGAAATCGCGCTAGTTTAAGAGTATCGTTGGTTGAGGCTATTCCAGTGCTCTTAAAGGTAGAAGAACGTCGGTGAGCTTTAACATTGTTTTTTTTAGAACGAATGTGGTGGCCCTCGACCCCTATCTAAAGAAAGCTTCTCAAACATGGCCTTTCGGAGTCGGCAAAGTAGTAGATTCTTCCTACCCCATCTCCATTAATGTCCCCGCTTTAATCGCTCAGAAACTACATCTCACTACAGAATACAGACTCTCCGTTGAACTCTGTTGGACCATGGCTCAATCCGAGTACCAATACAAGTAGTAATATTTACAAGTTCGCAAGGAATCCTTTTTTAAATAAAAAATGTGGCAACACTCAATAGAAAACCATTGACTAATTGGATTTAAAAACATGTAGACATTGTTTGAATTTCGAATCCATTTTCGAACTTCTTCCATTCGACCACATTCGGTCACGGTTCACTGACCAGTGCCAATCAGAGAAGACTAAACTCCTGCAACCAGACGGAATAGTATCTGATCAAGCACTCCTCCATTCCATTCACAAAATCAAAACCGAGAATTTCCAAATCATTCAGCCACATGGAATGCATCGACCACCTGTTGTGGTCTCAGACACAAGCATGGTCAATGTAAATCGAAGAAATTAAATATTGATTAGGATGTCGAAGGAAATTGCCATTTCCTTTGCAGGATTGCATTCCATTCCAGCTCAAAGGAGAAGTCAATATTGTTTGCCTGCGGTCAGACGTAGCAGACCTGTAAGCAAATATCACAGACATAGTGACTTACCTGAGTTTCTGTCACATTCAAGAGCTTAGCCATATCAGTCCTCTCACTTGAGCTTAGGTACTTTTTAATTTCGAATTGCTTCTCCAACTCGAAGATCTGTCGTCCGGTGAACGTTGTTCGCGCTTTCTTCTTGCGTCGTGTGTCCATTGAGCCCGAATCGGAATCATCTTCAGTCGTTTCCACGTGATGTTGCTTGTCACGTATGGTTTCCGGAATTGGGACGGCGTCCAGAGAGAGCTTCTTCTTCTTGACGTGAGGCTTGGAGGGCAGGTCTGGAAGGAATAATCGTTTTTACGTTGGATCTTTATTGAGATGCTTATGATATAGGTCGAGCAGCAGTGATCTTAAAGAGGGATAACAAAAGGGAGCTAACCGTACAGAGAGTTGACGGACATCATAACGAACGAATGATCAGAAGTCGAACAGAATGAGGATTCATGACGAGCGTGTGAGGTGGAGGTTGTCTTTCAGAGCAATGCCCGCAAGACTAATAAACGAGCAGTACACAATATCAACGCGAGGAGATTCCTGCTGAGTATTTGGTGGGATCAGAAGATAATGTGAACGGCACTACATGATCAGCTGGACCCTTGTGGAAAAATTACGCTACCATCGACAGTTGATTCAATTGAATCAAGCTTGATAATGTGTGTCCACATGTTGCAAACCTTAATTGGGCTCAGCTCTGGCAACCGCCGTATTTACCAGACTCGACCATGTCTGATTCTGGGTTATTTCAGCCGATTTGACAAGTGGAAGTGAATTCAATTTTTGCCAAAACATTGTTGGTGTTATAGCACGAATGACTGTTCAGACTGTGGATGCGATGCTGGACATCGTCGTGCCCAGTGGGGTTGGTGTATTACGACACATATGTATACTACTATCATGTCTCTGACTGAACAGTCCGGCTTTCAGAACTCTTATCGACGTTTTCACTGGCACTACGCCAATCGTACACATACCTTCCGACAATGACTTCTGCACAGTTGCACAAACAAGGAGGAATTGTGCATCTTTTTTAGAGTTTGCAACGTTTGCTCCCAAAGGAAATGAAATCAGCGGCTTTCCTAGAAAGACGTGAAAATTTTCCTCCAGAAGTTAAAATTAAAAGGCGAGCAGTGGTATTCAAGTTCAGCAGAGTTCCACAATGGAAAAAGATGGTAGAAACTTATTATTTCTATGTAAACATTATTTATGAAAAAAAACATCCGATAGCCCTGACACATTTTTGACGTTAGGACCATCAAATCAGAATAGTTCATTCCACTTAGGTAAATTCATAATGTACTAGATGTACTAGATTAAGTTGGGATTTGTCAAATACGGATAGTTATGTACTTACTAGAGATTGACAAGTGCTTATGGCACAGCGAACTTTATGTTTCGGAGGCAGTGCGGAGCTCTTCGGTATATCCCTCAAATAGCTGATGAAAAATATTGCGTCAGACATTTTCTTTTTACAAATGTCAAACCAAAAACTAATTGTACTCAGCTGTTTTCATTTCTCAAATGTCAGTCGACACAAAAAATCCCGCAAAAAACAAGAAGTTCTCAATTTGGCGTAAAAATAATAATATGGTCGGCGCTACACACCGTAGAGGGCCAGGGCCTAGTTTCTCAGCAACCACACGTGTTGTGCGTGCTATTTTTCTTTCACGAGTGGAAGAGATCACCGTTTTATGCCGAATCCGAACGGCCATGTTTTTTTTTTATACAGGAAATATTCTTTAACCATTGTCAGTGACTCGAAAGAGGTGGGGCCGTGAAAATTATTTTTGTTGCACAGCAGGAATCGAACCTACGACGGCGAGGTCGGGGTCGACGCACGTACCCACAATGCCACACGCCATTTGGCGTACAAAACTCTCAATTTGGAAAAAGATGCTCAAAATGTTTTTGTTCGATAATGACGTGCAATGGATTACGTTTTACTTGTCCTATCATGTCATCTCTCATATTTTGTCCATGACCGCTGAATTGACAGCGCAAACGGTGGTAATACGGGGCACTATCTAACGCTTCGACAGTAAGAACTAATAATTGTTCCTTTTCCAGGCAAACAGTGCAGCGTCACCTTTATTTTCAAATGGAAATTTGAAACATCCACGACTCTAAACCCCGAAATATCCACGAATACTTACATACACAGTACGCATAATTCCAGTGATCATACGGAGCGAAAAAACTTATCATCAATTATTCCCATCCCCTCTGTTGCACTCGCTTCTCTTTACTTATTAATGAGTTCTTCCGGCCAGACATCTTGCAAAGCAGATCTTTATCCGGCTCGAATTAGCATATTTGAAAGCACAACAGCTCGTTAACGCACCAAAAAAGCCTGAGTATCGTTTAAATTCTCCCGTTTGATAACTCAGTGCCAACGTTGCCAATTCTCGCAACCACACACAGTTCTCACTTCCTTCCTCATAATCGCTAAGCACGACGCATGAAAACTGTCGTAACATCTTACTATTCGTGAAAACAATTCCCCCCATCAACCTCGAGTTCGCGGAAAATGAAATTCCGAAACCAACCGCACTACGCCATTCAGTCAGTCATTAGCCCATTAACATACGAGATTCCGATCCATCCATCGAATGCAGCGGCATGGTTTCCGAGTCCGGAAAGCGCTAATCGCTTAATTGACCGCAGTCGCTGCCGCTGCACAGCGCGCGAACTGCGATACAATCATTCTAAAAATACCAATTATGATCACGTACCGTCGCGGTCGTTTTCAGCGAGCTATTGTGGTCTCGGCGAAAAGTTATAAAAATAACTCCCCTGGCAGTGGCTGCTCGCGCTGAGCGGAGAGCGACCGAATTGATGGGCTTTTCGCGAAACGCATTGCGCTCCAATTTAGATTGTTAAGTAAGTAGTCGGGACCAGTCGTCGTTGTTGTCGCTCTGGAGACCAATAAAAATGATATTGAACCAGCAGCGCTGACAAGTTCGCATGAAATGACATCTTTGTTGCCGGCACGGTGGAGGACGCTGCCTATGAGTCAGCCCGAGACCAAGTCAACTGGAAACCCGAGTGCGATCGGGTTAAACGATGATGCATTGGCCACTTAAGTCGGTCGAGTCTAGTTGACGTTCCCGTTTGACGTTTAATTCGTGTAAACACGAATGTGGGCGAGTTGTAAATTGACTCATTGCAGTCGAGAATGATGTCTCACTGGTTGGTCAGAATATCGGTGGCATGTGTGCGCGAGGAGGGTTTCGAGAGCGAATCGAGGCAATCGACTGATTGGTGTAGTTGTCATCGAATGATGCCAATTGACAACGACTGCATGACTCGTGTGGGCGGTATGCAGCGAATTGCAAATACAATGCATGTTCAATCAAGGGCGGTCGCTGGGCGGGGGCAGATCTGATTTCCATTCGAATCCAGTCGGGCTTTGACAACGAACTTGAAGTGCACACTGGTGCGCTGTCGGCGGCAGTTCTCGGACGTCATCGTTCGCGGTGATGTCATCGCATGGGGAGCAGTGTTAGGAAATGACAGTTCAGTGCTGAAACCTGCAATAAAACTAGGAACTTACCTTTTTTATGAGTTTTCGAGACGGGCCTCACAGCGGCAGCGCCATTGCTGTCATTCGAGTCGCTGTGCTTGGGCACGCACAGGTTGAGGGGCTGATCGACGACGGCGACAGCGCTGTCGTCCTCGCTTGTCTCGCTGAGCGATGTGCTTCGCGTGTGACTGCTGCACCTCTCGTCAAAGGGGTTCGGCGTCTGCTGGGAATACTGCTGTTGAAAGGTCTTCAGAATAGTCTTTGGCGACTTCATTCGACCCGCATCGGCTGCATCGGTCATTGCGTCTGGCCGTATGGCGGTAATTGATGGCGTCTGTGTGCCTAGCCGAGTCTCTTCCAGATGCTTGACGGTCGCACTCCTCCAGCCGAGAATATCCGCTATGGCGTACGGTGTTGGTCGCGTCGGAGGCTTAGCATAGACGTGCGGATGCCATGTCGAGCTGGGGGTTGAGGCGCCGGTTACACTGGCTTCCGGGTTGGAGCTGTCACTTGCCGCTTGCACCCTTGGCAGCGGGTACGAAGTGGGCTTGTTTGGTGACTGCAACATTTCATCGACCGTCAACTGTCCGTTGCGCTTGAAAGCCCTAAGCTTTTCCGGCAACGGCTCACTGGTCCTCTGATACTGACCGCCGATGTCTGTCGGATAGCCGAGGTACGCCTCAGATTCGGGCGTTGTTCTCGCATTGTTTCGCATGTGATATGTGAGCGGCGCCGTTTGCGGTCGTTCGGCGCTGAGGAGACTCGCCAGCGTCTCCTTGGGCGGCGGTGGCAACGACATCGACTGTCCTCCGTAATGCGAGATGGCACTGTTTATGTATTTCGCTGGCGGTATGGTCAGTGGGTTCTTGTAAACAAACGAATGCACCATTGATTCGGAATTTACGGTGTCCCTGGTGTCTGTGGTAGTGGTGTTGCCTGTTCCGCAGTTTGTCAACTTCTCTGTGACGATTGTCCTCTTCTCTTTCAGCAGAGCTTCGGTATCGAATATTGGGGCGTGCGCTCCGCTTACCACATCTGCTACGGAGTCTTTGTCCACTTCGGGCATCATCTAACCAAGTGATGAGTAATCTGAAAGGATAAAGGGAATGTGTCATAGATTATAGAAGGTCTTCAATATTTGTTTCATATTTCCCTCATGTCAGTTATTGTCATTTTACTGGAAACCTCAAGAATGTCAGACAGGACCTTCAAGAGAGAGCATGACAACCGTCAAATATTGCCGACATTACTCTAAGTAGCATTAGTTTGAGAAAGGATGTGTTCAATAGTTCATCATTAATGAATGAGTTTTGTTTTTTGGAAGCTGACAAGTAACAATTCCTCAGACTGTACTCATCAAATCAAGACAGTTGATGCCACCAAAAGTGAATGTGACAGAAGTGTCACTCGAAGTGGATGTGTTCACTAGTTCATAAAAAATTAACGACTGTATGCTTGTATAGCCTGTCAAACTATACAAAACAAAACAAAAAAATGTTTTTAAAAATGTCAAAAATTACCCCAACACCTGAATGCGAACCGGAATGGAAACACAATTAACAAATTAAAAGCCTCTCATCAGCCATTCTATTCATAACTTGCACAAGGTTTACCACTCAATTTAGTCCTTCATCCGTAATCACAGTGAGACTGAGGTACTTTTCAAACTTTCGCACACCCACAGCCACATTCAGAGCCAAGCACACAAGCAAACACAACTCAACACAACGGATAGCATTTAAAGGTTGAATCAGTGAATTTATCACCCCAAAGGATACACAATAACTATTTCGTTCTCTAATCTTCACCTCATTATACGACCGTCTGATGTGTATAGTTGTTGTTAAGGCAAATTACAGCCTCCGGTTCATCACACACACAGACGTACGCACTAGGATACACTGTACACTCCCCCCTTGTGGAGCCACAAATCACTTCCAAAGCGAAGCGATTAACGTACGCAGCCACACACGCACTGAACACACCGACAGAGAGATGAACTGAATTTCATCGTGGCTGGCAATGCCTAGAGTGCTTCAGTGAATTTGCCCTTCGCAACAATAACATTAATAACGTTACATTCCAGCTTAGCTCATCCCCCGGCGCAGAGTAACGCAAGCAAGCAAGCCCAAGCAACCACCCGTCCTATTAAGCGTTCCAACATTTCAACTGACAACAATTTAACTCAATTTTCTATACAACTTGGCAATCGTTTCAATCCGGCAACAAGGAGGGGGTTGTATTGCGATGGACGAGACGGGATGAAGAGTGAAAAGTGAAGAGAGAAGAAATGAAGAAGAAGTACTTCGCCTCGCTGTTTACATCGCCCCAAGGCACACACAAGCAACGTTCGGTTGTTGTCGTCGGTCGTCTCCAACGTTGCCATAATCCTGCATACCCCACTGCTATTCCTGAACGAACAGAACAACAAAACGTGCACACTGCCCGACCTCGACGACGACGACGACGGGGACGATGACGATGGTGGTGGTGGTGGTGGCAGCAACGGATGGATGGAGAGAATATTCACAGAATCGTGCTTCATAAGCACAAAAAGCGACACGGTAATAGTATCCTATCCACTCCATTCAGTAACCCTCCCTCGCACATTCGACAGCCGGCAGGGAAGCAACCAACCCTGCCCCCGCTCCACTTGATCATCCAATAACCTTTATATCATCATTATTATCATCCCTTACGGGGTTAGCTTACGGTCTTCTGTTCTGTTCTGTGTGTGCTCTTGTCTCTCCACTGGCCTGACGCCCAACCACCCCTACCCAAGCCCCAGCCCCGTCCTCCACGTCCTGAAGCACACCATCCACGTTGTTGTTGAAACATTGTTGCTTTGGCAATGAGTTGTGTCGTCTCGGTTTGTGCAAGCATTTTCGTTCTCATCCCTGGAGTTGGGTGCAATTCTCTTAACTCTCGCTCTCTTTCTTCCTTTCTCTGCGTTCTGTTCAAGTTTCCTCCTTGTGTGTGTATTTGTGCGCTTAATCTGAAAAATATTTTCGGATTTTACTACACTCCCAAGGCTACCACTCTAGTGATGGGTGACGGGTGGTGGCAGGCTCGCAGTGGACGGAGTAAGCAAGCACTTTGGATAGTTCATGTATAATTGAGAGAATAATCGTTTAGGTATTTGCACAGGAGACCCACACACACGTTGACGGCGTCTCTCTCTCTCTCTCTCGGAACCAGACACAGCCAGTGTCCTTTGGTAAAAATTTATTATGTGCCAAGGATCGGGACTCGGGGTCGGAATTGGGAGATGGTTGAGAAAAGTTTTGCTACAATGATGCTATGTACACACAGCCGTTCACGCACACACACACACACACACACATGCAGGCAGGCCCAAGGAAGAACGGCTGACAGTAAATGAGGGGGGCGGTAGGTGGTGAGCCCCCTCTGTTGGGCGATGAGTATGAATTTTCCTTGGAATTCATCATTAAACGTTTCCTCCGCAACTGTAGTCGTTGGCAGAGAAGAAGAAACATTTCCTCTGCCTGTGGCGCGGTGGCATAACTACCCTCAGCCATTCGCTCGTTTGAGTCTTGTGTGTGGTCGGAGTAGAGGCAGAGAGCGTGAGGAGAATGGAGAATATAACAATTTAAGTAGGTAGTGGGGAAGTTATTTAGACATTTTCATTGTTTGAAGCTCATTCGATGGCTGGTAAATGACACTGTTCCTTGTTTAGCTGGGTGGCGCTGGTGGATGGGCAGGGGCAGAATCAGATTTGGACTCGGGGTTAATTAGAGTTTCAGCGTGCGACAGTGTGATGGCAAAGCGGTGGGCTGGCGGAATGACGAACGACGTTTCGAATGTGTGGCCAATTCATGCTGTTGGAATTTGAACAATACCTACAGATCTCTGACTAAGAAAATTGGGTCTAAGATTTCGCCGCAAATTAGAGAAGTAGCCATAGTCAGAGCCAGAGCCAGAGCCAGAGCCAGAGTCAGAGCCAGAGCCAGAGCCAGAGCCAGAGCCAGAGCCAGAGCCAGAGCCAGAGCCAGAGCCAGAGCCAGAGCCAGAGCCAGAGCCAGAGCCAGAGCCAGAGCCAGAGCCAGCCAGAGCCAGAGCCAGAGCCAGAGCCAGAGCCAGAGCCAGAGCCAGAGCCAGAGCCAGAGCCAGAGCCAGAGCCAGAGCCAGAGCCAGAGCCAGAGCCAGAGCCAGAGCCAGAGCCAGAGCCAGAGCCAGAGCCAGAGCCAGAGCCAGAGCCAGAGCCAGAGCCAGAGCCAGAGCCAGAGCCAGAGCCAGAGCCAGAGCCAGAGCCAGAGCCAGAGCCAGAGCCAGAGCCAGAGCCAGAGCCAGAGCCAGAGCCAGAGCCAGAGCCAGAGCCAGAGCCAGAGCCAGAGCCAGAGCCAGAGCCAGAGCCAGAGCCAGAGCCAGAGCCAGCTCTGAGCCAGAGTCAGAGTCAGAGTCTTCGAACAAAGTCGGACTTGAGTTTAATTGTAAAACGACACAGCACAGATCAACCTCACGATTTTCAAGCCAGCACTATCCGGTTCCGCTTTCAGAGTCACCTATTAACTCGAAAAAAGAATCCGTCCTTTGGTTGGAGGCAGAGCAAAAGCACCAGTCACAAGCAAACTCAATTTCACAATTAAAGCCTGAGTCAAAATCAAGGATAGGTCATCTCAAATTTTGTGACGCAACGCATCCAACAGGAGTCCACCCCTCACCTGCAGCACACACTGTACCCACTTAAGTGCTGAACTCTCGCACAAATTGTTCGGATTGAAGGGAAACTCAAAAACAGATTCGCAATTAAAAAGGCATTTCATTGTTGTTCTTTCCATTTCATGCCGTTTAAACGGCTCCCCATTTTGCACGATGATTCCCAGTCCGACGATGGTGAGGTGGTGGATGTCATTAAGAGCACAGTAACACGCACACACACCCGCACTGCCTGCATGCTGGAGGATTTATGTATCCCCACAGCGAAATGTCGCAGTGCACGCACACGCCCAACCAACCATCATCATAGACGCTGTCGTCGTCGTTGCAATTGCTGCCAAAGTATTTGGGAAAGTATTCTAATTACGGATTGAGAGCGTTTTGCGCGATCGCCCACCTCCGAGCACCCCGCCGTCGACGCGCCGACCGCTCTGTCATTCCACATTAATAATGTAATTTCAACCCCTCCCCAGGCGCGGGCTGGCTCTTCGGTCGAGCGTTCGAGCGAGAAATATGCTGCAACGCAAACGGGCGCCGATTGTGGGTGGGTGGATGGTTGGATTGTCGGCTGGTTGGCTTGTAGCTGCCCTCGTTCGGGGTATTCCATGTATGCGATGGAAATTGAAATTTCACACATTATTGCATAATTAAAATCCGAAATAATTCGCCATTAGGGGCGGTTGGCTTGTCTGACGAGTGCCACCGCTTGTGTGCCGGCTGCCGGGAGGAGCTGGTGAGGGAAGGCTCAATTTGTATGAATTAGTGGAGCAAGAGATTACAAACTATTTGCGCTAATTAATTGATACTTGATTGGCGAGTGGAGCTGTGTTTATTTATTGCACAATGTTTCGTTTGAAATCATTTTTTGTTGGTTTGAAAAATTCATTTTTCGTTTGTGGCAATTGGCCGTTTTTTTTTTTTGCGCAGCACTTGTTAACTTGGCTGTTTTAATTGAGCGTGTGTGTATGTGTGACAGAGAGAGAGAGAGTGCTTTGTTGTGTAATTAATTTAATTAATTAGCTACACTTCATTTGTGGGGCCAGTAGGTTGCGTAGATGCAATCGAACGTGGGAAATCGATTCGACAGAGGGGCGGTAGTTTTGAACATATTTTACCAGAAATCACGGGATAGTTGGGAGCATGGTGAGTCAATGGAGCCGTGCAAGTGATGGCGAGGGTGCACTTTAAAATGCAGACAAATTACGTCGGGGGTTTGCCAAAGGCGTACCAGTTGCTGGGAACGCAATGACGACATATGTTTGTAGTTAGTGATAGGAACGAGAGCGTAGATGTAAAACAAGACCGCCCTGCCGTTACGGCGTTGCGTAGGGAACAAGTGCGTCGACCTCTAGTCTGGTTTTATAGGGGGGCAATTCTTGGCACGAACTGCTTTCATAATGCCTTGAGTAACTCGCAATACTGCTGATGGATGTATCGACGTTCGGATTCAAACCGAAGCTGGCCTTGGTTAACCATGACATAAAACGAACCACAACGACTAGGGAAGACAGCCATAATGGATTGATCACAAGGACAACTTGACTACCTTCGAGTCCAAATCAAAAAACAGATGGCTAGCGATAGTCTCCAAAATTGGAGACATCCATAAAGCCATCGTTTTGGTTTAAAAGCTTACTCCCTGCGACAGAGGTCCACCTCGGACGACGAAAAACCAACGGAATCGCAATGTCGAATGTCGAAGTTAGAAACCATCACCAATTTGTCTAAATCTCAGAACGTGCTAACTGAATGGGACAAGATTTCCAAACTCGACTCTCTGCAGTCATTAACATTCCACCCTATTTTGTCACCAATGATTCACCACCCGTCGTTCTGTTTGTCAAGCAGCACGCACTTCTCAAAATTGTCCCCTTTGCCCATTGCGAGAATGACTGCAAAATCCTTTCCCACCCATCCACCTGAACTTTGATTAAATTTTTCCAAATCCTTTTTTGTTTACTCTTGCTGCGTACTTGTCTCTCTCTCTCTTTCGTTCCCCCATTCATTCAGAATCTGCGTTCCACATAATTTATCTTAATCATCTGGTCTTCCAGCGAACAACACAAAGCAGAGCAACAAGGCACGGGGAACCTTTTTGATACAGCCTAGTCGGGCGGTTGGTTTAGTACTCAATTAAAATTAATGATGCGAGAGCAAAAGACTCCTCGCTGGCGGAGGGTTTAATTTAAGGGATGTTGCATTTAGTAAATGATGTCGTGATAATTTTTGGAGCATTTTTTTTTAATGCCTCACTCCCGACGTGCGTGCGACATTAAATCTGATTTAAATTGATCGTAAATTAAAGCACTGTGACGAATCTCCTCTGTCGGTCGTCGTGTTCCTTGGCCCATAACACTTTTGTCATATCATTTGATGAAGCAATCATCTATCACTGCGGAATGTGACTGCATACGGGTGTCCGTTTATGAGGTCGCTGAATCAGACTCCATGACGAGGCGTTGAACTTAAGCGTAATTAATGCATCGGCCCCCTTGCTGAACGTCTCGAGAAGATTTAACATGCGCATGTTGATCCACTTATGAAGTGAAGTCGCGGGGGGAATTTTCAGAACATTGGAAAAACAGAATAAGCTGAATCAAGCACTTTTAGGGAAAGCACACATTTGTGCGCTATTTCATTCCCTGCCAATTGCACGTCATATCGGAATTACGTAAAGTCGTGGAGACGCGCCTTATGTCTGTCTTAAAAATGAGGGCTGATGTCTTTGGCAACTTTGATCAGAATTGTCTGGAAAAGGTTTTAATGTTTTTGTAAAGCAATGCGCAATTGATGATTGATTTGTTTTAAAATGTGCAGAAACGCGCGCCGTTTTAAATAAAATACAAAATGGATTTGGATGGAAATGGCCACGACTCGTTTTTGAAACACTGCCTCTAGAGTTCCGACTGGTATTTGGCCAAGTAAGCGAAAAATGTTGGCCTTTAAATACTGAATGTGGTCTATTCTCGTCGCGTATTAAATTTGTGAATGATATAGCGGCAACAACGGACAGGAAAGTTATGAAAAAAAATTGTTCACAAAATACTAATTTTCTAAATACATCGTCGAACTGTTAGTTTTTCCTTGAGTGTTGATTTGACAAACAATACGTAACAGCATTGGATCTGTTCCGGGTTATCTGTCAAAAAAATATTCTTGACAAGTTGGTACCTTAGCAAGGCAATGATTGAAAAAAAATATATATTTTTCTTTGATTTTTCATCAGATTTCCTCTTCGTTTACCGCAGAGAACACCGGTTCTATGGGGTCTCTTAAAACTGGTATCGTTTTACGGTCCTCATTTTAATCGATGCTCTGATTGACTGATTGACTCTGTGTTCACGTAAACAAGCCTACTGCCTGATTCCTTGGCCTCTGGTGTGTTGTGAAGGAACCACGTTTGGTCTACGGTAACGATACGGCGCAAAACTCCCTCGAATTGCGGCCAAACATCATCAAACAATTGCCGTTGAGCAGCCTCACCCAAAACAGACAACATTATTCTGCGATCGCATATCACACCATGATCATATTTGGGCGACTTGAACATTCGACATTGAACAATTTAATATGGGTGGCGCTACAGCCCGTAGGGGGCCAGGGCCTAGCTTCTCAGCAACCACTCGTGTTGTGCGTGCTATTGTTCTCTCACGAGTGGAAGGGAAAAATGAAGTCGCACAGAGCAGGAATCGAACCTACGACGTCGAGGTTGGGGTCAACGCACATACCCACACCGGCACGGGCCACCACAGTCAAACATTTCATTAAATCATTAAATGCAACACATTTTCATTCATTTTAAATTCATTTTTGTTATATAATTCATAATGATCTTACATAATAGACAAAAATGTTTAAAACTAGTTGGACGTACAATGTTTCTAATCCACCGCAAGACAGAGACCGACTGCGCCCCATAAGGGGATACGCACTACCCGTTCTACCCAAGGTCTAAAGGGTTCGACGCTGGAGTTCCTTCGCTCCCCAGCCACCAGAACTTGCAATGCAACATCTCGCACATTACGACTCGAGACCGCTGTACTGAACCGGAGGAGGCCCTCCTCAGCTCGTTGTGCCTCGGAACGGTCGTGGTTGAGTCGCCCATCCACACTTGACCTGGCTATGTGAAACAGGAGCGGTACCGCATTCTTGTCTTGTATCAGGCCGTGCTTGTCAAAGTAGAGAAATGCTTCCGGCAGGACGAAACCACTGTGACGTACCCTTTCGTGGTACTGTGGGTTGGGGTAGTAAGCCCCGGAGCTCAAGTTATTGACCGAGTTCATCGCTCTCGCAGTGTGACCTCGAATCAACTTCACCAGGAAATTGTCCACTCGCATCAGGTTCGCCCTGTTGTATAAGACCTCATCGGAGTAGAATTTTATGTACTGGGACTCTGGTGTTCTGTAAAGGCGAAGGCAAGCCCTAAGACAAGCATGGTCTCAAACACCCGAATCTTTTCCTTCAAGCTTGCACTCACGTTGAACCACACGGGGCAGCCATAGGTGAGCATTGGCCGTATGAGGGCCATGTAGCAGGTTACCTTCAACCTTGCATCGAGTTGGCTGTTGTAAAACAGTCTCCTTGTAAGGGCGAAAGCCCCTCGGGCCCTGGCTAGAGCAGCATCTACATGTTTGTTAAAATAATACTGATCTAGCCAGATCCCCAGGTATCTGACTACAATCCTTTGCTCCAGTGGTTGCCCGTGCCGTCCTACCATAGAGAACTTTCGCCAATTCCTTTTCGTATCCGCGGAAGCTTTATACAACGGCGTCCTAAACAGTATGGTTTCCGACTTCTGAAAGTTGATATTCATCTCTCATGAATGAGTCTAAGTCACCCTGCGCGAGCGTGGTGATGTCCCCGATCTTTTTGCCTGATCTGTACACGATCAAGTCGTCGGCATACGCAATTGCGTGAGGAAGAGAACTTATTAGATCGCTCAAGAAAATGTTGAAGAGGATCGGCGAATGAACGACACCCTGTTGGAGACCATTTCTAACTTCAAAAATACCTGTAGAGGTCGCGTTGCCATTCTTGACTACGAGCCGTCTACCGGTAAGCATGTTATACAGTAGGTACAGCTGTGCCTAACCGATTGAGCTTGTAGTAAAGACCGACACCACACGGTGTCGAAGGCCTTCTCCAGGTCAATCAAGCAGGCGCCCGTACATTGTTTCTTGCTCTTATTCCATTGGATATCCGACACCAGTTTCGACGCAGCATGAATAGTGTCATGCCCCGCTCTGAAACCGAATTGGTTATCCGGAAAACTGCTGTTAAGTTTTCAGTGGCCAGTTGCGTCGTTAATTGTGTTTGACACTTTAGCAATCACTAAAAGCAGTCCACCTCGTGAATTTTAACGAAAAATGGACAAAAGTTTTAAGAAACTGGCCTGAAATACAATCATACGTTGCTGCTGCCGTAGTCTTTGAACATATGCATTTCATCACACTGTGTCACGATAAAACGTCAAATGTATCGAAGGCACTCAATTTCCAACGTGTTTGAAATGTTGGATAGATGGATGCATTCAACAAGGCAAAATATAAGCTGTCGAGAAAAAACGATCCGCCGCACAGCACCGAGGACAAAACATAACTATCGACAGCTACAATTTCGAGGTAGTAGAGGAGTTTGTCTACCTCGGGGTAAAAAACTAAGCCCCGAGAGTGGACGACGTAGAATTGCCCTCGACAACATGCTACTTCGGTCTGTCAAAACAACTGGGCTCGAAACTCCTGACCCGAAAGACAAAAATTATGCTCTACAAAGCTCTTATTCTGTCAGTCCTGCTTTATGGAGCCGAAAGCTGAACGCTAGCAAAGCTGCAGAGCTGATGCGAAAGATAAATTCTACGTCGGATATATGGTCCGGGCTGCGAGGAAGGCGAATAGAGGAGAAGACACAACCGCGAACTCTAAGCTGTACAAGGATGTGAATGTAGTCGGAAGGGAAAAATCTGTCGACTACACTCGCTTGGCCACATCGATCGCATGGACAACAACGCTGCATCAAAGAGGTTCTTGCTGAGAGCACTGGTATATTTGGCAGCATTGTTTAGAATTGATACCACTTTTTTTTTTTTGATTATTTTAAAATGCGTAGTAACACGTGCCGGATACAGCTAGAAGCTGATAAAGACTAATCAAACGACAAAAGTCAGTCATTTGATGTCAGTGGATGCAAGAATGGCCCAATCCCGCACATAAATCATTTTTTCTCTGATGTCATCGTGGTGGGAATGTATACATGCAGGACGCAACATACACAAGTTTTCATAGGACACCTCAACGACGGATTGTCAATACTACCACTTTGTGGATTCCAAACGCAAGACAAAGTAAGCAACGCAACATCTCAGATTTAAATATCTGTTCGGCCCTCACATCAGCTCATATGCCCTCCGTACCAGCTCCTGTCGTCCGCCCAGACATCCTTAAGCGACTACATCAGTTGCCAAGTTGTCTTCTTGTTTTTGTGCGTCATTAAAATGATGCAAACTCTCAATGCGTCGCTGAAGCATCACACAAAACATAACCTTCAAGAGCATTTAAATCCTTCCTGTGCCCACGTGTATGAATTTTTCATTAGATACCATCAGACATACATCTTACTCAAACGACAAGAGCTTATCCAACTTAGGGCACCCTCTCTTCTCAGCCAGGCCAAGACAACGACGACGCAACAAAATGCTCTCATATGTTACATTACTTCCCCACCCTACTGTGCGCATCATGTCAACGTAAAGTTCAACGATTGCTCGAGGGTAGGGCTGGAATAAATGTTGGTCGTCTTGTAAATAACATTCATTGCTTATACCCCGCCTCCACTCGCCGAGTCCTGTATTCAAGGATTGTGTGTGTTTTTTTTTTCTTTTTTTTGAAGAAAGGAAAATTCAATTTTCGTTCTCTCATTCTCGTTCGTGCCCCCATCCACGGCAGCATGCCATTCCTTGTGCTTGAATTGAATCAAACGGCACTAAGCCCAGGACACGAATGTGCTGCAGCAACAAACTAGTGGCGGCGGCAGTAGTAGGTCACCTCCTCCCGCCCACTCCACGCTGGCACGCTGGCAAGCTGGCAAGCTGGCAAGGATTGAGAACGAATATAACTTTTTCCATGATAATGCTCTTTCGTAACATCGCTCAGCGTGTTTTCGCAGTCCTTTTCGTTTCTGCCTTCCGCATGGCGCGCCCACACCCGCGCCATCCATCTGAGCTCTCTGCGAATCATTGCCAGAATAAGATTTCAGCCGTGGGATTAATTGAAAAACAAACAAGGTCGACTGCCAGGAAGCGCCTGTGTCGGGAGTGTGGACCCGAACGGTGGCAGTGGCGGTGAATTAAGGAGACAAGCCGCACCACATGTGTACGTAGACGTACGAGGAAGTGAACTTCCATCGCATGGAGTTCGGTGTCAATCGAATATGCCAGCTATGTCTGATGGGACATGCCATAGTATCCGTAAAGTACGTCGTTCCTTGTCCAGCCATATGGGTCCCCTAGCCAGCGGCACAGGTGCGCGTGACTCGCATTGCCAATCGCAGCTCATTTTTTGTTGTTTCTCCTTCTCGCTCTATCTCTGTTGGCTCTCGGTCTGTGAATGGACGTGTACCATCCAGTTAGAAAGACGCGGCAGAGAGATACACGTTGTAATTGTGTGTACGAGTGAGCGCGCGCTCGCGCACGTTACCTCGCCGTCTCAGAGCTCCGTGGCGATGGCGGTGGCGATTACGGCCAGAAATGCGAATTGAAAAACAAATTAGCCTGTCCATAAGAGCAGACACTTATTAATAAATATTGTTTTTATCTGGAATCAATGGGAATGCAAATGAATGCAACGCGCGGATAGACACTTTTATTGCGAACTCATTACATTCGTTTGCCGTGCATATGGCGGTCGGTGCTAACTCAATCATTTGAGGCGTTCGTTTGGTTTGGAAGACGTTAGCTGGTAGCTGGTTAGCCGGGGTGCTTGCCAGTGCACCCACCCGCTCGCGGAACACTTATAAATCACGGGAGTTGCTGTCTCCTTCAGCGGTGGTTGCCCGTGAATTTAGTGAGGAAATTCAAGAAAATCATGATCAGTACGTGCGGGGAGTGCGAAACCGATTACGATCGGTGATCAGTGGTTGGTCGCAGGATGGAATGCGGTCGATCTTCATCGAGATGGATTGGCGATGCTTGATGAGGATGAGAGATCGCTTTGGTGAGTGTTAATGTAAGTCAGTCGCAGTCTTATTCACCGATCCGAGCGCCAAGTTATATTGCCTGCGATGGAAATTGATATTGATGATGTTGTTCGTTGGTTCGGACAGAAGTATCTTGATCAGGCCGAAGTGCTTATGCATTTATTAAGAGGTTTTGTTTGATAAGTAGGCGCTGACATCTGGTAATCAGTTCAGATAGTCCCACGATGAAGTTGTTGGAGATTGTTCCCAGATCATGTCGATCAGTGGTGAACTTAAACAGATCATTCTGTGGTCTTCAACAGACCTGATGATAGTAAAGTTCAACTCCTCATGAAAGGAGAATATAAAGAGCTATGAAGTCGTGCAGCCTCAATTGGACGCTTCTTAATGGCCTGTCATACTGGCACTTGATCACATAATAAAAAAATATATGACCTGGGACAAGAAACGTGGTTTCAGTAGCCTTACAGCTACAACCGACTCTATATCTCCCCAAACTGACTTCTCTCCCAAAATACCTATCATATTCCGCAATAGACACGAGTTGCTATCGAAAGCCTACATATATGACCACGAGATTTGTCCTCTTTACCGCCGGATCGAAAACTGACGCAGGCCGGATTCTTCTGAAAAACAGGAATCACTTAAACTCCCTGGTATGGATAGCGTCTTCGAAGCAGAGATTCTGGCAAGTCGAACAGAGACAAGGAATCGATATCCCACCATCGGATATCACCACCTTTATAGACTGCCAGGCTGCACTGATGTCCTGCACACTGCTAGGTACGGGCCCACTGCTCAACCGCAGGGAACGAATGCATTGGCCAGATAAGCACCTGAAACTGTTACCACCGATCTTTATACTGTACCGGATCATATATGATACAATAATAAAAACAAGCCATCTCGTCATGGCTTGTTAGGACACACCACAAGATTAGCATGGCCCGAGCTTAATACGGCAAAACAAAGAGGCTTCGTTGGATCGACACTCTATCTGATTGCTCTTCGAATCACAGGACACTGCCCGATCGGAACAGTGGTCCGGATATGGAACCAGGAATCCTGCTATGCCGCGGCGGCGAGGAAACCGAGCCGATCTATCATTTGCTCTGCCACTGCTCAACAGTTGTCCAGAATCGGCGACGAACCTCGTACCATAGTTTCTTCAGAGAAACTGCGGAAGGAGCGAATGCAGCTATATCCGATCGTTTAAAATTCATTAAAGATAACGGGCTGCTTTCAGTCACCACGTGATATGACAGGTTAGAACGAATTGTATATCTACTCAACAAACAAAACGGAGGGACCTCCGAGTGGAACTGATGATCAACTCAACGGAGATCTTTCAGCAACTGACTAGCTACTGAAATTCCCACCGATCTGGCAGACTCCTTTCGGAAATAGAAAATTCAACACTGATCCCTGTGCAGTCTCAATCGATTATTGTGGGCGTGTGATGACATGAAAGAGATGAGATAAATGCAGTTTTCAAATCTGGTCCAGTCACCATTTGCTGTTGGGATTAAATTAACGCGCATTGGGTATCTCAATGGACCATCAATGGTCGTATCCCTAGGCTAGCACTGCATTCAATTTACTGCGACTTGCGGAATGCACTTATAGATATTCCCATCCATGCAACTTTTGGAGAAAACTTTCGTGATGGTTTCTAGTCTTCCGCTTTGCAGACAGTACCCAGTAAAGATACCAGAGATACCAATCATTACTGGATACTGTGTGATAACATTGCGCGTGTTCAATTATTGTAGCATTTGGAAGTGTTAGGATTGCGCTCTGGCCAGATCATTTCAGGTGCCTTCGAAATAAATAAGTCGATGCTTACTGTCCTCTTCGGAAGATTTGCAGTGCAGAGGGGTAGTAGGGTGATCAGCAGGTCTACCTGCTTGCCTTGATGGTCCACTACTCAATTCTTTTGAACTAATCAGCCATTTCCTAGAGTCATCAAAGCTTACGATTCGGACTTAATACCTGAGCAGAGCACGATTTTGTTTCTTCGAGCCTAGTTGTTTTATTAAAATGGAGTGGCAACAGTGGCCAAAAATGATTCCCTGTTAGATATCATCTAAGACAACATTTAAGGAGGTGTTGTTTGCTCCAAGGTAGGCGAACTAATTTACTACGACTAAATTGTAGGTGTTGGTCGTAATAGTGGTTTTATTTTGACACTGACAGTTGTTTTGCGCTCGAAACCTTGACAGAAAGTCATCCTGGTATCTCTGCGCAACGAACTGAGTCGCTTTACTCTTGAACATATAATAATAATATGGCTGGCGCTACAGCCCATAGAGGGCCAGGGCCTAGCTTCTCAGCAACCACTCGTGTTGTGCGCGTGCTATTGTTCTCTCACGAGTGGAAGGGACCTACATTTTTATGCCGAATCCGAACGGTCAAGTTTGAGAAGCTTTTTTCTAGACAGGAAACACTCTTTGAGCATTGTCAGTGACTCGAAAGAGGTGGGGTCGTGAAAATTGTTTTCGTCGCACAGAGCAGGAATAGAAACTACGACGTCGAGGTTGGGGTCGACGCACATACCCACAACGCCACGGGCCACCACTTTCTTACTCTTGAACAACATTGCGAAATATTGCAAGCTTCTTTCCAAAATGAGTGCTCTGTAGCTCAAACAGTGCGTTTTTTGAAAAGAAGTTTTGGCTGAAATGAAGCACCCAGCGCGACTGCTTCGTGAGTATCCTAATGGACAACATTAATGGTCCCTGTGATCCTCTGATAAAAATGTGGCCGCTGTGCTCGAAAGTGTGCGACTCACTTAGATTTTTTTTTTGTGGGGAACCGTGAAGATCTTATTATATGCCAATAGTTCGGAAGCGATTCAAGCAATTCAGGCCAATATCAATCCAAGCTACAGACTGAAGCCATCAATAAGGGCTTGAAAATTTTGAGCGACATAATGCGCTATTGCGAAGCCATTCAAGGCAGCCACTTAAACGCCGTTTTATTTCATTATTAATGGGAAAGTTTGTTCTTGGAAAAATTAAATTTCCATTGCATGTTTAAGCCCCTGCAACTGACGTGTCCTAATGTTCACAAGTCCACTCACGTTGTAGTACACGAGACAAAATTAGTTGACTGGTATTTTCAAAATTCGTTTTGTATTCCTGCTTGTACATAATGAGTCTTGAAGTTAAGAGTGTGTGTATTAAATGCATACTAGGCCTATAACGTATTCGTGTGTTTGGTAAGAGATGGCGTAACTTGTATCATTCCATTGAAACATGCGTTGGAAAGCTACTGTCATTGTAAAAATTGTCATTGGAAAAGTCATAGTTTCGGATGGACAATACTTTTAATAAAACTATTGTACGTGTTTTTCTTAATTAAACGTTCAAATTTTGAAAAATAAAACAGCACCAAATAAGTTATAGATCGAATATGATTACAAACATCTGAACGATTTAAGCATGCAACAGAATGGCGCTGAGAATCCGAGAGCCAACATTTGAAAAATTATGACGCTACAATAGTTTTTTTTTCGTTTTTGGATTCTCTGGCACACTTGTATGTCAGTCGCAGAAGGTTAAAACAAATTATATTCGGCCCGCGCTGTCGATATTTCCTCTCGTCCTCATTGACATCAAAGTATGTACGTATCGTCTTGTATAGAAGAACACATTTTTTTAGCAAATAATAAACTCAAGAGATGCAGATCGACAGCCACCACCTATTTGTCGATTTCAAGGCCGCATATGACAGCGTGCATAGAGACGAGCTATACAGTGCCAAGTCTAGTTTTGACATTCCTGCCAAACTCGTTAGGCTGTGCAGGATGACGATGGAGAACTCTCGCTGCTCCATCAAGGTCGGTAACGAACTCACCGAGACGTTCAATGTCAAAAAAGGTTTTAGGCAAGGCGACTTCTTTAACATCATACTTGAGAAGATCGTGCGAAACTCAAACGTAAACACCCGAGGTACGATCTTCCAAAAGTCCGTTCAACTGCTTGCTTACGCGGACGACATTGACGTGATTGGACGAACACAGCGAGCCGTCAATGAGGCGTTTGCTGGCATTGAAGCGGAAGCGGCTAAAATGGGTCTAGCGGTAAACCAGGGCAAAATAAAGTACATGCTGTCATCACGGAAGGACGCACAACATCGACGTCTCGGACAGAGCGTCATATTGGGCAGCAGAAACGTTGAGGCAGTCAATGACTTCGTCTACCTAGGCGCCGGAGTATATAGGGACAACAACACCAGTACCGAGCTCAAGCGCAGAAGTACTCTTGCTAATCGCTGTTTCTTTGGGCTCAAGAGGCAATTGAGTAACAGAGCCATCTCTCGAAACACCAAATTGACCTTGTATAAAACCCTGATCATCCCAGTCCTGCTCTATGGCGCAGAGACATGGACGCTTTTGAAAGCGGATGAAGAAGCTCTTGGTTGTTTTGAGAGAAAAGTTCTGCGTACGATCTTTGGTCCTGTTTGCGTTGATGGCGTTTGGAGGAGAAGGTTCAACCACGAACTATACGGGCTGTACAGCGGCATGCACCTAGTTAAGCGTATTCGGATCCAACGCTTAAGATGGCTAGGTCATGTAGAGCGAAGAGTCTTCGACACCGAGCCATTGGGACAGCGCAACAGAGGACGTCCTCGCACTAGATGGCGCACACAAGTGGAAAAGGACCTCAACCAACTGGGTGTGCGCAACTGGAGGCAGCTGGCGAAAGATCGTGCTGGCTGGAGAGGCATGTTGTTTGAGGCCCAGGTGCACCCCGGACTGTAGCGCCATTCAAAGAAGAAGAAGAATACACTCACTTTGCCAAAACATGCGAATTTATTTTTTTATAGAAAAACATCAGTTAGTTATCCTAATCAGCAATTTTTCTCCAGCGGATCAATCATTCTCTCGGCAAATTGTGAAAAAGGCATGCTATCCACAAAGAGTGAATGATTTGTTGATGATGCCAATTTCCGTGTTTACAGCCGGATATTGTCCCCATTGCCAAATTGAGAGAATCACCCCAGTCTCAACCCGATCAGACCACACGACGAATATATCAAATCGTTTGTCTTTTTTTTAATTAATTTCAAACTTTTCTACCCTGGCATCTAAAGTCAAATCTCCACTTGCGTCACAAACTGACCTTTTGCCCGACTAGCAGCCACGATAAGTCAATCATTGAAAATTACTTTCCATCAAAATCGAAACAAAATTAAATGGCTTCCTTCAAGCGGCGATTCCCTTTGCATCTGCCACAAAACCCTCGTTAAGTCTTTTCCAATTATGCGGTCGACTTTCCAGGAAACCCGTAACCTTATTAAAAGATGTCATTCACCACTCCCACCCCATCCCCAGATCACAACCAAACGACAGTCGACGACGCAAACGGCACCCCCTAACCCGTGCGCAACCTCAAAATTTGAAGTATACAAATCAGCTAACCCAACTCAACACACAACGGTCCCAAACGGGAACAGCAGATACACTTTAGTTGCGAATCAATTCGGGAATCCATTCGAATCATGTCACCGTACGAGATCCCAATAAATAAGGAAACGATATCCAATGACATAATGACACATAAAATCCCTCCACCTTGTGGCCAGCCAAGTGAAATAATTATCTCAGCAATGGAGCGCACATCGGCACACGCACAAGAAGCCCCCCTGGGGACACAGGCAGACACAAATAATAACTTCCAAGGCAACAGCAACGGCAACGGCAACGGCAACGTTTGGATGTCGAAAGACAGCACAATTGGTTCCGAATAAGAACTTGACTACGAGTACGACTTCGAGTACTAATCGAAAAATATCTCTCTCAGTCATTTATCCGCACTGCTTCCGGAGATCGTTATCCGTCGTACTTGGGAGCGGTGCGGCGAGGGGCGATGGATACACAAAGAATACCTCTCCAGAGGATATGGCATCCTTGAACTTTCCTCCCTTCGAGTCTCTGCGCGTTTTTCTTTCCCGCTGGTTCCTCTTGCTGATGAGTGAGCATTCAATTCGAATTGTACGGATGTCTGAGTCGATATAGATTCATTTTTTTTTATTGCCTCCCCCTCCTCCCTTTGCGAAGGACAAACGCTTTAACCAATTAGATATCTGAATACTGTAAATATGAAATGTTGCCCCCGCCTTGGCCGCACACAATAGGCAATTTGACATTTATCTCATTTCATTGCCCCACGTGCCCTCCCCAGCACGGTTGTCTTTCAGGTTAAACGCACTTTCAGTAACCGGATAATTTGGGTTTTTTTTAAACGGAAACCCATCAACGTCAGATGTGTACACACACACACACTGGCACTGAATCCCTGGGCGGTGGAGAGAGAACCAGAGAGAGAGAGAAGTATGAATTTAGTCAAAAGATGCTCGGAGAGATGCCAATTGAGTGTTAATTGCCAAGATTCGCCCGAAGATGGTGATGCACCCCTGCCGCACCGCTCCTTCGAGATATCGATTTCTTCCGCCGCTTGGATACACCCTCATCGGATGATGCCTTCGGGGAGGGCGGTGGCGACGGCAACGGCAAAGATGATGGGTTATGTATCTGTTTCAGCCAGTCGAATAGGTCACGAGTACGATGGATGGCTCAATGGCATTCAGTGTCCTGCGCGAGTGCTTGCAGTGGCAACGTCATCATGTTCTTATCCGCCCCATGGAATGGGAGACTTGTGTTTGACTAGGCAAAGAGGATTTTGTTCTCGAAACAATTCCATTAGAAATCGACAAAGTGTCACCATGTTACATTGAGTCGTCTACCGTCTGGGTGAGCGCCCAGTCAAGGCATGTCACGTTTCCTAACGCGTTGTCATTTTGTAAATTAATCCAGTGCTTCTGCCGTCCCATCCATCGGCCGCATTTCGGAAACGGAGAATGTGCTCTCGAATATTTCTGGAATTTGTGTCACGTTGCGAATGGCATTCAAATCGGCACAGTGGGCGTTCTCTTTTTTTGCCATATGTGTGGTTGCTTTGTGTGGGTACGACCAAGGGGGAGGAGGATTTAAGATGAAGCATGGCGCAGGTTTTCAAATGCCATCCAGTGTGGGCTTTAAATGATGCGTACTTGAACAACGTGAGCACGAGCCAGAGAGGCATAGACGGCTGACATTGCTTCACAATTATTAGCTCCCAACATTTTGGTGGTGCTACAGCCTGCCAGCGACAGGGACAGAACAAGAAAAAGTCAAAATGGAAGTTGTTGTGCCTGGAATCGATCATGCACTATGCAGCTCAGCGAAAATCCCCTTTAATGTCAACTTCAGTGGATTTTGTGGAGGACTTCACCTGTTCTTGACTCTCTCCAAAAATTAACAGGGACGGGCTCAAAAAGGGGCGACCTACCTCGTGTCACGCTCCCTCACATGTCACATTTAAACTTACTTACTTACTTATCAGGCAGACGAACCATGAAGGGTCTGAGCTTGAGCAATTGTTGCCTTCCATCGGTGACGGTCCTGGGCAAGCTGCTTCCAGTCATCAAGGCCAAGCTGTCTTAAATCCGCGATGACTTGGTCTTTGTACCGGAGGTTCCTTCTCGAACCAGGAGGCTCGGATTCGAAGACCCTCTTTGCTGGAGCGTTGTTGTCCATTCGCTCAATGTGGCCGAGCCAGTGTAGTCGACGGACTTTCGCCTTCCGGACTACATCCACATCCTTGTACAGCTCGTAGAGTTCGCGGTTGTGTCTTCTCCTCCATTCGCCTTCCTCGCAGACGGGACCATATATCCGACGTAGAATTTTTCTTTCGAAGGCACCAAGAATCAGCCCTGCAGCCTTACTTAACGTCCAGCTTTCGGCTCCATAAAGTAGGACTGGCAGGATAAGGGTTTTGTAGAGCATGACTTTGATCCTTCGAGTCAGGAGTTTCGAGCCCAGCTGTTTTGACAGACCGAAGTGGCATCGGTTGCCAAGGGGGTTCTACATCGGATCTCCACTACGATGTCATTCGTGGAGTTTACATTTGCCCCGAGGTAGACAAACTCCTTTACTACCTCGAAATTGTAGCTGTCCATGGTGACGTTTTGGCCTAGGTGGGATCGTTTTTTGCTCGACAGCATATATTTTGTTTTGTCCGTGTTGACCTTAAGACCAGCTCGATTCGCCCGTTCCTCAATTGCAGTGAAAGCTTCCACTATGGCACGTTGGGACCGCTCGATAATGTCGATGTCATCAGCGTATCCCGACAGCTGGACTGACTTGTAGAAGATAGTGCCTTCGCCTTGTTGACTTCTGCCCGCCGCACTATCTTCTCCAGTACCAAATTAAAGAAATCACACGACAGCGCCGTGAAATCCGGTGCAGGTTTCGAACGGCTCAGAGGTTTTTGAACCGAACTGCACGTGCATCGGCTCAATTTCGGATCAATTTTCCCGGGATCCCGAATTCGGCCATCGCTTCGAATAGCTCCTTGGGATGAATGCTGTCGTATGCGGCTTTAAAATCGATGAACAGATGGTGAGTATCGATTTGAAACTCGCTGGTCTTCCCCAGGATCTGCCTTAGTGTGAAGATTTGGTCTATAGTCGATTTGCCGGGCCGGAAGCCGCACTGGTACGTGCCGATTAGTGCGGTGCAAAACGGCTTTAGACGTTCACACAGTACGCTGGATAGGATCTTGTAGGCGACATTGAGCAGGGATATACCTCTGTAGTTCTTGCAGGAAGTAGGATCGCCTTTTTTGTGGATGGGGCATATGGAGCTGATATTCCAGTCGTCGGGCATGCTTTCATCTTCCCAAATTCGGCAAATGATTTGGTGCATGCTTCCTACCATAACATTGCCCACACAGCATCTGAGTCTGCGGATTTGTTGTTCTTCAGCCTTTTAATGGCTGTACCGACTTCATCAAAGCTAGATGGGAGGAATTCCTCGTCGACTGGAGTTGGGATATCCAGGTTCCCTATCACTCTCTCCTGGTCAGGCCCGCTACGCAGCTGTTGGAAGTGCTGCTTAAACACATCCACTATTCCATGTGGGTCCGTAACTAGGTTACCTTTACAATTTCGAAGAGCCTGGGTGCCTTTCCTAAAGCCTGTGGCCAGGCTGGCCAGGCCTTTTTTGTAAAAGGCCCGTATTTTTTGCTTGTCCCTAGACTCTTTGATATCCTTGAGCTGGGAGGTTGCGAGAGACCTTTTCTTCAGGCGTAGAAGCTTTTTCTCCTCCCGTCTTCTAGCTCGGGACTTCTCTTGCGCTGCTCTTGTTTTCCGTTGCAGCGCTTTTTGGTATGCCTCGTCGGTTGCTCGTTTTTTTCTGCTCTCCCTCGCCGTCATACCACGGGTTTCTTGTCGGGGGTGGTAGGTAACCTAAGGTAGTTTCCGCTACCTCTTTGATGGCCGAGCGCCAATGCAACCACATCTCGTTGGCACTTGACGAAGGCATACCGGAGAGTCTCTCACTTAATTGCTCTTCATAGGCTCTGACAATCTCCGGTGTGCTTAGGCGTCCAATGTCGAAAGTTCTCCTTGTGTCACATTTTAACACATGTGTTTAATAATTGAGTGGCAATGTTTGCAGATCACAGATCGCAGATCGTGGTTAATTCGCGGACGGAATACGGAAAGTTTTACGGTGAAGCTACGTGCGACCAATGAACGGAACGGAGTGTCAAAATTTGCTATTTTCGCCGATCGAAGAACGCGGCTCATTATATGCCCACTACTTCTGAGAAAACGGCCATAGCCATATATACTCCAAGATAAACGAATTTTCAACCAGTTCTCTCCCGAAGTCCTCGAGCAACAGGCTCCAGTTGCAACATGCAAGTTGCCAAGTCTCACTACGTTCCACCGACAGATGTCTTCTTCACATCCGAATGACTTTTCCATCTAAGCACGCTGCTTGGATGATCAGCTCTGTTCGTTCGATTTCGTCGACTCACGAACTCCTTGAGTCCCACTTTAGCCGCTTGCCCGACTGGGGTATTGTCGGCCAATTTACGTTTGCCGCCATGTGCTAAATGCATTGTCATCATCATCAGTCAACTTGGCCAATGCTTCGTTGTCAACGTTACGAATTAATTAACCTTAATAATAAGCCACACAGCACACACGGACACGCATTCGCACAGTCGACACCAAGTTGCAGCCGCACGGTGCGAGAGCCGCATTGCTAGCACGCCAGCCCAGCCAGCCAGCATCGTTCGACTGATGTATCACAGAAGCATCAAGCTGTCAGCACGTCCCATTAATTGCCAACCTCCACGCACACGGCTACAGCCGCAGCAAGCGGGACTCATCTATTTATCTCAAAATTAATCAACATATTAGCCAGGGCATCAGCACCAATTGCATGAACGTGTACTCGTTCTGCGGCCTCCGCTTGCTTGTCCACTCAACCCGTACTGAAATCAATAGTCCACTTGGAGCGATCGAGTAATGAAGACGAAAAAAAAGTGCAAACAATATTAAATAACGATTAATTAAACAAGCCAACAAACTCGGGATGGAAATGGGGCTCGGCGAGATGGAAATTACCGACGGTGCGGCGACGGGAAAAGAAACGCGAAATGTGCCTGCGACTGGGTTGATTTCATCTCTCCACGGGCTCCTTGGCTGTGGGACACAACGGATGCAGCGTGATTAAGGCACGTTGGCGAACCCGTTGTTGTGATTAGAGAACTCACTTGGGATCTCAGGCTTCGAGACACAGTGGTGCCTTGACGAGGAAACGGTTTCGTGAGATTTTTTTTTCAATCTTAGTCTTGGGACTGAGGTTTTATTGTTGTACGGTGGAACGTGTTTCGTCTTTCGTTGTTTTTTTAATTTCCTTTCCATTTCTCGAGAATTATGCCATGGCATTGTTTGTTCGGGCATTCCAACAAGTTACTTCGTGCTGTTGTGAAAATTACTCGCCGGGATATGGTGGGAAAAAACGGTAGGCCGCAGCTCATTTAGACCAACAAGTTGGGTCCATTGTGTCGTGATTTCCTGTACCAGGAGGCATTTTATTTTACTACAACCATCTTATTACGGTTGACAACTTGAGGTTTTTCAACTTTACACCACACAAGTCGTCCAGCACTCCAAAGTAGTGTTAAGCGAGCTACTTTCTTTGCTAGATCTGTGCATTTGGAAAGCAGATGTTGGGCGGATTCTGTTTCTCGCCCATTTTTGCTGCTCCCTCAAAAGTCGTTGTGTATGGTATGGTATGGTATGGTATGGTATGGTATGGTATGGTATGGTATGTTCAGTCGTGATGCATGCCGGTGAGGACCCCTACAAGTGTTCTGTGATTTTGATCACTTTTTATTCAGCGTCGGCGACAGACTATTGCTCCAATCGAGTTTTCTACTTTATCTAGGGCTTCGTCTTCCAGTTTTCTTCTTGCTGAGCTACGGTGTGAGCGCTTAAGGGATTGCCAGGGATTCTGCAAGCTTGGACCCATTCGTTCGCGAGTATGTCCGATTTTTTGTTGCCTGGAATGCCTGCATGGCCTAGCATATTAAAGCCGTATTCGCCAAGGATACCCCCCTGCATAGCCTGACAAGTTTCGAAGTCAAGATGTCAAATGCGACAGCTTTTTATTGCCACTTAGCGGTTTTACACATAGTAAGATAATTTAGTTTTATTGCGTTCTCGTAGCGCGAGTGCCGCTTCATGTCTTGCAGCCACTTCAAGCTGGAAAACGTTGCAGTCGTCTCTTAATGCCAGTTACTTGTCGTTAAACTTTTACTTTGTCTGCTGGATGGCCAGTCACTCAGGAACGTGACACTCAAAAGAGACACAGACAGAAGGGGGACTAAAACAAAAGTGGATACTTATACTCCAAGTATTCTATGAAGTGAGCTATGTATTTCTAGTCAAAAACGGTGGTATCATATAGCGTCCGTTTCGTTGTGGGTATGTGCGTCGGTCCCAACCTCGACGTCGTAGGTTCGATTCCAGCTCTGAGTGACGAAAACAATTTTCACGACTCCACCTCTTTCGAGTCACTGACAATGCTCAATTAGTATTTCCTGTCTAGAAATAGCTTCTCAAACTTGGCCGTTCGGATTCGGCATTAAAAACTGTAGGTCCCTTCCACTCGTGAGAGAACAATAGCACGCACAACACGAGTGGTTGCTGAGAAGCTAGGCCCTGGCCCTCTATGGGCTGTAGCGCCACCCATATTATTACTATTCTCATATAGCGTCCTCTGTTTTGACAGGCAGGTGTGAGTAAACTAAATTATTAAAAATAATTCAAGTTTCCAAGTGTAACTTTAGAGTAGTTCACTGACGATTGTGACCCCATCAACAATCAGATTCTAAAGGCCCGTTCATATGAGGTCACCACTAATTGCGAACTTCGCAAACAGTGACAATTCATTCATATGGAGTTTTCTCATTCGCAGAGAAGTACGGACGCAAACTGACACTTCACTGCGAATTTTTAGGCCGTGGAGGTTGTGGATTGCATTTCAATCTTTGTGTACTACGAACTCAGGTTGACAGTAAGCGGAGAGAATAAATGATTCGCAGAGAAAAACTTTTAATTCATTCATTAGGATACCTAAACTAGCTTTTGTTGAGATTTTTGCCGATGAAAAAAAAACTCAATAATTCAGTTCCCATCTTTTTGAAAAAAAAAGAAGTATAACATATTTGCTGGAAAAGGCCTTTTTCTGAAAGTTCGCCTTCGCAATACACCGCTCATATGAATGGGCCTATCTCAGCGGAGTCGTTTTTAAATGAGATGGTCAAATATTTTAGTCAAATATTTTAGCATCCAACTTATGTGGGTGTCAGGGCAGTGTGACATTACAGACAATTATGCATCGGACGAACTCTGTAGAAAGAATACCAGTTCCGTACTCTTATTGAGTGAAGACGTACCGTACCATCCATTAAACTGCAAAGCACCAACCAAAAATTGAAACACTTACTTCATCACTCAAAACAGCAGTGGTCCAAAATGTAAAAAGTGGAAGAACCATTGATCTAACATCTGAAAGATCAGATTAAGCCGATATAATCTCAGAACTATTATCGACACTATTTTCATAACTGACCACTCTGCTATTAGTACAAAGCTTTCAGATAAGGCCTACCCTATATCGAACTTAATAGCCTTAGTATCAATGAACTCCTCTGCTTCATCAAAAGTTATAATTTTGTTGGCGGAATAAGTACATAGGATTTTCGTGGTAACTCAACGGGTCTACGCTGTCACTGCCGCCAGTCAGTCTAACCAAAGCTATGCATGCTCTAAGTACCAGACTTCATGGACCTGTGAACATTTGGTCAGAATTTCAAAACTTGTATAATTTTCAACAAAATTAAAACAATTGCCTTGACAAAGTCTAATGCACGCTACAAACAGATATCAGATATTCACATGCCCCGAGATGATACTAAATTTTTGCCCACCTTCCAGTTACTGACCTCAGTTCTAACTTACTTCTGATTAAGTCTATATGTCTGACATATGAGTTCTGAATGGGTCCGATGTAAAGTTAAGTTGAGAAGAGAAAGTGAGAAAGATTCACGCTCCCTATCTAACTTTAACGCTTTGCATAAGGGAGTCATAAATATCATGCAATGAGAAGCAAACGTGAAGTAAGTGCTTGGATTTATTTTAAAATTGCAACAGGTTCCTGTATATTTTGAAATAAACCATAAACCTCACATAATTCCAAAAATTGGCCTAGATTCGATTAATTTACAGATTAAAAGTTGTGCTTTTGCAAAGAGGTTTTTTACGAGACGGAGAGCTTGAAAAATTGGACCGACAGTTTGACGGCATTAATGTTGAACGTGCATTCGAGAAAATAACCGCCGCGGCTGACGCATACATTGCGCAGTCTTATCGGATGCAGTACGTCAGGGTGTATTTCGTCGATAACGCGTACAATGTTGTTCTTCAAGTCCAAGTGTTTCACGAAATGGGTAGAAGTAGTTGGCTCTTGGTTGCGATTTCTAAAATTGAACCATCATCGCCATCATTTTTCAGTCGCGACGGAATCATGTTCTTCTCTTCTCTACGTAGCTTTTAGCTGATGTCAAGACAACCTCCTTTGCTTCTTTTTTGTTTGGCGCTACAGAACGAGGTAGACCTGGGCCTCAGCCAACAAGTCTCTCCAGCACGATCTTCCTCCAGCTGCCTCCAGTTGCGCACACCAAGTTAGTTGAGTTCATTCGAAAATGTCCTCTGTTGCATTGTCCCAATGGCTTCTGACCGAAGAATCTTCGAATCGGAGCTTTGGTGTTCATCTACAATCTACATGACCTAGCCTTTTGAAGCGTTGGATCCGAAGACGCTTAGCTGCACACCGCAGTACAGCCCGAATCGAATTCTCCAGACGACATTATAGCAAACAGAACTTTTCTCTTAAAACGGCCAAGAGCTTCTTCATCCGTGTTCAATACCGTTCTCGACTCTGCGCCTTAGAGCAAGACATGGTTGAGTGTTAGCTTCTTGATCTAGGTACCGAAAGTCCTTGACTACTGCAAAGTTTCTGCTGCCCATCATGACGCTTTGTCCGAATCGTCCATGTTGTGCGTCCTCTCGTGATGACAGCATACACTTTTTTTGCGCCGCTTCCGGTCGGAGTGTTGTCGGCGTAAGCAAGCAGTTGAACGCACTTTTGGAAGATCGCACCCGGTGTTGTAGTTTGAGTTTCGCACGATCTTCTCAAGTACAATATTGAAGAAGTTACATGACAGCGTGTCGCCTTGCCCAAAACCTTTTTTGACATTGAAGGTCTCGGTGAGCTCGTTACCCACCTTAATGAGGCAGCGAGAGTTCCCTCTCGTCATCCTTCATAATCTGACGCGTTTGGCAGGAGATGGTAACACAACTTGATATGGTGGTGGGTGTCGGTCTGCATCGCGTGAGTATTTTCCATGGTCGATGGGGGACTTTCCCGACATGAAACAACACTGATACGGACTTATAACATAGTTAATGAACGGCTTCAGGTGGGCACACAAACGACAGGAAAGATCTTATGCGCGATGCTAAGACGACTGATCTCTCGATAGTTGGAGTCAATAAACAATGAGTCATAGAAAACAATGTTGACAATGTTACTCTCTGCTAAAAAAAAAAACACATTTCAGCTCTGGTTAGACTGTGTGTATCGTGTGCCAAAATCTTTTGAAAATGCTTGGGTTCTAAAAGATGCAACATTTTGCCTAAATTCAACGCTCTTGCAGAAACCAAATTTCCGCTCCATTTTCGATCTAGTTATATCAACCTGAGCTACTCAGGTTGATTCCACCTTTCTGGCCTAAAACTAATTACAGTGAAAATTGCTCTGAATTTAGAGAACACCCAAATTCAAGTCTTAGCTTAGCCATCTGTCTGCTGTCGCTGTCGCTGTGCTACCAAATTCTTGGGTTAACTTTTCGGACTCCCAAAGTTTCTACTCAATTCTAACCCAATGGCGAAATAAAAAACCCTCCCAGACTTTCGAACTGCCTTCACCAGCCCTCGAACGACACATTTCGGACCTACACAAATTGCGTCCGATCAACTTTTTGGAACCGATGTAGACCGAAGACAAAACGCAAGGAGGCCATGACGCTTAAGCCACCGCTAGCTGATAGGGGAAGTAAATGGGGTAGCCAGCTGTCTTATATGCCTTCGAGCACAGACAAACACAAGTCGACAATCAAAGGCTTCGCTTCCATTCATTTAACGTGCATTGCTTGCGTCAAATGCCATCAATCAACACGGCTGCGCCGATTGCGTAAGACACTTTCATCACCCACTGACCCCACTGTGGCACGAAGTTATCTCTCTGACACCGACCACCTCAGACACGGCGCTCCAAAGAAAGCCATCAGCCTTGCAGCGACCACCGCCACCACAGCCCGCAGGCTCTGTCCCACCTAGTGGCACCTAGATTAATTGTACCGGATTGAGTCGTACAGCGCGAAGAGCGCGACGCGCGTTCCGCAAAATAGCAGCAACATCGAGGGGAAAAAAACGAACAACATAGATATCTACCAACTGCGTTCCCACAATAAAGGCGCTTTTGATTGATGGTGTGTAATATAATTTTTTCTGTTCGATTCTATCCGCATTTCGAATTTTCGTTTTGCTTTGTTGCTCGCCTAATGGATTCCAACGGACCGACAATTTACCTAATGAAATATGCATGTTGATTTATTTGTACCCTTGCCGGCCCCTCTGCGGGGCATACCCATTTCTGCGGCAAAAGTTAATTGATACTGAATGGAGTCACTTAGCGAGCAGACGTCTCTCGCTCCCCCTGCGGCGGCGGCGGCGGCGGACCACTAGCGACCGAGCTAGTTACAGATATGAAAGGGGCGAGCGCGCAAAAGCGATCGTTCTCCCGACCGTTTAAGTCTTCAAGACTGTTTAAGTCGTTTGTTGATTGCTCATTGCATTTATCGGCGGCGCGGCGGAGTGGAGCGTCTTACGGCTGCTCCGCGTGACAGGCGGCTCTGATGTGGTGGTGGTCTTTGCACGGGAACAGGCTCTCGTTCGTTATACGGGCGCACTCTCTTCGACGAGGGGTTATTCGGATTAATTCGAGGCGAACATGAATGATGTTGTGTGTTTGTGTGTGTGTGTCCAAGTGACTGCGTTTGTATGAGTATGAGTATAGGGAAGCCGTTCGATTGTCTGAGTGGCTGCGCTGTGGTTGTGCGGTTGGTTGACAAATAAATGGCATTTGTCAATTCGATTACTCTTGGAGTAATTGAGGTTGTAAATTGTATCGTGTGTTGGTCGGTGATTGCTTTTGGGGTGAGTGCGATTAGCATGGATGGCAATGGGGCTTCGGTGGTGGGTGGGGGGAGGCATCGACGTTGCATTGGGATTTCTCGGGAAACGGTGGTTTATGGTTGCACCAGACAAGGGCTTGCAAGTGGCAACGTGCATGTCATGGTTGCCTTTTGAGAGCGCAACTCCCGTAATGGGCTACTAATTAACTCTGATTCAGTTGATTAGCGCAAGAGTTTCCATTCCATATAAGGAAGCAGAGAGATTGTATGCAGATGTTGTCGATAGGAAGCAGCGAGCGGACTGACATGACTTTTATCAGCGTAATGCAAGGATATACGATGGTGCCGGGATTCGAGAGCTATGCAAGAAGCCTAAACGGTAGAATGCTTCCCGTCCATGTTCACAGTGTATGGGATCAAAGGAACAAGAGTTGGCATTAAAAGCTGAGACCTGGGCGCATTAAGGATCATTTATTAAGACAGTCGAGACATTTTAAGGCGATGTGTTGCCACAACAGTTCGAGTGTCAACCACAAAGTGATCCTGGCAACTACAGGGCCGCGAGCTTGAATTACGCTCAAAAGATGGAAACAAGTTTCAAGCCCAGAATTGTCACAAGAGATGGGAACTCAACCAAACTAAAATGTGTCATGGATAAGAGAAATAGTTTTAAGTGAGAAGATTAAAGGCCTTTGTTCTAACACCCAACTGTTTTTTGAAAAATAAAACTGACGTTTGGCAACACTCCCTCCTGCCATCTACAACCTTATCGACACTGTCAAAAATCTGATTCGCGGGAAATTCGTTTTCTTTTGAAAATTGCCAGAAACGTAATCAATTGCTTTTTTCCTGGGCACCGAAATCATGATAGCAATGGGAATAGCTGTGTTCGATGTTGATTAAGTACCTACTACAAATTTGGCAGTTTAAACTGGTAACATATTCGAGAGTTTCGGTTAAGAGGACTGACTCCATGGTAGCTTTTCAAAGAGCTCTTTACACTTTGTCATTGATTGTGCTAAGTTTAATATCAGGTAGCAGAAGCCAATTAGTAAATGCCAATACATTATGTATACAAACAGTTACCTATGGCGTCCCACAAGACAGCCATCTCAGCCCGTTGGTATTAAATTGCTTTTTAAATGATATTCACGAAATAACTGAAGTTTCTACATTCTCGTGTGAATTACGATATGTATTCGCGTAGTGTAAGCAACTGGTTTCATATCAATTACCGATAATTGTTTATAATTGCTTTATTAACGATCTTAAGTTAAGTTTTTAATGGCGATACTGGATTAAGTGAGTAACATATCTTTTATAATCAGAAATCAGCATGTATTGGAGATACCACATCCCGCAAAGTATAGAAGGAATATCATCTAGAAGGTGCACTGAAGTATTAAGAAAATTGAGCGTAAAGACATAAAGACACAATGTTCAATGATATGTAAATACTAGGTGTACCGGTATGCAATTTTTTTGAAAATAAAACACTAATTATTAAAGGGGAAATTAAACCACTTTATTCAAATTATTGGCCATTGTTTTCTACACATTTTGACCACCTTTTGAACACCAACAATTGTTCGTCTTTTAAAGCAAACCAATCAGACACCCAATTTTCGACTTTTTCGTTAGAATCGAAGTGCTGCTCAGCCAATGCGTGTCCCATCCATGAAAACAAATGGTAGTCGGAAGGAGCCAAGTCTGGTGAATACGGCGGGTGGTGTAGCTGCTCCCAGCCAAGTGTTTTGATTGTATCCTGAACCGGTTTTGCTTTGTGTGCAGGTGCATTGTCATGGAGCAAAATTACCTTGCCGTGTCCTCTGGCCATTTCTGGTCGTTTGTCGATCAATGCATGGTTCCAATTGATCATTTGTTGTCGGTTGCGGTCAGTATTAACGGTTTCACCAGGTTTTAGGAGCTCGTGGTATACCACATCTTTCTGGTCCCACCAAACACACAGCACTGTCTTCTTGCCGAATCGATCTGGTTTTGCAGTCGATGTTGATGGTTGTCCCGGATTAACCCATGATTTCTTCCGTTTAGGATTCTTAGAATAAATCCATTTTTCATCGCCAGTAGCAATACGATGCAAAACAGACTTTCTTACGTGTCTTTAAAGCAAAATTTCGCAAGTGTTTTTTCGGTTTTCCATCTGTCTTTCATTCAATTCTTGTGGCACCCATTTTCCACACTTTTGGATCTTTCCCGTAGCTTTTAAACGGTCAGAAATTGTTTGTTGTGCAACACAAAGTGTCATCTCCATCCAATATCGTTTGCAATTCGGCGTCTTCGAACTTTTTTGGTGGTCTTCCACGTTCTTCATTTCTCACATCAAAATCATTAATTCTGAACCGTTGAAACCATCTTTTGCAAGTTCCTTCTGATAGAGCATGATCACCATATGTCTCGACAAGCATTCGATGCGACTCTGCAGCACTTTTCTTCAAATGAAAACAAAAAATTAATGCTTTCCACAAATGATAACTTTCTGGTACAAAATTCGACATTTTTAACCCGATTTTGTCCTTTCAATGACTTGATGTATGCTAAGTATTTTTCACAGATGTCATAGCAAACAAACAAAAAAAAAAAATAAGAGCTTGTTCACAACAAATGTTCCCTATCGAGACATTTGTATCTTGACGCTCACTTCATACCGGTATACCTGGTAAACGTAAAAATTGATGCATATTCATCAAATTTTCAGTCAAGTTTTATTTGCCTAAGTCCTGTCACGCTAAGCTGATTTCGTAAACGTCAAACAGTTGCGCAGTGATGTGTCATGACTTGTATTTACGATGCTAATAACTCTTCCAAAAGGATGGGGTTTTGTTGAACATGTATGGAACAAGAAGAAAGCGATGAAGGCACAATCGAATAATCACGGGATATCAAAATGATGACGTGAGTCTGTATGGAAAATTGAGGAGAATGCAAAATATAGGGTTGCCAGAAAATTCATAACAAGAGTGCAACGTAGGTGGATTCCTCTGTATACCCTGATGATGTTTTCAAAAATGGTTTTAATTGGTTGGTTCTCATCCAACACTTTGTGCAAAAATCTTCCCAATTTCCATATTTTCTGTAAACCACTATCAACAGCGCACCAGGAAATTTAATCTAGCTCAAATATTTGACGTTTGTGCATCTGATGCACGAGAAAATGCTTAAACGAACGTTTGACGTTTGCAGTGATGCCAATAATTGCTGTTTTAAACGGGATCGAAAGGTGATGTGACATTGATGCCAGAAGCTTATCAACTTCATGCTGAGGAGAATCAGTAAAATCGTGAAACAATTCGCGCAACAATTCCAATACAGTGGACGCTATGAAATTAGAACCACTTTGTTTCCGGGGTAGTTCTGGTTTCAAAAATTCTAGACGTTTTTTAATTCACTTAAAAAGTAAAAAAAAAAAAGACTGGAACTATCCAGATATTACTAGATAGGTTAGATAACAATTATACTCTTTGTAGCATATAATCAGTTACATTTTTTGGTTCAACTAAGCTAGATACAACAATTTCGTTATAGTGGGCAAAAAGATTGGCCATATGCGAAGTGGAAAACAACTCACACTTTCTGCAACATTTGATTAAATAACTGACGTTTAAAATGGCCGTAGAGTATTAATTGTCACAAAATAGACGACATCGTCTTCGTTGTTATCTATACCAATGCATTTAAGACTCAGGTTTGAATTTGTGAGCGATTAGAATTTCCGAAAGGTATAATTTATGAGCAACTACTGTAAAACACCTAGTAGAATGTTTTCTTTCAGACATTTTTGAACCAAATTAACGTTTAAGTTTATATTTGATAACGGTAAATTATCCCGTATCGATTTCTTAAAAAAAAATCATCCAGTATTTGATTTCTACCTATAGCGGTAAAGAAATAATAACGACTTTTGTTCAAAAAGATGCAAAAACTTCAAATCAAAAGAACGAATTGCTCAAGACCACCTATCCGTAGGCAAAAAATGTGAACAATTTTCGAATTCTTATGTCAAATTTTTAATGATTGCAGGAAATAGTAATTTTTGCTTCCTTTGCTTTAGTTCTTGACCAAGTATGAGATATGAATACATATTTTCCATAGAATCACAAGCACTATGAAGACTTCCAATTTTTGTTTTCGGTTAAGAAATAGATTTCTCATCTCTCATTTACTAGGAACATGATGGTCATGGGGAAACAAAAATACTTTACGATAACTAATCATACCTGCCACTGTGAGATCGAAAAGGTGTAATATACGTTTATTGAGCTTACCATGGCAATTTATCTCAGCCTATTTCGATGAGAATTTAAGAAACATCGTTCAAGGCGCATACCCGTAAAATCCGTTCCGTGCGTTCGGTTGAGATCCACAAAAAACATATTTTCCGGATGGCAAAGAGCTGCCGTACTTTGGGCCCGAAATCCATACAACCCCAAACGACACATGAGAGTAAAAATGTTGTACAAATGGGGGAATGATGCCAAACGCAACAAAAGTTCAAAATTCTTCATGTTCATCCGTCGTGATGCATTCCACCTACGGCCCACTTATTAGGTCTTAAGAGTTGTCAATTTATTGACAAGACGCAGCACACGCAATGGATTCTATTGGCTTGGGCCTTTAGTCTGCTCTTTTAAGCGACACGGGGATCTTTCACTCAGAGAACATAGTGTAATGCGTACTCGGTGCTGAAGTATGGTAATCTCTCTTAATATTCCCCATTCCTGGGTAATGCTTCATTTTCTACTCCTCCTCGCGTAGCTCGTATCATGCCTACATTCACAACGAAGCGAACTATTTGCTCTTAAATAGGTCAACTCCGTAAAGTGCCAGTGGTTAGGTTTTGAATGTAAACAGACAGATGTTTTCCGATTTGTCAAAAAGTCGAGCAGGGGAACCGTTGCCGTTTTATTGCTTCGTTATCTCGGCGATATCGTGCGAAATTGCTGTTGAGTGCAATTCAAGGCACGCTATGATTCAGCACGTGAGTGTTTATTGGCACAACAAACCATTTAATTGTTGGAAGTTGAAAGAAGACATGACACCGGTTTAGGAACGGTGTAAAGGCAAAGCAACTGCTGAAATGGCCCGGTCTCAATTAGGTGTCTTTAGACAGATTCTGACGGAGTAACAACCTTCGATATGGACACAGCCGAAGACTGCTTGATCTTTTTGACTGCAGACAGAGTGCGGTGATCGAGAAGCAAACTCGTTGACGACTAGCGAGCAACTAGACGAGCTCATAAAAGCCAAAAGGGACTGTAAGCACAACTGCAGAACTGATTCTTGGTGCATTCGAAAGAAAAAATCGACTTCGGATGTATGGTCCCGTCTGGAAGGAAAATTAACCGCGAACACATCCTGGTGGATGTGGATGTACACTACACTCGCTCCGCAAAATGAATACCAATGCTCCAGCAAAGATGGTCTTCGGACACGACATCCTGGATCGAGAAGGAAAAGAAAACCGAACTCCCGGTATAGAGATCAAGTCGATGCGGATGTAAGACAGCTTGATCATGATGATTGGAAGTAGCGTGTGCCGGACCAATGATGGAAGGCAGCAATTGCTCCGACTCGGGCTCTTTTTGGGTCGCCAGACTGATAAGTAAGAAAGTATCAGATCATAAAGCATAAAGGCACAAAGTGCCAACAATTTGTCTGCAGAGGGACTGCGGTTGCAGTTTTTGGTAGATCGAATTAGCTTGAGTTCAAACTGCCTCGTCCAGTTTGGAAATTTAAAAAGTGAAGGCAATTAAAGAGACGTCAGAAGACATCGACGATCAGTCATACAATCCTTTTCGACTAACTCTCACCAGGATGTGAACATTTTGCTGACAATTTTAGACCCAATGCATTGGACTTGAATTTTGGTCTAATGTCGTGAAGTACTGCCGTTTTATCGCATTGAAATAAATGCGGTGAGACTGTAAAAGTACGTTAACAGCGGCAAATCAAAAAATCGAATGGAACTGATCTTTAAGAACATCCATCGACTTTGACAACAGTTTGTACATCGGTTTGCCTAAGCAGCTTGGGGAAGATTTCTGACTCGGTGCACCGAAATCATCCTCTTCAAGCAATTACTCTGTTTTTGAACTCTGCCACGAATTGATGAAACCGATCAATAAACAGAGCGACGGAGGTGATGACGAGGTTGGAGTCAACAAGTTAATGGTCCGTCGACTATGCGGAGAGGTATGATTTTGTTGGACAGTCAAGTAAGATATGGTTGACAGTGCAGTTGCATTGTTTTTGTGTGGCTGACACCGAAAGTGGTGAATTTTATTCCACAATGAGTATGGGACTCCACCAGGAAAGCGACCTCTTGGCGGACCCAGGACGATATGGTTGGACCAGTTCCAAAAAACTCGATTGGTTGCGCCTGATCATAAATACTGATGGGTTAGGGTTGATGAAGGAGGATCAAGTTGCCTGGAGATCTCTACTGCCTGCTTTAGCCACACGACCCCTTTTGTGGATCATATGAGTCGGAAAATGATGATGAATAACGAGTTCTTAATTTTTGTCAGTTGATTTTTTCTACCGCTTCATGGTCGATACAATCCTGATTAGGACACGAAGAAGCCATTACTCTCTGTAGTCAGGTTTGTAGATAGCCCTTAGCCACAGGAGTTCTGAAGCCTTGTTTAATCAATGGAGAGAGTTATTGGTTTACGATCAAGGTCACACCGAGTATTTGGAGTATGAAACTGAAGCGCAAGGGTACAGTGGGTGTGTCTTAGACATCTGGAGGCTGGAGGCGCATATACATTCGAGATCAAAACCCAAAGATTCATCCTCTGCCATCTATGAAATCCACACTGGCGACGAAAAGACATCGCACACACCACAAATATTTTTTGTCAATTCTTCTCCATGACCTGTAAGGACCAATCAAGAAATCTTATGAAACAGGTAAGAGCCTAGAATCGTCCTTGGGTGGATGAATAGAAAAGTTCGAATACGTTATTATTCATCAATTTCCCAGAATGCCAACTACCGTCGGGAAACCTCTGTGTATTCCATGTTCTCCCACGAATAAATTCCTTCATGATGGCATTTAAATGCTTGCTTGACTCGGGTTGACAAATCACTTGACTTCTTTGAGATGAATAAATGAAATCAATTTTGACACTTGATTGACATGACGGCACAGGCGTTGCCAAGTGTGTTCCCTTTGAGTGACAAAACACGAAGTGCAAACAGATGTTTGAAATGATCCCCAAACAAAGGAATTATTCTCTAAACACAAATCCATATGGCAGTTGAAAATTCACAAAAATCAAAAAAAAACTTACCCAACAAGCACTTCCAAACGGGAATCAACTTCAGATTCGAGGAATTCGAGGGAAAAAATACAAGAGAAATCCTTTTAATCCCGAACTGCACGCGGTTTAATCTCCACCTTGAAATCCCTCCCTTTTAAATCCAATTAGAATTCACCACCACCCCTCGTTGAGACTGTGGCGCAGAAGATCAAGGAGCGGGCACTTCTTATTGAGTTCACCAACAACAACAACAACCATCAGCGCGCACACCAAAAAAAAAAAACAAAAAACCAACAAAATTCTCATCCAACCACGCACCGGACTAAAGGCAACTCAATCATATTTATCTCGTTTTCATTTTAATTCCCACCATAATTCTTCAGACGAATTCAAAGCACACAAAAAAAGATACTTTATCGCACTCCGCTTTCCACTTTGGTTTCGGTATATTTTTTTTTTTTTTGTTGCTTTCGGAATTATTTTTTTTATAGCCCCAATCAATTATCCGGCATGGAAAATGAAGAGCAAACAACAAATAGCTAGTGTTCATTAATTCTGGGGCGCCGCTATTACACCAGAGCGCGACGACGACGATACCATCGCACTACAAACCATCACGAACAATAGGAATCACACATAAAATGTATTTCAACTCATGGATTGCTGTTGATTAACGCGACACACAAATGACACAAATGAGGAGCGGTGAAAAGAAATACAAAAAAAAAAAACTAAATGCCGACCAAAAAACTTAAGAATGAAACGCCAAGGAGGATTGGAGACTGAGAATGCTTCTAAATTGATTGAGCACGCACGGCGTAGAGTGGCAACGACACGAAAACACACACAACACTTAGCCGGGTAGCTTCCACATAATTCACGAAAAACAAAAAAATTAAATAAAATACCTCGGAGGGGGGAAACAGCAAATATCTTTTAAACACAGAAAACTTAAACAGGGACACCGAAATGACACTCAAGCGCGAACGTTAAACGTTAAACATTAAACGGCAAAAACAGAGCTAAACGCCAAATCCGAGCGACAATCCGTCGCACCACAACGAAATGAGATCAAAAACAATCTCTCACATGCAATTAGCACACTATTGACACCCCACTGTACGTCTCACAGAACTGGTAATAATAATAAAACGGAAAATAATCACACAATCATATCAACATCATCATCATCATCATCGTCGTTGTCGTCGTCATCCACACCACGATATCACGGGTATATCGCAATCGAAACCAACATATGGTCGACCCACGGGCATAGCAACATTATAAATATCCTAGCAACATTTCAGGGCATTGCCAGCAGCGCAATGATAAACACGGCCACCGGGCGGCCGTACGATGTGTGCACTGTGTATTCCCCCGTATATCCGGAGAGAGTCTCCCTCGTTCGACCAGCACGATACAGCGGTAGCAGCACTTATTACACCAATTACACCGAGCGACAGACTATTAGCGATTATGTGGCGCACGACTATTAAATTCGAATATCATTAAGTAGAATGTATCTATATGGTAGGTCTCTTCGTATGAGCGAGATATCTTTTGGATACACACTGACACACACTCATTCATTGCCACTCTCTCTCTCTCTCTCTCTCTGTTTGTGTTTATCACATTCTGTCTCTGCTCCCCGATCGGTTGGTCTCCCTCACTCGCTCGCTCGCGCTGGGGGAGGGAAGGACAAGCATCAAAATCCTATTTACTCTAGTGAATGCGAAAATCATCTAATAAATGTATCCAACTGAGAATAAACAGTCAATCACTAGCACACAACGGAGCCCTCATCCCTCATCCTCTTCACAGTTGCCGCGACTCGGCTCGGTGTGTGATATCCACTGCCAGCAGTAGTGGCAGCAACAAGATACTAGATACTTTTGTGCCCGTTCCTCCTTTTCCACACACAACCGTTCGTCCGCGTGGGTCTGTGTGTCCGTGTGCCCGGTACCCCGTCTGTTCGTTACTACTATACCTTTTCGTCGAGTTTCTTTTGTTTTGCTTTTGTATCCACTTATCGTTGTCTCAGCGGCAACAACAAGAGCAAGAGAACATCCCTGAACTGTGAAAGTACACTGCCGCGCCGCCGTCTGCTAGACTGACTGAGTGACTATAAAATATGAACCGAACTCTGGGGCAGCAGCTAACTCAAACGTCAATTTACAACTGAAACGATTTGCCTGCTCATTCGGAAAGCAAACATAATATACGGGCCCGGCCTATTATTATTGCTGCTGTTAATATTATGGATTCATATGAGTGTGTGCGGCTCGTATATCTTCATCTGTATCCATATCCATTACTCATACATGCTACAACTGCGACCGATGATGATGATGGCTGGCTGTTTGGCTGGCTGGCAGGGCAGCAGCTCGAAGAAGTGAACGACGACTGTTATGCTCCCGAACTCTCAAACCTACATATGCTGTGCTGTGTGACTGTGCACTGTGCAAGAGTCGTCGCACAGCAAGACGACCGGGAGGCAATCATCTGTTACTGTTACTGTTGCTGGTTTTCTGATTCAGCATCAGCTTCAACTACTCACCGATGTGTTGCTGCCGCTTGGGGGATCGTTCTGTGAGTGTTGTCCCCGCGTAATCATCATCGTCGTCGTAGTTCGTTGGGTCGATGTGTAGCTTGCAAAGTTAGAGGAGCCCCCTTAAATCCTCTTTGGAAATAATAATTGAAACGAGCACGGTACACACTCAACTGATTCCGAATGAGAGACCATAAGAGAGACAGAGAGCGAGAAAGAGAGAGATTGTTAGGGAAAAAGAGAGAGGATACTTAGCGTGTTCAATGTTGTCGGAATGTTGAGATATAATAACGACAAGCAACGAGGGTATTCCTTTCTTGTGTATCTAGATACAATTATGCTTCGTACAAGTTCAAAAAGAAGCAAATGTATGGTACACAGAACTGTTTGTAGAGCGATGACGATTACGTCTGGCAAGAGGGTGGCCGAGAATGGGGGAGGAATTGAGGAGGAATAGAGAGCATTAAATGGATTTGTTTTTCGTTTTCCATTTCGAATGCAATGCAAATGTTCAACTGCGAGCGAGCACAAGGCAGAGCAAGATAGTGAAGCTGAAGCACACACATACACACACCGCCGCCGAGGGGGTGAAAGAATAAAGATATGAAATGGAAACATAATAGTAAAACGTTTCGCGTTTTATTATGTGTATATGACTTCTATCGACATTTTATGACCGAAAAGGAGTTGTCTGTTGGGAAGCTTATTATTTCTGAGGAGAGCCGAGGTGTGGGGTCGGCTAGTGGCCGAGGGTGAGTGGTAGTGGCTGACACAGTTTTCGATAAAAGAGGTGTTCTTTTTTTTTGTTCGATTTTGTGATAGGCTTTGTCAATTGTGATTCATTTTTGGGTGGGAATTTTGAAAAAAGAAAGAGTCATAATTAGTTGGAGATATGACCCATGATTGATTGAGTGAAATTGAATGTTTGAATAAGATAGAGTAAGATATTGTTTAAACATGTGAATGTGAAATGAGATAAATTTTATTTAAAAACAATGTTTCATTGCTTTTAAAGTACCAATGGGAATCTTTGGCTATGACTCAATTTGAAGATTCATTACACACCTTGGGGTTCTTAATTCAACCCCAAAACTTAGAAAATCTCACAATTCACGCTTCTTCCTCTTTTAACTCACTGTCAATGCTCCGAATAGTATAACTTCAGGTTCAAGTCACTCGGTCTGTAGATACGTCCCAGGTCCAAGTGGTGAGACAGTCACACGCCTTACTAACTCTGATCTAAAGTCTCTTGGTGCAACAATTGTTGGTCATTCATTAAATCAGTTCCGCATACATTTTAAGAATTAATAAATTTGATTAAAGAAGCAGGAGAATGCTTACCTAATTAAAAAGTGGGAACACTTCATCCGCAGTGAATGAATGATAGGAACAGTTGTCATATTTCCAATTTTGCACTTGAAAATATAAACTATAACCTTAATCGTGTGTGCAGGTGGCCTGCGGATGCATCAGAAATGGAAAAAAAAAACACTCAGCAGCTTTGAAAAGATCCCTTGTAGATATAATCGGACAGCAAAGTGGCTAACTTATTTAAGGTAGTGTGAATGTGGAACTCAATCCTGGACACTCTTCCACATTTGAACTTAATTCGTGCTGTGTTTTTTCAAAATTTGAACGTTTATTCAAGAAAAACACGTACAATCGTATTATTCAAAGGGCCATCTGAAGCTTTGGCTTTTTCAATGAGAACTTCTTACAATGACAGTAGCTTTCCAACGCATGTTCCAATGGAATTATGCAAGTTACGCCATCTGTTAGCAAACCACACGAATTATAGACCTAATAATTATATCCACAAGAAAGGGGACCCCTTCAACTGCGCCAACTTCTTAACATCGCGTATAAGATCTTCTCTGCCGTTTTGTGTGCCCGCCTGAAGCCGTTCATTGCCGGCTTCAGGCCAGAAAAGTCCACAACAGACCAAATTAACACACTACGGCAGATCCGATCTTCCAGAAGTCCGTGCAATTGTTAGCATACGCCGACGACATTGACGTGATTGGCAGAACTCAGCGAGCCGTCAGTGAGGCTCTTGCTAACATTGAGACGGAAGCGGCTAAAATTGGTCTAGCGGTGAATGAGCGCAAAACGCAGTATATTCTGTCCTCAAAAAAGGACATACAATATCGACGTCTTGGACAGAGCGTCACAATGGGCAGCTATAACTTCGAGGTAGTCAAGGACTTCACTTACCTCGGCTCCGGAGCAAGCTGTACAAATAACATCAGTACCGAGATCAAGCGTAGGATAACTCTTGCCAACCGCTGCTTCTTCGGGCTCAAGAGGCATTTGAGTAATTGAGCCCTCTCTCGAAGAACCAAGTTGTCTCTATATAAGACCTTGATCATCCCAGTCCTGCTATACGGCGCGGGGGCATGGACAATCTCGAAAGCGGATGAAGAAGTGTCCGTCTTGGTCTCTTTGAGAGAAAAGTTCTACGCACGATCTTTGGTCATGTTTGTGTGGACGGGTTCTGGAGGAGAAGATTCAATCACGAACTGTACGGGCTGTACAGCGACATGAGCCTAGTTAGGCGTCTACGGATCCAACGCCTACGATGGCTAGGTCATGTAGAGCGTATGGACACCATAGCTCCGGCCCGAAGAATCTTCGAATCTGAACCTGTCGGGCAACGCAACAGAGGACGCCCGCGTTTACGGTGGCGCACCCAAGTGGAGAAGGACCTCAACCAACTTGGTGTGCGAAACTGGAGACAGCTAGCCAGGGATCGCGCTAGTTGGAGAGGCATGATGGTTGAGGCCCAGGTCCACCCCGGACTGTAGCGCCACACAAAGAAGAAGAAAGAGTTATATGGACGCCTCTCCGAGAATAACTCCTCGACCCCATATATTACAGATCTAACTAGAAATCTGTCTACCAAATTCTGGATGACAGTAGGTTTCTGTCATCAATCAAAAAAGCTTTATAATGGTTAAGAACACTGTTATATATAGATATCGTGATTCAGTGATAAATGCAGCCCTTATTACTCAAAACCTGGACTCCCTAAACTGCAGCCTATCTTGTCTTGTCGAGTATTTAAGCACACGTCTATGCACTGTGACAGTCCCAAAAATGAAGAAGCTGAAGTGGGCTCCATGGAGGCTCTGAGCCTAACGCATTTTTTTGTACAATTTTCGAACGGAAGGACGTTTCTGATGACCACGTGCGTTAACTCAAATTTCACCACCATTTAATATGTGTCTATTCCTGAATCACCTTGACTATTGGAGTCTTAGAAGCTTGAAAAAGATTCATCTCGATATTCGGTCTTTTGGCAAACATGACCACTGATCGCACACTTTGCTCCTACCTGTAGATCTATTCTTGTGACACGAGATCCTCTCACCTTTGTCCACGTCTCACCAACATTTGTCGGCGCCAACCTATCACAAGATCTCTCCTTTGTCCTCTGTCACCACCAATCAATCTGCTGATCCTTTGTTAGTCATATTTGTCTCTTTCTAAAATGTGGATACAATGTGGACAAATGGTAAGAGCGTTGGTTTATGTAGAGCATTTTCAAATCAAATTACTTGTGATCTACACCTCACTCGAATCTGTACGACTTCTGCAACAACATTAGACATTGTTCGTGCCTATACCCGTACACAAAAATTGGAATGATCTGTGAAAAGCATGAGCTCAGCATGGCCCTCAAAGGGCTTCTCTCCAATAAAACCTTTGAGACCAAAAGAGCTGTGCTTTAAGTAAGCCTAAGCTTAAGCCTTAGCCTGAGCATGAACTTAAACTACCTTCTGCTACACTTTTCGAGACATTGACTCAACATCAAAGTAAATTTGTCTTGCGCTCGCAATGCCCTGAACTTTAAAAAAGAGATTCGGTTTTTTTCTAGTGGTTCATATTCAAAGATCTTCTTAAGTGCTCTTGATGTGCCCAAGCCCGAGCTTTGCATTTGGGACTACAGCTCATATAGTTCGAGATTGCGCGTGCCTCCACACATCTACACTTAGAGAGGACTTTATGTATATCCTGATTTGTTTCTTTCCAACGCACTCTAAACTCTTCTATTTTTGGATATCGACCAGCTTTCCACTCAGGCTGGCAAATTAAGCGTCCTGTAGGGCAATAATTAGGGTTATCGAAGAAGGAACTTTGACGTCAATTGTTACGACAAACCGAAGTTGCAACGGTTGACGGCTCGACATTTCCACTTGTTTTGCCTGTTTGTCAATCAGAATTGTCTGTTGCTTTCCTTTACCCAGCAGTTGAACTGATTTACAGAAGATTGTGCTTTCGGAGTTAGAATATAAGGTCTGATGAATCCGCATTTCAAAGCTTTCTCCATTCCCTTCAATTCACATATTGTGAGCAACATAGAAATGCAACGCCTAATCAAGAAACACACGCGACCACCATCAACTTTCCGCACCAAACGTCAAGACTCGAACCGAATTTCATTCGACCAGCCCCACTGTGGCAATCCGAAGAACATCATTTCATATTCCTGAGCACACAATTTACGAGAGCAATTTATACAAAGTTAATCGTTTCCCGCAACAATTTTCGTTCGAGTTCATCGTGTGGCTCGTTTCCCAACGACTGGCATTTCTTTGCCTGTGTGCGACGGCCCTTGGGGGAGTGTGTGCCTGTACGCGAGTGTTAGTATTTGTGTGTGTTTGAGTGTAACATGGCCACCCTTACCCAATCGCTGGGACTGCACACACGACTCCAGGTCGAGTTGCACAATCGTAATTCAAATTGAAACGTAAATCGAAGTATTTAAGGAACCATGAATTACCTTGGAACCACGAAACGACTCTGCTGACTTCGATGAGAGATGGGGGTGCCAGTGCTTATGCATGTGTGTGTGTGTGTGCGATGAAATTGGGGGTGGCATTTACAATGAAGTTCAGGAAAGTTTCGTCCTGCCGCTGCCACTGTTTTGCTTCATTGTCGGACTGTGGTGTGCTCTTCGGAAACACTGTGGCACACTTTATGCTGCACACGATGGCCGATGTTGGGTGCTGTGAGCACTGGTTAGGGGTGGTAGCACATTTCAAACTAGCTTGTGTGACTAAGTGAAGGGATATGCATTTTTGATGAGATTTCTAATTGATTTGTCTTGTGGTTTGGATGAGTCAATGAATCAAGTTTCTGCGGGCGCAGGAGGGAGGATCTGGGGAAGGGATGTGTGCACATTAGACTGGACACACGAGCCTCAGATTGATGGAAGTTTCGACATGTGCGACTGGGCACGCAAATGGAAATCGGCCTCGATTCGAAAGTAGTTGAACGAGTGCCTCGGCATACATATAATTTTGAAGGTTCATTCGCCGATAAATGACAGAGTTGATGGTGATTGGGATTTGAATTTTTAATGGAATTGTGATTGTGAGGGAATTCGTTGTGAGAAGTTGTTGTTAATGACCTGAGGGAGCAACTATCGGAAGTTGACGAGAATGGGGGAAAGTTCGTTTCCCGTAAATCAAAATATGGACACATTCATGCAAAGGTCAGGGCATGCTCGTTGTCGGTTGGTCTTCGAGAGGCGTTAATACATTTAAACGATCTGAGGCATTTAGAGACGTCCGCTGTCTTCGTTGTTTCCTTTTCTGAATGTGAATACGAGAAAAGCTTGATCCTGGACATGGATAAAGCTGAGGTTCAGAGTATATAGTTTGAGTCTGATTCAGAGGCAGGTCTAAGAATAGTAACGAAGCAGAAGACAGGGATGAGGCAGAGTCTGAGATTGGACCTGAATCTGGCTGAGTTTTAGATTAAGCTGATGTTGACATATGAACCTCGGTCTACGTTCGTGACCGAAACGGATGCTTTTCTGAAAAATCCACAATGTCTAAGGCTGAGAGTCCTGACAGTACCGAGTCTTTGTCTGGAGCTGAGGATGAATACACGAATACACGTACACGTTTAATCTAGGGTCTGGGTTAGAAACTGGGTCTGAACTTGGAGCTAACACCGAATCTGAGTCCGAGTTTGAGAAAATGTCTGAGGCGCTTTGAGATTGGGACTCAGACTGTGCCTTGTTTAAGGCGAAACGTAATGTTCAAGCTGACTCTGCCCTTGATGCTGGGACGGAGGCTGAAGTAGAGATGTAATGGAGTTGATGGAAGAGAATGAAGCCAAGGCTAAATTAGAGCTGAAATGGCTTCTGAGGTTATGTTGGAGGTAGGAATGGCTCTAAACGGATTTGAAGACTGAACCTAATCTTGTGGAAATATCAGAAACTGAGGAATAACATTAGGCTAACATTTAGGCGGAGACAATGTCAGATGAGACTGAAATTGAAACTCCCACATTGGGACTGATTTTGGAGTTGAGGATGTCCTCGTGTCAGAACATGAGAATGGAACTTAGATTGGGGATGACGCTGAAACAATTTCTGATGTTGTGTCAGAGGTTGTAACTGAGCCTGAGTTTTAGGAACAGTCCTTAATTTAGATTGAGGCTACGATTGGGCCTAAGACTGTGTCTTTTCTCGAGAATGTATCTGAGGTTTAAGCTTAACCTGACCTTGAATTTAAGACGGAATCGGAAACTGAAACTTAACGTGGTCTGATTTATGGTCAAGCTTTATTCTCATGTGTTTGAGAAGTAGGGTTAGTCTCATGATGACGCTGCATATATAACTAAGTCTAGCGCTACCACCTTCATGGAGGGCTACAACATTAGACTGCACCTAATCCTAACGGCCACAAACTATGTTGTCAAGAACTGGTGGAGGGGGCGAAATATCTGTGTAAGTGGTGATAGCCAAGGTGTACTTAATGCCTTGCTGAACATTCTAACCACTTCTAAGATAGTTCAGCAGATAGCAAGTCCTCTCGGCATTCGATTGGCTGTCAAAATTTACTAAGACTTGTCTGGGCCTCACGTCATCACGGGATGGCTGGAAGTGAGATCGCCGATGAACTTGCTAGACAAGTATCAGGGGAGACTCTGTCAGAACTTAAAGCTGCGCTGGGATTATTTACGTCATTTATTGAAGCATGCGCTTGATCTGTTGGTTATTGAGGTCCCCGGCTGCACGTTAAGGTGCGTGCGCTTGATCTCCAGGATGCAGATAGATCAAGCGCGTGAACCCTAATGTCTGTAAAAAATCCGTGGCATTCTTGTTACCTCTTGACAGAAAAGACTGCAAGCAACTTACAGGCGTATTAACGAAACACTTCACCTTCGCTCTTCCACTGCGACTCCTGTGAATAGCGACATTGCGGAGCACTTTCTCAGTTACTATTCCGCCTATGCGGCAATGATCAGGTGTCAGGTTTTTGGTGCTGATGTGGTGAGAGCTGATGACGTAGGCTTCTTCGGAAGATGAAGAAATTACAGCAAGGTTAGGTTGCTGCTTGGTAGTACAATGGAACAGGCTTGGCTCTATGTTCTTCAGTTTAGTGACTTAAAAATCTCCGACAAATTTATGACTATGTGTGAGCCTGTGGTTGACACTGATAAAGACTAAGACTATGACTAATTCGAAGACTCTATGAGGTTCTGAATCGAAAAGGACCTACTAACTGTTTACTAAATTGAAACACTATTGCTCGAGGCTGATGGAAAACTGATACCCAAAAGGAGACTGTTCAGAAGTTGACATTTTCTTCGCTAGTCGCTGAAGCAAGAATTTCCATTTAGGAAGTTCTAAGTGTGATTGTCATTCACCGAGGCTGAGACTCAATCCAGTGTTCAGCATAAAGTAGTAAGCAAATACCAAACACGAGCCATAGATGATATATCTAAATCTACTAAAATGAAAAACTTTTACTCAAAATTGAAGCTAGCAAGCTTCTAGTGTCAACACAAATTGCGACTGATCGACCAATTCAGTGATGTGGTGACTTTGCTTTCACTTGGATTCGAACCGGGGACCCCAATAACCAAGGGCAGCCACTCAACCAACAATTCCATCCCGTAAGTTGAGAATTGATGTGAAGTTTTAACATCTGTACATCTAAATGAGTGCTAAAATGTATCTTCGGTCTATGAGGCTGGAATTGAATTAAATATTGCGCATGCAATACAGTCAGTGTCATTTGACAGAAACGAACAATGTCGGTCGTCTCATCGCATATGTGCCTAAAAGCACGCAATTTGAAACGTAATCCTCATCAGATGTTCATCTTTACCCTAAGCTTAGAACAAAAACAAGAGTTTTCTAAACTAAACCCTCAATTCGTGTCAAGAGATAATTTTGAACACGTCCATTCTAAAATGTGCTTCAACTACTTTCCCTGCAACGACACAGCATCACCTTTCGTGGGGCAACCCCGATTTAATTTGCAGCAACAATATACACAACTCCAAGTTGAATGAATGTTAAATCCTGTTTGTAGAATGATTAACCATGTATCCATTCATTGGAGGCATTTGGCACGAGTGCCTCAGTCTGCTCCCATCCCGCCGTTCCACCAACTCCAGCGACCGCTCTTCACTCGTCTGTGTGTGTCGGAGAGAGCTCCCGAAGAGAGCGCGATTCCTATACGGATGCTGCGCCCTGAAAGCGTCTTTCTCTCGTTCACTCTCTCGCAACCCACACAGTCGCATCCCGAATGTGTATGGCTTCGGCATGACACCACTTAATCGACGTGGACCTGCAAGTAGCAGCGGCAGCATCATTAAGCATCGACTTGGAATTCATCATCATCATCATCATCATCAGTGTGTTCCCGTTATAAGTTGCAAGAGACTGGAGCACATCGTTTAATGCCTTTTCACTGTTGTGCCAAAAGTTTTCGCACCCCTCCGCTCTCGCCTCGTCGTCACGCTGTATGTGTGTGTGTGTGTGTGTAATTAGTGCCATTTAAGTGCTTGCCAACGATTCTCGGTCCCTATGATGTCAGTCTACAATCTGAACTCTGCCCGTCCCCCGGCTGCGTGCCCGCCCGATCACCATCCGCATCCCAAGCAGCCAGTCGTCGAGCAGTGGTAAGTGGATCCAACAAGAGATTCATTCGGTAATTGGATGCCAGGCTGTGCATCTGTCAAACAGCGCGATGCCACGGAGCAGATTGTGATGGCAATGCCATACGAAGGACGCGCACCAACAACAGATTGGCATAACGAATGGTCGACGGGGTGGGGATGGGGCTGCGGAGGGTGAAGTGAAGTGGTTGGGTCAGAATACGTTCTCTTGGCCATAAAACAATTTATCCTCGTTTTCGGCATGCAGCCATTTAATTTCCGATTATAGTGAGATTTTCATTTAATTTTTGTGTTTCTCGTTCTGGGGGGATTCGTTGGCAATTCTGTCTGCCCCTGTGTGTGTGTGTGGAAATGAGTGTCTGTATGTGTGAACGAGGATGAACGAGGCTGTGTAGTGTGGTCGGTGAATGGATAATTGCTACGTCCTGTCGTTGATGAGGCGGCACATTAAGTTTTATTTGCATTTTCGATTTTCCAAATTGAAATTATTATTTATACGGCTTTTGGAGGTTTATTTATTGGTTGAGCTGGGATTGGCCTGGAATGGGCCGACTGCCCGTGGGCCATGTGACGCGGACGTCGACGACGACGATGAATGTAGGATGCCTGCGTTAAATTCTGGCTCGATGGCTCAATGGCTCGATGTTTGGATGGATGATGTGGTAATTAATTTGCTTGACGTATTCGTTTTTTGGATATCGGTCGCGATTGGCATCGAGTTATTCATGATGCCAGCCTGGATGAGAGTTTGGCTGAGCGGATGTGTGTGTGTGACAAGTGGATGCGGATGGAGAATGCGAAACGTGGGCTCTTAATTGCATTCGATGAGTGTGTGGATGGAGTGAATGGAGCGATGCTCACTGAGCTGACCCCGAACAAATTGATACATCAATCGTTTAATTGAACGCACAGTGGTGGCGGCGGGAAACTTATTAATGAAACTTGCCAGGGCGGCCAGCTGAAGTGGTGGTGATCAACTGTACGGCAATGCCGCGGATGTGGTCATGTGCAAGCCGGGTGCGGATTGAAATCTGGTTGTTAGCAGTTATCGGTTTTGTAATTTGCTGTGTAGTTTGTTAAAAACTATGGGGGCATTCTGTTTACGCTTTTCTGGAACGACTTTCTGTTGTTTCCAAGGCTATGCAGAATGCGCTTTTCACACTTACAAATATGGCTGAATAAAACAAAGCAAAAACGTTCTGTAAGCGCACGAGAGAAATTAAGCGAAAGCAAAGGGATATTTTTTGCAGTTAGGAACATTTGCCAAAAAGCATGTTTCGAAACAGAAAATACAATGAATCCTCACTTGTATGAACCAAAGTCAGTCCCTTAACCTTTTTTGGTTTGATTGATCCTTAAATATCCTATTTTTAACTATTTTTAATCGAGTATTTGGTTCTTTTAAGTGTGAGAAGTCTGTGATAAAAGAACAACTAAACTTATAAGGGATATGAACTACCTAATTGAAACTATTTACAAAAAAGTGAAAAGGGCGCGGTTTACGAAAAGTCAGTCCCCTTAACTGCAGAAGTGGATAAGCAATTATTACTGCACTGTACCTTGTGTGTCTGAGACTGACTACTGGACGGGGCGGAACTTTGGAGCCATCACCCTATAACCGAAAAGTTCGTATATTGGAATTAATATGGTTAAAAAAAAGTTATTTTTTTTTATTTAATTGATTTAATGATGACTTGCAGGAAAAGCCACTAAAAACCTTCATTGAAAATAAAAATTAAAAGATAAAATTTTGTATCTATTATATCAAAATGTAGCAAGAGTGCAAAGTATTTATTTCATCGGGGAAAGAGAGAGGTGCTGTTCCGATTTGACGCATATTGTTTGAGTGCGTACTAACAGGAAGTACAAATAATGTTCATAATTTCAGCTGAAATACCTTTTCCAACAGGAACGTATTGGCATGACGCCCTGATTCACAAGCTCCTGAGGTTTAACTTCCCAATGCAAATCATCAAATTGATCCAAAGCTTCCTCAAAGACAGAAGGTTTGCGTCAAAATCAGAAACAACATATCTAACACCAAAAATATTGAGCACGGCGTTCCTCAGGGATCTGTTCTGTGGCCAATTCTGTTTAATATTTATGTCTCAGATCTGCCTACTTTCAATAACAGTGTCAACGTTGCAATGTTTATGCACGATACGGCATTATTTGCATCTGGTAGATTATTTATGGACGTCTTTAATGTACCACAAACTGCTCTATCGCAATTTGAACAATGTTGCTTCCAATTGGAAGATAAAGCCAAACCCTCAAAAGACGCAAGCTATACGGTTCACTAGATGTAGAAAAGAGTGCTACCTACCTAACATCAAGCTACGGTTATGCTCTGTGGAAATAGATTGGGATGACAAGTGCAAATATCTTGGACTAATCCTAGATCAAAAACGAACCTTTCAGGCTCACATTACTGCCACAATAGATAAAGTTAATAAGCTAACAAGATTATTGTATCCATTGATGCACAGAAATTCTAAACTAAGTTCTGATAGTAAATTACGTATCCACAAACTTGTTTTCTAAGCCATTATAATGTACGGGGCACCAGTATGGGGTGATTGCGCTAAAACTCACAAGTTAAAGCTCCAAAGATGTCAAAATGAACTTTTAAAAATGTTTTTAAATCTGCCTTGGCACTTCTCAACCACCAGACTTCACCTAAAAGCCAATGTCAACTTGATTAACACTCTTATCTCCAAATCTAAAATATATTTCTACATTAATTGCTCTGTATCTCCAAATGAACTTGCACCAAATTAGCATAAAAAAGTACATCCTTGAAACGGGCAAATGCAATACTAGGTTAAGTTTCACATAAGGGTTTTTGTTAGTAGTTTTCCCTAAACATATTCTTTTCATAACCATATTAGCCAATTGTTGTAAAATAAATTTTATCGTAGCTGTAAAGCATAAAATGTCCTAATTCTCTAAAATAATGTAAGATATGAATGTAAAGAATGCTTTGAACTTCTTAAAGAAAATAAATAAATAAAAAACACGAACGTATAAGGACTACGATTACGGATTATATGTATGCATTTGAATATTTTGCACAGTTTAAAAACAAAAAAAATCGCTATTACCCGCACAGCTCATGAAACTTGTTTCAAGGAAAATTTCAATTCATGCGATAAATAGACTAATGCCGTTTTGCGCAGCGTTGGAAATGTACCAAAACATGATGAACTCATCCCGCTAATGGGGGCTAAGTTTTCGATTTGGTGTTGGTCTGGAAAAAATCAATGATGCAATCTATATTTTATTCAGTTCGATTGTGCGCAACTGATTTATAATATAATAATAATAATATGGATGGCGCTACAGCTCGTAGAGGGCCAGGGCCTAGCTTTCTCAGCAACAACCTACAGTTTTATGCCGACTCCGAACGGCCAAGTTTGAGAAGTTTTTTTCTAGACAGGAAATACTCATTGAGCATTGTCAGTGACTGGAAAGAGGTAGGGCCGTGAAAATTATTTTTGTCGCTCAGAGCTGGAATCGAATCTACGACGTCGACGCACATACCCACAACGCTACGGGCCACCAAATGCAAATGATTTACCTTTCTTTTAATCTTCTTCAACATGTTGTCCTCTTAAGAATGAAATCATTCCGGTGGATCCTTCATCCAATGCGTAATAAATCTCAAATAATTTATCACTATTATATATTTGTTTGAAGACACATATTCAAAACGAAATTTCAACAGCATACGTGGTTGGTTGGTTTTTGATTTTTAGGAACAACTTTTTCTTCAGGATTCGATGGCGCTTCATTACAGATGCTTGCGGTCTTAATGACAAATCTTAAAAAAATTCAGCGTTCAGTCTGTTTGATAAGATCGTACACGTTAGAAATTAAAGAAGAAGAATTAGAAATCATTGCACTGGTTTATTTTGTTTATTTACTTGAATGCTTTCCAATTAATATGTTGTCCGCTCTCCTCCATTATCAATAATTGCTTGAAGTCTTCGAGGCATGCTATCTACTAATTTTATAGCATAATCTTGAGGCAAAGGTCTCCATGAAACTCTTATTTTTCGGGATAATTGTCCGTGGAGATCTTCTTTCCTTGGAGCTTTAGCTTCATGAATGCCCAAAAAACTGGTGACTGTGCCCGTTCAATGGTGACTGTGACTGTGAACTGTGAATCTAAAACATCGATTGCATTTTCTTGTTTCCGCGAATTGCACAAACGATTACGAAGTTTTGGGTCATTTTCTTGCAGTAACCAATTCTCATTCTTTCTTTTGAGCCACCTCTGGGTGGTTATAAAACCTTCTTCAAAATGTTGACCATGTTGGGCTCGTCTGAGTTATTTGCAAACATGAACGAATTGCGAAATCCTTGTTTTGAGAAGCATCCCCAAACGTGCACCTTTGCCGGGTGTTTGACGGTCCGCTGGCTTAATTTATTGGATTGCGTACACCAGTAGTAGTTTTAACTCAGTATGTTTTTTTTTTGTTGCTTCCCGTGTAGAAATTTACTAAGCTGAGTACTGACCAGTCAAAAAAAAAAAAACACGCTTAATGGCACAATTATACCACATCTGCAACGCTGGTTTTGTGTAACATTCGCCTGCTGCGAGAGGCATACGTTACACATGTTATATTTCACGTGCTCGGTTATTTTATGATTATTTTTGTATTCATTTGTTCAAAGTTCCGTGTATCTAACATAATAATAGGAATATGGGTGACGCTACAGCCCGTAGATGACCAGGGAATAGCTTTTCAGCAACCACTAGTGTTGTGCGTGCTGTTGTTCTGTCACGAATGGAAGGAACTTACAGTCTTATGCGGTTTGAGAAGCTTTTTCTCGTCAGGAAATACTCTTTGAGCATTGTCAGTGACTCGAAAGAGGTGGGGCCGTGAAAACTATTTTTGTTGCACAGAGCTGGAATCGAACCTACGAAGTCGAGGTTGGGGTCGACGCACATACCCACAACGCCACGGGCCACTCTCACCTATGGTCATGAAATTTGGGTAATGATCGAAAGAAAAAGTTGACGAACACAAGTTGCCGAGATGAGATTTCTTCGTGCTGTTGTGGGAGCTCACCGGGGTAGCGTGAGGAACACGGCAGTGCGCGGGGAACTCAATAACGAGCAGATATTTCTCCGTACCAAAAGCTATGCTTCGATGGTTTGGACCAGGGCACCATTGGCCTCTCATCTCGTCTTCCGACGCGTGCTTTAAATGCGACTGCATCAGGAAGTCGGACCAAGCTCAAAAACTCGCTTGGTTAAGCGTGAACATAAATCCTGATGTGTTAGATTCCATGGTTAGGATCGAGTGGCCTGGAGACTTCTGGTGCGTGCTTTACCCGCGTGACGTCATGATCATGAGGGTTAGAAAATGAGATCACGATCTGCGAGTATTAAAAAGCTTTCAAAGTTGAACAGCATTTTATAAGAACATCAACCTATGACCGATTGATAACGTGCAAATGATCGCCTGCATATGCATAGAGCACTAAGGACAACTCCCCCCGCTGCACCGAACATAACTACATATGTACATTAACATGCCACCGATAGATCTAGTTCGTAGACAGTGTACACCTTATACGGCGCTCTGATTGATGTTACTGTATTTCTGGAAAGAACTTCGATTTGGTCACTCAACGATCAGCAGCCGAAGACCTCATGATACTCTTCTTCGTGATAATCTTTTTACCTAGCGTTTTACTGGGAGTCTGAACAATAGACGCTGAAGGGTCCAAGATGATGGATCGAAGATGGACGTGTGTGTGGGCTCTGGAGTCTATTCCAAGCTGCAGTTTTCTTTCCGATTACCGAATCATATGGCGTTTTCTATGCTGAAGCTAAAGCGATCAAGGAAGATCGGTCCTGGCTAAAAAAAAAGGTATTGTGACACCAAGCCTAGATATTGTCATCTGCTCTGACAGCCAGGCAGCAATCAAATCTCAGAATTCGAATTCACCTTTAACTCCAAGACTTACCCTAATTGCCGCTCTTGAAGAAATGGTCAAGAATTTCAACATGCTAGGTATTCATGGGGTTACTGGAACGCATTTGGGAGAATCGCAAAGCTGACAAAAGGGTACAACCTCTGAACTCTTTCTGGATGGCGACCCACCGGCCAATTCAATCGTTACTATAAGGCACATACTGAAGCTGGACACAATTGCTCATGGAAATCGCAGATGGTCAACTGGCACAAGATGTCTCATAATCGCAAATCTGGCCTATGCTAGACCCTACTCGATCAATTAGCCTGATCAATATGAGCTCCACAACCTTTGAGTGCTTTGAGAGCCGGAAAGTGCTCAGCGCCTTACAATTTCCTGGGTGCTCACTTCTCCAACGATCGAAGCTGAACATCCATCATTAAGTAACACCGCTCCATTCCCACCCACCAATGGCTGCCCACCAGTGGAGGATCCCTGCAAAACGTTTCAACGACCCAGCTGATCCCTTTCAGCTACCAGTTCCCCACATTCAACTGACAATGCCAAAGAAGTACGCAATCAGACTGAGAGGAGAACATTAATTCAAGGAACAGATCGATCAAGGAATCTAGTCATTCGACTGATGAATCGAATGACAAATTCGCCCTAAATCCAGTCAGTCCACCAAGCAGGGACGAATGCAGCTTGTGACATCCCCACGCACGCATCTAATCAGTATGCGCAGACGCTCCCGAACTGCACTCAACTCCGCCGCTTTCTTTGTGAAATCACAATCGACTTAAGCTGTCGCTTCGTTTCAACTCACTGTCGAAGGCCCAGTCGACTTTCCCACCGTCATTCGCATATTTCGCAGTCTCCAAGCCGAGCCAAGCTACCGTGAGCTCGTCACAAGTGCTTGCCCACTTTGTGCCCCCACTGTAGTCGATTTCGAACAAATGAGCTTAAAAACCCCACGAAGTGCAAACGTGTCGGTTCAGAGACGTCACGTCAGGAAAACGAAAACGAAAAACCGAAGCAGATGCACAAATTAAACACACATACTGTGATTTACCCTCGCCCCCCACTGTCCAAATCTGATTCATAATGCGTCGCAGTGGCAGTAGCTGCGAGGGTAACATGTTGCCAATGCTGCCACCAGTCTCAGTCCACCCTGCACTTTCAACCAGCCCCACGGAGCCACCAAGCGGGAGGAGTGTGTGTCAGTGTGCGGCAGCACTGCTGCGGTGTGGAGCATAATGTCAAAGGGGTCTCTTTGTGGAGCTGGTACAACAGTTGGAATCGTTTCACTTGGCCCATGCGGAACTCTGATGAAAGCGCTTCTGTTGCATGAATAGAGTTTTTGTATCGCACACACGCACACACGCACACACTCGACACAGACGTGTAGTCGGTGGATAATTGAAAACACACAGCTGCTGCTGCTGCTCCTGCTGGCGGTCTCTGTCTCGCTCTGGTCGGGTGGGTGGCGGGTGGATGGTAAGTAGTTGCAGACCTATTTATAAACCGTCCGTTCCCCAAAGTGGCATTGTTATGTATCTTCGCAGTGCCTCTCTGACTGAGTGCGCTGCCATGTTGCAATTGGTATCCGCTCGGATCGACAATGTAACGCACAAACTTGCGTAGACCTCCGAATGGGCGCGGGGGAGGGCGAAGAAGAAGGCGAGTCTGTAGAACAATCGTCTCGTAATTGATGTCGGAACGCAGCACACACCAGTGTACAGTGCACTAGTCTGTCCTCCGTGCAGTGGCAGTAGTTGAAACGGATCATTATGCACATTTATCTTCATTACAGCTCCACTGGCCGGTGGATGTGTGCGCCATCTGGCGATGCCGACAGCAAATTGCTGAGTGTCTACTAATTGTATCTACTGCACGATATAATGGAGCGTGTGTGCGATGAAAATCCGATTTATTGCTCTGTGTGCACTGTGCACGGGGGCTGGGGGGAGGGGGGGTTAATGGAGTTGCTCGATTTAGTTCGCTGAGGGGTTGTTTGTGCAATGTATTCATTTGTCTGCCGAGCCGAGTGCATCATCGGTGTTGTCACTTGTAAAGTGTGAAGATTTGTTGGTTGGCTACTTGACTCCATTATGCGACCGGCATCGGCTGGTCAGAGAAGGGGGTTTGCTTAAAATTCAAAATGAGATTCTTTTTGAATCAATTAAGGGTGCTTGGCTTTACGTGACACGAGTGAGTGACTCGGGAAATTTGTGCGCATGATGAGGAGGAGAAAGGCTGATGAGTTCGCGACCAATTTACGCGCGACACCGCACTCACACAGGGAAGCGGACGTGCCGGCGACGCACGAGGGTGCGAAATGCGAAGTCGATTATGTAGGGTTTAAAGTGGATTTAGAGAGATTCTGAAGAGGAGGAGGAAAATCAGTGTCAACTGGATTTGCAATTGTGTTGCCAGTTTTGCCGAGGGTACTCTGTTCGAGGGGAGATCAGTTTGTTTAAAGTTTCGGGCGGAAGATTGATGACAGTGCATTGATGTATGTTGGCCTGTGCATCTCTCGCTCTCTCCCTTGAATTGTACGTAATTGTAAACCAATTTTCTTTTTGATTGAATGAGTGATTTATTTTGCTTTTGCTGAGTTTTCGTTTTATGTTTAACAGCTCCCGCGTGATTTATGATTCGTGGCGTGGATTAGAGTCAAATGGTAAGGAAACGATTAAAAATATTCAATCCTTCATGCTTTTGGTCAACAAGCCGACCCTAATCGACAAGTGGTTGCAGCAAGACAGCGATGCCACACAGCACCCCAAACGATGGAGCAATTGGGGAAGTGAAGTTCCGTAAGGAATTTATCTCTCGTCTTGGACTGGTGAATAGGTCGACTAGGCCGTCCGAATTGAAGATGTAGACTATTTCTTATGAATATTTGTTAAATCCAGCGTCAGTTGCATCATTTGAATACAACGTGACGCGAATGGTTGCGAGATACCAGCCAGATGCTATGTACTGATCAACTTATGCGAAGCTGATTGCAAACGGTGATACATCGTGAGGTTTGATTTCTACTGCAAAATAAAACAAACATACAAATTGAAAAGTGAACTTAAAATTGTACTATCAGTTAAAATGGCATTTATTTGTTGAAAATACTTTCTTACTGAAGTCCTTTAACCACTCTGTGGGCATCAGCCACGCCTGAGCGCCATCTCGTTCGAATTTTTACAACTTTTGAGCTCCCTCCGACTCATTCCTAAAGAACTGGATTCCTTTTCAACTGTTCTGCGCCATGTATGCGGATTCCACTGCATGCTTTACAATGGAATTGTCTTCGCGCCGAAAGGGGGTTTCCAATCCACTGCCACTTTCTCCTTCGTATTGTGATGTTTATAGGTTCCTGGCCCGTTCTCAGGTACAATTGTTCGTTAGAGATACGGTTCGGTCAAAAAATCTTTACGGATGTTTCTTAAACATCTTTTTACGAAAGCTTGCAGCTTTTGTTGAAAATTATATCATGTAAATGTTGGCCCAGGCTACATCAGAGGTGGTCCTTTCGGAAGGTTAAATTTTGGGCCTCTAGTTCGAGCAGAGCGGCTGGTATCTCGCGGACAACAAGAGTAATGTTGGCTTTTAAAGCTTGAAACGTAGCTGGTTTCTTCCTGAAGACCTCGGACATCAAACGATCTAAGCGGCCAATTTACTACAGTAAAACGTGAATTCTCATTATTTCACGCGCTGTATGTTCTTGCTGAGTTGAATTTTGTACGCATTAAGGCCTAGATTTTTACGTAAAATACGCAAGTTATCGATTACGCCGAGCCAAACTGCTGAGACGACGATGAATAAATTCGTCGCGGTTTTCGCGTACACAGCTACAAGTGCTATAGTCTCATCAATACGCGCAGGATGTGGTCCAACCGGTAGTGTATTGTAAACTGGGACACAATTTTGCGAATTTTATGCACAATTTTTAATAGTGGTTTCAGTGCCGATTATAAAAGATAGTTCCTCGAATCGCACGGAGACACCACAGCGTCTGTGAGTATTTAAATGAAGACTTGCCAAGAAGCAGTTTGATATCAGTCACGTATGATCTGTAGTAAAAGTCTATTAAAAATCAAACATCACGATCAATTGCCTTTTACTTTACCAAGACTCTTTGACTGATGCCCGTAAGAAGCATGCAATTTGGTCGACTGTCTTCTATTGATTGTACACCTTTACATCCTCCCTATCACGAATTCCATCGCAATCAAAAGAATTCATTCGTAGTAGAATCAATGTGTAAAATCTGCCACAAGTTTCGTGAAATCTGCTATCACTGAATTCGAATGAAATGAAAATTTGTATGAGTTTTTGTATTGGGTTTATTTAATTCGTTTGCTAAAAGATGGCGTAACTTGTATTATTCCAATGGAACATGCGTTGGAAAGCTGCTTTCATAGTACGTCATTTCAGTCATTTCATTCATTTGAAGCGTAAACAACAATCATTTGTGTTTCAAAGTGTTTTTGCGGAGGGTACTGCTTCATTACTTTAATATGAAGAAAACTGCTCGTATTTTGGTGGAAGATTATGGTGAACAAGCGCTAGCTGAGCGAACGTGCTAAAAGTGAAGTAATTTTGGCCTAGAAGACATTGCTCGTCCTGGGCATCCAAAAAAGGTTGAAGATGAAGAACTTCTATTGATTGTACACCTTTTCTATGAAGATTATTGCCAAATGGCGCTAGAGCCCATAGAGGGCCAGTACTTTGCTTCTCAGCAACCACTCGTATTGTGTGTGTGCTGTTGTTCTCTCACTGTAGGTCCCAGTTTTACGCCCAATCCGAACGGCCAAGTTTGAGAAGCGTTTTCTAGACAAGAAATAGTCTTTGAGTATTGTTAGTGACTCGAAAGAGGTGGGGTTGCGCAAATAATCGTTGTCGCTCAAAGAAGGAATCGAACCTACTATGTGGAGGTTGGGTCGACGTACATACCCACAACGCCACGGGGCACCACAAAACACAAGAAGAGCTCCCAGAATATTTTGGGTTTCACTCGCAGCCATTTCAAAACGTTTTAAGACAAGTAAATTTGGTTGGGCGCAGTTCTTTTGGGATGCGTTCGTTCATTGACGTCGTAGTTCGTAATTCCGTTCGGATTTTGTGGTACAATTTGTTCGTAGTTCTTATAGTAACTTCGAATCTTACGAATGTATTCTGCGATAGGGCTGATTATCTTGTGACACATCCTCATTCTGTTGGCCAACAATAAAACACATTTTGAATGATTTTTTATTTAAGCTGCGACTCGTAATCAACTAATTTCGAAAAAAGGAGGAATGCAGAGCGATTAGGTTTGGTTAACAATCCGCAGGCAACGATTTTTTTGTTCACATTTGTCAATATGTTGTTGCAGAATTAGGTGCTTCGCTAATTGAAATACTAGATTAAATAGTGAAATATATGTTATACATGTATATATGTTTTCTTATTAAAAACACACTTGGTTGGTACAAAATGACCCTTTCTCTGGGAAATGCCTTCCAAATTGTTGTCATTTCTTTTTTATTATGATAATATTGGTACGGTTCAATTATGTGTGGAACAAAACATAAGCCAAATGACCGCCGCGACCTCGGTGGCACACCTCCATCGGATGGTCCAAATTTTCGATGACGCTGAAGTATATTGAGGTTTTATGCCGTTAATGTGCCGAATCATCTCATCCTTTAGCTCTTGAATTATTGCTAGCTTATCGACGTACCCCCTTTCTTTCAAATAACCTCAAATAAAAAAATCCAACGATGTCAAATCACCTCTTGGCGGCCAACTGACATCGCCACCACGTGAGATAACACGGCCATTGAATTTGTCGCAAAAGACCCATTGCTTCGTTAGCTGCGTTGTGGCACCGTCCTGTTGAAACCACATATTGTCCACTTTCATATCTTCCAATTCGGTCCATACAAAATTTGTTGTAATTTCACGATATCTAACACCATTCACAGTAACTGCCTGACTGGCCTCATTTTGGAAAGATTACGGCCCGATGATGCTGCCAGCCCATAAACCACACCAAACAGTCACTCTTTGTGGGTGCATTGGTTTTTCGACAATCACTCTTGGATTATCATTCGCCCAAATGCGGCAATTCTGCTTATTGACGAATCCACTGAGGTGAAAATGTGCCTCATTGGACGCACATTTGGACGATTGAATTGACCGTAAAAAATCATGAAGTGCACGATATGCATTTTGATTTGAACGCCCATTTCCATGGGTATGCCGACAGTTGCCGGGTATCCTACAGTTGTATGCCGACTCCGAACGGCTAAGTTTGAGAAGCTTTTTGTAGACAGGAACTACTCTTTAAGCATTGTCAGTGACTCGAAGGAGGTGGGACCGCGAAAACTATTTTTGTCGCACACAGCCGGAATCGAACCTACGACGTCCAGGTTGTGGTCGACGCACATACCTACAACGCCAGGGGCCACCACAAAAAGGAACTTTATTTAAATTCCTTTATTATTTAATTTTGATTCAACAGAAACTCTCACTGATTCAACGGATTACTTGTTTTGAGGTTAGATCAGGACTCACAACCGAAATGGAAAAATATGAGAAAAGGCGGGTTGCTTCGATCCAAAGTGGAAAAATATGTTCGTTGTTTAAATTTTGCATAGACAGCGCCGTCTTATGTTCAATCGGTGATACGGTGATGGTGTAATTGGCTTTTTGACTTGTTATTGTGTAGGCACCCATACGTTCTTCCCCAGTTGCCTATTTTAAAGGCGTAAAGTGTGTTTGTTGCTTTCTTAGCTCAGTCCTCTACAAATTTGATTTCCTAATGAACTCGAAATGTCAGGCCTGAGGATGTGCTTGTGCATCGAATTTAATTTTGAACGGAACTTCACATGCTTTGCAGCTCTGTCTATGGAATCTGGTTCTATAGCTACCTCAGTTGGTTTCTTCGATTCTATCGATTTTGCAAATCATAAAACATTATTATGATACAGAGTGTACACATTATGTACAGAGGTTTGTACATATGTATGTACGCACGAAGGTGCACTCGTCTATCCAATTTACTTTATTTACTTTACGTCTTCTCAGAAAAAAATAATTATATGTGTGTGAACAGCATAAGCTACGCACGGCATTTTCGAAATTGGAATCTCTTCAATACACAAGGCTTCTAAATACTCAGTCCTTCCAGGAAAACAAAACTGTTACTCTGTATTGCTCGACCGCATTTTAATATGTTATTCCATCACATCACTGTTTGTCAAGTAGTTCCTCATTTTCCGTACATGGGCGAACCGATTGCTTACCAATTTAATTTGTTCGTACTTATTACGACCTTCATCAAGCACGGTCGGTCGGAGGTAGTGACATGAGTTGCTTCATTTTAAAGCTAGCTCTTGTCAAATCCCACAACATCGACGACTCGGTCAGAACGTCACCGGCAGGCAGCTACAACTTCGAGGTAGTAAGGGACTTTATTTACCTTGGCTACCAAGTAAATAGTGCGAACATCAGTACCGAGATTAAACGCAGAATAACTCTTGCCAACCGCTGTTTCTTTGGGCTCAAGAGGCAATTGAGTCGTAGAGCACTCTCCCGAAGGACCAAGCTAACATTCTCCCTGTCCTGTTGTATGGCGCGGAAGCTTGGACTATCTTAAGAGCGGATGAAGACGCACTTGGTCTCTTCGAGAAAAAAGTTCTGCGTTCAATCTTTGGTCCTGTTTGCGTTAAAGGTTCTCGGAGAAGAAGATTCAACCACGAACTTTACGGGCTGTACAGCGACATGAGTCTAGTCAGGCGTCTACGGATTCAACGCCTATAATGGCTAAGCCATGTTGAGCGAATGGACAACACTGCTCCAGCCCGAAGAGTCTTCGACTTCGAACCAGTGGGATAACGCAATAGAGAACGACCACGAACCCGATGGAACACCCAAGTGGGGAAGGATCTCAACCAACTTGGAGTGCGAAATTGGAGGCAGCTGGCTAAAGATCGTGCCAGCTGGAGAGGATTGTTGAACGAGGCCCAGGTTCATGCCGGACTGTAGCGCCACAAGAAGAAGAAGTTGTCAAATCAGAATACTCGGATGTGCTTAAATTCCATAAACGTACAAACAGGTACACAGTTTACCTAGTAAACCAAACCCCACCTCCGGACGCAACCGCTACATTACGGCTCCACAACTTTTCTACTCGCTCTAAACTGGTACTCGCGACCATGTCCTTCATCCAAAGCGTAGATCTGGCCTTCCGCTTCTATCTTTCAGCGAATAGTTGACCGCACGCTTTGTGGTCGAACAGTGGTACTATTTCCATTCCGTGTAAGTGGAACTGGAGCAACACCTTTCGCTACTACTACAGTCACGCATGAATTCTTAATGCGACTCCGTTGTCAACTCCTATTCTGTCCGTCACATCAGACCCCGCCACCTTTGATCGTATTGTCGCCAGCTAGGTGATCCTTTCACTCAGCCTGAGGTAGGATGAGTTCTGGTTGGATCTCTAGACGTTGCCACGCGAGTAGAGGCTAGTGATGCACGTCAAGTCCCCATACTCTGAACCGTGGCACACCATGAATTCTGGTTCGATCACCAATCGGAGAAGTGCTTATGTCATTTATTGGCACCACAATATACACAACAACAAAACTTTCAGTCTTACAGTCTCACAAGCAAGAGAAATCAAATCAACAACTTTGGGGACAATTTATTGGGAAAACGTGAGTCGCAGCACGGCGCTTCTGGAGAAAGTCGGCTTACATTTCCCTCAAGATCCAACCGAATGTTGAAGACTTTATTTTTCGTTCACTCAAACTGCAAGGTTCACCCACTCACGTCACAAAACGCATCCACACATCTGAAGGACCATAACTAGGCTCAGGCGTATTGAACAATTTGATCAAGCAAACAGCGGCCCATCGGGCACCCGCTGTACGTCTGTAGGCAGTCCACGCCCTTTGAGCCCTCCACGTAGGCGTCCCTGTAGTATTCCTCACTCGTGTCCTCCGGCCTGCAAATAAAAACACATAAACGCCGATGCGTCAGCTGAAGGATGACCCCAGACTCACGTCAACAGCCGCTGATAGACACGCTCCATGAAGCCCTCCACCCGGCCGACTTGTGCATTCTGGCAGATCACCCGCTGCATGCACTGTTGGCCGTCCAGTCCGGCGTTGTTCATATAGTTCCGCAGCGCAGCGTAGATGTACATCTGCGTGAAGTCACTGGTCGCCGGCGCTTCGACGAAGTTGTCCGCGCCGTTGGATCTGCTCAGTTTCCAGTACGTCGCGTTCCACCAGTAGAACGGCTTGTTGGGAATGCTGTACTGGAACTGGATGTTGTAGGTCAGGTTGAAGGACCTCCACTTCTTCTTGTCATACAGGCTCGCCGGGATCGACATGCTGATGGACATCTGCCGGGAGGATAGTGGTTAAAAGTGGTCGCACTCCGCGCCAAATCGTACCTTTGATGATCCTGAATCAGTCCAGATGAGGAACCGCTTCTCGCGGCTCTTGCTCCAGCTGCGGACTCGCTCCTCAGATCGCACGAAAATGAGTTGCATCATCAGGTTGAGCGCCAAACATAGTTTCCTGCGGACAAACAGACGTTGCAGATCGTGCACAACCGCGAAGGAGCAAGGTGACCTACCAGATGTCCATGGTGCTACTGCGACGAGCATTATAATCAGAGATAAGAGATCATAGAGATATTCGTCTTTCCAGGCATTTCTAATTGGAAAACCCCTATCCCACCACAAAAACTGCCGTTATGGACCTGAACTCACGCATATTTCTTTATTTTCACGCACATTGTTACAACGTTTGGGTGCGCGCCATGTTTTTTTTACAAATTTGCCCCCAATAGTGTCAAATGTGTAACCGATTGGAATTTTCCAGGGATATGTTTGCGAAGTAAACATGGTTGAAAACAAATTCATGACATTATAATATAAGGAATTAAAGCAATGTAAACAATAAATCTATAAATCTTACTCGAATGGTTTTTCTTTACAATTTATATGCATAGGTGACTTTTAAGAAAAGAAATACATTTTTTTCTGATGGCAGTCCGTCGAATAATTTTTGTAATTAAGGGAATGTACTTGAACAATTTTAAAGCGTTTATTAACTTAACCCTACAAATATAAACTAGGTCGATTGGACATGTGTAGGACAATTCGGGAGGGATGGCAAATAAAACACCAGGCAGTATCGAAGGTTATTTATTGACTGCTTATACATTTCGCATTTCTTTAACATACTGGTCAGGAAAACGGTGCGAGTGCACAGTAGGAATTGCGGATGGATCATTCGATCAATTAGGACAATAGCAATTGTTATAGCAAACGGTTTCTCTATTTATGAATGAGAAGTAGAATACCCAATATACAGTCGATACCATAAGTAGACGGACTGATTTAAATTAAAAGTGACCACACATGATTGATGAAAAAATTGTTTGTTCGTTGGTATATGATATTTTGATTCATGTCTGTTGAACAAAATACTTGAATATACAAATTAATGCTTGTTAATGCATTAACAGATGATATTTTTGGTGATACATATACTCATTTGCACAAATATGTACACGTATATGTTAAAAGCGCTACATTATGTGCTACATATTATGTGCTAGTGTTCTTCTTCAGTAATTTTAGTTTCAATTAATGAACTACACATTGCTTTTAATTAAAATACTAATCATTTTAGTATTTGTGAAAGAATTCCTTTACTTTTTTTATTCATGATGATATTGAATTACGTATTTATTGTGCTTCCATTATTAGATATGAAACCAAAATTTTCATTAGTCTGAGTTTGCTTAGTTTTATTTTATATTACTTTCAATCGTCCACAACGCAAAATATGTTCAGATTTTCAAACCCAACGGACAATTATACTAGTTTCCAATGCGTTTTTCCAGTATGGTGTAACTTTTATTAGCCGGGGCACACTTATTGAACATATTTTTATTTCATTTTGTCCGCCGTTTTGTGGGGAAATTTGGTTTGAATGTGAATTTGAATTTTCATTCGTCATAGTTATCATAATTCGTTATCAAATTACAAGTGTTTCAAGATGAGTAAAGTTATCAATTGAAGTGTGAATAGAATTGCAGAGTAGTGCAGTGTAAATCAATGAGCAGACATTAAAGATTTCGAGTCTATAAGAAAAGTGGGTCTTGCAGTGGTTGCATTTTTGCGGAAAGTTCGAAGTAAGTTGAGACATCTACATTAGAACATATTCATATACTAACTTTCATATTACATTTAATTTAGTATTGCCAGAAACAAGAAATGACATGGACAGAAAGTCTTGCATTCTGGGATGCGGAAACTTCAAGCATGCATATAGGATGATTCCATGTAAGTTTTTCTTTAATAATTTTTGGTGGTGATTTGGTGATATGTTAAGATGTACATATACCATATACATGTGCATGTGAAATAAGATTCAAATTATTATAGTAAGAACATTTCGGTTCAGAATAAAATATTAAAGTCGTGAAAACAACCAGGTTGGTTGCAAAGTAGGCTACATGATAGACCAAAACCAAAATTTTCTGTCAAAATGACTATGGACATAAATGTGAATGAGTTTCTAAAAGAAAATAGTTTTGTTTATGTTTGCGGTTGTCTGTATCGGAAAGTGCGTGAAAGTAATTTATGTAGCTTGGCTCTGCCTACAATATCTACGGGAAACCCATCCACAAGCTTTCCATTTACAATGTTTAAGCAATTTGATGGATGCAATCAGGTTGCCCCACCCCCAGATTTGGTAGAACACATTCGAGAACTGAAAGACATGTTCTTGAAAATATTCTACGAATGTTATCATCAAGGGTGTAGCAAAGCAAATTGCCGAAGTCTTAATTACGCAAACGAAATCTGTTTGTTGCAAGAACTTGCAACAGGACTTCATTTTAAATTATTTTATTAGGGTTCGCATTTTTTTTTTGTTGAAATTTTGGAATAGGGACTTAAGTGATTTCAGCTTCAGGAATAAAATCCTCAGCGTTTCGCATTTATGAAAGAAATACTTATCATACATTTTGTCTTCCATTTTAATTTTATTTCTATTTCTTCTATTCTATTTACTTTTCCATTTATTTACAAATTATATTAATATATTATTTCGTTCTAGGTCGGGTGCAATACACATCTTGGGGAAACCGAACACCCGGTAAAAAAAATCGGTTAACGCACCATAAGCATACCTCAAGGGTGGTGTGGAAATGCTTTCATAAATTTTCAATAAAATACACTTAACAATATTAAATAGTTTTTTCCTAATTCTGGGGGTTTGCTCCGTCTTTTCAGCTGCATGTTGGCGTAGATAACAATAAGCATAGCAGTTCTGCAGTTGCCACTGACATAACGAGCAATCGTCACACTAAAAGAAAACAATGTGCATTACATAACATCAACAAAACAGAAATGTATACATAGTAACTTAGCTCGACAACACCTTCCGATACAGCGGCAATCCGATGAAGAATATTGCTACCTGTGAATGAAAAAATTTGTGAATGTGATAAAAGGATAGTGCATTAAACTCACATTAACTGCTTAAAAGATTCTATGGGATGAATAGAATCTGTTCTCATGGATGATATTGGACACCTCTGCTATTGCTTCGTTTTTTTCGACTCACTACGTATCGCCCTGATTGACTCCACTTAAGGAAAAGCCCGCACACACCAGAAGGATTATATTAAATTGATTTTGCTATTCATTTGTTGTCTGTATCTGCTGTAACAAGGCAAAAAAGGTTTCGTTTTGTAATGTAAACAAATTCGAAATAAATAAATAATTTGAAGTGTCAGATAATTCACCTAATCAGCTGTTCGCATACACTTACACATATTCACTTGCACGTTATCAGATGTTTACAAACCTCACACGTATTCACCGATTCTATCTGTGAAACAGATAAGAAACAGCTGTAAATGTTATAAAAAACGCTGTCAAACGAAATCAAGGGGAAAGACACGAGGAAGTCGGGTATCTCTATCATACCTTATCTCTGATTATAATCACACTGCCGCTGGATGCTGCTCGATCGAGCGAGTGCGTGTCCACAGCCGCCGCCTGCCATTACGTTGCTCGGCGGCGGCAGCGGTCTAATTGGATTAGAGTGACGTGGGTGACAGGTAGACGTCTGTGTTTGGATTCGGACGCTGTTTACAAGGATGGCCCGCCGTCAATGGTGTTTGCTCACGCAGCACGAGATTGAGATGTTATTCTGAGACTGAGTGTGCTGCTTGTTGCTGACTCGGCGCTTCGATTGTTCTCAAGTGGATTTCGTGACCGGTAGCGCACGACTGGCCGTCTGTGTGTTTGCTTATAAATATGTGCCTCGGCATGTAGATTCACTTGTGCGACCGACGCGAGGGTTGCGGAAAAATGTGGATCATCGATCTGGTGTTCGGTTGAATGGCCCACTTTCCTGCTAATTGCTGGAACAATCGTCAAGCATTCGATCTCAGCGAATGTGACTTCCTGGCTGGTGTTGAATTCAGACAGGAAATTTTTGAAAATAAAATGCGAAGAATTACGGAGTTGCGGAGGTTGCTTTACGCATCAGACAAGTCGTGGGTAGGACGAGAGTGTACCAAAGAAGCATAGATTATCTGCCACTTGACTTCCAGGAGGGACTTTCAAAAAATTAATTTTCTTATATGACAATTTGCATTAACAAGAGGCCGCTTGTATTGACCAAGCAACATTTGAAATATGTTAAATTTTTGATGCGTTTTCCATTACTTGTGCGAACACCTCGGAATGCACTCCATGGTTTCGTCGGTAGTCCTACTTGCGTATTCTTGACAGCCTGACAATGCCGTCATTTTTTGACAGCACCCACCTAGGAGACGTTCATTCCAGAAACTGGATTGTTTAGCTTGCAATATAATATGACCTCCCCTCTTGTTAAGACCGGTCGACTTTATCCACGCACTCGTGGGTGAACCTAAACGTCCAACATTCGCCATTCACTTTTAAACCTCTCAAAAACATTCACACTTTCGAATAATGCAGCAAATTAAAAAAAATTAGTTTGTATGCGAATTTTTAATTTTTTTCAGTTGCATTTTTTTGAGTTTCGAAAGTGTTATACTAGTTCCTTGTAAGTGTTGCCCACGAAGACCAGGGAGCTACAGCCATTGTAGGTTGCTGTCTGGTAGTACCACGGACCAGTCTTGAGTCTGAGTGACCCAAGTTAGTGCTTCAAAACCTCCAAAAAAAAAAAAGAAAAGTGCTGCTGTATGTTTTGTACTTCATTCTTTTTATAAATTCATAATACGCTTACCCGTGGCATTGTGGATATGTGCGTCGACCCCAACCTCGACGGCGTAGGTTCGATTCCATCTCTGCTGTTGTATTAATTTTCATCACTTTTTTTTTTTTTGTTCTGATTCCACTTTCTTCTTCATTGTTTTGCAAACTACTTGGAGTGACAGCAGTGGAGCTTTCGTCCTCCCCCTGAAGCCTGTTCATACACTAGAGCAGATCGCTCCTCTGTGGCGAGGCTAAGCAGGTAGGTGTGTCGTACGGATACCGGATACCGAATATTCGGCGACCGGATATCTGCCCAATTTAAAAATATAACAGAAGGGTGCTCTCATTCTCAAATCATGCCTGTACAAGTTAAACCGACTTAACCATGTCATTTTCCTTCTCCCCAACGATAGTTGGTAGCCAATTTGGCCGAAATTTACCATCCATCTCAATGTCGCCGTATACGTATAGAATGAGAAACGAATACGTTTTCTGAATGCCATTACCTCCACTAGGGTACATTCCTGAACCCATCCATTTTGGTAACAGTCTCCATCTGCTTGGCCCCCTTTCTCTCCGTTTCACAAAAATACTTTTCTCTCCTTACTCGTACTTTCACGCAAAGCCTTCAGAGAGTTAAAAGCCATGTTTAATGACAAGGACTGCGAGTTAATTAAGTGCGTGTATTTGCGTCTACCACAGGGTAGACTTAATTTTATCCAAATGGGGACCCATCACCGCTCACCTCAATCTGGCTGTGACGCCAGTTCACTCAAGTCAATCCGGCGTCACGCTCGCAATTGATCTAATTAGAATTTCTGAATATTTTCCTACAGCAACCACACCACCATCACCGAATGACCGTGGTAATTACTTATGTCTCGAGATAGCACACATTTCCCGCCACGCCATCGAATGATGGTGGATTGTGGCAACAGCAAGACCGTCTAATACTAATTGCTGTTTTTGATTAATTCAATTATTATTTATATTTTCGCTAAAACACAGCACTGCTTCGTGCAAATTAATTGATATTAATGGATTCCTGTAACCACCCTCGACCCGCGTGACACGACTTAACCCCACCACCCACATGACGACTTATTCCCAATTAGAGATACTTATTTCCATCGTTTTCACCGTAAAGTGTATCTATAAATCAAACGTCGATTCGTTGCTGTATAGCACCACCATCCCCATTGCCGCGCAGCCCTCTCACTCTCTGTGAAGAGCCTACCGGCGCGGCGGCGACGGAATCACCGAAAATAATCGTAATTTCCTCCACGAAGGGTAATGTGGAATCTTTCTCCAATAAATCATGCGTTCGCAACAGCAGAAGCTCGTTAGGGGCGCGCAGACTGTAATCAATAAATACGTTTAGTCGGCCGCAATTGAATGCGCCAGGCAGCAGCCCACCCACCCAAAAGCCGGATAAGCCCTCACACCGTCGTGTCACACACACAGAAACAAACCCATCCAATCACTCACACAGTAAACATCAGAAGCAGCCAAAGGCAAAGCTAAAGAGCCCAAAATGACAAAGGGGTTGTTTGATGTGGAACCCAAACGGAAAAGACGGAAAAAATAACAAAATAAACGAAACAAGAACGAAAACAATGAGGAGCAAAGAATAAGGCACAAAAAATGAACCGAGAACATTGTTTCGATTGATTTTTGTGTAATGGAACCGTTTAAGCGGCGAAATAGAGCCATTAACGGCTCTGTACCCTGTAGTCTGTGCACGACACCCTCTGCTCAATGCGAGGGTGTTTGTCGATGATGATGGCCATTGAACCGGCACACTCTGGGAATGAGAGTCTGTTTTGTTTTTTTCGATTCTCAATTCCCATTCCACTCTCTATCTTGCGCGCGCTCTCACTCACTCGCTCTCCCCCTCTCTCTTCCGACCGCTGTCAAAAACAAAGTTAAGTGCTCTCGCAACAATGTGTCTAAACATTGGCCTACGCCAAGCCATCGAGTGTCACACAAACGAACACTAGCTGTTGCGTGTATTTGAGGACCCCTCAGGCTTCATCGCACCGCTCACAACGGCGCGCCCGCATGCATATGCTAGACGAGCGCTCTCTGCTCGTTTAATGATGCAATTAATGTTTATGGAGTCGTTTACGGCCAACGAGGGGCTCTGCGCTGCCGGGGGTTGAAAACCCCGTCACAGTCGCAGTACGAGTACACAATACGCTTGTTATTAAAAGATTTGTTTAAGGGTGAACGTCGTCTGCATCGTCAACACAAGCGTTAGCGGGCGCCGGGGGTGTGTAAGAGAATTGAATACAATAACAAATTGCTTGAGGCATTGCCTGATGCAAGAGCGGGGTGTGCTTGAACTCAGTCTCTGTCGGAGGGATGGCGCGGCGGGAAGGAAGACGCTTTCACATTGAATTTCATTGAGATCGGCTTTGATTTGTTGTTCAGGCCGCTGTCGCTTTACGTTACAACGAAACTGCAACGGACGACGGAGTAGAACGACTTTTCTGAGTACATTGTGTGCTCGTGTGCAATTCAATTCGCGACTAATTAATGCGATTTCTGTTTTTCTTTTCTGCGGAAAGTAATCAGATACGAGGAAAATATGCAAATGCACTGCTGCTGGTGATGGTGGCTCGTCGGTGGGACGGGTGAATTGGCTATGATGATGTAATTGAGACAAGCGCGGCAATGTCGCATTGGATGGGTTTTCCAAGCGGGATCTGCGGCATGCTGCAGGTCTGGCCAACTGGTCTATGGTGAGGCGTCTCAGTGATTAATGCTTAAGCGCGTCATTTATTCACCGTTTAGTCTCGAGATGGAGAGTATCGAGGTGGATCGTGGAAAGCCGACGGTTTAATGTGAAACACTATCATGATCTTTGGAAGAGATATGTGGCCAGTCTGGTGGCTCTGCTGCAGTTTGCCACGTAGGACGGGTATTTCTCTTCATTTTTGAGTAATCATTGGGCTCACACACTCGAGTTAAAGTGAGAAGATATGAACCTACCTACAGAATATGAGTTATTTGACTCCAACTTAAGCAAGCTAAAGTGACCGAAACTTAACGAAATGAGCGAAATAGACGTGTATAACAAAGTTGTTACTGCAAAAGGACAGTAAACGATTCCCGAAAGATGCCTTGACCGAGGAGTGAAAAAGTGTGTAACAGGTAAGGATCGCATATGAATAAAAGTAAGTCGTCAACGGAGTTCTCCAGCCGAAGGAATGTGAGAGTAAAGGACGAACGCTCGTAGACCTAAGCACAAAGATTATGTTAGGATTTAACGAGAAGGAGCGGCAATTACCCTCAAAGCAAAGTGCGAACAATTGGTCGATTTATTGCTATAATTAAGTTGACTTGAGCTTACGTGCGTCCATCACGAAAAAAAAAAACAAAACAAAATAAATTGAAAAGCCACTAAATGAATGCAAATACCGTGAAAGGACTCAGAAGAATTAGAAGGACAATGTGCATGCTTTGACTCCGAACGGTTGTAGGAGTCCCAAAGTGATTTAAGCTACTCTACTACTTTCCCTGCTTGTGACTCCAAACGATTGGGAAAACGGAATAGAGGGCGCACACAAGTTGAGAAGGACCTCAACCAACTTAGTGTGCGCAACTGAGGGCTGCTGACTGGAGAGACTTGTTGGTTGTGGCCCAGGTCCGACTCGGACTGTAGCGCAATTTGAAGAACAAGAAGTCGAATACACCATGCTTTAAAACAGGACAGTCCTCTCTACCCAGTTGCGGATGGATTCACAGTTGAATTTGATATGCTTACAGCTTTGATATACTTACCAAACAAAAGCGGTTTTTATTAACATTATTTATGGAGTTCAAACAGGGAGGACTTACAATCAGCATCTTTTGTGCAATGTATTCCACACGTAAATTAAACGGAAGTCTTGTATTTTAGTTTCGTAATACCAATGCTAAAATAATGACATGACGTTCAAAATAACAGTCGTAGAGGGGGTTAATATACGAAAATCATATGATGCAAAAGTTATGTTTTCAAAAAACCACTTTATTATTTTTTTCTACTTTTATTTATAATTAATTGCTTATTACAAAATACAATATTTTTTTTTGGCGTGCAGCCGGACTACAACCGAAGAAATCAAATCGACCGTACTCCACTGCGATCCCAGATGAAAGAGGCTTGGATCAGCATGCTGTCTCTTCTTAAAGCATTGGCACAGCTTTTTCAATGAGCACATGTTCGTCTGTGGGAAAGGAATGGGGTATGGAAGTGAATTCTGCGACGGAACTCAAAGAACACCCGTTTAAATCCGTTTCGTTGAGTTGCGTTAAATTTGATTAATACATGTAGGACTAATGAATGTGTCTATTGGTATGGCCCTGAATGGTGATGTAAAAGAATTGGACGAGAAAGTAGCATCATGTCGGCAAAAATGTTTGAAATATTCTGGGCCTCGAGACTTTGGCGGACGACCTAGAAACATCGTTATCTGAGAAGGTTCGATGCAAGTCTTCAGGATTAAGTTGAAAGGGACGAACACGACAAACACAACTGCAAAGAGACATACAACAAAATTTGGAGGATACTTAGGAGTAACAGATCGACACCTACCACCTTTTCATCGATTTATAGAGACGACCTATGCAAGCAATGTCTAGTTTTGTCATTCCTACCAAACCTACTCTTTGCTTAGGATGACGATGGAGAATACACGCTGTAACATCAAGGTCTGTAAAGACCTAACCAAGGCCCTTGATTTCAAAAAGGATTTGCACGAGGCGACGCGCTGTCATGCGACTTCTTCGACATCATTCTTGAGAATTGTTGAAAACTCGCACTCCAACAAATCGCACGACCAACTCCTCGCTTATGCGGACGACATTGATATCGGGAGAACATGGCGTAGTGTCAATGGCATTTTTGTGAATATTGCTGGGGAGATCACGAATATGGGATTAGCGGTAAGTGAGGGCAAGACCAGATATGCGAAAAAAAAAACAAGAAAGGGTACCCCACGTATCGTATCGGACAGTGCGTCACTGTAGACAGATATATGTTGGAGGTAGTCAAAGACTTTGTCTACCTGGGAACCGCTGTCAATTCCAATGACACCATCCTTGCTAATCGCTGCTTATTTGGTCTAAAAAAGCAATTGATAAACAAAGCCCAGCTTCTCTCGAACAACCAAAGTGTCGCTCTATAAGTTCTTCATTGTGTCAGTCTTGCTATGTGGGAGAGGCATGGTATTCGTCAGAATCGAACAAAGCAGCTCTTGCTTCGAGAGGAAAATTCTTCGAGGGAATTTTGATGCCGTCTGCAAACATGGTAACTGCACAAGTTGTATAGCGACATGAACTTGGCTAGAAGAGTGAATGTCCAACGATTGAGATATCATGTAGTGCGGATGAAAACCAACGTCTTAGAATTCACTCCGAGGAACGGCGTAGTAGAGGACGACTGACTGTCTGGCCCCAGTCAAGAAGGGACCTAAACACATGCTAACGAGACTGGAGGCAGATAGCTGAAGATTAAGCTGACTGGAGACGCTTGTTGGCTGAGGGTCAGGTTCTTCGTGGTGCCAGGCCAGAGCCCAGCTTCTCAGCAGCAACCACTCGTGATGGAAGGTACCTACCGCTTTATGCCGACTACAAATGGGCAAGTTTGAGAGGAGCTTCTTCTAGACAGGAAATACTCCTCGAGCATTGTCAGTGACTCGAAAGAAGTGGGGCCGTGAAAAATAATGTTTTTTGTCGCACAGAGCACGAATCGAACCTACGACGTCTAGGGTGGGGTCGACGCAGATACCCACAACGCAACGGGCCACCTTTAGTAAGTAAATATTTGTAGTGGGGAAATATGCGGAAATCGTACTTCCGCTTCACTCTGGCTGTAAAATAAGTACATTTGGTCTCATGACAATGAACTTCCAGCTTAGTCTCCTGAGTACCTCGAGCTACCAATCAGAGTAAGTGATGTGATTTCAAGGACCGGTATGAATTTGGGAATGACTTATTTGTTGAAGACTGAAACTAGCGTTTGAGCATTGATCCTTAGACCGTATCTCATTCTCTTTTTACTATGTACTAGATTTCTCAATGTCGTAAGGAACTTACTTATGGTCGTCGCATGTGCGATTATCTTTCGTTCTCAAATGTTTGAACTCTTCTGGGAGATCGACGTTACTGACAAGTACCCACTGGAGTGGATAAGTTACTCCAACTTGAGGGGTCTTCCTTGAGGCTACGGACTCTACTAAAGCGGCTACCAAAGGCTTGTAGTAAGTGGTTGATCAACTTTCCGTTTGGGACTGGTCATTCGTTTTGAAGCAGTCTATCAGAAGCTTCTATTCGCCTCATCGTTTTGTGTTTTTGCACTTTCTACAATTGAATGCGGTTACTGACTTCAGCCCACCTTGAGAGCTTCTTGGCGATTGAATGCTAACTCAGCTTACCGTAACCTCTGGGGGCCGAAGTGCTTCTTATCTTTCAAGTTCGTCCTTTTTTTTGTACTCCTCATTGCATAAATTCCACTCGGAAAGCAGCCATAATTGAGGTGGCTTCGCCGAACCACCATCTCCCTCACGGACGTTACCCCAATTAGTGAAAGAAAGCCCAGGCATCAAACCGGAATGCAAATCTCCCGGATTAGGGCCCCACTAGAAACGACTGTTACCCACTGTTCCAGGGGCACACTTAACTTAAGTGGCCTCGCATTTATCCCCTCGCCACATGAATTTCCCCAAATTGGATTGTTTCTCAACCCGACGCCTCTTCAGGGCGCACATCCATCTCCCCCCTTTTCGATTGGACATAAATAAAATTCAATTACAACCGAACACCGGAATTCACATTTAATCTGTAATCCAATCCATCTGACTTCAACCCCAATTCATCTGCCGCCTAAATGATGGCACCGCTCCCTCTCTCTCCTCTCAGAGAGATACTTAAGTTATGATCTCATAAAACCAAAATTAACAGACCACCCCTCCGCCCTCCGCCCACCGCCGCCGCTTGTCGAACATCGACGACAAAGGCAACCAAAACGAAAGCAGCAGAGGCAGGAACACAAAAAAAACCCCAAAATTAATTAGATCTTAAAAATACGCCGAGTATCTGACATGAAAATCCATTAGGAGCAACAGCACACTGAAGGAATCCACGCAGTGAGTACACCGCACCAGATAAATCTCCCGAGTCTCCCGAGGAACGAGAGACGTTTCGTTTCTCGAATTAGCGCGGTGGCGACCCCATCGCCGGCGCAGCGACAGAGGGTGCTTCCCCGTCGAGAGCTATGTTTGTTTTCCACTTAAGAAAACAATTAAAATTCTCAACTACATACCGACCAGTAGCAGTAGCACAGACAAGGCACACTGCAAGCATCTAAGCCACCTCCCGGCACTCACTCAAGGCGCGACGCGGCGAAGCGCGAGTATGTGCCGGCTCTCGGAGTGTCTCGGGAGTCTATTAATTCGATTTGCCTGTTGAACATAAATCACTTCATTCTATTTCTTGTCGCGGCACTCTGTCAATGCGAGTGCACGCACATCGTGGCCGGGGTGCGATGGAACGGCGCGGCGACGGTGGCTGAGTGCAGCGATTGGTGGAGTGACTCTGCCGCCTGGTCGCCCTCATCCATTCGAGAAGTGAACGAAATCAATCTAAACTGATCATCGTCATCTTAATCATCATCACCAGCAGCAGCAGAGCGCCAACGCCGCGGAGCGTGCATCCGAGCGCCTCCGCCAGCGACCCACCCCGGCACGGACCAATAAACTTTACAATGTGCCAACAAAGAATGTATCTTCCCATTTGATTGCTTCCAGTGCGATGCTGTGACGCTTCGGACGATCGTGCGGGGGACAAACAGCGACCCAGGCACGCACATGCACCGGCCGCCGCCGCCTAGGTGCGGAGGTGCACTGCCGCATTCAGACGCGTTCATAAACCATCCCGCAGGATGCTCGCTGATACTGTTCGGCTGACGCGTTTTATTGTTCGCTCCCCCCGCCGGCGCGTCGTTAAATGGGATTCCAGGCGGTTATGTGACACATCAGTTTTGTATCCGGGACGCCGGCACTCCAGGGAAACCCGAAGTGATAAACTAACGTACTGCCGGATTCCTGTTTAATTGGCTGCGCCAGCGATTCGGAAAGATGAAGAGCCCAATAAAAGCTATTAACGTGATGCTTGGGAGCAACATTAGTCCGTTCCTAATGTAAAAGACTTCCGTTCGGTGTTGCCTCAGAGGTGACCTGCGGGGTGGATGCTGCCGACTGTCGACTGTGGACTGCCGATGAGGACGACGGGTGGCAGGTGGCAGGGATGTAGGCGGCAGGCGGCAGGCGGCAGGCGGCAAATCGGTAGGCCATGGCCAATGTATAAATAAGCAGCGCCACACACAAGCGACGCACAGATACACGCTGTTTTGTGTAGTTTGAGATATTTTTATGGGGACACAGGAAAGATTATTGGGTAGTTAGGTTGAGATATGGAACCCGTTGATAGTTCCATTCGATGATTTATGGAGCGAGCAGGTGCAAGAGGGAGTCGCCTGCCCGTCCTGGTGCTGGCGCGGTGCTCTCCGCCTTTGTCTGTTATTTTGTTTTTATGGGTGTGCGCCTGATGAAGTTCTAAATTGCTTCAGTCGTATAATTCATAAAATTTTAATTTGTTCTTTGGACAATTTTATGGTCCTGACGATGAAGTGGAGGAACGCTCCCCCTAAAATAAGATCAGAAGCGCTGGGTGGCGACATTGGTTGGGGAAAACTAATCAGGACCTGAGCAAGAAATCGAATCTATGTGGGACTGCATTCTTTGTCTTCCGGTCGACGATGATGTTGCGGGAAGGAGGTGGGCAGGGAACTGGGGGTATAGGTGATTAGAGGGAGGCTTCAAGGTGTTAATTTTGAAAACAGAAAGCCTATAAGCATCGAAATGCGAATGCTTCTCCTTGAGTCCAGGATAAGAAGTGAAGCAGAAGCTGGCTTCAATCTGCACAGACGGGCTTTATCTTAGACAGCAAACTCGTCTGGGAAAGACACACAGAGGAGATCACCCGGACGGCGATGCGTGCTTTAATTATTAGAAGAAGCCCAGCGGACAAATCCTGAAGTTGCAGTCCGAGCATCCTAAGATGGATGCACATAGCTATTGTGAGACCGGCAACCATGTACGGTGCAATAGCATAGACAAAAGAACGAACCCGACTAGCGCAAGAGGAACACTGAACATAGATGGTTTACAGTGGCTATGAGAACTTGCTTAACTGTCGCCTTGAAGGTGCTATAGGACTGACCCCATTGCACGTGGTTTTACGAACTTAAAAGAAGGGAAGAGCACCGGCTTCTCAAAAAGAATTAAGAAAGAGCATAAGAAGCGCGCGATGGTGGAAATAGAGAGGTAGTTCGGCAGAAGTAATTTCCGAAAGTTCTGGCTTCCAAGTTAATAGTACGAACAGCATCAGTACCGATAATAAACGCGGAATAACTCTTGAAAACCGCTGTTTCTTTGGCCTGAAAAGCCAATTGAGTCGCAGAGCACTCTCTCGAAGGACCAAGCTTACATTCATCTTTGTCCTGCTCTATGGCGCGGAAGTCTGGACTATCTCAAGAGCGGATGAAGACGCGCTTTGTCTTTTCGAGAGAAAAGTTCTGCGTTCAATCTTTGGTGCTGTTTGCATTGAAGGTTTCTGGAGAAAAAGATTCAACCACGAACTGTACGAGCCGTACAGCGACATGAGTCTATGCAGGCGTCTACGGATTCGACGCCTAAGATGGCTAGGCCATGTAGAGCGAATGGGCAATACTGCACCAGCAGCACCAGAGTCTTCGACTCCGAACCAGTGGGACAACGCAATAGAGGACAACCACGAAGCTAATGGCGCACTCAAGCGATGGCGCATTCAAATAACATCAACACAGTCGGCGTGCGAAATTAGTGGCAGCTGGCTAAGGATCGTGCCTGCTGGAGGGGCTTGTTGGCTGAGGCCCGGGTTCACCTCGGAATGTAGGGCCATAAGACGAATAATAATAAGAAGAAGAAGTCAAAAATCAATCACTTCTGGCCATTCCGAAGGATGACGCGATTAGGAAATTAATTTTCAAAACTAGTTTAATTCAGTCTCAACACCATGAATCCATAGTCCGCAGACTGAGCAGCAGTACGGTAAGCAGATGGATCAAGAACTGACGAAGGAACTGCGAATTGCATCTTTCAAGCAGACGCCTATGCCATAGCCAGATGGGCTCAAAACAATCTTGACAACGGCGACCTAATGTCGGACAGTCACACCCTTTCATTTACACAATTCTCAAACTATAACTCTCGAATTATTCAGCAAACTCAACAAACGAAACGTCTGCAAATTATAAAAATTGTGTACCGAAATTCGGAGTCGGTGATCGCAACTTTAAGTGCATTAATTCCAATTTTCTGTTTGATCACTTTTGGCTCAATGCGCTCGTCAATAAGCAAAATATGCGTTATTGGTAGGGCGGAAAGCCACATGTGCTTCATAAATCATCACTTCATCCACAAAAAATAGCTGTTGGTGCGGTTTGCATGCTGGAGCCATATTTTTTCTACGACGATCGTCACGTTTCTTTGAATGGTCAGCGTTATCGCTCCCAAATTGGAAGATATGGACCGACATAGAGTTTTAACACTATGATGCCACACAGCACACGATACAATCGATTTATTGAAGTGTATGGTGAGTATGGTGAGAGTGTTATCTCAAGAAATGGGCCAGTCGATGAAGGCCGCTTGACGTTTTTCCTTGGAGCTACATTACGTCATTGTAAGCTGACGACATTGGAAGAGCTAAGGACTAACAAGGAACGAGATAGCGGCTGTTTCGCCCGAAATGTGCGGCAGAGTCCATGAAATCGACCGCTGCAAACATTCCCGCGGTGGCCGCATGAACGAAGTCGAGTTCCATTTATGAGTGTTGTGATTGTACTTTAAGTCGATAATAAAGTTTTTGAAACAGCTCAACGTGTGTGCGTTTTAGTTTTTTTTTAAAAGAAATGTACAAGTCCTTATTGGAAAACCCCTTTATTTTAGCGTACAGAACTGGTCCTAAGGTCGGGGTAATTAATTATCTTGCTGAAGCGTGACTTCGATAAAGTTTAGTTATTTTGCGACGACTGGAAAGATAATAATGGCTTGGATGGTACTACAGCCCGCAGAGGGCAAGAAACTAGCTTCTCAGCAACCTCTCGTGTTGCGCGATTTACAGTTTTCTGTCGTCGACGAACCGCCAAGTTTGAGAAGCTTCTTCTAGAGGAATACACTTCTAGGATATACACTTTGAGCATTGTCAGTGACTCAAAAGAGGTGAGGCTGTGAAAGTTATTTTTATCGCACAGACCAGGGATCGAACCTACGACTTCGAGGTTGGCGTCGACGCACATACCCACAACGCCACGGGCCACCAGGTTTTATATTATAAATATTAATTTTTTTTAGAAGTACCCTGCTGTTTCTAGAACGGCTACTACTAGACAGGAAATACTCTTGGAGCATTGTAGCATTGTAGCGACTCGAAAGAAGTGGGATCGTGCTATGATTAGAAGTTAGTTATCCATTTTCAAAATTGTGAATCTGTCCTTTTCAGGACGCCGTTGTACATCACATCGCGGGACACACGCTAAAAGTGGCTCAAGTTCGGCATAGTTGACCTGCAGGGACAGCTGTTAGTTGTGCAAAGTGTGGTAAGATATCTCCGCATTTGGCTGGATCAATATCTGTATTTTGACAAACATAGAGATATTGATCTGACAAAAACAAGACATGCCTTAACTGCGGTAAGAAGGTGGTTTTTTAGCAGTCCACTTGGTTCTAGAGTGAAGGCAATCTGCCAAATGGCCTTTGTGCGGCTAATTATGGTATGCGGTTGTCCATTGTGTTTCAACTTGAATCCTTCCCAGATGGAAAAGATGTTAGGTGAAGGTTATTGGACTTGTCTCCATCTTTATCGTAGACCCAAGTTCGCAACCTTGAACAGGATAGATAATTTTACTATCAAGCTGATCAGAAGTCATCCTGCACGAGCTATGGCTTCTTCCAACAGCCTGATCCTTGCGCTAACTACTCTAATGCCATGTGTGTACCATGAAAGATTGCGCAGTGCTGCAAAATTCCACAACTCGATACCATTGGGCTGATACAGAATGAAGAAGGGTGTCCGATAATCTGCCATGTAGTTCGCCGAACAGTGGAAAGGTGATGCCAATATAAACGGGATATCGCACGCAGAAACGAGGGTCTCCTCCGGTTCAGTAGAGCGATCCCTGCTCGAGACAGAAGAGAGTCTGCAAAAGAAGGGCAATTTTGGTGGTAGTTGCCAGGATTGTCTGGTTTCAAATAGAGAAATCGCCAAATCAAAAATGAAAATCGCCACAAGCCGCAAAAATTTCAAATTTTCATCGCCAAAATAGTCAAATTGGAAAAAATATTTAAAATATATTTATGCCCGATTTCACAGTACAACCTTATCTGCTGGTGTAGCTAAGTGTAGGATCGAACATAAACTTCACTCAAAAAGATTTAGTTCAATAGCCAAGGATTGATTGGCGATTATTCAGGCATTTATGGCCGCCTTGCAATACACCGATGCAACAAGACCGTCTTTTTAATTCATTCATAGGTGGCGAACCGGTTTTTGAACAAATATTACCTGCAGGCTGCAATACAAAGAAGCGGTTCGGTAGACGGAGCTTTCACCCTCTCTGGCGGTTGGTTCTCCCTGGGGAGGTTCATTTACAGCCAGGTTACGAACGTCATCTCTGTCACAATCCCCTCTCGTGGCGAAAATTGTTTTGTGCCTTATTTCGATGTCATCCAAAGGCGTCAGATAATCTGATTGTGTTAGGAACTTTGTGGTAGCTCTAGTGTTAAGCCAAAAAATCACTTACGGCAATTTTTTCACAGTGCTAGAATTCGCAATCGCAATCGATTTTAAGTGCGATTGCGAGCTAAACCTATCACTAAGTTGCTTGCATCCCATACGCTGCTCCCGCTTCTGACATGTTCTCTGATCGGATATGGCTATTCTTGCTTTTCCTTTTACAAAATGACAGCTTACTGATTTCACTGCGATTCGCAAATCGCAATCGCACTGATACCTGCGATTATGAAATCGCAATGTGTCCTATTTCTGAGTAATTTCTTCAGCCCTTTGCTAGGAGTCTTATACGATCGCTTGCACTCTTTTCGACGATGCATGCTGATCTCTGTATTCTGATTAACTTCTTGTTGTGTCGTCCGGCGCCGACTAGAGCCTATGCGGGATTGCCCATTTGGATTCGACAACTTGCATGCCACTTCCAGGCCACTTGTGTATGTTTTCCTGATGCGTATTCCTGAGTGTTTTGCGTCCACCTTAGTTCGATTTCGACAATTCCTAGAATATCATGTAGCGCGTATTCCATGGTCCTCCGATTGGATTGCCTTCATTCCAACCGTGATCAAGTACCTCTCTCCTATCATCCTACATGATGGTTCAACAAAGCAATGTTCAGTCAAGTTCCACACATAAGCGTGAACCCTGACCTCCTTGACGGTTTATTTTTACTCGAATGCTCTTCCGACAGGCCTCGAAAAATGTCCATTTCGACAGCGTTCCTCCATCGCCGCCTTCTCGGAGGTCTCATCGCCGTCGACGCTGCGGACAAAAGTGTCGCTGAAAGTGGTCCTTCGTTGCCGACAAGCTGTGATGATTGAAAGTCGAGACGCACACATGTCAGACACGAACTCTCCGGAGACACTCATCGAAATCGTTTGATGCTGGAACGACAATCCGCTCATCTCGCATCTGGACAGGCCAAGAGCAGACGAGCACCAAGCACCCCGGGGAGGTTTTTCACCCCTAATTATGTCCGCTAAATGTCCAAATGTCCATCGAAGCTCCGTGACAGCTAGGAATGTTCAAACCGCCCCCGTGGACCCTCGTACCCGTACATCATGCATTGTCTGACACACCCCCTCCCTCTTTCAGCGCCACCATCATCAGCAGCCGTCAAACGAATTTATTTACAAACATTCCCGCCGTGGAAATTCGAATAAAATAAGAGGAGAGGAGAATTAATTGCACAATAAACTGCACGCTTCTGCTCCCGGCTTCCTCAATAAATCACACAATGTACGCCATAGCACGGTGCTCGCTCTCCGCCGCGAGGCACTTAACCGAACCGGAGACGCGACGACACCGGGCCCCGGCCCACCGATTCCCATGGCACAGATCAACCGCAGAAATGTCTCGGATTCAAACATCTTCAAATTCTCTATAAATCGTTCGCTCCAGCATCGCTCCCCAACACACAGATGCGGACGCACGTGTGTGTGCGTGATTTTTGGTTAAATTTTAAAATTTTAATTTATTCGCTCATCATCGTCATAAATTAGCCGGGGAGGGCGAGAAGGCCAGGCAGGCACTTGTCAAAAATAAAATCAAGCACCACGCGGGGCGGTTGCGGTGGCGGTACGGGCGCGGTTGGGCGACATCAACGACTGCCCCCGGGGAGTACGGGCATTTAACACGACGCGTATCCTTTTAATTGATGGCATTTTATTCATTTCAATTGAATTTTAATTACCTCGACGTCACCGAGGAATGTCAGAGCCATTTGCAGTGGATGGCATCCAAGTGCACATATGCGGCATTGTTGCCGCGGCCTGTGTGGCAGCGCAGGCAGACGTTGCGAGCCTGCACGACCAGATGCCGCTGCGCGACCAACCAGTCGGTTGTCGGCTAAGGGCTTGTTGCACATTCGCCGAGAGTGCCACTCGGGTGCACTCAAGTGCGAGACAAGTCAAACAGAAGACACACAGAGTCCTAATTGCCAGAGCATGGAGCTGCCGTCGGCGCAGCGCAAGAGGGTGCCTGATGCAAAAGACTGACGATAGCAGAGGGGCAGTCGCGGGCTGCGGGTTCCGCTCTATTTTTAGTCGCCTCTGTTTTGCGACGAGCGGGTCTCGCCCCGCCGAAAATGATTGCGACAATAGAACGAAACATCGTCTTACTTGAATTACTCGCAGGAAAAGCGAAAAGCGGCGTTTTCTGCGACATCTGCACAAAGCAGACTGCTGAGCATCGACGAGCCGGGCCGGGCGGCGGTATCGCATGGCCCCCTCACCGGGCTATAAATACACTCGCACCTTTGGACAATGCCGTCGTCTCTGGGAAAATACAGTTCGCGCTCTGCGGTGGCGTGGTCGGATTTCGAGCATTTCGACGTTCGGTGTTACCTGCGCTCGGCGAGCCGTCAACGACAATGGCAACTGAACACTGATAAACAAGTGCCAAGGTAAACAGATTTTCGAGCGATTCCGGAAAATTACCGCCGCCAACGGTGTGATCCTATCAATTGGCCGTGTAATTGTTTAGCCAGCGATGCAATATGAGGCGGCGCGCAAACACACGGTCGCTTGCTGGTTGCTGCACGATGCTTGTTGGGCGCATTGTGATACGCTTTGGAAATGTGAACGTCGATGTCATCGGAATTGAGCTGAGGAGGTGGTGGCAATTAAGCAAAAAATAAATAAGCAGGCGAGCTAATTGCTTATCGTCGTGTAGGGACATGGGTTTTAGGATTAGCGAGTGCAGCGCGCTTGTCTGTGATTTGTTTAGGGGTGACACTCCGGAATCTGCTCTGTTGTTGCTTCTCCACATAATTGGCTTCTTGGGATGAGTTTCTTGACCATTCGTGCCGGCATTGGGGTGTGCCCAATATTAAAACTCCACAAGATGCCTGCACGCAGAAGGGAACAATAATACGCTCGACATGTGGTGGAATCAACAGATGGCTCTACCTCTGACGATAGAGATATCTCGTTGGATAGACGAGACTTAGGTTAGGTTAAGTGATAGTGGCTGGCTGCTAAGGGCAGTCACTCTTAGGCCAGCGTGATACCACGTGGATTTACTTCTCCTAACATCGAAGCCAGTTGGCGATTTAGCTGGCCTATGCTGGCGCTGTTTAGCTCGTTGAAGTTGTTGAAGTTGTAGGCCCCTAGGTGTAGGAACCTACGACCAGCCAGAGCACTACAGGGGCACAGCAGGCGATGTGTGTTTTCTTCCTCGTCTTCATCCATGCAGCTTCTGCAGAAATCATTATATGGGGCACCCATCCTGCGAGCATGAGTGTCAATTGCCCACTGCCCGGCTATGACTCCTATGAGAGTTCTTGATGAGTGCTTGCTGAGTCTGAGTAGACTGAGTGATCGTTTTAGGCTAAGTGATGGACAGATTTCTTTTGTTTTAAGGCAAGTGGTGCCTTCTAGCCATTTGTCATTTTGATTGTGTGAATCTTTAGAAGATAGTAGGCTTTAGCAATCGGCATGGAACATGGTACCCCTGATATTGACAGGGATGAGGTTGTACCACACATGGCGAGTTCATCGGCTTTTCAGTTTCCTGATATGTCGCAGTGTCCCGGCACCCACATCAGGTGAATGTTTAAATGCTCAGCCATCTCGTTAAGCGACAGCCTGCAATTAAGGGATGCTTTTGAGTATAACATGACATTGTTGGAACAGATGGTGATTTCCCTTTTTGACAACAACGCTTCTCTAATCGCTATGGTTTCTGCCTGAAAAACTCTACAATGATCAGGGAGCTTCAAAGGGATAGCAATGTTCAGATCTTGGTAATAGACACCCGCACCCACCCCTTTTTTAGAGACGAGACTTGCACCACGCATTTGTGAGAAAAAAAAGCAGCGTTTCTGAATGACCAAGTCGCTCTTAAAACTGTCATTGTCTTTACGAGAATGTTATTTAATTGTTGCGCAGACTGCTTATGGCTGACGGGCCATGGAAAGTGGGTAGCAAGAGATCTTGATAATGCTTCTAACATGGCACACGATGTCCATCACTGGGCGCAAGTTAAACTGGTTTGTGTTTGCATTAATATAATATGGGTGGCGCTACAGCCCGTAGAGGGCCAGGGCCTAGCTTCTCAGCAACCACACGGCTGCTTCTCACGAGTGGAAGGGACCTACAGTTTTATGCCGACTCCGAACGGCCCAGTTTGAGGAGCTTTTTCTAGACAGGAAAGTACTCTTCGAGCATTGTCAGTGACTCGAAGGATGTGGGGCCGTGCAAATTATTGTTGTTGCACAGAGCAGGAATCGAACCTACGAAGTCGTGGTTGAGGTCGACACACATTAACACAACGCCACGGACCACCACTTGTATGTTTGCATTTAACAATACAGAAAAAAATGATATCGTGCTTGGAAAAGAGAGATGAAAATAATGTGTCTGAACCAACCATGGGTAGTTTCATGGATGGTGTTGCAAAACCCATGAGCGCTAGTTGACTGATGACTTCCTGCAACGCATCAAACCGCCTCCGATCGTTCAATCAAGCAGCTTTCAAATTAAGAAGCTATCTGAAAGACTCGTTCGGCTTCCAGTCCCAATCTTCCTTGAGTAGACTTCTTCATTCTTCCCTTCATTGTAAAATAAATTGGTATAGATTCCTAATTGGTGGTTGCTTTGTCTTTTGCAGACGCCTGACCACTTTTACGCTTCAGCTTCTTCGTCTTTGGTTCGCGCTGCAGTCGGGGTGGACCAGGACCTCAACCAACAAGTCCCTCCAACCGGCACTATCTTTCGCCAGCGGTCTGGAGTTGGTGCACACCAAGTTGGTGTCCTTCCACAATTTTGAGAGCCATCTCGTTGTGCCAATGGCTCGGAATCAAAGACTCTTCGCGACAGAGCTGTGGTGTCCATCCGCTCTACATGACCAAGCCATCATAGCGATCGTACGCAGAACTTTTCCCTCAAACGACAAAGAGCTTCTTCATCCGCTTTCCTAAACATATCTGCGGCATAGAGCATCACAGGGATGAGTGTTAGCTTGGTGTTTCAAGAGATGGCTCTGGATCTCGGTACTAGTGTTATTGTCCCTTATAGCCGAGGTAGATGAAGTTCTTGACTATCTCAAAGTTCCTGCAGCCCACTATGACGCTCTATCCGAGAGATCGAAGTTGTGCGTTCTTTCGTGATGACCGCGCGTACTTTACTTTGAGCTGGTTTATCGCTAGAGCCATTTTAGCCACTTCCGCTTCAATGCCAGCAAACGCCTCATTGACGGCTCGCTGGGTTCGTCCAATCACATCATTGTCGTCCGCGTAAGCAAGCAGTTGAGTGAATTTTTCGAAGATCGTGCTTGGTGTTGACGTTGACTTTGAAGTTTCGCACGATCCTCTCAGGTAAGATATGGAAGAAGTCACATGACAGCGTGTCGCCTTGCCAAACCCCTTCATTGACATTGAAGGTCTCGGTGAGTTCGTTACCCAAATCAGCGAGAATTCTCCATCGTCATCTTCTAAAAGCGGACGAGTGTGGCAGAAATGTCAAAACTAGACATGTCGCTGTATAGCTCATCTCTGTGCACGCTGTCATATGCGGCCTTGAAATGTGCGAATAGGTGGTGGCTTTCGATTTGCACCTCTTGAATCTTTTCCAGGATTCGCCGTACTGTGAATATTTGGTCGAGCGTGAGCTTCCTCGGCCTGAAAGCTCACTGGTAAGGACCTATCAGATTATTAAGAAATGGTTTCAATGGTTCAACAGGAACTTGTACGTGAGGAGACTGATCCCTCTATAGTTGGCGCAGTCAAAGAGGTCTCCTTTCTTGTGGACCGAACAATCGACGCTGTGATTCTACTCATTTGACATGCTTTCCTTTGATTGTACTTTATAGATGAGTTGCTGCAGGTCTCCAGCTGCTTTAAACAGTTTCGCGGACAGACTGTCCGCGCCAGCACCTTTGTTCGACTTAATTCCAGATATTGATTTCGTGACCTCGTGACCGTAAGTCTAGGCAACGTAATTCTTGCCCATCATCGTTCAAATCAAGTAGAAAATTCTGCCTGACAGCTTCAGCTGTAGTAATATCAAGTTCAAACAAACAATTGCACAACAATCCTGTGCAATGGTCGGACTCCGCTCTTGACACACACTCTTTTTCTCTTCTTAACTTCTAGTGAGGATGGGCTATTATGGACTTCACGATAAGGTGACCGTGGGAACAGCTTTGATTGTCAGCAACAACTGCTCTCTATCTTGTCTTGGTCTGCGGTTCAGATGTGCTTCTGTGTGACGACAATTTGGGCTCTGGGGATTCTAAATAAACTGCGGTCTCTCCGTGTATTCCATCACTCCTGTTCACACTGACGCTCGTGAGATTCCGCTCGTAAGCCAAGCGACTTGCTGCAGAGTTATTCGTCAGAATTGATTAAGAAATTGTTTGTTCCACCTCTTTATGCCCAGCTTACAAGGAACGCGTGTACCAGAGTTTGATAAAAGTCGTCTGTCCCAGTAGCCAATGTCATTTCTACTGCACTCGCAGCGAATCGCGCTGTTTAAAGGTGAAACAGTGCGGCTTTAACTTTCAACTGAATGCTCAATGATATGCAATTGATCTCAAACAATGGCAGCATTTCAGTTGAATGCATCAGCTCATCACTCAGTCGCTTGTCACAAGTAATGAATCGCTTATCCGACCCACCCATCTGCTGGTTAAGTGATTTTCCCCGCGCAGCCCACACACTCACAGCCGCACTCGAACAACCGACAGCTCCGCTAATTACCAGCAAAAATTAAAACCCAGTGCCTACGTCATCAGATTAATAAAACTCAACTCGTCAATGATGACGAACGCATCCGCTCTGCCGGAGTCCCGGCCAAACCAATTTACCCTTAATGACTCGGATACTGTGTGTGCACAGTTTTGGCCAATTAAATGGCATTCAACGCAGAGGCGGCGGCGTCACTTGACGGAATCACCATCAGAGTTCATGCGATGTCCGCACTCCAGATACGCGTGTTGCTATCTACCAGAGCTAGTCATAATGAATGCGGGAAATCCTTCGTTTTGGGACTGGGTTTCCCGGTTCGTGTGAACGCGGGCTACTTCCTGCTGTAAATCGACAGTCGATTGACTGTGGTTAAGAGCCCACATTTATTTACAGTTGCTTACTTGTGGCCTAAATTGGCGTGCGTTGCCACCGGACAGTGGGGCTTGAAAGGCCAGAGACCAAACAGAACTAACGCACACTTAACACAGAAAAGCACGAAAAACTTGTCCACACCACTGTGCCGCACTGCCTTCGCCCCATCCCCTCCCAACCAGCTGCAAGTTTCCGATTTCAATAGCACTGATTGAATTAATTAATTAACCTGAAACCCCTTTTTCATGGATTATCGGGCGCACTTCGCCGCCCGTAAATAACGTAATTAATTGAAATTTAATGAGAAACCCGTCCTATTTGTTTTGCGATGCGTTTTTCAATTTGTTTTGCCTTCCGATGTGGGCCCACACCGTGCCGCGCCGCTCTGCTGATGCTTCAATCACGCGTCCCGATTTGTGCTTCAACTGTGCAGCTTGTCGCTGCCGGAGCGGGGCATGGTGGCTGAACTGGTTCGGTTTGGGCTTATGGTTGAATTCGTTAAACGTGTGCGACATTTGAGGCATACGCGCCATAACGCGACTGACATATTAATTTATGCATTTGTCTCATAATGAATAACCAATTAGCTTGGCCACCATGGTGGCTGCGAAAACAATAAAAAGTATTTACTTTTCCTCGTAAGGGTGGGACGACTGTGCCCTCGCGTTTGACCTACGTGTGAGGGCGACGTCAACATGGTTGGTTTTGGGGGGGAAGCTGGTTTTGGCTATGATGAGTTTTCTATTAGCAACTAGAAGATAATCGTCGGTGCTGTTGAGTTCTTGGCGACAACATAAAGGGCACAGCCGTAATCACAGCTTTGCATTGAGATTTATTCAAAACTGACTTAAAGTGGCCAAAAATGAGTCTTCTCTCGAAGCGATCCAGAATCTCTTTGTTCATGTTACCCGTACAGCACACCATGTCAACCAAAGGAATGACTTGGTAATTCGAAGCGAAGGAAATGCAAAGGCACCCGATGGCCAATCTCTGTGATGGTGTCACTACTCGATTTTACACCTGAGTTGTCACGTTGGTGGACATTCGCTAAGCAAGCCTCTTGTTTAGTTGGAAAACTATATTACAAGGCTACACGACTACACGTCTGCTCGAACTAGAGCTGGGTGAATCCAGAGTATGGGGGGCAGGTGGCGATTATACCAATTTGTCATGGGGACTATCCCTTCCAAGAAAAATATCGATGTGAGGTTCTGAGATGTGAGTCACTAGAACAGGACAGGCTTGCAATATAAACATACATGTATTTTTTTTAATATTTTATTTGGTGGCCCTACATTACAAGTTTCACTGAACTGACAGATCTAGAAGCGATTTTTCAGTTACATCAGATGTAATTACATACATGGCCCATGGCGTTGTGGGTATGTGCATCGACCCATTCGTCGTTGGTTCGATTTCTACTATGTGCGAAAAAAATTATTTTCGCGGCCCCATCTCCTTCGAGTCACTGACAATGCTCAAAGAGTAGTTCCTGTCTAGGAAAAGCTTCTCAAACTTGGCCGTTCGTAGGTCCCTTCCACTCATGAGAGAACAATAGCACGCACAACACGAGTAGTTGTTGAGAAGCTAGGTCCTGGCCCTCTATGGAAGGTAGCGTCACACATATGGTATATTATCATGCATTACATCAGATTTCTCTACTCGACAGCTCGAATACGATCTTAAGGAGAGTCCAATTACCAAGAAATACCCCACATTTTTTTTCCGGTAATTTGTATGTCAAAAATTCACCACACTCCGGAACACAATAGGACCATGGCGAAAGAAAATGCATATTGTTAAGTCTCGCCAGTATATTAGCACGGTTTCGATTGCCCAAGGCCTAAACATACTGTGCAAAAATGTTTGGAACTATTTGAAGAGTGCTGGATACAAAAAGAAAGAATACCAAGCGAGTTAACGTCAAAGAAATCTGCAAACTTCCTTCTGCGAATCACAGCTGAATTGCAAGATCTTCTTCTTCTTTGATTGGCGCTACAGTCCGGGGTGGACCTGGGCCTCAACCAACATGCCTCTCCAGCCAGCCCGATCTTTCGCCAGCTGCCTCCAGTTGTTGATAATATATGGGTGGCGCTACAGCCCGTAAGGGCCAGGGCCTAGCTTCTCAGCAACCATTCGTGTTGTGCGTGCTATTGTTCTCTCACGAGTGGAAGGGACATACAGTTTAATGCCGACTCCGAACTGCCAAGTTTGAGAAGCTTTTTCTAGACAAGAAATACTCTTTGAGCATTGTCAGTGACTCGAAAGAGGTGGGGCCGTGAAAATTATTTTCGTCGCTCAGAGCTGGAATCGAACCTACGACGTCGAGGTTGGGGTCGACGCACATACCCACAACGCCACGGGCCACCTCCAGTTGTTGATGCGGTTTGTAACTGCTGACAAAAAGCGGATCACTTACAACAACGTCAAGCGAAAACGGTCCTGGCCAGGATTGTCGGCTAGGATGAAGATGTGGCTGTGTGTTTGGTAAGATTGGCAGATGATAATCTATTCTAAACTGGTCTTCTATGTCAAAACACTCAATTCGGACTTGTATTGTCAGAAAGCTCGGATGTGGCCAGCTTTGGTCCATAGCAGACGAATTGTGTCCCATGAGGACAATGCCAGTCCACACACTTCGATAGCGACTCGCCAGAAGAATACATCCTATAATCCGGAAATATGTAGAATTGAGTTAAGAGTAGATAAAATCTCTTGTAATAGGTAGGTACTCCTTTAGCTTCATCCGCTTTCGAAAAGATCCATGACTTACATCGCAGAACTGGTAGGATTGAAGACTTGTAGAAGGTCACTCTGGTTTTTTTCGGCGAGAGGCTTATTATTATTTCTTTTTGCTTTCTCAGTCTAAAGAAGCAGCGAGTGACAAGAGTTATTCTTCGTTTGATTTCAAAGCTGCGATGTAATGTTTGAAACTACCTTCTAGCTACCTTCTCTCGGAGCCTACTACCCAATGCCATATAAAGCGAAGCGCGCTGAAAGGAAGGCATTGCCACAGAATGTGAGTTAATGCTCGTTTAAGACTGATTTTATTTTCCAATGCAATACATTTTCACTCTTCGGCCTCCGTCGTAATAAACCCAAGCTTCGCTTTACGCGGCTTTAGGGTAATGAAAAGTTTAGTGCAAAGTGAAACCGTTCACAAGGCAGCAAGAGCGTCATGCAAAGTTAGTGGTAATGTGAAGAATTGCAAGAAATGTAATATGCTGCAGCTGCCTGCTACGTCTCATCAGGCTGTGAATAGTATGCTTTCTTTTGAACTTGTCAAACCAACCTCTACTTGGCGGAAATCTTGTCCTCTGCAGTCGAAAATTCCTCTTCTCCTCTTAAGCGCATTGTCTTGTCCCGAATAGCAGTTGCGCTCAATGGCATTCGGTCGTAAGTCTGCCTTTGTAACCACGCAGCCTAACGAACTTTGGATGTTGATTTTGTTGACAACTCAGTTGACTGCGTAACAGACACTCGCATTCCATCTTCATTTGAACTTATTCTTTGAATGGTCGAAAACGGCTAAAACACGCGGTTCAATTTATTTTACAACGCAACTAAATAAATAGACGACATCCACTGATGGATGCATACAGTGGAGGAAGTATGAATCGCACCCCAACTCCGAAATATGAGAGATTTGTGTGCTTGAACTTAACATTTATCAGAAAGGAGTTTAATGAGAAATGGTACCGAACAGTCAAAAATAAGAAAAATATATTTCGATAAGTTTTTTTTAGACTATTGTATGTAATGAACATTGTTAATCCATGGCGGTTGAACCCACTCTTCTAAAATCGATCTCTGTTACGAAAAATTACTTTCCCCGGCCCCACTTCTGAGTCTGAGTCACTGACAGTGCTCAAAGAGTATTCCTGCCTAAAAACCTGGTCCTTCGGAGTCGGCATAAAACGGTACGTCCTAGCGATGGGCAATTGCGAATAAAAACAAGCGAATAACTCGATTGTTCTCGAATTTATTCTCGTAATTATTCGAATTCAATTTGAGTAGAATCGATTGTTGATTTCCGATTCTTGTAGAAACGATTGCATTCAATTCGGAGAGAGGTTATTGGACTGTATCATGTGTATACCATATTTGTTCAGGTGTATAGCTGGAACAACTTTTCTCTTCGCAATTGCCCGTCGCTTTTTCATTTCGGTTCACTAACTCAATTTAAACTTTACGTTTATGAGAGTAAGAGTACAATCCTCTGTTTCAACTAATTGGGTGAGAACCCGGCATTCTCTTGGTTTTAAAGGGTTTAAACTTCTGACTCACGTTTCGTGTTTTGTTTCACTGTCAAACATCTTCAGTTTGGGCTATAATTTAACCATGAAACGAACAACGCTTGCAAAATTATTGAATTTTATTATCAAATGCGTGCTCTGTTTAGAAAGTTCATCGCGCTTCATTCATTCTTCATTCTTCTTCATCGACGAAGCTCATTTTTTGCTCAACGAGTACGTAAATAAGCAGAATTGTCGCTTTTGGAGTGAATATCAGCCAGAAGCATTGTAAGAGCTTTCAATGTATCCAGAAAAAGTCACAGGTTGGTGCGGATTATGGGCTGGTGGCATCATTGGACCGTACTTCTTCAAAGATGATGCGAATCGTAACGTTGCTGTGAATGGTGAGCGCTACCGTGAGATGATATCCAACTTTTTTTGCCCAAAATGCAAGAGCTTGACTTGCATGACATGTGGTTTCAACAAGACGGTACCACGTGCCACACAGCACGCGCAACAATGGACTTATTGAGAGGCGAGTTCGGTGAACGGCCAATTGACCGGTCCCGAACGGCGACTAGATCGTGTGATTTAACGCCTTTGGACTATTTTTTTGTGGGGCTATGTTAAAGCTCAGACTATCTCAAGAGCGGATGAAGACGCACTTGGTCTCTTCGAGAGAATAGTTCTGCGTTCAATCGTTGGTCCTGTTTGCGTTGAAGGTTCTTGGAGAAGGAGATTCAACCAGAACTGTACGGGCTGTACAGCGACATGAGTCTAGTCAGGCGTCTATGGATTCAACGCTAAAGATGGCTAGGTCATGTAGAGCGCATGGACACCACAGCTCCGACCCGAAGAGTCTTCGACACCAAGCCATTGGGACAGCGCAACAGAGGACGACCACGAACCCGATGGCGCACTCAAGTGGAGAAGGACCTCAACCAACTTGGAGTGCGAAATTGGAGGCAGCTGGCTAAAGAAAGTGCCAGCTGGAGAGGATTGTTGACCGAGGCCCAGGTTCACCCCGGACTGTAGCGCCACAAGAAGAAGAAGAAGATGTTAAAGCTCATGTCTATACAGACAAGCCCGCTTCAATTGACGCATTGGAAGACAACATTGAAGCATTTATTCGTGAGATACCGGCCGAAATGTTGGAAAGAGTATGCCATATAATGATTTTTGCAGAAGCTGCATGGATGAAGAGGAGGAAGAAAATACTCATCACCTTCTCCTAGGAGCCTGCACCTAGGAGCCTACTACTTCAGCAGCCGTAACGAGCTAAAAAGTGCCAACATTGGCCAACTAAATCGGTTCATCAGCAGCACCAACTGGTTCCACTGTTAGAAGAAGTCAATCCGCGTGGTATCACAATGGGCCTACTCTGGCCTAAGTGTGACTAATACCTAACCTAACCCATGCCAAAATTGGACTAAGCGGATGGACCATTTGAGGCGCAGCAAAGGTCATCATATGAAATGATCTTCAAACATTAAAGCATATGGACCGGACTATCGATTCAAATAAAGATTTCATGCATTTTTCTGAATTTTTGGTTTTTTTTTTTGAAAAACTTACCTGTAGCTTTTATAAAATCACCCTTTAGTAGGTGCTTACTTACTTACTTAAGGTGGCGCTACAGTCCAGGGTGGACCTGGGCCTCAACCAACAAGCGTCTCCAGCCAGCTCGATCTTTAGCTAGTTGTCTCCAGTTTCGCACGCATAGTTGGTTGAGGTACCTTTCCACTTGCGTGCGCCAACTGAGTCGCGGTCCTCTACTGCGCCGTCCCTTGGGGGTGGATTCGAAGACTTTTCGGGCCGGAATATTGGTTTCCATCCGCTCTACATGACCTAGCCATCTGAATCGTTGGATCTTCACTCTTCTGGCTAAGTCGATGTCGCTGAACAGCCCGTATAGTTCGTCGTTGTATCTCCTCCACCTCCACTCACCATCTACGCAGACGGGACCGAAAATCACCCGGAGAATTTTCCTCTCAAAGCAACCAAGAGCTGCTTCATCCGCTTTTGACAGAGTCCATGCCTCCGCGCCATATAGCAGGACTGGGACGATTAAGGTCTTGTAAAGGTTTACCTTGGTTGTTCGAGAGAGGGCTTTGTTTACCAATTGCTTTCTTAGCCCAAAGACGCACCGATTGGCAAGAGTTAATCTTCCTTTGATTTCAGCGCTGGTGTCGTTGTCTGAGTTGATAGCGGTGCCTAGGTAGACAAAGTTTTTGACTACCTCAAAGTTTTATCTGTCTGCCGTGACGTTCTGACCGAGACGTCGGTGTTGGGTGTCCTTTCTCGTTGACAGCATATATTTGGTTTTACCCTCGTTTACCACTAAACCCATCTTCACGGCCTCCGTTGCAATACTCACAAAAGCGCCGTTGACATCACGCTGCGTTGTTCCGATAATGTCAATATCGTCGGCATATGCGAGTAGTTGGACGGACTTCTGAAAGATTGTGTCTCGGATGTTGACGTACGATGTTTGAATGATTTGTTAAAGAATGATGTTGAAGATGTCGCATGATAGCGGGTCCCCTTGTCTGCAGCCTTTTCTTGACATTAAAGGTCTCAGTTAGGTCTTTACTGACCTTCGGAGGAGCAGTGAACTGCAGGATGGATGGGCTTGGTAGGGATGATAAAACTCGATATTGCTCTGGGTACCTCCTCTCTATAGATGGTGTCGGACGTGGCCTAAAAATCGGTGCAAAAGTGGTGGTCATCGGTTTGTTGCTCTTGGACTGGGCAACCTGGCATGGACCGACCCGGTTATTAACGAACGGATGTAGGCGTTCACACAACATGGCAGATAAGATCTCGAACGCAACGAAGACTAGAGAGTCTAGTTGGCGTTGTCAGAGGATCGAGAACACTACATCTCCCTGAATTGAGTTATAAATCCAATACTCCTCATCAAGCTTCCTTGAACTTTGGGGGATTCACGGCATATATGAATCAGTTCGAGTTAGGGCGAGTTAGACTAAGGGAGAGTGCACTGCATTTTTCCAAAGAAAGCATTCTAAGAGCCACCCAATTGGCCGATTTCAAGTCAATTAAGTAATTTATCCTACACTCACATAACATGATTCACCTGGTCATCCTTTCGCATTTAAGCAGGCATTCAATGAGGCAAGCCGAAAATAAACCAATTACCAGTCGTAAAGACTACCGTTCTCAGCCCACGACTTGTCATCTATCACAGCTCACGCTGTTTGTCCCATCAGAACATTCGCATTCGGAACGCCGTGCCGCGCCGCCACGGCCAGCACTGCCAAGGCAGTATATCTAACGAGCAATAAAAAAGATATTAAATTAATTTGATTTTCGCGCGCTTGTAATGTACATCCACCTCCCGCCACACACCCACAGCTCCGCCCTGTTGCGACATGGCCGGAGCATGTTTGACGTTTCATCGTATTTTTTTCTTCGTGTTTTTAGTGCTTTCAGCGGGCCCGCTCGCAGGTGGGCGTCACGGTGGCGGCGGGTTATTCGGAAATTCTGTCAAAAATAAACTGCAATCCATACGTCAAATATTTCCGGATAGCCGGGCACATTAATTGCCGGGCTTTCAACAGCCCCCGAGATCCAGCCATAAAATCGCAGCCAGGGGGTGTCAATAAAAAAATATGCGCTCCATTAGCGTGCCATTACGTGCGTGAGGGCCGCCGGTGCAGTCCCTCCGGGTTGTTGCGCACCGTTCGCTGCAGGGTGGTCAAATCAAAGCGGTCGCAATCTCACGCACGAAACCGGTTGCTGCCGTCGATTGCTTGCGGCCGGGAGGCGATGGAGTGACGTCGGAGGTTGCTTGACGAGCGGCTATGTTGAGGTTTACGGCTTTGTTTTGATTCCGCGATTTTGACAGAAATAAATTCAGCGGAATGTGGGGCAGTTAGTCATGGGAGCTGTGACACTAACTGGCCGGCAATGGGTGCGGGGCGGAGCCCGATGCTCCGTGATGCTTGAGAGCTCGCTCAATTTTCCTTTGTTGTTCTGACGTGGACGTGCTGGTGGGCGGATGGATATGCAAAACAATCCGAAACGACGTCCGGAGAGTGAGGGCAAAGAGGAACATTTCAAAACGTCGCTTTTCGAGAGACGGTGTGTGAAATTTGAAAGGATGGAACTGGAAATAGAACCTCTCTCGCTGAGGGCAGGCTGGAGTTTTAACCACAACACTGTATGGCCAACTAATGCATTTGACCAGGTAACCAACCTCACCCGCAGGCAGAGAGTCCCCGCGCCAGCAGGCAAACCATTCGATCAGAAGTTCCACTCCAAAGCGCATGCAGACCCCTAAGCCGTGAAAAAATGTCACACAACCAACTGGCAATTTGGAATTTGTCCTCCAGCCTTACGGCACACACACGACACATACAAACGCTCGCGCTTGCACACCTCACCTCGACATCCCTTAGATGGCTGGGGGGCCACTTCGTTCATTGTTCAGTGCGTTGTCAACGAAAATCATCGACGACGACGACGACTATTGCGACTGCGAAAATGCCTGCGGCCCCCCCAGGAACACAGGAAACCCATTAGCGCACTCGTAAGCCTTTTTGATTTTCTCCGGAATTCGACGATTTAAATATTGCAATAAACAAACCGCGCAACATGGCCAACATGCCGTACAAAGATGCACCGGCATCGGCACCGGCTGTGGGGATGACAGTGGCAGTTGGCCGGTGGCCGTTGACTGTTTGGCGGTTGGTTGCACCGGCAGGCGGCTACATGCACACGCATACCGAAAACATGACTTACTTGGCCCGATCCAGAGGTGATGCGGTGTCGCGGGCAATGCGCGGTGCACAGTGTCTGGCCGCTCGGTGATGGTCGTGCCTAATTAAAGGGACGGCGACGCGGACTATTACGATTCCAATTATGCAAACAACACCCGCAGAATCCTTTGAGTGGAAAAGTCTTTAATTACCGAGCGATGTCCCATACCATATTTACAGGGGATCAGTTCTCCTTTAGAGTGCAGTGGCAGAAGGAAAGAGACTGGATTGCTGTACTTGCTCTGGAATGGCAACGAAGGGACTGGTGTCGGGTGTCGGAGATCGGTGGCGGGCAGGGGAGGTTTTATTGACGCACGATAGTTAAGATGCGCCGGAAAGTATTTAATTTAGGAATGACAAGCATGGATCAATGCAGTCTCATCCGAAAAGTATGCCGTTTTCAAAGCCACTTGGTTTTCAGTTGCCCCTGGAAGTATGCCGTGGAGTAGAAACATCATTGAGTACGTATTTTTCAGTGTTACCAGTGCTAACTAAAATGTTACTTATTTGGAATATGATCGGCTAAATGAATGTGTTGACTGTCGGGAGAGTTTCTTAACATTGGCAACGATTGATTTATGCTTCGATTACATACATTTTTGTTCGCACCAGGTTGCACTGTAAGATAAGTGCGCTTCCTGAAATCCTTGCGAAAGAATTCATTCGGTTTCAAGAAACTTCCAACATGAAGACTCAATCAGAGAGGACACTCTTAAGTGCTGTACACGTACGTAAGGTGCTTTTACACGCGCTACTTCCGACAAGAAATATTTCTATATTCTAGGTACTAAAGTTGTGGTTGGTTTGTTGATATGGAGCTTGTCCTTCAAGTTGCCTCATAAGGAGTAGACAGTATCTACTTCTTGGCATCATTAAACCTCGAATTTAGAACCCTATGCCACCGTTGGCTATGGGTGACGAGTTGATCAAATTCTGGTACAAGTAAGTTATAGTTATAGGACATACCACAGCACAGTTTTTAGCCACTAAGGAAATATGGCTCATCGCTACCGCGGGTCAATTGGCGCCCAACGCAGGTTTTTTTTTCGGAGGAATACCTACTGATCATTGGTGTATAACTTTAAGGTCCTCGGTACCTTAGTCTACATCCGGTAAATGGGCTGCCAGCGAAATCGCCAGCTAACTTAAGCCGCGTTGGTCAATTGTGACTAACTTACTTCTTACTTATCAGGCAGACGAACCATGAAGGGTCTGAGCCTGAGCAATTGCTGCCTTCCATCGGTGACGGTCCTGGGCACGCTGCTTCCAGTCATCAATGCCAAGCTGTCTTACATCCGCTATAACTTAGTCTTTGTACCGGAGGTTCGGTCTTGCTCTCCTTCTCAAACCAGGAGGCTCGGATTCGAAGCCTCTCTTTGCTGGAGCGTTGTTTTCCATTCGCTCGATGTGACCGAGCCAGTGTAGTCGACGGATTTTTGCCTTCCGGAATACATCGACACAGCTGGTGAAGTTCGCGCTTGTGTCTTCTCCTCCATTCGCCTCCCTCGCAGACGAGACCGAATAGCCGACGTACATTTTTTCTTTCGAAGGCACCAAGCGTCAGCTCTGCAGTTTTGCTTAGCGTTCAGCTTGCAGCTCCATAAAGCAAGACTGGCCAAATAAGAGTCTTGGAGAGCATGATTTTGATCATTCGAGTCACGAGTCAGTTGTTTCGACAGACCGAAGTAACATCGGTTGCCAAGGGTGGTTCTACGGCGTGCTGTCGTTTGTGGAGTTAACGTTTGCCCCGAGGTAGACAAACTCCTTTAGTGCCTCAAAATTGTAACTGTCGATTGAGATATTTTGTCCTAGGTGGTGTGTGATTGCACATATTTCGCATCTTCTTCAGTTGATGATTTACATCATCTTCCACTGCGTAACGTTGTATAACATACTGCCTTTCGTGTTGATCTTGCACCATCCTCTCTAGTACCAAATTGAAGAAATCGCACGACGGCGCATCTCCTTTCCAAAATCCGCCCTCGAGCCGAACTGCACCGTGCGTCGCCTATCTGTTAGCGTGTTGCGACACAACCGGTTCAATTTTGCCGGGATCTCGAATTCTGTGATTAATTCGATTAATCCCTTGCGATGATTGCTGTCGTATGCGGCTTTGAAATCGATAAAAAAGTGGAAGGTATCGAAACACGCTAGTCTTCTCCAGGATTTGCCGGGCCGGAAGCCGCACTGGTACGTGCCGATTTCTCAGTGGGGCCTTGGAGCGGATATTCCAGTCGTCGGGCATGCTTTCGTCCTCGGCAGATGATCTGATGCTCGCTCTCTACCAGAACATTGCCACCAGCTTTGAAGAGATCCGATGGACGACCATCTGACCCTGAGGCTTTGTTGTTCTTCAGCCTCTGCATGGCTGTGCCGACTTAATCAAAGTCTGTAGTAGTAGGTCAAAAATATGCCTGCAGAACCGCTGATCTGTTGCCAACGAAACATCTTACATGTTTTGGCTACACATGCCAAGAGGGTACACGAGAGCTTCAGCAGGCAATCAATTGCGCTTGCTTGTAACCTACGGCCGAACTAATGATGCGATCCTTGAACAATTTTGATTAAACTGCAATAACGTAGCAGCAGTGACTGATAACAGTTCGAAGTTCCTAAAACTTTGGGAGAATTTGGATTAGACATACTTCTTTTTTGAAAAGTAGAAAGAAGTAAAAATGTTACAGTGACAGCGCAGAAGAAAACAAAATGGAAATATCTCAGTTATAGATTGATTTCTTGGCAAATTCGTTGCAAAGCATATTAAATGTTCAAGACGTATTGAATTTAATCGCTTTCAAGGACTTCAAGCGCATCTTGCGTGAACAAAGTTTACAAGTACCAAGGAACTGTACCCGTACTCAAAGTCCTGGAAGTGCAAGGAATTCTAAGCCGATTCCATAATTGTAAACAGTTTGCTGTAAGTCTGCTGTACAACTTATCCCCTTACTTGGCCCAATTTATTAGGTAGACAACGCGTAGCTCTAGGTAATCTAAAGGAATCCAACAAGTAGCCGACATTTTTACCAACATTCAAGTTTGCAAATCGACATTGCAGTAGATAACTTTTTTTGAAGACGAACATTTTACTTCGGCGGTCAATCTGTTTTGCGACATTTTTTAATTATGGAATGATCAGTAAAATCTATAAAGACATATCGACGCCTCCCAAGGGAAAATGTATGCAGAGAATGCAAGAAACACAGTCTTACAAATAATTTACATTTATGAACACAATTGATGCCAAACAGCTGCAGTAGTCTATTAGTCATTTATGAACGCAAGCTCCAAACTAGAAATAATGGAGTAAAGTCATTACTCATTTATTTCTTTCATTCCCATCAGCCATATCACACAATCCATTCGTACAATTCGAATAACGAAAAAGTGCTATCACAAGATCCGGATAGAATTACAAACAGCGACGTCAAAAAACACTTCATTCGTATTTAGTTATCGTATTAACGAAAATTGTAGCAGATTGTTCATTAAGATTCTACTACGAATTCATTCTGCGTGGTAGATTTTTTGAAGCTCCTCGCCCATTTTCGATTAACAGGGATAGGGATGAATAATGAACCCGGCAGTACTTGTACTCACATCATCAGATACATTAACGGCTGGATGGAGCAGTTGGTTGGTTATAGGGGGTCTCAGGCTTCAATTACAGTGAAGGCAAAGTTAATCACCCTTATCGTGGAAAACGCAGGACGGAACGTTTCACTAAAATTCACAACAATGAATCATTGAATACGTTCGAAGTGAATTGTTCACTTGTCGGTAAGGTGAATGCTTTTTTAGGCAATCGTGGAAAACGTTCGAATTAAAACATCCCGTACAAACTTTGACATTTCTCAAACGCAGACAATTCATGGCGTATCTGAGTGTTTGTTGTGAGGAAGACAGTAAGAATGACTTCAAGCTCGCATCGAAGATAACCAAACGATATAAAAATGTTGGAGCAAGTTTTTACAAATTTACGAAAAACTCATTAACATTATATACGAATAAAATTTTGAATTTGAATTTTTTTGTTTTAAAAAACTCACAACATGTCTTGTTGTTCGCCTTTTTCTGTTAGAAGCTACTTAATAATAATATATATATATATTAATATGGGAGGCACTACAGCCCGTAAGGGACCAGGGCCTAGCTTCTCAGCAACCACTCGTGTTGTGCGTGCTATTGTTCTCACACGAGTGGAAGGGACCTACAGTTTTATGCCGACTCCGAACGGCCTAGTTTGATAAGCTTTTTCTAGACAGAAAATACTCTTTGATCATTTTCAGTGACTCGAAAGAGGTGGGGCCGTAAACATTATTTTTGTCGCACAGAGCAGGAATCCAACCTACGAAGTCGACGCACATACCTACCTCGCCACGGGTTAGAAGCTACCTAGTATTATCAAATAACGTTCAAGTATAAGCTACACGACACCACATCCGAGGCTGATCGACTTTGCTGCGGGACCGGACCACCACCTTGTAGTAGCCAAGGTAAGGTTGGGGATATCCCGAACACCGCCAAGACAAAGAAATACTGTGAGGAAGCTCAACGTCGGCCGGCTACAATCGCAAGAGATTGCCAAATCCTTTTCCGATCGTGTCTCCCTCAACCTCTTAAGAAATCCTACGCCGCCAACATCAAGTATTGAAGACCGGTGGCAGCATTGCCAAAAAGCCATCAGAGATGCCGCCTCCGATGTGCTGGGTTTCAATCCGCCACCACAACGAAACCCCTGGTTTGACAATGAGGCAGGCGAATGCAGCCAAGCAAGAAGCATACAAAGCGGCACTGCAAAGAAGGATAAGAGCTGCTCGGGAGCTCTACGAGCAGAAGAGGAGAGACAAACACCGGCTTCTCAGGAGAAAAAAGAAGGAGCATGAGAAGCGCGCGATCGGCAGAATAGAAGGATATTACTGCAGGAATGAGGTAAGGAAGTTTTACCAAAGGGTAAAGTCAACCAGTCAAGGTTATAAACTCCGAACCGAAGCCTGTAAGGATGAACAAGGGAACATCGTTGTAGAGTCACAGTCGATGCGGAGAATATGGAGAAACCATTTCTGCAGACTATATAACGGTGACGAAGAACCAAATTCCGCTGTCAGGCAGAACGAACCATTCAACCCCAATGAAAGGGACGATGAAGATCAACAATTCCGTCCACCCGACCCGGATGAAGTGAGGATTGCTATATCTAAACTGAAATCCAACAAGGCTGCTGGAGCTGACGGCCTACCCGCCGAGCTTTTTAAAGTCGCAGGCAATGATTGATTTGGTAAGGAGCATGCACCAACTCATCTGTAAAATATGGTCGGAGGAAAACATTCCCGATGAATGGAACCTCAGCATTGTTTGCCCGATCCACAAGAAATGAGACCCCTTTGACTGCGCCAACTATCGGGGGATAAGTCTCCTTAACATCGCCTATAAGATATTATCTGCCGTACTGTGTGAACGCCTAAAGCCATTCGTCAACAACTTGGTCTGTCCATACCAGTGTGGCTTTAGGCCAGGAAAATCCACCATCGCCCAAATATTCACACTTCGAGAAAACACCACCTGTTCATCGATTTTAAGGCCGCGTATGATAGCATTCATAGAGACGAGCTATGCAGAGCAATGTCTAGTTTTGGCATCCCTACCAAACTCGTCCGTTTGTGTAGGATGACGATGGAGAATGCACGCTGCTCCATCAAGGTCGGAAAAGACCTAACCGAGGCCTTTGATGTCAAAAAAGGATGCAGACAAGGCGACGCGCTGTCATGCGAATTTTTCAACATCGTTCTTGAAAGAATTGTTCAAAACTCGAACGCCAACACCAAAGGAACAATCTTTCAAAAGTCCGTCCAACGGAAGAACGCAGCGTGATGCCAATGGCGCTTTTGTGAGTATTGCAACGGAGGCCGCGAAGATGGGCTTAGCGGTAAACCAGGGTAAGACCAAATTTATGCTGTCAACGAGAAAGGAGACCCAACACCGACGTCTCGGTCAGAACGTCACGGCAGACAGATATAACTTCGAGGTAGTCAAAAACTTTTCTACCTAGGAACCGCTATCAACTCAGACAACGACACCAGCGCTGAAATCAAACGAAGAATAACTCTTGCCAATCGGTGCTTCTTTGGGCTAAGAAAGCAATTGGTAAACAAAGCCCTCTCTCGAACAACCAAGGTAACGCTTTACAAGACCTTAATCGTCCCAGTCCTGCTATATGGCGCGGAGGCATGGACTCTGTCAAAAGCGGATGAAGCAGCCCTTGGTTGCTTCGAGAGGAAAATTCTTCGGGTGATTTTCGGTCCCGTCTGCGTAGATGGTGAGTGGAGGAGGAGATACAACGACGAACTATACGGGCTGTTCAGCGACATCGACTTAGCCAGAAGAGTGAAGATCCAACGATTGAGGTGGCTAGGTCATGAGCGGTCGGATGGAAACCAATGTTCCGGCCCGAAAAGTCTTCGAATCCACCCCCGAGGGACGGCGCAGTAGAGAAAGACCGCGACTCAGGTTGCGCACGCAAGTGGAAAGGGACCTCAACCAACTTGGAGTGCGAAATTGGAGACAGCTGGCTAAGGATCGTGCCAGCTGGAGAGGATTGTTGACCGCGACCCAGCTTCACGCCGGACTTTAGCGCCACAAGGAGAAGAAGAACGTACAAACATTCATTTTCTTACGGCCCAGTGCATCCATACCCCATTGACGTACCATATGGTACTACTGTACTGTGCGTTCACTTCCATTATCTCTGATCAATCGGATCAAGGTCTTAACCACACTTAACTGTGAAACTGGGCATCTGTCATCTGCCAACTGTCAACAATACAACAACTCGTCACAAAACAACCACACCTCGGTATTTGTTCAAAAAAACTGCCCTGTATTTCTTGTAAGACACAATATCTCTATACAGTTACATAATTCTTTTCATTTATAATATATATATATATATGCTCACTTAAACATTATCACACAAGTGTGTTGTGTGTCACCCATTGGCTTGTATACATCCATAAAGTATTAGTAAATTATTTTCTTGACATTTCAACGATTTGACTAGTTTTTTTCCTTCCTTATTAATTCATTTGCATTAGTAAAGTAAGTATAAGTTTTTGCTTTTATCTTGGGTTAACAATAAACAATTGATAAATTGAATGTGGGGAATTGCATATTTTGCATCTGTACACTGCTCCGTAAATTGCGTGTGCTCGCGTGTGTGTGTGGGGGGGAGGGATATCGGTACATTTCTTATATATTCTCTAACAATCTAGTGTATAAATACATTTCTTTTTTTAACTCTTATTAACTATTTTCTAGGGTCTTATCTTTTTTCTTATTTCCAGTTGCTTAATTTCCTCTAAACAGGTTGACACATGTCATCTTCTGGTTGAATACAAAAAAAAAAATATCTCTATATATATGTTTGTAACTGTATATAACTGTAAACCGTAAGTTTATTCATTTTGTGATATATTTAGTTTGAGTATTTGGGTTTTCATTTGAAAGTCATATTTTCAAAGCGAAATAAAAAAAACTAAAACAAGACATTTATACATAGATTATAAATAAAACAGATTAAAGATAAGAATGAAAATAAAAACATCGAATTCAATGTTTTGTATGTACAAACAGTTGCGTCGAAATAACTTAAGCATAGATTGATCTCAATAAAGAGGGGATCTATTAGTGGCGGCTGTCAAAAGTGACAGTCGTCATATTGGTCCTCGTTTTGTGTACTGCTGCCGTCCGGTTCGTCTTTGTGTTGCTGGTTGTACGGGTGATGGTTGCGGACAAAAGTCCAAAGTAAATGCGACATTTTGAGACTTGAATTGCCGTTTTGCGGCACAGCAGACTGTTGTCGTCTAGTGATGTGTGGGGGGAGCGTATGATCATACTTTGCTCTCGGGACCGTCAGCGACGTGGCGGAAGGCCAGTTTGATTCGTGACAGATAGTGCGAGCAGATGTGCCCGTAGCTCTTGTTGTACCATTCCGGTGTCTTGCCCCTGCAAAGGAAAGTTGGTCAGCGAACGGGTTGGGTGGATATTCGAGAGCGAACTTACTTGATATCGACCCTGGCCAGGTGCATGACTCTCGATCGTCCACTGCCACATGGCTCGATGAGGTACCTCGAGGCCAGCACGACGCCGCGGATGCTGCCGAATATCGGCTTGGCCTTGGGATGTTCAATCGACGTCTCCACTATGACGCATGCTCCGCGGGGCAGATCCGTTTGCCATGACCTAAATGGGAAGACAGTTATGTAAGATGTAAGTAAATATCTAAGGTGGATAGGCAACACGAATTTTCCCTACCTTAGCACGCAAAAGTCCGTGCACATTTGGCCGTCGAAGACGTACTGGAATATCTCGGTTCGTTCGTCTAGCTTCTCGATTGTCTGGCTCTGCAGGAGGTTAATGTCCCACGACGCCCGATGCTTGAGCACATAGTCCAAGACATCCTTGGGTGGGCCCTCAACCTCGGTTATGCACCGCCACAGTCGCAGCGGATGGCCGTCGCCTACCTTCTTGTATGCAATGTCGACGTTTGGGTCCAGCGACGTGATAGTGAACCAACCTCTGGATCTGAAACGAAGCAAATACGGTCACACATGAGATTCGAATTCCCCACCAACTGGAGGCTATTTACTTCTCTCGGCCCTCCTTGATGGTTGCGCTCGTGCACTCGTACAGATAGCCACGCCAGTTGTGGAACTGCATTCCCTCGCCCAATGCCTCGAGCGGCACGGGCCGGGACTCCTCCATGTAGCCAAAGTTGCATTTGGATATCCTCTCGCGCGACGCCGTAAATATCTGTCGGTAGTTGTCAATCATGAAGGACAGGCACTCGTGGGACGCCTTGGCTTCGGACAGCTCCTTGACGTCTGGAACGCCGGTGGTTTTACGCCGACGCGGCGACGCTGACACCGACGAGGAGCCGGTCGATATGCTCGTATGGAACAGAGACGGTGCGAGGCACACTGCCAGATTGTTGGCAGTCATCTGATTGTACTGCGAGTTGTCGGCCACCAGAGTGAGAAACTCCAGAAGTGCGTAGAGGATCTCGCGGTTCTCGTCGGGCAGCAGGAGCACGGCACACTGCACTGCGTCTAGGCGGACGTCTGGGGGCAGATCTGAAAAGGGGGGGCGAACATGTCATTATTGCCTGCGCGCATCTTTGGCTGTGGAAAACTCACGTTGGAAAATCGCCGCGAAAGTCTCGGACATCTTGGTGGTCAGCAGGGACTCTGGCAGGTCCCGGAAATACTGTTTCAACATGTCGGCCACGTCGTACGCCTGTTGGGTGTCGAAGACGTCCATACACTCCGCTGAGGAGTCGGCCAACTCAATGCGCTCCTTCAGCTTGAATATCCTGGACTTCACGCCGGACTTGCGGAACAGTCCGATTTGATCGAGGGCGTTCAGCTGCAGCCACCTGAAGGCCGACCTCACGGCCACCGGGAGTGTCTGGCCAGTGCGTTGCAGAATGAGCAGCAGCGGCACGCCGAAGACCTTCTTGTCCTTGTAGTCCGGCATCTTGATCTTCTTGATGAACTTGGGCAGCTCCCAGTTCCAGCCGGAGCGGTGGGTTGGGCAGTATCGCTCCATGTATCCGGTCAGTATGGCCAGAGCTAGCTTCCGAATGATCTGCAGCTGACCGCAGGACATCGCCGCGAAAGGAGTGCCCTCAGTCTTCTCCACTTCCGGCTTGCGAGCGACACACTTTTTGAAAATCATGTGCGGGCGCTCCTCCTCTTGGAAGCTGTGCCACCGAACAACCGGGCTTTTGCTGAAATGAGACAAGCACTCGGTCACACTCTGGCCTGCTGCCGTCGGGTCTGGGCCGACTTACCTGACTTTGATGTTCTCCGTGTCGCTCTCGGAGTTCTTGTGATCCTTGCGGACCGTGGAACGAGTTCGAAAACTGGCCGATCGGAAGCCTTCGCGCTTCTTCGGATCCTTGCCGAGATTCAATGACCCACCGCGAGTGAGTTTCTTCACCTTCATCTGAGCGGGGGAAAGAGGATTAAGAATGGCTGACGCTGAATGCAGGAGGACACACTTACCCCTGTGGTGGTGGAGCTTCCGTCCTTGAAGACGAACTTTCTACCCTGATGGCACTCAGAGTCGGAATGTGCACCAATGTCGTCGACCTTTCCGGTTCGCTGCAAGAATCGTCGCGATTTCGATGGCGCCTTGCGCAGGGACAGCGTTAGCTTTCCGCCGCCAGTCGACGAGGACTCCTGACTGTCGCTGTAGTAGGAGGACGAGTCGTCTGACTTGCCCTCCTTCAGATGTGGCATCGGCGACGTCGCAAAGAAGTGCAGTGGACTGGTGCGCATCGATCTCGGCGTCGTCGGTGTCCTCTTCGGGCTGCTCATCCGGTTGGGACTGAGGAAATTCTCGCTCTGTGACGGCACCTTCAGCTCATGCTGCCCGGGATGATGGAACAGCGGACTCTTGGGATAGATGTGCATTGGACTGACAGCCGATGGTGACGGTGGTGTCGAGTACACGGCGTCGGGCTTGCGAAGCCCACGCTGTCCCAGCTGGGACAGATCCAGCGCCTGTGGTCCACTGATGACGATTCCCTCGCGATTTTGACGTTTCCTTCGACGGGACTTAATCGATTCAACCCGGCGAAGGAGAGCCTTGGCGCCATCTTTTAACCGCTCGCTGCCGGTTCGGCGGAGACGCACAGCGGAGGAGTCCGAGTCATTGTTCACCGCCTCGCTTTGTTCGTGGGTGAGTGAGAGATTGAGAGCAGCACCGGATATGTCATAGGTATCGTCATCCTCGAATCGATCCGGGCTGGATTCCTTCGAGGAGCTTTCGGTTTTGTCTTGACTTAGCTTTGTGGGCAGTTCTAGACCCATTTCGCCGATGCGCGACCAACGTCGGATGTGCGGTTGGAATGTCCAGTTTTCACTTAGGGCACAGTTTTCATCGTCGGAATCTTCTTTCTGTAAAGAGTGAATTTGGAGGCATTAGGCTGGGGCTGGGGAAAAGCTCGACTTTATAACATTTGTTATTCATAGTCATCTTGTAGTAGGCTATAAACTTAAAGTCGACTTTAAATTTAAAACGAGTCGAACGTGATTTTAAGAAAATAAAGTTGGCTCTAAATCGATTTTCAGATTCGATTACTTAAAGTTGCTTGCTTTCCGAAGGATCGACATTTGGACATATTTGAAGATTTTGAATTAATTTCACGGCCAAAAATATACAAACAGCGATCGAATCCATTGAAGAGCTAGAGGATGAAGAATTTTATTCGCGGTACAGGCTCGATAAAATTACGGTTCAATTTTCGAATGAAGTGCTGGATGTGCAAGAAACGCGAACGAATCGTGGACTGCCGACTCCAACAGATCTACAGCTGCTGGTAGCATTGGATTTTTTTGGGAGAAATGTCCACCAGTGTGATGTTGGTAAAAATTACTAACAAGTGAACTGGTAGCTTTTTGTTGGCATGTACCACTGGACGTTTGTACTGTCAGGAGTCTTGCATGGAATTTCCCAACCAACAGTGGGCAGAATTATACAAAAATTCAAAACGGATCGCATTATTGCTTCCTCTTTTCACAGCCGTTCACAGCGGCAGAGTTAAATGAAACGTGTGTAAATTAAACGCTCGACTAAGGTTGTGCGCCTGGGTTAATATAATATAATATGGGTGGCGCAACAGCCCGTAGGGAGACAGGGCCTAGCTTCTCAGCAACCACTCGTGTTGTGCGTGCTATTGTTCTCTCAAGAGTGGAAGGGACCTACAGTTTTACGCCGACTTCGAATGGCCAAGTTTGAGAAGCTTTCTCTAGACAGGAAATACTCTTTCAGCATTGTCAGTGACTCGAAAGAGGTGGGGTCGTGAACATTATTTGTGTCGCTCAGAACTCAGAGCAGGTTGGGGTCGACGCACATACCCACAACGCCACGGGCCACCACACCTGGGTTATTAATGCATGATTATTGATATCGTTGCAAGGTGCCGTGGTTCCAAGCACGACTCTAGCATATGGAATAGTTTAATTTTAAAATATAAACTGGAATCAACTGTAAACAGTCATCAACGCTTTTTTGCTTGGTGATGCAGGCTGGAAGTACCCACTCCCAGCCAGCAACAACCACACTCTGAAAATATCAACGAACTTGTTGAAATAAATGGAAGAGCATTCAGAAACGAGTTCATACATTTTATTTTCAAAAATACTTGAAAGTAGTAGATTGCTCGTGAAATATTTTAACATTTCGGTTTGTTCGATAAAATCACTTTACAATAAGGCTCTTAAGCAGATACTAGATATGCACAGGCATAAATATTTCTATGTATACCGAAAAGTTAAAGTCGGCTTTTTGATTTAAGGCCCATTCATATGAGCGGCGAACTGCGGACGCGATCTTTCAGAAACAACCCTTTTCCAGCAAATATAAACAAAAAGTTCAACTTCTTGGTATGCAAAAAGATTGTAACTGAATTATCGAGTTTTTTCATAAACAAAAATTCCAATAAAAGTTAGTTTAAGTATCCTAATTAATGATTTGAAAGTTTTTCTCCGCGAATCAATCATTCCCTCCGCGAACTGTCAAACTGAATTCGTGATACACAAACGCAATCCAAAGACGAAAACGCGATCCACAAACTCACGAACGAAAAATTCGCAGTGAAGTGTCAGTTTACATTCGTAGTTCTCTGCGAATGAAAAAGCTCCATATGAATAAAACGTCAATGTTTGCGAAGTTCGCAATTCGCGGCGACCTCATATGAATGGGCCTTTAGAGTCGGCAATAACTAAAGTCGACTTTAGGCGCTATTAATGAGCTGACTATGAATTTGCGCCAGTGTTTGTAACTATTTTACAGAATTGATATGGAAAGACATAAAAGTTCACAAAAAAGCTCTTTCAAAAAATGTCAGAAGAGGGAATTTTCCGATTCCTTTTCCAAAATTTGCTTTGTTTGGATCACAATGTCTTTTTTCGTAACCGCTTTTCATATCACTTCGGGCGAAGGCTTCTTGAGCTTTTACTCTTTCACTTACCTGTGGAGTATGAGACTTATGACTACTATCCAATCGCATATTGGCACATCGGTTTAATATACACAGGCGCCGATACAATGACTGCAATGGATCGTTCTCCAGATTTGTGTGGTCTTTGGCTACATTCGTCAGATCGATTGGAAACTGATGATCTGAAATGAACAAAAGAAAAAAAAATCAGTTAGTTGACAAGGCAGAAGAAGAGGTAAGTTTCCATGGTGTCATGCCACGTGACACTGGACGGGTCTTCAAACAAGCATCTGTGTGTCACGAGGGTCACAAGTACAATATTTACCGAGAATTAAGACAGAAGTTATGTTTGCACATGCACTCTCGTCGAATTGACGTAGTGCGCCAAAGGGAGATGCGGTCGGGTGTTGTTAGCGCGATGTGAAAGTGTCTGCCAACTTACGGAAGTGAAGAGCTATTTGTTTAGTTTTTTTTTGTGGATTCACTTGAGTCGTGAGGAACCGACAGATGAAGTGGATGGGATTGCACCCGATTGACGTGAGTTGAGAGATGGTCAGATGGGAAATTTCACTTCGGATGTCAATGTTTAAGAAACCAGATTGGCACATGTCAAGTTGGCGGGTTGAGTGCCCAAATGCGAGCTTTTTGACAGCACCCGAATCTGATATTCATTTTGATCGCGTTCAGAACGCATTGCCAAAATGAACAACCCTCAGATCATGACTTTATTCCTTGCTATAACCAAAGATTCTCTTAACAAACGACAGCGCTTCGATCACTTGAAACTCGACTTGCCAGAGATGTACGCTCCATTATGTCACACGATGAGCACATGTGGTGATGACAAGCCAGCAGCAATTCACACAGAGTGTAGGTGTAGCAAAATGTGAGGTAATAAACTCTAAAATATGTGCCCCAAGGCTCGGCATTAATTTCACGTACATTCGCGTAACTGATTTAAATCCTTAACAATCCAACGAACACGAAACTTTCGCACAACAGTGGCCCAGAATGAAGTTATTTTCGTTATCCATAGCTGGAGCCAACCCAAAATAGGATACCGACATCCCTATCGAATTGCAACCCTTCTGTGGCCACCTGACGAGGGGGGTTAATTGAATTTTCAGTTAAAAATACCCGACCGACCTGTGAGCGAGTTTTGTAGTTCGGTTGTTTGTTTCGAATGAAAGGATAAAAATATCAGCAGAGGCAAATACACTCATTTATAGCGGCACGTTGCTGGCCGTTCTGATGTGGGGCATGGGGTTATGACCTTTATGCGAAGGCGTCAGCGACAAGAAATATCTTTACAGAACTAAGAACTTTACAGTTTTTCTTTGGATTTGTTGGGAAAATTGAAATTTTGTGGTTATTTCGGAACTTGATCCAAAATAAATGAATTAATTTTGTTTCAAGTTACCCGGTTCCTGGTGATGTTTTGGGAAGTTGGGGTGATCATAGCTCTTAAGATTAAGGAGAATTGTCGAAGGAGTTTGTGGTTGATGATGCATGATGATGTTTTCTTCTGTTGGTTAGTACTTAGCCGTAGTTACTGAGCTTAGCCAGAGGCACTTAAACTGAAAAACCAACCACAGGAAAAGAAATTCAAGGACTTTTTGCATTTCTAAGGAGGACCTGGTTAACTGCTTCCCAATTCAAAGAGACTCGCTCTTGAAAGGTGAGCAGAACGCACGCTATTCTTATTGACTTTCACAAATTCTCCATCGTGAGTTATATTTTGTTTGTCTCCAAGGAAGACGAAGGAATGTTAAGACATAATCTTTACGATATATGCATTGTTCTGAACTGCATATTACGGAGCCATTTGAGGAATTTTCAAAAGGAAACTCAATGTTGGGTAGCTGCCCGCTAATCGGCTCTCCACTGTAATAGTATGGATGGCGCCACAACCCGCTTCTACGACAATCACAATGCGGGATCAAATTTTTCTTACAATTTTATGTCGAGACACTTTAGATTCAAGTGCATTCCGTGCGGGCCCCACGTGGCTTGGTTGGCAGCTTCCAAATCTTAAGAAACTCCTGTAAACTTCATCTTGCTGACTTCGAAAAACAAGAATGTTCATTTTATTCCGAGGAAGGCGAAGTTAGAAACATATTAGACGAGCCTTTACGAGCTCTCTAATAATGTATCGGCACCGCGAATCAATTGCATTTTGTGGATCCATTTCCAGAATATCTCCCTGGTTTGGACAAGAAATTCCAGCATCGGCTGAAGAAGTCAGTCAGTCAGAAAGTCGTAGTCAAAATAAACTGAGAAACACGTCAGTACGCAAAGAACTCAATGTTGTAGATGCTTCTTCGAACGAGTCGGACTAAGTTTCAAACGTTTGAACAAGTGGCACGAATGGACACGACTTCCGATGCGTGGCAAAAACTCGCCCAATTTCGCCTGGACATAGAAATGGAATGAGAGAGAGTTGAGAGTTGAATGAGTTAGAGTCGATGGCGGAGGATCGAGTGACCTGGGAATCTCTAGTGCGTGCTTTCATCTGAGTCCGAAGATGGTGATGAATGCACTGTTCGCAATTTAAGGCTAGTGACTGAAGATGATCGGCAAGAGCGTGGTGATCTTAGGTAAAGTCATGCAATCTGATTGAGATGAGCACAGGAAACATTAGTAGTACATTATTTGTAACCGAAGAACCGGACTGTAACAAGGAATCTGAGTACGAACGGAGAAAAAGAACTATTTGAGATCTTATTCCACAGTTGAATTTCGACAACTCGAAATTCAAGTAGCCTTACAAACAAAAACAAAATAAAGAATAATTGTCGATTTGGAAAAAAATGACAAAACCACAATTAAGTAAGTTACTGAGCAACTGACTACTGATTTAAGTTTACAGCGTTTTTGCTGGAAGCCCGACTGAGAAATCACTTGGAAATAACATACGATCCAAGAAAAACACACAGGTTTTGTTCGACTTATAAATCTTGTATTGTGGGGCTAAGCAATCGGTTCAAATTATCGAGAGTCGACTGTATGCCCAATTCTCGAGTTAATAGAAATTCAACGAACATTAGCGAGAAAAGAGACTCGTAGCGACAGAGTGTAAGTTTTGTCTTGAGGCAATGGAAGCATTCACATGAACAAACGAACCGGACAGTCCATCTGTGTACCGCAGAATACACTTAGTACAAATCACAATAATGAAACACAATAGTGCGGCAGTGCGTTCGACTTCAGTGTTACGGAGGGGTGCGTTGACGCACTGCGTTAATCAGCTGTTCCCTCTCTCTCTCTCAAATACCAGATGTAAAATGTTGTGTCAGCTGTTTCGTCTGTGAATTGTCATTTCAAAAAATATTTTGCTCAAACAATTGTAATTTAAGGACTTAATGGCGGAAAATGAATTCTAATAAAGCTAAAAAATTTGCAACAAATTATGTATCAATCAGAGAGAAGGTCGTGAGTTCGTGAGCTGAAGCTTTGAAACATACAAATGGATTCTACTCTAAAATATTTTTTTATATTTTCTTTCGAAACTTCCCCCTTAAGGCCCAAGCCCATAGAATCCGGTGCGTGCGTTGCAGTTGACATCCACAAAAATCGTATTTGCCGGACTGCAAAGAGGTGCCAAATGAAATACGTGCGTTGCGTCCGAAATATGTATACATACATCCAATCTCACATGACCATGAGACTAAAATGATACAAACATGTGAGAATAAACTGTCAAACGGACGAAAAGTTAAAAGTTCGCCAACTTCATGCATTCTGATGTATTCCACATATAGCCCACACTCGTTGTCTCGCTTACCTCTTATTAGCTCTTATGAGTTGTCATTTTGACAAGACGCAACGCACGCACCGGATTCTTTGGGTTTGGGCCTTTAGTCCGAATTCAATTTGATTTTTTCGTTAAAACATAGTCAGCTGTTCATCAACGCACCAATCTGTCAACATGTTCAATAATGACATGCGATGGTCTTACGTGTTACGTTGCTCTCACCGCTCTCATTTTGTACTTAGCGCAGTATTCTGTGCATGGCCATTGAATTGTGTGCGTTGAAAGCCAACGCAACGCACCACCGCACTATTGTGTTTCAGGCATAAGTATGGTGGATTATGTTCAAATTCCACAATTCCATTGCCACTCCACAATCCACGATTCCACCACAAGCCCGGGAATAATAAACACATTTTTTTAGACGTAAGATATATTTCAGGAATTGGAATTTTAAAAACAACTTTCCGAAAAATTGCTCGTAAAGGCAGTTTGTAAAAAGAAAATTGTTTATAATTTCATAGTACGTTAATTCTGGTATTATGAGCATAAAATCAATTTTACTATTTTTATACGGAATTCAATTCAATTTGTCTCTATCTTCAGAAAATGGTAAGCTAGTGACGTCAAGCAGCTTTGACTTAAGTGAACATATTAGCTTGTATTCTGTGTATCATGCCGGATAGTCATGTCGCATGAAGCCTCGAAACGACGGTTAATTTCTGATTTTTGTTTTTAAATAGCTGTTTTTGGGAGTATTTTACTCCTTTCCCACCTGGTGGTACGAATAATGTTTGTCTTAAAAATTTGGTATGTTCCTGTTCTTCAGTTATTTAGAAGCACAAAAATATACGAAATTAAAACTGTTTTCAACGATATCAAGAGAAAAGAAAAGTCAGATTTGTGAACTTCAGGATTCCATCAATACCAAAAAGGGCCTTAAATTCAAAAATGTGATCAGAATTAGGACATTCTGAATAGAATTTCTGAAATTTACATATTAAGGGGCGTGTCGGACATATGAAATTAATTTACGAAGAAATTCTTCGATTTCTTTTCTTTCTAAAATCTTGTCTTTTACAAGCGTTATTTAAAGTTATTGAAATTGACTTGAAAAATTACTCGAAAGACTTGAATGAATGACGGTATGTTGGATCGTGTGAACGCTAATCAGACCAGGTCTGTCTGGTATGTTTGTCCATGTGAACCGTGAACTGTCCTGGACATTTAGTTCGCACAGAGTCCCACAGTTATGAGTTTTATTCGTACGTAAGCTGTAAATTTCTGGTTCTAGTTTCGTAGTGAAAAATGTGTGCACCAATTCAAACAAAACCAGAGTATCCTTGCAATGTCCGCAGCTCGAATTGTGTGAATCCAGAGAATTGTGAAAATGGTTCGACTTGTGCCGCGAGTTGAACCAAGGCAGTGTACGAGCTCACATAAAACAAGCTCGAGGAATAAAAATGATCCCTTTACCTAATCGACTCGAATAGCAACAGAAACTACCCCTGAAGCAAACGACAGACTGGCTAACGATCGGGTGTATCCGAGAGGACATGCATAGCTGGGTACACGTAGCTGGGTGCAGTTTGATAAGTCTGTTCATTCATTTCAAGTATCCATTGGCAGACTACCATCACAGTCTGACACCCATCCACTTGGCACCCATTGAAAGTGGAAATTTGCACAAGTGATGTAATTCAAGTGGGAGATTTCTTTCAGTAAAAGGAATTTGTTGATTCCTTATGAAAAAGAGGGCACATTTATTTTACTAAAAGGACCTTCACTTTTATGTGGTTTATTTAGAAGAAAATTTCCAAAAAAAAGTTACTTAAAAATTTCCCACATTTAAAGGGAAATGTAGGCGGATCTTGAGTACAGTTGGGATATTCTCAATAGTGGGTGGATTTTTCTTTTTCTCGGCTTCCGTGTGGATGTGGACGAAAGTGTTGCCCGTCGTGAAGCAGAATGACTGGCAAAACACTCGTTTGGACTAAACAGCGAACTGAGTGGAGGACACGCCCAGTCGCAACCGAAAATGCTTCACTTTGTCTTCGCCAAGCACTGACCTGGGGAGCTTCCAATTCACAATCCAGATTCGCTCACTTTAAGGAATGGCGTTTGAAAGAATAAACTCAATGAACAGAAGCGGAAAATATTTTTCAAAACTTAAAATTCACTTCCTTCGATGCCATAACCACCACACAACACAAAAACTCCCCGCAAGGATTGTTCCAGAAGGAAACACCTCAGTCGAATCGCTGACGTGTAATAGTCGGTGACACAGAAACACTTACACTATCTCCTCTGACCCGACTTGGTGGCGATAATCGTTCGTTATTTTGTGCGTTTGCTCCTGTTGTCCTTTCAAGTCACATCTTCACGCACAAACCGAACGGGAGGGCGAAAAAATGAAAACAGAAAAACAGTAAGAAATTTAATCAACAAGTCAACACAAATTAGCACTGCACTCCTTTAAGCTATCCACTGCACTCAGGCGACGACAAAAGGCAGCAGCAGCATGCAAGCGAGAGAGATACGAGTACACCACCTCCTTGCGGATCGCTGTGTATCCGCATCGGCAGTATCGCCGCCGTATCTAAGTCAATTTGCATGTAGGAAATCTTGTTTCATAGCGCTAGTGCTCTCTGTGCGTTTCCTTGTATCGGCCAGCAGCGGCAGCAGGGAAGGCAACACGAAAGAGACTCAACACCCAGCATCGTTCTCGAGATGAATGACCTTATGGGGCGGGGAACGAGGTGTGTGCGTCGCGTTCTGCGTTGCGGGCCACTTGGCTTCCTTGCACTAGGACACCATGACGGGAATTCGGATTCCCCCCCTGTGCGATGGAAAAGGAAAGGGAAAAGGACTCGACGGTGCTGCCAATAAATTAAGCATTCAGGACGCGTTTAGCAATTTGAGAGCGATAATTTGCTAATCCTGCGGCGATCCGTTGAGCGAACCAACAATTTACCACTACCTCGGCGACCGAATGAAATGCAGGAAAAATCAGACGAAAAAAAAAAACAGAATTCAAAAAGAAACGGAATCAAACAACAAATTTATTGGATCCAGATCCGTCGGATCGAAAAGGGCGGGCCGGTTAGATGGGATATCAATATGAGGTAAAAATAGCCATTTCCACTTCCAGCGAAGAGAGTTGGGCAAGCAGTGGACTAGCGCTGCATGCATGAGGCCGAGGATGAGGATGGCGGCGGTAATAACTTCTCATATCTGGACGGATTCCGGATCGGGGCGGTCGCACGGGCCGCGGATTCGTTTGCATTTACGTCAGATTTTGGGCCATAGAATTCGGCCTGCAGCTCTGTGCCTGCAAAGGTGCGTAGATCGGGGAGACTGCAGCAGCAGACCCCGTGGGCAGACAGTGTGAAAGAGGTTGGCTGTCTGCTGCACCGGGCGCAGGCGGGACTCTCTAATCCACTTGACCGTGAAAATGATTCAAATTTTGCTGCGGTGGTCCGGACGAGATGAGGCTGGCCGGCCGATGTCCGAGTGAATATTTATTGATGATAACTCTTGGCCGGGCAATCCGATTATCTGTGACAGATTTAATTTTAATTTAAATTAGATGCGAGAGTGTGCTGCGAGTGGTTCAGCGGGCAATTGTTCTCTGTCAAACCGGTCACATACGCCGCTGGCCACTGAGGGGAGGTAGCCAGCAGTTGTTGGAGCCGCAGACTGGGTGATGGTTCAATGCAATAGCGCCGCGCCGCGACTCTATAATGGATTCCCATCGACACCTTGGGGATTCGCTTTGTTGTCAAGGCCAGCGAATGATCGAGTGCCTGTGGGGGGGCATTGAAATTGTCTTTTGATGCAGTCGCGGTGTTACTAAACGGAGGGCAGTTCAATTGTCGGCCTATTTTCAGGCGGGAATGAGGCGATCGTACGATCACCGATTTTGCTTGTCATTGAGTGTCGGCGTTTTCTCTCTTCTAGGAGAGGAGTTGAAGTGTGCATATTTGGGGCAAATTGTCACAGTGGATGCGACTAGTGTGCGATCTTTAGAGGTTTGCCAAGCGAACAGTTGAAGCGGAATGAGGAAGTGGTTCTATGAAGAAATTCCTGTTAGGTGCGTAGATCGGAAGGTGGAGTTAATCAAGAGATGGTGTTGCAATGTTTACCCATACCGAGACGATCCGATTCAGATTCTTATCGCACGACTGATCGCTGTAGTCTCAAATTTAGTCTAGCTCATGACTGATCACCGATCTGTCTAAATTTCACATTTAAGGGGAATAAGAAGGAACCGAAGATATGTGCGGTGGAAACCACTTGATATGTCATTACCTCTTCCTAGAGGCAAGGGTTTCTGTTTTCAGGGGCCAAACTGACGAGAAAATGCTTAAAAAAAAATGCCCTTGGACGGAAGAGAAACTAAGCGCATGCTTGTCTGAAGCAGTGCGTGAACAGGTAGACAACTAAGAGCATAGCGGTTTCAATCGAGGTCTTTTCTACCAAATTATGTATCAACCGGGCGGTTGGCGCGAAATCAATAAAATAAAGCCGAAATACCCAGGATCGGAGAAAACCTTGAAAAGTCGAACTGGGAATCGCCAGGCAGTCAACAGGTCAACACGATGTATTTTGCTTGTATTCGAGGTTACGTCCAGCTTGGCCTTGATGACTGGAACCAGCGTCCAAGACCGTCACCGATGGAAGGCAGCAATGTCTCAGGGACTCTTCATGGGTCGTCGGCCTGATAAGTAAATAAGTTGGGCTTATATTCGACGCCTCAATAGAAGATGAACGACCATAGGCAACGCCGTAAGGTGGTTAATTGGGTGCAGAAAATGTTGCCTGGGGATTTTGAAGGTTCTGTATCTTGGCCAGAGATCATTTTCTTGGACAACACCCAGCCTTAGACCAACAAAATTTGTGTTTTCATTGAAGGTTGGTAGCCTGTTTCGTTGGATATGGCATGCACCATTAGTTCTTGAAGGAGACACCGCTATCGTCACAGTCTCAGTATAGAGGGATGTAAGCCTACTTTCTCTGACCAGAGATCGCCAGCATCGGCATATCGTCATAAGACGTGCGTGCAGCTAGAGCGCTACATTATACGTTTACGATACAACACTCGAATTTGTAACGGAGAAATGAGGCAACTCACAGCGATTAATCGACGAAACGATCAGGAGGGCTACGTCACATCCTTTGTCTTTGTCCACAGCCCTTGATAAAAATAGGAGTGTCCACAGTGTGTCAAGACCCTTTTGCCGAAATTTAGAACCCTTTTTGAAGCTGATTGAAGCAGTACCGGCCAAGACAAGGCGGCTATTTGATTTACATGTGATATTCCATACACAGTGGCACGAATGCAGCTTCAAACAAATTTCCTTCTCCTGTCATTCTTATCTGAATCCATAAACACTCTTGAGTTAAGCCACATTTCCTCTTACAGGACACCAATCGAAGCCATCACGAAACAAGCGCCTTTTAATCTCCTTTGTCGAGGCCTCCGTTGGGGTCCTAGTTATCCTAGTAGGTAAAGACGAGTTTGTAGACGGCTTATCGTGGCCTTCAGAATGTTGAATGTTTAATGATCAGCTTAGTAGGCACTTCTTTTGGTGACATCCAGCGATTTTAGATGTTATTCTCGACTCTTGACTTTGGGCTTACATTGGGTTGTCGAGCCCTCTCTGGAAGGATCATGATGACATTTATAAAACCTTTACCATTCCAGCCCTGCCGAAGACGTGGACAATCTCAACTGAACCCTTCTACTTTCAATCTTTGCGATGATACCATTTGGAGAAAATGATTGAACCACTGGATGTGGACGGAGAACTATAAGCGACAACACAATAGAAGACCCCATGAAGGTGACGTGCGCCTCAAGAGGAGAGAAACTTGTTGCCGTTTGTACACTGTGGCGCAGAGGAACCAGAAGACGAGGTTTGACAGGAAGTGCTGCACTTAGTGGAATCCATTCGGAGAGAGCTGCTTCATTCCCTCGGAGGGGTTGGTTAACGGCCATCGCAAGTGACTTCACTATCAGACGTGGTTGTGTCCAAGCTCCCTCTTGATTCCCACCTCCGGGTCTTGTGGCAATAAACAAAGATGTGGCAGCAAATCAAATCACATCAGCTCTTCATGAATCCGTTTCAGCAACGACTTCCAACTAAACCGCGTCAGGAGTCATTGTCTTGTCGCCATCAAGGAAAACATTCCACAGCCGAGTTCAATGTCACATGGTGCCTGCAGAGTTTGTTGACCACTTGCACTCGTGCATCACGTCTGCACAGCGCTCGGTTCGAACGCACCATGGCACGCCACTTTCAATTGCGTCTCACGCGTCCACGCCGGGAATCTCATTTCATTTTCATTCCGCATCCCCAGGCACTACCGAAACCGAAACACAACACCAGTCGGACCCCGTCGCCGCCAAAAATCAGACAAAAGGCAAAAAACCAGAAAGAAAACAGCACCATCGATTGACGGTCCTTAATCTTTGCCCAAAGACCTTACACGCTTGTTAGCCCGAAAAGGAGAGTCCGCCACCAGCACGGCCGCAGCCGGGACATAATTCTCCGGATTGGCATTCGCAGGAGTCCTGCCTCCCGCGAGTAATTAATTCCTCTTAACATGGAACGTCATGCTTTTCAGGGTGAGGCCGGTGATAATGCGAGAGAGCCAACGTCGCGTCCTCCCCGCGCAGCAGCACACGGTAAGCCCGTGTTCGCTGTTCGTTAATCCGTGTGTCCCGGGGGCCCCCAAAAAGACCCAGAGGTACCACAATGTTGTGATTTATTAATTTGCCTACGTCTGCACGTCCCTCATGCGAGCTCCGAACACGAACGCTGCACACAAAGAGGGATCGGCACTTTATGTGACATAACTACCCGAGCCCCATACAGCGATGCGCGGCCAATGATCGCCTGAGGGAATTCCAGATTGATGGCGTGGATTAAGCAAATGATGTCTATCTGGGGCCCTGCGTGATCGCAGGTTCCTCGCATGCGACGGAGGCGATGATGACCTTGGGAGTGCAGCCGCCGCGTCGGCTGCAGCCCAGACTGGCGCATTCACCTCTTCATTCGGGCGGTGATGAATCTGTGGCTTAATTAGCCGCTGGAACCAGTCAGCAACCACATATGTTTGGGTTAACATTTCCTGAAGTGCACCGATGAGAAGGCGGTGGCCGGCCTCATGAGCCGCATCAATCCCCATCAGGGTTGCTGTGCCGCCGCCCCCTCTCTCTCGCGTTGTGATGGGGCGCAGCCCGACCTCTCGTGTGATGAGTTGGAATGCCCGCGCTGGGATCACATGATGAATAAGTCAATTAAAATGTTTGCCCTGGCCAGGTAGAGAGGCGGTCATTTGTTTTGCGCGGGCTTGCTGGCGGTGCCTTGGTGTGAAGAGTCGTCGCGGAGTATTTTTCTGCGCGTGAATAGATCGCGATTTGCGATTTGGCAGCGGTTGAAAAATTCGGATTCTTTCCAAGCGCGACGGAATTTGTCACGTTAATTGGTTGAGGAGTGGATAGGAAGCATGGCGGTTCGCAGGTTGGTGATTCGACGAGAGAGTGCTATCGTGGTTGGAACTTTGAGTGGAGATGTGACTGCATGTCCTTTGCGGAGCTTGACGTTTAGCTAGCGTCGTGGGTAGGAAAGGTTCATCTTCACAGCGTCTGATCATGTTCTCCCTCCGTTTATGTGCAAGGTCACGTCGATTATGAAAACTAAGGCAGTCAACCCCTCTAATTGCCCTTATTGGAGCTTGTCACGCAACCGAGTGAGATAATCCCACCGGCAGTCATTTTGAATGTTCCCTCACCCTCCATTCACCGCACTAATTGCACTCCACTACACGGCCGACCCGCCGAAATCGAATCTGATCCGCCCGCCGGTTTTAAACGCTGCCCGCCGGGCGCGGCGACATTCTCCAAATTATAATTACCACCGCCATCTACTCATGTTCCACAAGGTTCCACAGCAGCCAACGCGCTATTTATACGTCCGCAGACCTTTTCGATTGGGCTCGAACATTCGAAACGATTTGAAGGTCAAAGGACCTGCCGCTTTCACCCCGAAATTGTCACACGTGAGTGCGCATTCAAGAGCGGAGTGTAAACTTCATTAACATAGAACGCCCGGGACACGACGCTATGTCCTTTGGGGGCGGTGGCAGTGGCGCGGTATTGGACTTGCCAAGGTGACTCCCTGGAAAGTGAAAACTCAGCGCGCGGGATGATAGGCAATCAGTTCGGTCGCACCGAGGGCCTTATTAAAAATAGACACCCACACAGCCACAGCCAGGTGACCTGATGGCGGACAATTCCATCGTCGACACAAATAGGACACAGCGCACATTGCCGAGGCATACGATGATATTTCTGACTTGCAACCCTCTGCACCGTGCGGCGACGATTGAAATGGCTTCCAGAGCTGCGTACGTAGGTATGATTGTATCTGCCCTTGGTATGCCATCAATTTTTGCATTGAGAACGCCTGCCCTTCATTCACTGCATCCGGACACGAGAGACGGAACGAGGATGGGGGGAGGTATAGTGGAATGGTGTTCAATTTCAATTAAATCTCCATTGTCGCTCAGGCGAGCATCCAACGTTGCACACGTGGGGTTCGGCAGGAGTAACTTACCTTCATACATTTGGGCGTACTGCGGGAACCCAGCGGCGCGGAGCCATTTGCATGCTTCGACGGCTTCAATTTCTGCGAAAAAAAAGAAAGAAAACAGACGAGATATTATTCGTAAGGTAAATCAAATTAGTGCGGATTTAACAAGAAAATAAAGATTGGAAAAATAATCTCCTCTGCGAAAGTTAAAAGATATTCCCGTTAGCCTCAATCATGGACCGGATGTAAATTACGGACTAAACGGATCAAAGTATTAAACGACGTTAATTGGGGCATTTTTAAAGAGCACGTGGGGACTGCAGCTCTTGCGAAGGCGATTGGATTGTTGAACTTTAAGGATTCTCTGACGAGGCTACCTGGGTTTCTTCAGTATCTTTCGAACAACATGGATATCTACTTCATCACTTCAACGAGACGACCAAGTTGAAGGAAGCAATTTTTATCCCGCATGCGACATGGGTCCTGTGGTCGTCGTCTATTGACTGTGTTATCCAAGTGCTCTACATGGCGTGGCCATTTCAGGCGTTGAATCAGTAGACGCCTCGCTAGACTCATTTCGCTATACAGCCTCTACATCTTTGTCGCTCCCCAAAGGAAGCGGGCCAAAAAAAGAGACTACAATGAACGAGATCCACTTGCGATGTGTGTGTTCGTACGAGTATAGTTTATACAAATTAGTGGGGATTCTCGAGAGAAGTTGTCAAGTTTCAAATCTTTCTCAAAACAAACTACCCCATGATCTTAAACTTCCCAGCTGATTATGATCCTCAGCGAGGATGGCCTGTTTCCTTTGGGGATCATAAGACCAGCACTTTTTGAAAGTAAATGATGATCCCACTTACACTCCGCAAAAATCTTTTCGGACAGTCTTCCAAGCAGTTTAGCAGCAGCGTGATACCACGCGGGTTGACTGAACGTCGACTGTCTTTAAAATACTAGGTTTCCTGTCACAACATTTGTTTCCTTTTGATACCCATTTCGGTATGCACTGAGTATTCTTTATTTTTGAACTGCGAACGCGAAGAAACAGAACAACCCTTTTCCGGCAAATATAGAAAAAAAATTAAACTCCTTGGTATGCAAAATGATAGGAACTGAATTATCGAGTTTTTTCATCCATAAATATTTCAAAAAAATCAGATTTACAAGTTTTCTCTGCGAATCAATCATTGTCATTGCGAACTGTCAAGCTGAGATCGCAATACACAAACGCGCAAACGCAATCCACAACCACCATTCTCTGCGAATGCCCATATGAATGCGTTGTTAGAGTTTGCGAAGTTAGCAATTCTTGGCGACCTCATATGAATGGACCTTAAGTCCGTCTTTATCATCTTTACAGATCGAAGGAGATGTGGGATGTGTCAGAATGTCAACAATTTTTGTCATCATCATTGTCAGTTCGTAGTGTATTCTTGAACACATTCACCATTCAGTGACAGTAGACCATGTCTATTGGCACAATTGGACAGTACGAACCAATATTATCGGGTAAAAGTGTAATCTTGCTTGAAGATCTAATTGTTGTCTCCGGTTTTGCGAAGCTGTGACTTCTGAATAATTTCTTGTACTTACTAATGTGTGTGACAAGGCTTTGAATGATTGTCACATTGATTTTGAAATTGTTGTGAACACTTGAAAAAACGAACAATTTGACAGCTGATGGCATATATAATAAATATAAATAAACGAACAATATATGGGGGCTGAGCATCATTGAACCACGGTGCCATCATCAACGAAATTCAGGCTCATTAATGCAGAATGGTCATGGAACATTTTGACAAAAGTCTAAGACTACTCTTTAAATCCACTTTATGAGACAACAAATATGCAACAATCCAACGACCCGAAAACTGTGTTTTCTATTAAATCAAATCTTAAATTTGGGACAGCTTTTATTAGGCAAACCAGGCTTCCTTTGTGGCCATTTTGTGTCAAATTGACAGTTTGAATTCATTCGTTAAGTTTATCACTTAAAGTGTGTGTAAAACTCGGCACGAGTCAAACTATCCGACGAGACACACTGCTCGTAAAACTACAAACTCACGGGCAATGAATCAAACACAATTGATTCCAAGACGAGCAGTGATTGCGGATTCAATATGGTTTTCTTAAGAAATTCATCTCGTAAGTTACGTAACGCTCGCAAACACAAACTTCAGACAGCCCCACCTCCATGGACATAAAGCAAATGCTTTTAAAGTTTTTGAAATGGAAAATTTCGTGGAAAAGAACACACGAACAATTTAAATTCGGGCTCCGCAGGCTTACAAGTGAATCCTTTGGCAAATTTTAATATAAACTCAACAGCCACCCCTCTTCAGTGACTGTTCACAGAATATTCGATCGAACTTTCGGCAAACTGAAGCCATGCCCATGCGCACACCGCATGGACTTCAATGTCCTTCGATTGCAAAGTGTTCACCCAACTTCCGGGAATGACCTAATCCACTCCTGGGTACACAGATGTCCTCAGCGGAGTCTTAAAAGAGAAAAACATCCCTGCGACGGTTAAATTCATATTTGAGGCCTCCCGCACGGAGTGTGGGCCTTAATGGCTGCCAGAGACGAAATGCAGAGGTTTCCTGGTGGAATTAACATACACACGGCCCCCGCCAGAGTGTTGGCTAATGGATTATGTTACACTTGTGTTTTCGTAGTTTTCTGTGTCACGACTTATGGAATTAATGGACTCTCTTAATACGGCTGACGTTTGCAGGGCATGTTGCCATGTTAAAAGCTAAATGTAACACGCTTAAAATAGCATTGGATTGGTTCCTCGATTGGAGGAGTTGCCTTGGGAGTGAGCAGGGTCATGACTCGAACTACTGCACGTGTTTTAACACTTTCATGGACCGTCTTTAGGAGTCTTCTGGCCTGCGAAGGGTGTCACTTTGAAATGCCATCCACAAGAAGCGGGGACTTGTGCACAGATTCCACAGCAACCACTCAAGCTGTGCATGATATTGTTCTTTCACGAGGGGAAACGGTTAGAGCGTATGATCGGTTCGAGTGACGAAGGGAGTGGCGTTCTGTCGCAGCTAAATTGTCTATCCTCAGCCATTACTTCAAGGGAGCGAATGTGCCGAAAAAAAGAAAAGCTGTCTGCATCGGGAAGTGTAGGGACGGTGTCCAGAGCTGAGCATGACAGCTGCCAAACCTCGTCCGTTCAATAGCCAATATCAAACAGCCCGCAATGTGTGCAAAAAAATACGCGAAGTGACACGTGAATTTTCACCTTCATTAAAGTGCAAGTAAATTATTCATCTCGAATTTTGCCAATTCAAGGACAGTCTGGCTCAATCAGAATCGATTCGCAGCACATCCTGCACCCCAACACTCCAAGGCCTTCTGTCCAATTCACTTTTGATGGTGCAACAGTTGACTTTCACAGCACACTAGCGTGTGTGCCGACACACGCATCAACCCGTGGCTCTGCATGAAATTAATTTCGACGCAGACTCACCATCCAGTCTAATTTATTCAGATGTATGCCCACGTGTGTCGTCCCGATGCTAATGGCTTCCATTCGATTATCTTGCGTTATGCACACTCACACCGACCGAGGAGGTCATCACCGCCATCACTTTCACGGGCCTCAAGGACCCCGCACTCGAGGTTGGACTGCTTGAACTTCTGTTATTAGATCTGAAGATTAGTGTACTCCGTCCGCTCGGGCAAATGCCAGCAGCGCTGTGCTATAGGCCAGCTAATGGCCGACATCCTGAAAATGGCCGAATAGCTGTGTTTCCGGCTATAAATAGGACAAGGATGTGCCCTGCTTGTCGTATTTATGTAACCGAGTGTATGCTTCCCTTTTTGTGCGGGCAATCATGTGAAAAAATTCACCGATACCCAGCTCTTGACGCTCGGTTATTTCTTGTTGCTGTCATTCAACAGGCCGGGAGTGGTGAGTGCCTCTCTCGTGTGGGGGCGGAGGGGATGTGTATCCTTCAGCCATTAGCATACTGTCTCCTACACACTCACATGCACATCCGTCCCACTCGGCTGGGTCGAGAGAATGGAATGTAATGAAACCATGAACCACGGATGGGTGAGGGAATTTAATGCGATGTCACCTTAATTCATTGATTTGTCAGCCGGAGACGCTTTCATTGAGGAACACATACACAGCGACACACAGGGAGATCCTTTCAAGTGAAGTAACGAATTAGCAAGGATTAGACTCGATGCCCGACCTTGCTGCTAAGCGATTCCTAAGACTTTCATCTTAATCGGTCTCCTTATGGTAAGGGCACTCGACTGGCTCCGCTCCGCCACCAGCAGGAGACTGCTGCCTCGGAAGACAGTCGAAAATAGAAACCCATTGAAAACTGTTTTATTGGATTCGCTCCAGCTGACGTCCTTGTTTGGTTTCGCTGCTTTCGGTGTCCCTTATCTGCCGGAGTGATAATGTAATTCAACAGTTTTCCGCACGGTAGGAAGAGATTCGTGTCAATGGAATTCGGCACGGTTGTGCATAATTATTGCTTCTGAGCAGATTTGCTGAAATTGATTCTGTGACTGTGGGAATGGACGTTGGCGCACGAGATGCTTATGGTGAGGCAGAGGAGCACTACCCTTTCGAAGATAGACACAACCAAATAAGGTCTAAATACTCAATGAAACCATCGAGATTGGGGACCAGGAGAGGAAGCATCTTACCTCCGTCTCCTACATTTTGGTCAACTCTTGAAGAAGGATGCAATCTCTCGGTCCATGTAAGAGGCGGTCAGTCCTGGTCCTTCGACAGATGAAGGGATACCAATTCGTACAGCAAGATAAGTGAACAGAGCCGATTTCGAAAGAATGCCACAAGCTCGTCACAATCGTAGTAGAGGCAGTATGTAATAGAACTGCAGTCTGGCACGGTCAGACGTGACAATCAGGACCCATTGGTAGACGCAAGGTAGTTAGGGTAAAACAGGGAAAATCCATATGCTGTCCCTTAAGCCTGGGCGCCTCCAATCTCTGGATGGAGCCATAAATCAATGGGTTCGTCTTGAATGCTATTGAAGCAGCAGCAAGACCTCTGTGGCAAGACGCTGGGTTTTGATGTGCTACTATGCTCAGTAGTTCCTACCGGGCACTGTGCTATTGGTGCCCAAATGCGTTGCATCGCAACACGCCGCTTTCCGGGGAGAAAAATAATTTGGCTGACATCTGCCAGCCTATCTTTAAAGGAGCTAAACTCCTTTGAGAGCTACAGGATTTAACTGAGGTCGAACTGAGAAACATCCTGAGATCTTGGGCGCCATGAATTGAAATAAGTTAACAGTCAGAGCTACCATATGCCTCGCTTCCTTTCTACGAAGACGCTGTTAAGACATGCCAGCAGTGTAAGCTTAGAAACAAAATTAAATCGTTTTTTAAATGAATCACCCATTTTTATAATGTCGACTGTCCGCGCATGGAAGTAGAAGTGGTGTCACAAACAGACATAGGAGAGAAAATCCTTCAAATGATCGAGACAGAAAACAAAAATTGTCTCTCCTGATTCGAGGCATGAAAATTGGAAAATGAGAGGTCTCACTTTGGCAGTGGTTGGAGGATTTAAGATTTATATTTCTTCGACATTGCCACCCCTAACTGGTTGTTGAAGATGCGGCAGATTGTTGCTTACATGACAAGCTTAACTGCAAGCAGTCAAGATTTTTGGATTCTGAACAAAAATGCACTGCAGCGCTGAAGATTCCTGGGTTCGATTCCCGACATACACACGTTTTCACTTAAACAGTCCAGAATTTGACTCATTGTAGAAGATGTCACTTAATTATTAAGAGACATCTTCGATGGACGGCCTAGCAGTCTTGTTTTCTAAATAGTTATAAAGGTATTCAAGCCATTTGTTGAGTCTCGATGAAAAGGTAGGTAGGAACGTAATTGTTTTCCAAAAGAGCTCACGGTTCTGCATGTTTATTCTGGATGACAAAATCGTTCATTTATTCTCATTGTGTAACGAAGCGACAATTGGAACCCATTTTAAACTGCTTTCAGCTAGACCTTGTCAAACAGGTGACACGTGCTGGCAATCACCAACCTGTGGTTGGTCTTTCGAGCTCCAACACTCCAACAACAACAGATTGAAAGTGGCGAAGTGAAGTACTCTGCGAAACGTTTTGATGAGATGAGAATGGTGGGTTATTGGTCATGCGAATGGTCAGCTGTTCAACCAATGAGTTTGTAAGAGATGAACAAGGACTATCCACGAATGACTTACTAATGTCTCAAGTGACTTGATCAGTTAGAACATCATGAATCAGAAGAGCGACGCATACAAACTTCGTGCTTTGAGACATCTGGAACGATAGATCATGCTAGACGGTTGCTGTCAGACAGCCCTGTAGGTGAGCACGTTGACTTGTAGTTCCTTCATTTTTATCACTTTCACGGTTTGCTGAGAGATGGCGTAACTTGTGTTATTCCACTGAAACATGCGTTGGAAAGCTACTGTCTTTGTAAAAAGTTGTCATTGAAGAAGTCATCAGTACATAATATAATAATAATATGGGTGGCGCTACAGCCCATAGAGGGCCAGGGCCTAGCTTCTCACACGCGTGGAAGGGACCTACAGTTTTATGCCGACTCCGAACGGCCAAGTTTGAGAAGCTTTTTCTAGACAGGAAATACTCTTTGAGGATTGTCAGTGACTGGAAGGAGGTGGGGCCGTGAAAATTATTTTTGTCGCTCAGAAATGGAATCGAACCTGCGACGTCGAGGTTGGGGTCGACGCATATACCCACAACGCCACGGGCCACCAACTCATCAGTAAATGTTCAAATTTTGAAAACAAAAACAGCCCGAATTAAGTTATAGTCTTTCGCAGTCGTTTGCGTCTGCCTTTGTAGATGCGACGACTTGAAGTCAGAGAGAGACTGCTTTAAAAGCTTTTAATGATGCATGCAAGTGGAGAAAGGTCTCCGTCCACACGATGCTAACAATTTAATACGTCTGGCACTAGACATTTTGTTAGATGGAGGAGGAGGCTTTGGGTTAAGACTCCGTTGTTTTTCGGACTGCAGTGTGTTTATGTTTTAAGATGAACTAAAAGTAGACTGACGCATTGCCAAATTGCTTCTGGAAAATGTAGCAAAATATCAACAATGAAATTTCTAATGAAGCTAAACAAACTTAACGAAAGTGAACGAAGTGTCCATTAAGGTCCGTTCGTATGAGCGACGAATTGCAAACGCGAATTTTCGGAAACAGCAATAAGTTATATTATATTTCGAGTTTATTCATCGACAAAAATCTAAACAAAAGAGTGCTTAAGTAGCCTAAATAATTTTTCTCTGCGAATCAATCATTCTCTTTGCGAATTATCAAGCTGAGATTGTAATACACAAACAGGTAAACGCAATCCACAACCACCACGACCAAAAAATTCGCAGTGACGTGTCAGTTAGCACCCGTAGTTCTCCGCGACTGAAAAAAAAAAAACTCCATATGAATGAGTTGTCAGAGTTTTCGAAGTTTGCAGTTCGTAGCGACCTCATATGAAGAGGCCTTAGTAGTCAGAGGCTATAACCTCTATAGTTTCTGTTAATTTAAGCCTACGGATGGTTGTGCTGCAGGTGTACAAAATGATTGAGTGTCCACAGCTTCATCAGCTGGGTTACAAGTAGATTTGTTCAGAAAAGCACTTCTCGAAACAATGGCGCAAATTCAAAGTCAGCTCAATAATTGTGCTAAAACTAGACTTTGGTTGTATCTAACCGGCTCTAGGTAAAAAGACGACTTTAACTTTTCGTTATTAATAGACATATTCATTCCCACCTAAAGTGAGTTCATCGAACACACCCAAATGTCAAAAACTTCTTATAGATAATTCCGTTTTGAATTTTCAACTTTGAAAAGTCAGCATAAATTTGTGAAATTACGTTCTGCCCCATTTTAAATTAAAGTTGACTTTAGTTAAGTAGGTGAATAAATCCTCTTAAAGGAATTTGCGCCAATGCCTCCGACGGAGTAAGCAAAAATAAAATAAACAACAGATCTAAATGTCCATAATTATCTCACCTCTAGAAAGCCAAAACTTATTCCACTCAACAATGTGTTGCGGATTGTCACACCACTCCAATTGTTTTTCGCACAACCACCGTCACTGAACCGCGTTGTGCGACGCAGAAGAAAATACTCAGTAAGCCAAAGAATGTGTGTTCGCTTTTTGTTTCGAAAAAAGTACAACTCTTTCGCATACACGGCTGCCGCTGAGCGACTTTCTATTCAAGTGTAAACTAATCAGTGCAGACGCATCCTTGCATCCAAGGACTCACCGGAGGTTACGTACTCGTACATATTGTTGCAAAGTTATCGCACGCGTGGGCGTGGGTTCCGGCATACCGTTGATGACTAGCTAAAGGGATGACTTTCAACTGACTGCTGCTATCTAAATAGGAATCAAAACACGGCCAGCCTGGGTGTGTTGAGTGAGCAATGAATGAGAACATGTCAGACAAAAGATACGTTTCCTCGTGTATTTTTTCTTTTAATAAATTCAATTACAAGTCACCACCACTCGCCAGTGAATGGATGTGCCTGCTGATGGGTAATTGATTTTGATGACACGTGTGGGGGTATGTTCGTCCTCTATGGTTTGGCCGAGGAGTGAGTAGACGTTAGGTGGAAATTATGAAAAAATTGATTCAAATGGCAGTGGTCTTGAGTTAAAAAAAAGACATAAATTGACGTTTATCGCGTGCGGGAGAGTTTCATTTGCTTCAAAATTAATTTCTTTAATTTCAGTTTTTCTGTCGTTCGGGAGACTAACTAAATCGGGCGACTAGATGCCTGGTCGCTTCGAGGGGAAAGTCCTTCGGGTTATCTTCGGTCCCACATGTACTGATGGCGCTTGGAGGAGGAGACTGAAGAACGTCTCAGATGGTTAGGGTTAGGAATGGATACCAATGATTCGGCTCGGAAAGCTTCTAACTCCAATCCCGAGAGACAAGAAAGACCATGCCTCCGGTGTCGTAGGCACCAAAAAATCAGGTGCTCTAGAAGCCTGTTGATCAAGACTGGTCGGACTAAAACGACAGACACCCAGTTCGAACATAAATTTTTTGTAATCCTTACAGAATTCCAGGCGTTGTTTACAGCGTTTATTGGATAGGTGCCGGCTTTTAGTTTACACTCTTGACGAAGCTTACACATTTTATCCCACATGCAGCTGTCCTTGTAGGGCGTTATAGAAGACGCTAAATTTATGACACACATCGCTAGCGGTTCCTGGAAGGGTGTTCTCGAAAAGGTGTTTATCAATCGCAACACAACGCGAGGAAAGTGAATGCGGAGAACTGACATCGATATTTTCGTCCAAAGTCGAAGAAAAATAAACAGAGCTCAGTCATTTGACTAATCAGTGCCAGATAATGAAACATGCACGCAACTTTCACGGTCGCCTGGTAATTCTTCAATTGATCACAGCAAGCTGGAACCAGAAGATTAGGGCAATGATCTCGAGCAGTCGGGGACAGTTCAGGCCCTGATCAAGCTGTTTCTGTGCGGCTTGAAGTACGGATTAGGTCGAATGCTCCACCTTTCCAATACCTTCTCTGGCCAAGAAGGTGGATCTTCTTCAGCAAATAGTCCAAAAATCACTTTCGAGACAATGGGACGCAAGCAACGAAGGTCGCTCACTTGAAAGTTCATGGCCCACAGTTGCACCTCCCAATAGACGAGGTGATGAAAGAATGCTCCAGGGCCAAGAAAAGGAGGCTCTGTGAGTATACTCAAGGACTGAACCTGTAGGACAGACAGTTTCTCTTGTTCATCATGTTCAATGACTGTGACGGCACCCGCAATAAATAACATCCCTCCACGGCCATTCGAACAGCCCTCATCAGTCGCATTAAAACCCATGCCAAACGTTGCCAACACGGCACCAAAATCCACAAATGGGAAGGAAATAATAGAAATCGCCTCAAATCGACGCCACTTAGGCGTCGCCAAACACGGCAAAACCACCTGTGGCCCGCTTAGCTGTGCCCCATGACCTTTCAGCACAGAGTCCCAACCTCCCAACCGGATGAACTTTTCAATTTCCATTATCACCATCGTCGGCGGCAATTTGCAATGAACTGCCAAAGGCGGTGTAACCAAGGACACCGCGAATGTCCGACAAGGGCTTAATTTAGATACACGGCCCGCGAGGTCCACTCACTCGTCCCGCGGATGTAATGGAAGCCAGTAAAGGGCTGTCGCCACGTGTCGCACACTGTTCAATGGCGCGACAGGATGTGATGTAATAAAATTTGCATAAATACCCGGTCAACTAGATGTACGCAGGCTGACAGGACTCCAGCCTGTATCGTGTAGTAACTTGCTATCGACCCACATATGCATTGCGTGTGCATTGTTCTGCGAAATGACACGAACCAGGAGTGCAGCGAGGGGACGCGCAGTTCGCTTGGCATATCTGTGCCGTGTTCATTAAAACTTAATTCCTGAGTGCATTTTCGCGCCACCAATTTGTGGCGTTTAATAAGCGAGCGTTTAAATTGCTCTCGACGTCGAATAATTTGATTTTGTGAGCTGTGTTCGTTTGTTTGGGGGGGTTTGACTGGCTTCCTTTTTGATTGTGAGTGCGCATCTGAGGGCAGGGCGGGGGCACAGGGCGTGCCTGTGGCGTGGTAATTGAAGTTTTGAGAAAGTTTTAATTGAGTTATGACTGAGTTGTTGGTCGTGATTGGGTCTGCAGGGGCGGTCGGGCGCTTGGATTAAAGGTGATGAAATTGTGGTTACATTTCGGAATGGTCCTCCAAATGAATCCTATGCAAATAACGATATGAAAGTGGATTATGGACTTGGGCTGGACTTCGGCTGGGAAGAGACGTGTTGAGAGAGTAAACAGATGTGTGCGAGTCCTGGGCATGGAGGGGGCCTTGATTGCCGCAGTGTCCTTCTAAACAAAGTGCTTATCGATCTATATCGGATGTGGCAGGCATCATGTTGTGCACAGGATGGCGTCCTTGTGGGGATGTGTGGGCGACTTTTAACTTAACTTAACCACTGCTTTAAGTGGTGAGTATGCACGTCAAGACCTTTGATGAGGATCGAGAGTTTCGTTGCACATCTCTCGAACCCCACTGGCAATGCTTTGGCAGAAGAGCAATTGTCTAGAAACAGCTTCTCAAACATGCTCATCTCGGACAGTTAAGCGACCCAGAATTCTGTTTTTACTTACTCAGCGTGTCCTTACTGCTTCGATGAAGTGATTGAAAAAGGTGGTGTAAGCCACTGAGTAACTATGGGCGTTGGAGGTCTTATTTGCTCTCTTTGCTTTGAAATTTGTGCAGAACTTGTTACGCTGTTCACATGGTAATTCGAAAGATTCTCTTGGACACCCATAAGTTAAGCCTTGTAACCATAAGTGTACCCCTAGCCCTAGTTGCAACAATCAAACATAATTATGACTAGCATTTTCGCGATGGCCGTTTCGAGAGATAAGGTTTGCGTGCGACCTTTGGTCCTGTTTGCGTTAATGGCGTCGAGGGGTGAAGATTAAACCACGAACTGTAGGGATGTACAGCGGCAGCGGCATGTTAAACGTCTTCGGGTCCAGCGGCTGAGATGGTTAGGTCATGTAGAGCGGATGGTCACCAGAGCTAAGGCCCGAAGAGTCTTCGATTCCTAGCCTTTGGAGCAACGCAACGGAGGCCGTTCAGGAACGAGATGACGCATGCAAGTGGAGAAGGATCTTAACATACTTGGAGTGCACAGCTGGAGGCATCCGGCGAAAGATCGTACTGGCTGGCGGGGCTACTTAATGTTGAGTGTACCTCAAGAGTCGCTGTGGGGTCCTCTATTTTTCATTTCAGAACTGTCGCTTTTTTAGACTCCCATACAAATCGACTAGATCTGATACCAGACTTACGTCCCAACACTCATTTGCTGTCACGCTCGTTGAAAATGGCAAACCAACAGGATCTGACATCAGACTGCAATCTAAATCCTGTTTGCAACTAATGCTTACAAGAACTCTGAAGCTACAAACAAGTTTAGAGAAGACTCGTTTCTAGGTCCTCAAGAACGATGCACTCAGCGGAAGCATTGAGGCGGTCTACTGGTGAAGTGATAGTTGTCTCATTCATTAACCGATGCGCAGGGCCATATCTGGTGCAGAGGATGACAGGTGATGGTCGCTCTATATAATATTGCACTCAGAAAAAATTGCTTCTAAAGTAGTGGATCAACCATAGGAGTGTCGACATGGCGCCGAACTTTTGCATCGCTTATAAGACCTGATTTGCTCATGAACTGTTTCCGAAAAACCTTCGTTTGTCATCTGCTTGGCTCCAGGTCTCTATATTCGCCTGAAAATTCAGCCAAAAGGGAACAGGAGTAGTGTTTATGGAAGCTTGCGATGAACTCCACAACGTAAGATCCACAGAAACCCCAAATCAATTTGTGGTAAATCTGAGGGCACATATCACTCGTAGCCATGATGAGCAAGGAACTTTGTCTAAAACCTCCGCACTTTCTGTTGTTTCAAAATTAATGTACTAAGGAAAGTGTCACGTCAGAAACCGACCCAGGTGCCAAAAGCTTGCTCATTTAGAGACGTCAAAACTGGGCTACGTTCAGTGCTGAAAAACACATGTTTTCCAGGCTCTGTTCAGTGACACAGAAAAAACAACTTGTATCCTGCTAGATGCACATGCACAACAAATAGCGCTGGTGTCTTGCTAGAATAAAGTGTCGAGTCTACGATGCGTTCAAGGAACCATAACAATCATGCTGAACTCAAAGTGTCAAGGATGCGTTCAGAAATGCTTACGGGCTGGACTAAAGATGACAAGTCTAGACAGCGGTCAAACAGGAAAAGTTCGAAAGAACTGTGCTGAAAATGTGAAACCATGCTTGTCACATCACAACGTTATGTTTTGACATACAATTTAATCAACACACGATTCTTATTCATTTCCATCCAGTGTTGCATAATGTTTCTGTGTACGTGTCCGGTTTAAGATTCCAAGAGACTTACTTCCTACAACCACTTGAGACATGTCAATGACACACAAGGAACTGTCGTCTTGAAAATCAAAATAAAAACCCACGATTTGTTGCTGAACTGACTTAAAGGCACTCGAGAATGCGTCTCGGTGCTATCAAAATGAAATACGACAATTTTATGTGTCTGCAGTGACAGATGCTTTGATTGAAGTGCCGACTGGAGGACTTTTCCTTTGTTCTTGGAAAACATTGTCGCGATGTATGGGCGACAAGTGCTGAAAATATTGCCACTCTGATGACCAATTATCATGTGTCATCTTACGTGGAAATTTGTATCGCAAGCAATGTATTTGTATTAATTTTAGCACTTTTCTTGAGGAACACAAATGATTCTGACAGATGTCATACGTGATTGAGTTGTCAGATAATGGTGTAACGATTCGATCAAAAATATAGCCACAGTTTGAGTGACATTTGATGTTTGACAGCTGTTAATGTGACACCTAACAAAGGTTGTTAAATATTGGACGAAGGTCTTAACATTAAAGAAAATCTTTGACAAAAGCTTTAAAAAGTCTTTTAATAAATAGATGACAGCTGTCAATTTACCGATTTGAAAGTTAGCGGATATGAAGAACAAAGCAGCTTAAAAGTGACTTATTATTTCAATCTTCTGACCGCTTGTGTAACTATGAAGGAAGGGCTAATCGTGTGACCACTTTGAAGCTTATCGGCGAGGATTAAAAACGTCGCCCGAGTTGCTCTTGCTTTATGGAACATTATCCCTAATTGTACAAAATTTAAGAGAAGTTTGCTCATGATTGGACGTGCTTTGGTGTAGTCCATTCGAAGTGGATGTTCTTCCCAGTCACAAAAATTATGCTCACACAGCTCAGCAAGTCAGGTAACCTTATCCCGCGATTGATGTGAAGAAGCACCCAGTTCCTGGAAACGTAGCGCCATGGGCGCTTCTCTCATCCGATGAACAGCATAGCTTCACTTCAAAAGCAAGCTAATGGCCAACAAATTAGGAATTTGTCTTTCAATTGGGTGGCTGACCGTTAAATTCACATGAAAAATAAAACAAAGCAACAGACACACGCACTTCGGTTCTGAGAATGACATGACTTAAGTCTCATTATTTCGAACAAACCTGCCGCATCCCCCCAGATTCTCGTTACTACAAGTGAACCTTTGTTTGACTAAAACAGGCCCCAAAGAGGAACTTCAAAACATTCGTTCGCCTCGGCGAGCCCCTCCACGAAACGACGGCACCAGCCTCACCTGTAGATAGCGAATATCTGACGAATCTCTGCAATTCTCCCAGAAAAGTTCAACAAATTCTCCCCCCGAGCGACTGGCTCTTCATTTCCAATCCTTACCAACCATTCGAAATGATTCAAAAACAACAGCACGCAGAATAAATGAGAGGAAAAAAAGAGGCGAACAAGAGAAAAGAAAATAAAATGTTGCCTCCTCTAAAATTAAACTTTCCAACCATCCAGCCATCCAACCCCTAGCCTTGAGTTTGATTGAAAACTTTTTGGCATTAATTAGGAATTAGCCAGTGCCATCCATCCATCTGCCACCCGCCGTCTCCGCACCCACCATCCCGATGGAATGTAATGAAGACGCGCGTTTTGCGTTCCGCTGGCCTGTCCACGTTTGGATCGAGACAGTACACGGCGCGCCAGTCTCAGCCGGGAAGTGTTAAGACAATGCGAACATCAACAATGAGACGCGTGCCTGTGTTCCGGCATTTAGCACCCGATTCATACTCCGTCCGCCCGCCAGGCACCGTGCACCCACATACCGAATACCCGTTCATCTCCCATATGGGGTCCATGATCCACGGACGGAGCAACAAATCACCGACAGAGTGAAATATCGAAACGATATGAGTATGTCCAAGCGACGAAATAATGAAGACGATGATGATGATGATGAGGAGGAGGCTGATGAGTTAGTGAGACGCACACAATGACCTACCTGCGATCTTGCGTTCCCGCATCTTGCGCCATAGCGCTTCGGCCTTGCGTTTTGGCCAGTTTTCAAATTTTTGCGAAAAACTCCGGAAGAACTTGTACTCGCGGATCGTGATTGACATCCGCCGCTGCATTGTGCTCCCGGGTACGTCGTTGTTGTCGTCCAATGCAACAGACTCGGTGCCGAGACCACCTCTGGCACCACCCCCACCACGGATACGTAAAGACAGGACGACACAAACGCACTGTCGTCGTCGGCGAGGACGAGGACACTGCACACAAACGCAACAGGAACCGACTGACAGTCGAATTTCAATTCATACACAACGGATTGCAAGCACTGAAAATTCACTGAACCACTGCCAACCCCTGTCCGGGGGCTTGACACTTCAACCACCACCCCACAGGCGATGTCTCACGAGACACTTTTTGCACGCGCGGTATGTTTAGCAAACAACAAGCAGCGATTCTGAACGGAAATTAGTTTTCCAATGATGTCCCTCGAGAGGAGCACAGCAAAATATCCTTCGATTCAATCGAGAGCGCCCCACACACAAAATCTCTCTGCCCTCGCAGGTGTACACCGACCGATTGCCAGGCCTAACGCGAGAGTTTGGACGTCTGCAATCAACGGAGCCTGTTACAGTACTAATGAAACACAACGGAATGAATATTGAAAAATCCAATAAACGGTAATATTCTCTCGAGATACACACAACCGAACGCGTGTGTAGAGCGGCAACAGCAGCCGGGCAGGACCATAATTTTCCGCACTCGTTCTACAGTGGGTGGGAAAATTGTTCGCACACCGCATACTGGCCTGGCTGCGGGGGTGGTGGTGGTGATGCTGCTGCCGTTGATGGATGTGGTGAATTCTGACTGCTGAATGAGGTGAGTTTTTGTCATTTTTCGGTGGATTGGGGTGGTAGTCTAAGAATTCTTGTTCCCATGTCAAATTGGGAGAAAGCATTTGCTTCTTGAAGGACTTGACTGTTTTATTTGCTGTTCGTTTCTCTGTCCGCTGTACAAAAGTCAAGTTGGCTTTGAAATCAGAAGCGAAGATTATGAGAGCACTTCTGATGTGCAGAGTTTGCAAGCTAAGAGGTTGTGAGCATGAGCGTCGTTGTTGGGCGGAGTTCTCGGTATGACAATGCCCGAGCGACAAGTGCACAGAGATGATTGCGACTCAAACGATACGTGGAAATTTACTTGTAAAATCTCAACGAAAGAGAAGCATTTTAAAGATTCCCGGAAAGGAAGCGAATTGTTGTCAAAGGAAATGTTTGGGAAAAAAGCTGACAGCTATTGTACACGAATGACAGACTTGTCAGATGATGCCAAGTCGGCACTTCCCTGTGTCATGATGACGATTAAAATGGCAAGTGTTGTAGATCTAGAATATTGTCGCTGTTAACCGATTAAGGAAATACTGAAGATTGTGGACAGTTAGTAAGAATCAATGACAGCTGTCACTTTTGGTAATGTATCCATGAGACTAGCACAAAATACCTCCAAAAGGGAGGCAAAAGATCCTATTGTTCCATGAGGAACTGTCTGTTAGAAAATGTGAAAAACATTAAGATAAACTTGACCTGAAGATGATGTCAAAAATCATATCAACATTTTACATGCTGGTTGAAGTAGTGTTCTCCTAGATGACAGCTGTCATAAGTTGGGCTTTTAAAAGGTTAATATACTACTGAGAACTGATGAACGAATAAAAAGTCGAACAAGACCAAGTTCTTTGTGAGAAGTGTCAAAAAGCTGTCAGACTTTTAAAACTGGAAATAGTTGAAGCACTGTTTGATTTTGTATCAAGGCATTTGATTTTGCATTTACGTGACCCTTTTCTAAGGTCCGAGTTTCTTCTTCTTCTTTGATTGGCGCTACAGTCCGGGGTGGACCTGGGCCTCAACCAACATGCCTCTCCAGCCAGCACGATCTTTCGCCAGCTGCCTGAAGTTGCGCACACCAAGTTGGTTGAGGTCCTTTTCCACTTGTGTGCGCCATCTAGTGCGAGGACGTTTTCTGTTGCGCTGTCCCAATGGCTCGGTGTCGAAGACTCCGAGTTTGCTCCGCTCTATTCCTTTACAATATCATAACATCTGTCAGTGAGATTGACGGATGACTGTGAGGACGATCCCTGGCGAGGCCTCTGGAGATTCTTAAAACTGGTGTGACTGTGAATTACGAGATTATTTTTTTTTTGACAGCTTTCAATGTGACAGTTGCAAATAAATTGCAAAATTTGGTAATAGTCTAATGACTAGTCAGATACACAATGCTACATCTCTTGTTCCTCACCTATGCTGACTGTCTGATAGGAGCGTAAATATAATTTGCGATTTATCATTAACTGTCAAACAAACGTCGTCATCTTTCAAGGGTTTATCAGCTGGAAAGAGGAGTAGCTGGTTGGGGCTGCTCTTTGCTCTGTGGTCCGGAGATTGAGGTAAGTGTGGTTTCATCGTGCTAACTGCTTACATTGAAACCAGGTGACAGCTGTCAGTCTATGACGGGCGTGAAGTTGACTGCCACAAGCGGATGAACTCAGGCTTCATCCATGTTGTTGTCTTTCGGTTTATTAAAAAAACTGAATTGTGTATTCAAGAAGTGACAACATTTCATTTTCAATCCATCGTCGCACAACACTCATGCCAGCCACACACCACCAACCGCCCTTATAAATTCACAAACCGTGTGAAAATTCCTGACCACCACTGTATCATCCCTTTTCATAGGCCAGCGGTGAGCGATGTCGAGCGTCTGCCCTTATCCACCTCATCGACAGTCGCATCACTTCGCGTCGTTAATGTATCCATCCACCTGCCAGCAGGAGTGCGTGCAGCCCCCGCAGTGACTTCACCTTTATTGTATATTAAAGATAATCACATTACTTGTAGTTCTACAGCGGCCAGAGCAACTCTCCCGAAAATAAGCCACTTTTCGACCACTTCAAGTGGTTTTATTCATACTTTTTTTTCAACTCGATCTTTCAGTGATTTTCGATTCGCTTTCCGCGCGGGGTGAGTTCAACTCGGACCCCCGTCGTCGTTGCGATGCTTTTAATTTACTCCACCAGTTCGCGGTGGCAGGGTGGCTGAGGGCAACAGGTTGACTGCGAGAGACTTCGCACACTTATGGATGACAAACGCGCGCGCACCACCCCCTACCCTGACCACAGCCAGGACCAAAGTTGCCATTGCAAGGACGAGCTCTGTGTATCCCAGCACACACGTCGTGTATGCCAACCGTGTCGTGACTGGCTCCGTGTGTCTGTGGCGCTGTGTGTGTGTGTGTTCGAAGTTAATCCTGTTCGCTAGTTTGTTGAGTTTCGCTAAATGGGGATATTTTTAGATTAAAAGGCCCTCAAAGCAAACGAAGCAGAGCATCAGAGGAGTGCGAAAAAAAATGAAGAATGTTTTATTAAATTCACAAGTATTTCCGCTGTGGCATGGTGTGCGCCGCGGGAGGGGCACCGACGAGCAGCAGTTCCGTCGGAAGTGGAGATGTGAAAGTGACCTCTTATCTTGGTCGATGGGTGGGGGGTGGAAGGTGCGCCTTAGCGTGTGCCGTGCAAATAATTTCGCTCTGCTCCGCAAAGAGTCTAAGTGCTGTCAGAGACGAGACGACAGCTGTCGTCGATGGTGGTGTCACGTCACTTGGGGGATTTTATTGGATTCCGTTGAATGCATTTGATTGAGAGGAGTTTGCCGTAACAAGGCGAGGACTTGTGATGTGAGGGATGGCCTTGACAGACATTTGGGCTGCTAAAGAGGCTTTAAAGTCGAAGCAAATGAGGTGGTGAGCAGTTTTTTGATTTTGCTTCGTGTTGAGTTAGAGCATATGATACGGGTAACGAAACTGCTGTAGTGCCAAGCACGTTGACCCTGGTTTACATGGGCCCCAATCAAAAAAGCGCCAACTAAGGATCATGCTTGTGATGAAGTGATACAAGACTGCCTTGCGAGAGAAATAAGACTAAATGAACGGCGGGGTGGCTAATCCATGTAGTTTTATCCATTTTTACCTAAATTTACCAAAGTAGAGGCCTAGAGTTTAATATTGAAATAAACAAATCTTCCAATGCCTTCTTGGAGTTGGAAGAACTTGCAGAAGCATTCGACATCAAGTTCACAGACTGAACATCAGTCAAGTTGTTGTCGCGAAGTAGGAAAGAGCTAAGCCAGCTTCGATCCAAGATTTGGAAGCCACTCGCATTACTGTGCAAAGATTGGTCGCAACGCTGACAGCATGGTGTGGTCTTATATTCAATATAACAAAGTTTCCGTCTCCTACCAGTGTGGACCAGGGCCTCAGTCAACAGTCTCTCCAACTAGCATGGTCCTGGACAAGGACCACGCCAGCCAGCTGATTAAAGTCGCTTCCCAACTGATTGCCCATTCGGAGGGCGAGGTCGTCTTTTACCGGGTTGTCCCTCATGATTGGTCTCGGAGACTTTCCGAGCTGGAGCATTAGTGTCCATTCTCTCTACATGGCCTAGGCTAGGCATGTGCGTCGACACAATCGAATTCGTTTGACCCACTAGTCCAATGTTGTTGAGCCACTTCAAATGCTCCAAGGTTGGGGGTTAGCTAAAGCTAACAATAATGCCAACCAAACATTACCAAGCACTCGCAATGCCAAGCCAGGTCAGGAAAAGGAAATAAAAAATAATGGTATAACAAGTGCTTTCATCTTATATTCATAGTTCCACTTCGTGAGTCAAAAGTGTTAAGATTTTGGGTGTACCGTATAGTAATCTCATCCAACTGGACCAAATAGGTCTTTAAAAATTGCCAAAATCACATCCATAGTGAGTCTTAAGTGGGTACGTTTGGGGCGTTATAAGGAGACAACGATCGACAAAGTCGCATGTTTTAACTCTGCAAATCAACATCTGTAAACAAATTTGAAGAGTGGTGTCTAAGGGATCATCCACACAAGAAACGCAGAAAATGTTGCTATCGTTGGCTGTGGAACAACATACAATTCAATCACTTTCAAGGCGAGCACAGTACAATGTGGTATGGTGACACTCCCTCTACAAGGGACACCTCTCATAACGGACAGTTCACTTTGGTCCTGGCATGAGGATATGGCCTTTATTGTATTTCCACCCTTTTACTTCCACACCAGTCACGGATGTCAGTTTCAACAGTTTCAACACCTTTTAAACAGTGTCCCCCTTATAATGGACACACGATAAGGACACTCACCGAGACCTTGAATGTCAAAAAAGGTTTTAGGCAAGGCAACGCGCTGTCATGTGATTTCTTCAATATAGTCCTGGAGAAGATCGTGCCAACACTAAAAGGCATGATCTGCCAGAAGTCCGTTCAACTGCTAGCATACGCGGACGGTATTGACGTGATTGGCCGAACTCAGCGAGCCGTCAATGAAGCGTTTGCTTGCATTGAGACGGAGGCGGCAAAAATGGGTTTAACGGTGAATGAGGGTAAAACAAAGTCTATGCTGTCATCAAGAAAGGACACAGAACATCGACGACTCGGTCAGAACGTCACCGGCAGGCAGCTACAACTTCGAGGTAGTAAAGGACTTCATTTACCTTGGCTCCCAAGTAAATAGTGCGGACAACATCAGTACCAAGATTAAACGCAGAATAACTCTTGCCAACCGCTGTTTCTTTGGGCTCAAGAGGCAATTGAGTAGTAGAGCCCTCTCCCGAAAGGCCAAGCTCACATTATATAAGACCTTGATCATCCCTGTCCTGCTGTATGGCGCGGAAGTCTGGACTATCTCAAGAGCGGATGAAGACGCACTTGGTCTCTTCGAGAGAAAAGTTCTGCGTTAAATCGTTGGTCCTTTTTGCTTTGAAGGTTCTTGGAGAAGGAGATTCAACCAAGAATTGTACGGGCTGTACAGCGACATGAGTCTAGTCAGGCGTCTACGGATTCAACGCCTAAGATGGCTAGGCCATGTAGAGCGCATGGACAACACTGCTCCAGCCCGAAGAGTCTTCGACTCCGAACCAGTGGGACAACGCAATAGAGGACGACCACGAACCCGATGGCGCACTTAAGTGGAGAAGGACCTCAACCAACTTAAAGTGCGAAATTGGAGGCAGCTGGCCAGCTTTAGAGGATTGTTGCCCGAGGCCCAGTTTCACCCCGAACTGTAGCGCCACAAGAAGAAGAAGAAGAAGAAGACGAAGAATGGACACACGAAGCAGTTTCGATCATGGAAGTGAAGCATCGAGTAGTAGTCTTGTTTGAGTTTTGAAACTTGACACAATTTGAATGTTATCCAGATCAGCTTATGCATGAAGTTGAGAGTGAGCGGCTGGTGGGTTAGGTTTAGGTTGAAGTGGTTCACTACCAGTTGGTAGTAGTTAGACCACATTACGCCTGTTGTATTGGCTAGTTAAAATAGCTCACTCACAGAAAATTAATTAATTTTTTGTATGAATTTCCAACAATAACATGCGTTACCCCTCTACAACGGACAATCATGACGGTCTCATGCGTATCTGCTGTAAAGACTCAGCTTGCTGCTTGTGGATGTGAATTTACGTCTAAAGTGCACCTCACTCAAGATCCAAAGCCAGTTTACCACAAAATGCGTACAACATTAACCAATTTGGTGTTTTCATGAAAAAATGTTCACTCACCCTGACAACTTTAGCAATTAGGCTCACTTCTGAGCAGGCTACGATTGAAATTCAAATGTAGGCGTCAAAGGACCACTGTGCTACACCAAGAAAAGGTGTTCGTTTGTGTCATTGGTCCATACTGCAACAATTCGACAATTCCGTCAAATCACAGCGTTAAAGTCATTTGGTAAGCGAATTGTTGTGGTCTCAAATCGAAAAAGGATGTAGAAGACATTCAACAAAACGTTGCCTCATTTCACACACCAGGGCACCTATAGGTGGAGTTCAACGAAAAATGTCCTCGACGAATTTGTTCCTCCTTTTGATGTTATTCCGACAGACCGATCGTATAATTTATAGCTACTACGTTAGTTTTTTTAAGGACTGACTCTCAAAAACATCGTGTTTTTTCACGCTATCAGCAGATTTGTTCAATTTGTGCTCGCTATGTGTCGAAGAGACAAAATTACCTTTGCAGACGCAAGTCCTGCAAGAGAACCCGTGGAAGCTGTCGATTTCTATTCAAAATGGCAGGATCCAAGCAATAAATTGAAATAAAAAATTGATCGAAATTTAGATCAGAAACGGGTTCTATTCAATTTACTCTTAAACAGACACAATTCTTGGCTCTCGGTGAAAACATAAAGCTCTCTGGTCCTCCTGGATCAACTGTCTGACACAATACGCGTACCAAACCTCTGCACCAGCGCCACCATGGACTCAATGCAAGGATGGGCCATGACGGAGAAGTGGCCTCAAGCCGATCAATAAATGGACACCACAGTCAACTGGTGTGGTACACGTGTTTCGTGCCGATTCACATCATAAGCCACTGGATGAGTACCTAATTTCAGACAGAACCCCTCTGCCAGGCAACCGACAGACAAGCACAAAAACAAACAAGCACACGCACTCACCTGCTAAATATCTATCACTCTGCGAGCGGGAGTATCTCAGCGTCTGAAAGAAATCAAACATCAACTGATTACAATCGTAGCCAGTGCATGGGAGCAAAATTCAAGTGAAATGCATCAAGCCACCAACCTGCTTTTGTCCGCCGAAATCGTCACGTTTGCGCTCCTTCTTCAGGAGCAGTGGTGCTGAATTCGACTTGGTCGTCAGCTCCTGCATGCCCAGGCTCTCGTGGCCACTGTGCAGCGAGGCGCTACTCGGCGACGGTAGTTCATGGAAGTTCGTCGGCAGTATGCTCTGAAATGGCTCCTGTCGCAGGGCAAGGCACAGTCGTCCCTTGTCCCTGTACTCTTTGGCTTTCGACTCCAATCTGAAGGGCACCGGCGGTGGCAGCGGCGACGCAATGTCCAGCGAATGGCTGCGGCACTTGTGCGCCCGTGTGTAGGGGAGCATGTGAATGGCGGAGTCCTTGCTGCCGCTGTGACCATCGTTGATTTGCAAATTCGATTTCTTGCGAAGGACCACACCTTTGCCGCTGTGCCTGTGGCTCTCGCAATCGATGCTGTCGTACCCGTCAAAGGTGCCCGTCTCGTACTCCTCGTGGTCATGGTCGTGCTCATCATCGTGCTGGATGTCGATGTCATCCACGTCATCGTCGTGCGCCTCGTCGTACAGGCTGAGTACCTCCAATAAATCAGGATCATCCGACGAGGCCACCGAGCTGCCCTTCTGGAATTTGATTTTCCGCAGCGGATCTAGGCTGCTGGTCAGCGAGTCATTGTCCGCCGTGCTCTTCCAGAAGCCGGCCTCCTTCGGCGGCGTCGCTGTGCCAATGCCGCTCTCGTTGTTGTCGTTGTCCAGGCCGGACGAGTCCAGCGAGATGCCCGACTTGCCCGAGCTCAGAACGCCAGATGCCTCCTCGCAGGCCGACGATGAAGTGGAGCTGAGGAAAAGAATGAAAGAGATACACTTTATATTCCCTACGAGTACGAGCGCGATCGCGCATAAATATTCATACGCATACGTACTTGTTGTCTTCATCCGCGGCGCCAACACTCCTCAAAATCGACTCCTCCGACGTCCAGATAGTCGATGTTGATCCTTTTTTGGTCGTGTCGCTGTGCAGCAGGTTGCTCGCCGGTATCACTTGATGGACTCGCTCCCGTTTTGGCGTGGCAGCGGCGGCGGCGGCGGCGGTGCCCACTGCTGGCTGCGGTTGACTTTGGCTTGATAGCGTCGCGGCGGAGCGCATTGTTTCCATCTCACTTTCCGCTTGTCGCCGACATCTGTCCCGGATGGTGGCGTCATTTTCTTCAATTTTCAGCACAGTACTACTCCCCGAGGATGGGCTATTCTTTGGCAGGAGGCGACAGTTGCCCAGACTGTGATTACTGTCATTAGCATTGGGCGCGGACAGTGTTCTCAAGTAAATACCGCCGCCATGGGGACTCAGTAGCTGCCTGGCCGTGGCGGTCGTTGCGACGTCTGGCCGACGGCAGTCAAGGTTAAACGATTGCAGTGGAATGGTAACCTGTGCGAGGAATAAAAGAATAAGACATTAGACGATGGAGACTAAGAGAGAGGGAGGGAGAGGAGGGATATAGCACGGTGCAGCCAAGTGCACGTACTGCACGACTAGACGAGGTACATGCCGAAAGTCGAGACTAGCTGCGGGGGTTTTCTTATTTTCTTCGTCTGCCTCTGGAGGAGCTACGCGATTCTGCTGAGCTTTGGAATGGCGATGAATGAGTGGTGTGCCCAGAGGTGGATGCGAACGATCGAGTGTGGGAGAAGCAATTGGTAGGGGACGCAAGGACGGGATTGAGGCGAAGGTTGGAGAAAAGTGATATCTGGCACTACAGGCCTGTACACATTTTTTTTTTCGGTTATCGACTAGTTTTTGGAAGAAGTGCTCGCAACCTTCTCAATAAGAATTCATTTGGATTTCAGACTGACAGGAGCATCGAAACAAATTAACAATTTAAGCACAAAAATCGAGTTGAACGCGTTGGAACCACTTTCGCTGGAAGCCCACTAACCTAACCTAAACTATGACATCCCAAAGGGATCAAATTTAGCTCCACAGCTCTTTACGATTTACTGTCGCTTTTAAAGTAGAAACGACGACACAGCAATCGTAGTTGGCCATAGGATCGTTGATGAAGCAGAGAGAACGGTTCAAATGTCCATTCTTGTCACGACCATCAACGCACTTAAGACAAAGGTAAGGCGCCTTCGTCCACCGCATATTTCCCAAACAAAACTGCACGAAGTAGATCGCTTCCACAGAAATTGATGTGATACATGAAGAAAATGAAGAGAAGGACTGACAGTCGACTGTCAACTTTAAACAGAGCCACCAAAAATGCGTCGAATCTGTATACACAATCTCAGAACACAAGCAGTAATCAAACAATGTTATTTCGGATTGGTGAAGAGTCGCACCTAAAATACGAAATGCTTGCATGGAAAAGAATGCAAAGAGGGCTTTAGAAAATGATACAAAAAACTGGACTCTGTGTTCATGCTTAAGAAGCAAACCAGACGACGCATGTACTAAGCACCGACCTACACAATCTGGAGCTTTTAGCATACCAACAATAGGCGGCAGCAGACAAGGAACACCAGAAGACGACCGATGGTGGAACGAGTATGGAAGACGAACATTTAAAGTATCAGTTCCGGTGGCAGTCAATGGACTCCCAAGGGATCATGAGGATATCCTCGTGTGCTTCCCCGTGGCGTTGTGGGTGTGTGTGTCCATGCATTTGAACCTCGACGTCTAGGATCGATCCCTAGTTTGTATGACAAAAAAACTAATAATGTTTACGGCCACATCTCTTACGAGGCACTGACAATGCTGAAAGAGTACTTTTGTCTAGAAAAAGCTTCTCAAACTTGGCCGTTCGGAGTTCACATAAAACTGTAGTTCCCTTCCACTCTTGAGAGAATAATAGCACGGAAAACACGAGTGGTTGTTGAGAAGCTATGCCCTGGCGCTTTAAAGGCTGTAGCCCATACACTGCTGTTCACTACATTTTATGAATTTTGAAGAACTTAATTCTGAGAATAGTCTTCTGTAGATTCCCGCCAAGTCTAAAATAAATAAAAACCAATGACTGATGGCTTAGAAAGCGGTCTGAATGCTGAGACGACAGCCGAAACAAGTGGTCTAAACTGATCCAACAGTCTTGTATGCAGGCGACAAGAGAGAAGCTCTGAAAGAACGAGCGACCCGAAGTCCATCCCCATCGAGTGTTACTTTCCGTCAGGAAGGAGGATGAGTTGCTCCCATTAACCATCATGGGACACATTAGTGACTAGATAGTTGGACGCCAGGCTGTCCCCACAGACCTCCCTTGTAGAAAACGGAATTTCGGAGAAGGACACGATGCATTGTTCGTTTAAAGGCCTATCCACATCATTTGTTGGCTCCTTCTAAGACCGGGTCGCTGGCGGTCAAGCACACCAGACTGTGTTTCCGGTTCCGGTCTTTGGTCCCTTTAAACCACTAATGTCCGGTTCGAATGACCAGCACCTCTTCCTCGACACTGAACCCGCTTAGGCCACCACACCATCTGCGAACAGGACAATTCCAACCGACTGCCCAATTCGCATGCCCATCAGGCTACCGCTCATCACTGCCATTTCGAATTCATTCCAGCCACTGATCCCAGCGATGCACGTAACACCATCGCCCTCCTCGCGCACCAATTCGGTGAAAGGACTACAATTTCACGTAATTCCCGTTCGCTTTCATTGCATCCAGACTCCATACCACCGCGCGCCGCCTCCGTAACGTGGTACTTCTCAGAAGTGTAACTCTGTCGCCGCTCAACATATGTCGTTCGTCGATGTCGCCTTGGGTTCGCCTGAAAAAAAAAACGAAACCGATCTCCGACAACTACTCCCAATCATCGCGGTGCAGTGCGCATATGTTACTCGTGAATTCATTCAGATGTTGATCCGAATCACCGCGATTCGCAACAGCAAGTGTACATGCACCTACAGCGCACCGACGACGCGACCGTCGGTTGCGCCGTGTATAATAAGCCCGCCGGGCCTTATAAGGCACGCCGCAGAGGCGCAGAAGACGCAGCAGAGACCACTCCACCGGGCGCAACAGCTGAATGGACAACAATGGCAATTGGCTCGTTGCCAATAAATCATTTAAATCAATTTCCGTTCCATTTTTTTTTTTTGGTTTTGCTTTGCAGCCCCGGTCAAACATCGAGTTGCAACATCGTCCTCCCAGCATGCCACCGCCGCGCCGGCACAGCATCGCCGCGGACAATTGTTATTCTGTTGACACACTCGCTCGGACGAGTGCATCTCTTGCATCACGATGAGGCGATGCGAAAGAGAGAGGACTCGCGGCTCCTGAGATCCCTATCAAGATGCGTGCCGCGACCTGCGAGCGGGTCCGGCCAGATATGCGGCGATGCGCACTGCACCAATCGCAGATCCCGGCGCAGAGATATGTCAATCTCTGCAGCGACACGACGGCCGACCTGGTGGCGGATTGGTCGGCACTGGCTGCCGTGCCGCGCCGCCCGGTGCCCATTAAGCCGCGGTCCGTGATTTAAAAGTTTAATTCCCGCGGCCATTGTGTGTTCATTGATGAATCTCGATCGCGAGGTCCTTGAAGACGACAGCGCTGCTCCGCCAAAAATGGTCCGGACCACAATGCTCGGCCTCATGTGGCAACAATCAGTGGTGCCGCCTCCGCGCTCGGGCCGGGGAACTGAATTAATTCGTTTTGCGTTGAGACATGCGTTTCGCGGATCGCTCAAAATTCGTTTGTATTCCGCGGGCGTTGCGTTCCTTTTTTGGTCAGCGCAACAGCGACCAGGATGATGATTAATATGATTCGTCCAATTGGCGCGAACGCACAGAACGCGCGGACAGAGAGCGCGCGCTCTCTAACAGATGGCCTGCGTCCGTATGTGGGTCAGAAGTCCATTAAATTTGCGAACTCTCCGTTTTGTCGGTGGCGGCCTTTGCGGCTCGCTGCGGACCACAAGTAATGAACTGAGAACGACAACTGGGAGGACGTGAGTCTTATGTTTTCATTAGGCTCCCAACAACGGAACATTTGTCATTTTGATTTCGAGTCTGTCTGCTGTTTGCGATGCAGCGCACAGGGGGAGGGGATAAGGGCCGGGTAGGGCTCGTTATAACGAACACGAAACCAGTGACCAGGAATGCCGGAAGAGTCGTCCGACTATATTTATGCGAATACGAGGTCATTCCCGGGCGGTGTGCGGTGCAGGGCGCGGGGCCGTCAGTGCGTCTGCCCGGTCGTTTGAAGGGCATCCCGTCGGCCGGCCAGTCGGTCGAGTCTGGAGAGCGCGTGTGAAAGGCACTTAATGATGCTCGGGTTTCAGTGTAACGAGGTGGAAGTGGGTTTGTCGGTGCCAGGCGGACAGTGTGGACGCTTGACTCTGGCACGGAATCCAAGTCGAAGGGAATGGGGCATCGTTTCTGATCGAATTTGTGACATTTTTTTCCAGTCGGTGGCTTTATTTTTGTGTGCCAGTCAGCGTGGAGAGGTGCTATTCCAGGCCAACTTTATGTCTCATCTCTCAACCTCAACACAATGCATCGCAGGAATGGCGCCCGGTTGGTGTCATTCTCGCGCGATGAAGTCACTTCCCAACTTGTTTACAACACAACTCAACTGAGGCACTTCCTTTGCTATCTTCATGGAAGCCACCCACAAGGAAGAGACTGACAACCTTTACCAGACGATCGACCTTGTCCAATGCCTCGTCGAGGAATGTGCGTTCATCAGTCGAGAGTACACACGCGCTGGCATCCAGCATCGTCTCAGCACCCGTCCGCCCGCCACCTGATCCATTTGACAAGGCACTTCACAATAAAACTGTTTACCTTCCTACCGCCATCCATCACCCATCCAAACATCAAGCCAGCCGTCGTTAAGTGGAACATGACACAAGCCTGATAAAAGCGCGTTCTTAAGGTGCGCAGTTCGGTCCCGGTCCCGCCGCGGCTTTCGTCATTCACTCCGTCGCTGTTGTTGTCGTCGTCCCCAGCAGTGGTCCCTCATCAAATGCGTGATCTAATTTATGGCGGGAAGAAGCGATCCTCGTCATAAAACTGAAACAACACCCGATCGCTGGGATGCTGGTCGCGGCAGCGGAGGGCGGACGGGCCCTCCACGCCAGCCCCGTCGTACAGATACGGGCAATTAATTTGTGTCATCCCGAGCATTTAAATTCGAATAACGAGTAAACACAACATTTTCGGCCGGCCTATCTGTGTGAGAGCCTCGTTCGGGTGGAGTGGCGCAGATAAAGAGGTCGTGGCTGGCAGCTGCCTCCCCAGCGATCGTCGTGTCGTGAGTTATGAAATACTGCCTTAAGGGAGCTCGTGCATGCATCTCTCTCGCTCTCTCTCTTTCGCTCTCGCGGAGCTGATGATGACATGTTTTCCCATTTTCGGGACGCCTTTGTTGTGTGTAACCAGCGTTGAGATACATTTTTGGAATGCTCCACTGGGGAATAATTGAGGAGTGGAACCGGCAATTTGTGGAGATGATTAAGAGAAATGCGTTGTTAATTTCGTGTCGGATTCGTGGTGCGACAGCGGAGGAGCATTCCCGCTTGTGGAATGCTTTGTGGGTCAAGAAGTCATCTGATCAAGCTGCGAACAGACTGATTATGTTGTGATCAGATAGACGCCTTGGGATCGATCATGTCGCCGACAACTGATTGCCGCCTATTTTTGGCTCGGGGCTGCTGCATCGTTAAGGTCATGAGTCATGGGCGGCCTGTCGGAGAAGAGTTGAGATCAACGAACTCGACGAGCGCATGTGCTTGACAATCACCGGGCATGGTAAGCATGCCTCTGTTATCCCTTCGAAACGAGCTTTTCCAGTGCACGACATCTGTGAGCACGACCGCGCTATCTGGAGCAGCGATCGCAGACACCAACCACCAGCAACTTTCGGTGGTCGGCCAGAACTCGCTTGAGACCACTTCCAGCCAATGACTCACACGACTGGTTTCCCCACAGCCTCCGGCCTCTACAAAACCCGCCCCAAGACGCACTGAATCCTTTAATCCTCACTCTGTCTGTCCGCGGGCCATTATCAGACGGCAGCCACCACTTCCGGCGCTAATGACTCAATCCTTTGAACACTCTCCCCCCCACCCCCACCGCCAGCGACATCCACTCCCGCCCCACCGATATCCTTGTGTCACAGAATTTATGGTCAAACATGTCATAAACATCACTTTTAAATCGCCGATGCCGCCGATCCAGATGCCAACGCTCCCACCGTCGTCAGCCCACCGAGTGCTGTGTCCCCATTTGGGGCTGCCTCGTCGCGCCGCGCAACCGATCCGTATTTATGGTAATTTCACGAACAATTTCATAAATCGATCCGCAAAATTGCAAATTTAGTTCAGGTTGCTCCGTCGGATCAATAAAGCAAAATAATCAAATGCTCGACATCGAGCCCGGTTGCCTTGCCGTGCGACTGGTCTTCTGGTCTTCTAATGGCGAAAGGCAGTCCGTGCGCCAGTCCACAGTGCAGCGCATACACGAGACAAATTAACATTACATTAGGCCGGGAGGGGAATAAAATTTTACTGACGTCATAAATTTAATTTACACAGCAGATTTTGGTTCGTCGTTTCCTCGAGATGGTTTCTGTGTTCGGTTTCATTAAGCAGTTCAATTAAATTTATATCGGTTGGATTTAATGTGCGCCGTCTCCCCCTCCTTGAAATCCAATCCAGAGATGGATCGATGGCTGGCTAGATGAATGGATGCACGGTGTGGTGCTGACCTAGGTAGCGCGCGGTCGGCTTTGTTGGGAAAGTGTGCCGTTGAAAGGTTCGCTGTTGTACATACAATCGATGTCGAATCGTGTATCGTTTCAGTGGGGAATAATTTTATGGATCAATTAATTCATGGGAAACTCTAATTCGTCTTCCTCCTCCTTTGCTCCCCCCACACACATCACTCCGCCCTCCTATTCACATCGCATCGGGCAGACTGCGGTGGGTAAGGTTAAATGCGACCGAACCAAATCAGGTATGTCGTCGTTTCGATTGATTTCGAAGATCCCCTATCGTGGCGAGAGTTATAAATCATCTGGCAGATACATTTACAGGCACGGTGTGGAGACGCGTCGAACAGGTTTCGAAAACGAATGCGAACACGAACGCGACCGCGACCGCGACAGTCCCGACAGAGAGAGTTATGTGTATTCTTATTCTAACGACCCAGTGACAATTGTGTGGCTTCCAGATGCATTTTTTGATGGTTGTTAGCGAGCTGTCGGCTGCGATGGTGGTGGTATATCGCTTTCTAGCTGCAAATGCAAATGGGTTGCGCCGGTTTCCATTGAGAATGGATTTGCAGCGGACTGGACTGTGGTCACATACCTGCTGGCTTTGGCTTCAAAATCAGGTCAATTGAGTGAGGATTTCCGACTGTGGAGGGGTACTCGACGATAGGCGGAAGGCTCTATATGTTTTCCAACGTTCTTCACTGTTTGAAGACGAAGCTTGGTTAGAAAGCCAGTTTCAGATCGGACAGTTTGTCTGGCGTCTCCTGAGAATAATTGGTTCGCCGAATTGTCAAGATTTCTGAATTTTTTCAATCGAAATTTGCAGGGTGTGCACTGCTTAGTCTAAGGAATCTCTAACAGCACCCTAGTGGAACAAGTGCTCTCTGGCCTCGAGTGAAAAAATGACGCACAGTCTTGAATGTGAGCTGGACAAATTTTGGACTTGGAAATCAACCAGATCAGGCAGATCACAAACATCTGCGGATTGTAATCTATGGGGAGTATTGATGCGGCTGAAAAACGAGTCTCTAAATTTCACTGTGCGTCCGAAAGTAGGCTTAAGGGTAAACTGATGTGACCTGGCGAGACGTGTATTGCGGGTGAATTCAAGGAGAGCTAGGGAATCAACAACGTTCACAGTCTTCGGTAAGACTCACCCGTTTATCAACCATCCGCGTTAGAAATCATATATCTCTCGCAGGAGCAAATGCGGTTATGGTCTCTCTAAAATACGGGGTGTCTTCCTCCAGACAGTGTACGCCATTGCTTTTTCTTTTTTAGGACCAAAATTACCGGAAACTCAAAAACCCGGTCTCATTTCGTTGAAACTTGACACCGAGTACTTTTGGAGTTCTTTGCATTGAAGCATGAATGATTGAGCGTCAGTTGGAAACGGCCAGTAGTGTAGGACGAAGGCGGACGAGGCACACTTTGCGAATCATTGGGATTCGGGTCTTAAATCTGGCCATTGAGGAAAATTAGGCCTGCATACCTGACAGGCAGTTCATGTTAATGGATATACATATATAATACGAGTGGCGCTACAGCCCATAGAGAGCCAGGGCATAGCTTCTCAGCAACCACTCCTGTTGTGCGTGCTATTGTTCTTTCACGAGTGGAAGGGACCTACAGTTTTATGCCGACTCCGAACGGCCAAGTTTGAGAAGCTTTTTCTAGACAGGAAATACTCCTTGAGCATTGTCAGTGACTCGAAAGTGGTGGGGTCGTGAACATTATTTTTGTCGCTCAGAGCTGGATTCGAACCTGCGACGTCGAGGTTGGAGTCGACCCACAACGCCACGGGCCACCACCATGTTAATGGATAAATGAAGGAAATCAATTGATGTTTAGACATTTCAATGGAAATTGTAGTTGCGTTTTGTTTGAATGGCCAGACCAGATTAGCGAAAGACAGATAAGAGAAAATCCTTCTGCATCTTTCGGGGATGTCAATTCCCCTGCTTTGGTGCAGTCCCACTCTTTTCTTTGATCACGTTTGTAAGCAACGGACTGAGGGAATCTTCTCATACACTTGGTTGAACTGAGGTTTGGGTTGATGAGACTTTGTTGGTGGCCTTGTTCGTAGAGCTTTTAGCTATTCAGCCTTATTGTGAGTTTCGCGCGGAAAATATTTCACGTGGACATTTTCGTACACGTTAATTTTCTTGCTATCCCTAGCTTCACGCGAACACGTGACCCAGATGAATTTCAGTGAATTTTGACTGCCAATTACATTTAGAGAGGATTTGCAATACTGAACTATCGTGGAAGTGGTGAAAGGGTTGACTAAGACCTTAAGCACAGCCTAACTGTGCAATATAATGTTGTCGCCCTATACGAAAACACCAGCGCAGAGCCCCTTATGTGAAGATAGGAGGACTACATTCCTTTCCTGGCTCGAATTCTGGCCAACGCCATTTCTGCTTGCGCTAATAGTGTGTTCTCATGCATTTTAAATGAAAGCGTTCAGGAAATAATAGAGCGTAGTTCACACCTTGCAAGGTTAGGTAACGTTAGGTAATAGGTAATTTGTTCTTGAAAAAATGAGTCAAATCTAAATATTATGAGTCTCCGAGTCAGACTAAGGAATATGAGTCCTTTTGACTCCATAGAGTCCCTTTGGTAACACTGGCTCTCACCATAAAGGAACCACTTCTTCCTCTTCACAGACAATACAAACAGTGAGTTGGACTTGGAAGGAATATTGCTTGTAAGATTTTGTGCTTCAAGGCCTAAGTGATCGGACTGGATGACTGACATGCAATCACTGAAAGATCCTCTGCGCATCTTCACAGATGGATCAAAGACAAAAGAAGGGGTGGGTGTGGGTGTCTATTTACAAGACCTCATTATTGCTATCTCCGTGAAGCTCCCTGATCACTGTAGCGTTATTCAGGCAGAAACCATAGCGATTAAAGAGGCGCTGTCTTGGCTTAAAAACAATGTGCTATCAAAAAGGGATATCACCATCTGTTCCGATAGTCAGGCCGCCATAAAATCCCTGGCCGATGTCATGTTCTACTCAAAAGCATCCCTTAATTGCAGGCTGTCTCTGTCTCTCACCTCATGTGGGTGCCGGGACACTGTGACATACCAGGAGACTGCAAAGCCGACGAACTCGCCAGTTGTGATACAACCTCAACCCTATCAATAGCAGGGGTACCACGACCAATGCCGATCGCTACAGCCTATCATCTTTTAAAGATTCATACAATTAAAACCACCAATGACAAATGGCTAGAAGGCACCACCTGCCTTAAAACAAAAGAAATCTGGCCATCACTTAACCTAAAACGGTCCAGCCTACTTGGACTCAGCAAGCCCTCAGTAAGGACCCTTATAGGAGTCATAACCGGGCACTGTGTAATTGGCACTCATGCACGCAGGATGGGTTCTCCATATAATGATTTTTGCAGAAGCTGCATGGATGAAGAGGAGGAAGTGGAGGAACACGCATCACCTTCTCTGCTCCTGCAGTGCTCTTGCCAGTCGTAGGTTCCTGCACCTAAGAGCCTACTACTTCAGCGGCCGTAACGAGCTAAAAAGTGCCAGCATTGGCCAACTAAATCGGTTCATCAGCAGCACCAACTGGTTGCAGCGTTAGGAGAAGTCAATCCGCGTGGTATCACAATGGGCCTACTCTGGCCTAAGTGTGACTGCTCTGCAGCAGTCAGCCACTACAACCTAACCTAACCTAACCTAAGGCCTAAGTGGCACCAGAAGCGGACTCCCCTAAACATTTCCGAGTCTCAATATTCAACTTTATTGTGGACAGACAAACAGACGCGCTTTATGTTTTCCAAATCCACTTGTTTAGGTGTTAAGGTACATCAACCACAAATTAAATTATGTAGTCGTCAAAATTTGCTTGATTTCTCCTACAATTGATGGAATGGAACAAAGCGAAATTCGTATCCTCCCGGCTACTGCGACAGGACTGGCAGTTAGTGGCCCAAGCGAAATGTGACCCCCAACATAACAAGTTCCCCAGACGAAGGGAGTTTGAGAAATCACGGATTCTTAAACTCCAACACTTGTTATGTTGGGGACCCAGTTCCAACACGGACTGTAGTGCCACGGTGTTGAAATATTTTAAACAGAACCCGGGTAGGACGCAACCGTTTCCCGCGTCCAAACATTAACTGAAGCTGCACCCCTTAAGCTTCGCCATGATTTCGGATGGAGATGCATTCACAAACCAATCTGACTCTCACAGAGTTTTGAGTGTTCAGCTTGTTTAATGAGATTCGGATTGAAATCGATTCAATAGGAGCGTGTTCTACCCACATTCCCGTCTAGCGATATCTGCCAAGTTGGCAAGGACAAGACACGATGTCGTGTCAGCTTTGGTTGGGTATCGCCGTCAGGCAAAAGTACATTTCTAGCGACATCCCTAAGTCCGCCCAACTCTAGTGGCTGCAGTGAGACATGCTTGATCGATGCTTACCAGGGCATTGCAGACGCGAATGCGCGAGGAGAACTCGGAGGCGGCTGTAGATACCGGCGCGTTCGTTACGTACTCTTGAAAATCGAGGAGGCTTGTTATTTAGGGTCCACTTTCACTCGTGGGCCGCAGTACCTAGTCTAGTCGTTGAAAGGTCGCCCCAAAAAAAAAAAACATTTCGCCACGAAATACAACGACCGACTGAACGTCGAGAGAAACCTAAAAAACCGGGGTCACTCAGTGAATCACCCTCGCATGGGCGCCCAGCCGCCGCACGCACGAGAAGGCTCAGAAGAGGAAAGGAACACGTCTTCACGAGGCAGCCCTTCCCCGGGCCACCAGCTCCCCCACACCAACAAGACCATACCGCCCACCCACCAATTGTGAAAGTCAAATGTTAACCCATTTTTCGTGGAAGTAACCATCGGACCACTAACACGCCGCCATCCGCAACTAATGAGTGAAAATTTAATTTAATTTCCACTTCCAGCCCAGCACGGTGCGGCGGCTCGTCCGCTCCGCGAGGCGTGTCCAAGTGCGGCACGGGGCCGCCTCTGCGTGTGTCCCAATTACCTAACACCTCGAAAATTGCAACTGCCTAACCGTGACCGTCCGCGCCTATGGCCGCTGGATGTGTGCAGCATTTCCGACGACGTCCGTGCTCCGATCGGCGAACAGATTTGCATGCAAACCGGCCAGGGTCCAGACGCCCGATCGAAGCCCAAATTAAAAATTGCCCATGAAGCTCAGCGGTTAGGTGGACCGATGCCCCGCCGACGAGCACGGCAATAGATTCTAAAACAAACACACAAGGGGTACTACTCACATGCTTCTCCGGTCTTGGAATACTGATCATGACGGGGGCACAGCCGCCACCGCCACCGCCGCTGCTGCTGCCGCTGCCACCTCCGTTGCCACTGCCGTTGGTCATGGTCGCCGTGCTGATGGTACTGCTTGCCGTCGTGGACCATTTATCTGATCCCATTAAGTTGTCCAATTCCCGGAGGAATTTGTTAGCCCATATGTTAACGTCGTCACTGGATACACTGCTGCCGCCACTTGTGCTGCTGCCGTTGCCGCTGCTGTTGCCATTGCTGTGGCCGTACCCGTGATGTGGATTGTCCAGCGCTGAGCGACTTCTGAGAGCGGTCGTCGAGAGATAATCGTTGTGACTGTTCAATCGCTTGAGTGTGGACGTACGCCCGTTGCTGGAGCTGCGACTGCTGCGACTGCTGCTGCTGGTGGTGCTGCTGGAGCCGGTGCTTTTGAGTGACGACTGCTCGTCCTCGGTATGGTCTTTGCCATGATTTAGACTAGGAAACGTGTTCGTTGACATTATGGCTGGTGTCACAGCGGCCGTCTGGTACTCGGATGGAGCGTCAACAGAAACCGGCACTGTTAAGTAGCGACCACTGTTGGATGAGGAATCGCTGCTGATGCCACTGCTGCTGCTGCTGCTGCTGCTTTTGCTGTTGCCATTTCTGGTGGAGGAGCAGCCATTTATGTCGCGGCTACCGCTGGTTTCATTCACTTTCTGGCTGCTGTCAGTGCTGCCATTTAGGCGACATGACATTTCGTTTGACGGCAATTTGTTGTCGTCCGCCACATTCGCCGTATCTGAGTCCGCACATCTGGTCGATTCGTCACTTTGCTTCGCTCTGTACTGCTCGAAGACCTCGTTGATTTCGTTCTACAAAGAGAGAGAGAGAGAGAGGGGGATTAGTAGATAAGACGGGTCTAATTTATGTCGACGATACGAGAGAGAACTAGACGCAGCGACACGCATGTATCACTGTATCCTGTCTAAGCGCTGATAACGTGTAATTTGTGCAATAAATCAGCAGACAGTGTGCGGAGGCTTTGTCGCGCTGCGCGAATGAAGATTCGGGGGACTGTGTCACGATTTTCCACTTCACATCTGCTCTCCAGGCCCAAACGGGCGGCCGCCCATGTGTGCGCGTGCCGATCTCTCAGCCTGGTGAAAGACACGACGGATTTATGGACTGGTGGTGCGTGCAGCAGCAAGGAGAGATCTGGCAGCCGCGAAGGATAGGACGACAGCTCCACTCCCAAGATCACCGCGCATCCCCGGCGGTGGGGAATTACTTAATTAAAACCTGATGCCCACGGTTTGGCATAGCTTCCGCGCTGATTGATGAACATCATTAGAGGGTCATAAATTTTCACGGCCGACCGTGGGCAGGGGCACTGCTCGTACGGTGGGGCTGGGCAATTAGTTTGGTCGAGGAGATGGATTGGGGGCTTTGGAGGATTTGATGGAGGTGGCTGACGCGGGGGTAGAGACTCAGGGAGGATGGCGATGGAATGAGAAGAGGATCAGATGTGCCCTGCTGACTGAGGAGTCACTGAACGCTGTGGTTACCTCTGAAGCTTGTCTATTCCAGTCTTGGATTGCAGCTAGTAACACAGGCAGATACAATGAATTATTTGTTTTATCCTACAACTGAGAGACAATGACTCGGGGTACCACAAGCATGAGCAGCAGAATCCAGGCCAAAGCTAAGCATTGTGCGATAAAGAGGGAAAAACTCCGAATGCACAATCTGGAGAAAGTACACAGTCCCACCATCATCACGATTCTGTGTCGAAAAATAGCTTCCAATTTGGTGACACCAGTCTTATTCTTTTGAAGGTGGCATGTGGCGTTGTGGGTATATGCGTCGACCCCAATCTCGAGGTAGTTGGTTCGATTCCTGCTCTATGCGATAAAAATAATTTTCACGGCTTCACCTCTTTTGAGTCACTGACAATGCTCAAAGAGTATTTCCGGTCTGAAAAAAAGCTTCTCAAACTTGGACGTTCGGAGTCGGTGATCCCCTTCCATTCGTGAGAGAACAATAGCACCTGGCCCTCTATGAGCCTTACCGCCACCCATGTTATTATTATCAGTCTTTGTCCTGTATCGCCCTGTGAGGGGATTTACTATGCCACCGTCAGATGTCCTCAAGTTCCGGCACAACAGCAGCTGCGTTCCTGGAATCTGAGTCGCCTTCGTTGGGCGCCACTTTTTTGAGTTTAGCTGTGATATGCATCTTCTTGACTTGCGTTTGAGGTGTCATTAGCCCCAAAGGGTGTCACTGGGGTACGGACAACTACATCAGTTTGATGGCCAACAATAAGAACAGCTTAATCTTCAGAGGCTTATGGTCAAAAGTGCCAGCTTGCTGAACAAATAGAATTTAAGCCACATTTTCCATTGTTAATCCGTGCTCTAGCTAAATTAGATGTGCTTGCAACGTCAGCGCCGGGAGGCATACAACACCGCTCTCAGCCCATTCAGAGAACTAGCAGAGCTACTTTCTTCTGAAAGCGATTCCAATACTCGCTATGGCTCATCACTAGACGTTGGGAGTACAATAATGACACGCTAGTGCGTCGCATGCCTGAATTTCAGAGCTGAAACTGAAGATATTAATCCACTGTAGCATCTTCTATAGATCTGCTGAACCAAGGCACACAAAAAAAAAAAACGCATTTGATGAACACTTCCTTGACAACCTCAAGGTTGTGACAACGACAAACCTTGCTGGACCTGGGAAGTGCTTCTAATGCGAATCAAGGTCAAATGTGAATAATTCTGAATGCCGCACGGGAAAACAAGACCACTTACACACTCTTATTCGACTCAGGCTTGAGGGCTTATTTTTTATCGTTCTAGCTAGTATTTAATTTTACAGAGAATTTGTGGTGACATTTGGACCCTTGTCAGTATACTGACGTAACCTACCATAAGCTTGAAACCTAGGGACAAGCGTGCATCCAAATCGTTCGTTCTTATGAATGGAGGGTGTAGGCCAAAAGTCTGGGAACGCACGACAGTAGAACTGGAATACCGATCCGTTCTGAGATGGAGCCCTAGGCAGTTGACATTGACCCGAACACAGAAGTCCTTGCCGGTAAACGAGAGCAATGAATCATATGCAGTCACAATGACCAGGTATTCCTTCGAGGTCGTCAGAAACTTCACACACATCGGTTTCGTGGTGAGCAATACGTGCAACATCAGTGTTGAGAGTAACCGGAAAACAAATCTTTGAAATCCCGGTATCACCGAAATTAGTATCTTGTTCGAACTGCCTTGACCTGAGTACAACTCTGCGGTGCAAAAAGGTGATCTGTATCGAGAGTGGTTGAAGGATTCCTTTGTTTAGAAGCAACCTGGAAGTATGTTTGCATTGATGGCAATTAAAGGAAACGATTGAGCTGCGAAATCAGCCATCCACTTTGGACACCCTTGAGGTTCGCCTGACTTCCAGTGTAGTAGTTTACTCCACATAGGACGGCCACGAGGGAAATGGAGCACACAAGTGCTTAAAAGGGTGTACTAACCGATCAAATGAGGCAATTTATCATGGCCTCCTCCTAGCCCCATGGTCTTCCAAATAATAAAGCCTTACTCATAGCCAACGAGGTCTTCTGTGTAGTTCCCCTGACAGGTAAATTGTCTCCTGCGTAGAACTCACTTTTTCGAGAATGACGCCCGGAAGCGAGGCAACACTCGGGTTGCGGCAGAATTATCCACCAAGACGGCAATTCTTGTTGTAGACCATCCTAGTCTTTAGACAACACAGTGTTCTTTTAAAGATCTGTTCCAGTGAAGAACAACGGCGTAACGCTTGCGCTTAACATCCCATCTCGCCCGACTTGTCTCCTTACGATGTTTGGCTGCATAGAGTGGTTCAACAGAACTGGCGCCCAACGTGGAACCACTTCTAAAACTATCATCAAGCGGAAGTTATTCCGCCATCTTAACCGCACAGTCTGACGAGAATGAGTGGACAGACATGTGAAACAACGAAATTCAAAAGGCTCCGACATTTTATTTTCAATTATGTGGCACAACTTTAACCGCAGTTCATGAAACATTAATGACACCTTGTCTCCACACGAGGCAGCTCTCCATTCGAGCCGCAGCCAAGACAAACATTGAAGCTGATTTCTTCGGGGACATTTCACACACAAGACGGTGCTTCATAGGTTCACTTTTGATTTCTAATTTCACGCACTCGTAGGCAATTCATCCCCGCCGGGCGGGAGCACACGCGTCCTTGACTGGAGTCCACCGTCATCTCTGTCAGAGCAGGATCCCCTGGGTCGGGTGGCCAAGACCAGGACGTTGGCTATTTAAGCATCCGCCGCAACAGGTCGCTCCTTCAGTCGAGCAAGTGTCTCCCAGCCGAGCACGGAGCATGATTGTCGCATGGATATTTTTGACGACTGTGTGCTGTGCGTTCTCGCAGCCTGTGACGCGCCCGAACAGCGATGTGAGAGTGATTTCGAAGCGGAATCTGAAACAGGACCCAGTCAACAGCTTTGACGAGGACGCTGTGCTGGAGGAGCCACTGGATCTTGGCACCAAGTTCGAGGGCTTCACGTGGCGGGACATTTTCTCGCCCCGGAGGCTGTGGTCGCTGCATTGTGAGCCGAACTGCAGGATGCCGCCGGAGGACTACCCGGACGCAAGGTTGGTCATAGTGTTGTAAGAACCAGCGTGATGTGCTAGGCTAAGCAATGGTCTCAGTGGCACTCCATGACACCGTGTGTCTACCACGAAATGAATCGGTTGCCCGCGTGACCAGGTGAACTCCTGCTGGTGAGCGTGTGAGCAGAGGGCCGTTGTGAAATTCCGACGAAGGAGGAAGCAATTGAAAGTGCAGTGATGTGTTTGCGGAATTTATGGTGATTTGGTTGTGTTGTGCAGAAAGAGAGTGATGTGCCTGGTCATTGAACCTCCCGAAAAGCGGATTATTTTCGTGCGCAGGGTGATCGTGTTCTCATGTCGGCAGTTGTGCAGTGGGTGAGGATGTCAAGGGCGTGGAGGGACGGTTTTTCAGGTGCATTAACAGGAATTGCCAGCACAGAAGGTAGGCTCATTTGCTCTGCCAAATGCCGAGACGCGATATCTGCTGATTGGCTGGCCTTCAATCAGTGCTTGGCTGAAGTTCAACAAGAGTAATATCATTTGAATCATTTCGAGTGTGGTCACAATCTTGGAAGTCAGAAATTAAAAAAAAAATCACGTCTTGCTGAAGGCACGTTATTCGTTCCCTTGTACTTTCTTTCAAGCCAATTCGAATGAGATCCCTTTCGCACACATGTGCATCAACCGCCGTCTCTCTGCCTTTTCGTTATCGATTTCGAAGTCCGACGAGACGGAGTGTGAGACCGCAAGGAGGTTGACTCAAGTTTGTAAACCTGCACACAGCTGAGATGAAGCAGTAATCACGACCAACTGGGTGCGCAGCTAGAGGGCAGCACTTAAACTGCGTCCGACCGTTAGGGCCGCAACTTGCACACGTGCACTTCTTCAGCTCTGGCAGCTCATTCTGCCACTGCTCCGGATCAAGGGTGCATGAAGATTATTGGTTGAGGCCCAGATCAACTGTGGCCAGTCTCATCTCCTGGCACAGAATAATTATTTTGGAGAAATGTGCCCTTTAATGTTGCCAGACAGTTTTGCACAACCTTCTGATGAATGATCTTGCCTCAAAGTGAGCGCCACCTCAAACGTTCTTTGTCGAGTTGCCCATCAGGCGCGAGATCGAAACCGAACCCAAGTGTGAATTTTGACTAAGCTTGACGGTCTCAGTGAGTTCGTTACCAAACTTTGTTGAAGGTGTGGAGCTACTCGGTTATGGTCATCTGGGACCAACCTGACGTCTCTGTGTCCGGGTATGAAACAAATTGTGACTAACTTTGGATTTAAGGTAGTCTTCTTCTTTGTGCGGCGTTACAGGCAGGAGTGGACCTAGAAACCCCATCAATTGGCGCGTTCTCTAACAAGCTGTTTCCAGTTTCGCATGCCAAGTTGGTTGAGTTCCCTTCCCACTTTGGTGGGTCATCGTGGACGCGACGTCCTTTGCTGCTTTGTCATACGGAATGGGGGTCGAATTCTCTTCGCGCTGGTGTACTGTACGGACTCATACAGTACCCACTGAGATCTGGTTTGACTGAAAAAGGTTCCCATGGGCTCCTTCTTCTTCTCTTCACAGCCCGTCCCTGTATCCCTGTCAACTTCTTCTTCTTTGATTGACGCTACACTTCGGGGTGGACCTGGGCATGCCGCTGTACAGCCCGCACAGTTCGTGGTTCAACCTTCTCCTCCAAACGCCATCAACGCAAACAGGACCAAAGATCGAATGCAGAACTTTTCTCTCAAAACAACCAAGAGCCTCTGTTTTGAGAGAACCTGTCAACCTGCCTGTCAACTAGTCCGGCCTTTGTGGATTATTCAGGATGAGTGCACAAAGTAGACTTGTAGGGTTAAGTGAGTAGTTTGACTGCGCATCAGCATCAAAGACCTGCGTTCAGTGTTTCGTGCCATGTTTTAGCATCGACTTCGATTGAACTGCCAGGTCTTTCTCGTCGAACTTGATGTCGTCTTGAAAATTGATGCGCTCTCTAGTCATCGCAACTATTCGAGTTCATGACGGCCTTTGCAAAGTGACATGTGTGACATGATACGGGGTTCAGTAGTAGTTCAAAGTACGCACTTTTTGAGGTAAATTCTTTTTAAAATGTTACAATTCAGATGCCCCTAGTGCCTTATTCATTGCCACTTGTGCTAAGAGGGTGGAAGCTGGAATTTGGCAGCCTTTTCCAAAGGCTAGCCGGAGATAGAGACCGCTATCGCATCAAATATTACCTCGAAGTAAGTCATTTTGTAGACGATACCGATGGTTCTCTGGAACAGACCGTGCCAAAGCTCTGTCACCTAAAGTTCCACAGAAGGACAAAAGCTCTAGTCGCACCTTGCATTGCGTTCCCATTTGTTGTAAAAATCTCAGTCCATTGGCGGCGCCGCAAAACTAAGCCACTGCGGTGGACCTCTTTTGTAATCCGATCACGAACCCAGGCGCATCCCGTTTATCCGGTGAACCGTAGCAAATCCTTTGCATCTCCTCCCAGCAGGAGCCGTGAAATCCCCCTGCGCAGCAGGCACCCCGAACATTCCGTCTCGTATCTCTCATTTCATGCGCAGGTGTGAATCGCATTAAGTAACATCTATCGGTTTTGCAAACAAAATTCCCGCCTCTTCACTGCGGCGCGCACTCGGTATTTTGATAGCACTCCAAATCTGGGAACCATCGAGTTCGATTCGAATATTTTCTCACATGTGCGATACTTTTGTGAAATCGAGAGTGTGTATCCGCGGCACAATAGGCGCTCTCAAGGGCCCTCCACAGCCGGTGCGGAATAATGGCGGGTAATTTTTTCGGATCACTTTTGTTTGCTCATGACGCGATCTGGCCCCAAGGTCAGCTCTAGTGTTTGCCATGTATCTGGGCGCAATTATTGTGTCAGCCTGAACTGGGGGTCTAGAACACCGTCCGGGGTGGTGATTAAACGCCGCGCCTATCGAAGCGGGGCTCAGGTTAATTGGAGAATAATTGGAGCGGTCGCGATTGGGAAAGCCGGTGTATCTACGGACTTTGAAATGTAATGAGTCGCGTAATTCGCCTGAAAATTGAGAGGTAATCGGAATCGAATTACGGCCCCGGTCGTGTGTGGCCACCGCATAGCATGAATTATTGATGTTGCCCGAGATTGCTGGGATTCTTTGGGTCCATGGGAACGGCGTGGCGGCTTCGTGGAATCATGGCTTCGGGGTATTTAGCGTGAGAATGACATCAGATCGCAGTTGATTGACAGTTTTCTGAGTGAATGTAATTGGGAGTGCTCTCTCGAAGCGGATGTGGGGTGTGCACCTGCTTGTGGTTATTTAAGTGGCTAAGTCTGAGATTAGATTTGTCATGAGTTTTCACTGAATTTTCCACTTGAATTGCAAGTAATTCGCGTTTCATTGAAATGGAATGCATTATCCCTTCCTCGCCACATTGAGCAAGAATGAATGCCGTTTCAAAACATCCTGTTCGTGTGCAGATTCAAGGGAGTGTCCTACATGCCTCAACCGACTCTCAGGGAATTCATTCGGGTGTTGGAGAACAAGCCCGAGACAAAATTTGAAAATTTGCAAAGCATCCTGAGGCATTGGCATTGAGTACTTGTGAACCGTGTGTGAAAGTCTTCACTTCGGGCGACAACCATGCGTGCCAGACAGAGCCATAGGGGTAGAAGTAGGAACGTGACGTTGGATAGGTGGGAGCCCACCCACACACTCCGCAGGAGCACAAGATTCTGTTCCAATGAATTGCCAATAATTAATTTAATGTCACCTACACCGGAAGTGTTGTAGCTGACATTTAAAAGCTCCATTGTTTGTCCCTAAAATTGGGCACTTTTTGGACGTGCAAACATTCTTAATTTCTGATGACTTTGGCAGTGTCCTGGGTTGGATTTGAGGAGATGTTGAGTTTTCTTTCAGTACACAGAGCTGGCGAAGGGACTTTGCAAATAAAAATACGGCAATAGGGAGAATGACAGGAGCGCAACAGCAGCGATATAGCACACCAACTCAAAATCCATGTCAAACAGTCGGCTGCAAAGCAAATGCATCCCTGTCAGGGGAAATCACCGCCCGGACGCGGGTCGACACGAAGAGCATCTCAAGCTTCATTCAATATCGAGTGTGTTATTATGCAGTGCAGCGAATTTTCTTTAGTTTACTTTATGGCGAAATTTAAGCAGTCCTCTTCGCGGTCTCAATAATGTCACAATAAACACTAGAAACGGAGAACAACTTTTTGCCAAGCACTGTTTTTTTACGACGGGGCGTTGTCTTTGGTGCAGTTTTGTGTTGACGGTGTATGGAGGAGAAGATTCAACCATGGACTGTACTGGTTGCACAGCGAAACGGCCCTAGCCAGGCATGTAGAGCGTAGGGACCACTCAGGTCTAGCCCAAAGAGTCTACGACAGTTGAACAACGCTACAGAGGACACTCGCTTCTAAGATGGCTCACCCGATTTTTTCAACCAATGTGACAAATAGCCAGAGAAGGCGATAGTTTAAGGCGCTTCTTGATTGAGGCCCAAGTCCACCCCGGACTGCCATACAAATATTCAAGATTGTGCTCAAACGGGCACATGTGACTTCTTTAACGTCACACTTGAGAAGATCATGCGAAACTCAAACGTAAACACTAGAGGCACGATCTTCCAAAAGTCCGTTCAACTGCATGCTTACACGGGCGACATTGACGTGATTGGACGAACACAGCGAGCCGTCAATGAGGCGTTTGCTGGCATTGTCATCACGTAAGGACGCACAACATCGACGTCTCGGACAGAGCGTCATATTGGGCAGCAGACACTTTGAGGTAGTCAAGGACTTCGTCTACCTAGGCTCCGGAGTAAATAGGGACAACAACACCAGTACCGAGATCAAGCGCAGAATTACTCTTGCCAATCGCTGCTTCTTTGGGCTCAAGAGGCAATTGAGTAACAGAGCCATCTCTCGAAACACCAAGTTGACCTTGTATAAAACCCTGATCATCCCAGTCCTGCTCTATGGCGCAGAGACATGGACGCTATTGAAAGCGAATGAAGAAGCTCTTTGAAAGAAAAGTTCTGCGTACGATCCTTGGTCCTGTTTGCGTTGATGGTGTTTGGAGGAGAAGGTTCAACCACGAACTGTGCGGGCTGTACAGCGGCATGCACCTAGTTAAGCGTCTTCGGATCCAGCCCTTAAGATGGCTAGGTCATGTAGAGCGGATGGACACCACAGCTCCGGCCCGAAGAGTCTTCCACACCGAGCCATTGGACAGCGCAACAGAGAACGTCCTCGCACTAGATGGCGCACACAAGTGGAAAAGGACCTCAACCAACTTGGTGTGCGCAACTGGATGCAGCTGGTGAAAGATCGTGCTGGCTGGAGAGGCATGTTGGTTGAGGCCCAGGACCACCCCGGACTGTAGCGCCAATCAAAGAAGAAGAAGAAGCTGAAACAGGCCCTCGTACTTTAGTTGCAAACTGCGCGTTGCTTGGTCGACAAAGAATAAGAAAACCCAACAAACAGTTGAGTACAGGCATCTTACCAGTTCCCTAATGATCCTCTCGAAGACTTCATCACGTGAATCATTTATGACGCCTGGCTTTAGCAAGTGCCGGCGAAGGACGCAAGCAGCAAAGACGTAGGATCTCATCCCTTTTGTCACTGAAAATGGATGTCCTGTTCAAAATGTCATGCTTTTAGACCCACGTCTTGGGATATTTGTTGTCTCTGAGTAAAAATGGTCTTTTCTTCCGTGTTGAGTACCAAGTCGCCGGTATGGGCCAAGAATCAATCAGTTAATGTCGATGAGGAACGGCTGGAAGGCACAGTTGGTTAATTGCCTCACTTTGGGCATAGGGGTTCCCGGTTCGAATCCCAGTGAAAGCTAAAGTGGATATGGCTTTCAAATCTGACTCAGTCACCGTTTGTTGATGAAAAAGACAACACAATGGACCCACAGTGGTCTAAGTGTGCTGGCAATTTCGCCGACAGCCCAATAACCTAATGTTGTTAAGGAAGTGCACAATTTTTTTCAGGAATCTATTGTTTGTGTCAGGCAACAGAGGCTACCCACTTGCATTGATGACAGCATTCATCGTCTCGTTCAGCTTAAGTACAAGACCTTCTTAAGTGTTCGCACCCCTGTGAAAAGCTGTCAATATCCTTCCGTCGCGTAGCACAACTAATAAAAACTCGGTAGCCTCAAAGAGCACCAGACGTCACTCAAAACGACTGATATCACAAGCACCGACCGATTGAACACCTTGATCGATTGTGGCTTCTTCACAGAGACCCACTTGAGGTGGAGAAACAATTAAAATCGGAATAATTCCACTTAGTTGCCACTCCTCGGAGCGTGAAACCCACCTCTCCTCCGACAGAGCAGGATGCAATGCCTGCGCGGTCAAGATGCCAAGCAGATCCACAGAAACACTCAATCAAATTCCAAATGGCTGGCTTATCTGCGGCCGTCTTTCCAAAACACAAACTCTTCCTCTGCCCACTCTCGTCCTCCCGCACGATCGATCGGATGAGTTATTTGCCCAAACTGACAGAACTCCATTCAATCAGCCGACAAAGCACACAGCCCAGAGTTCCAGTGGATGTCAAAGATACAATAAATAGGTCAAAGTTTTCCCCAAGTGAAATCTCGCATCCTCCTCCGCCCACGCACGCACGCGGAGAGCCTTCTTATGCACACACAGGCCAAGCGAGAGAAAAAAAACCAACCTTAATCGTCCAACTTACCTTCCGTTTGTTAAATTGAAAAAGAAATGGAATCCGAAAACAAACTCTCAATCTCATTCATTATATTGACCCAAATAGCCGACGAAGCCGCCGCCGCCGACGATGACGACGAGGAGGAGCCGGCCAGCCGAGGCAGAGAATCTCCTTGGGTTTTGGGTTGGGCCGCAGCGCACTTCATTCAATCAACAATTTAGACACGACCACGACACGACACACTCGGCTCACGGTACGGCGAGCCAGATACACCCAAGTGTGTGCCTTTCTTTTAATTGTGTCAATTCCATTTCATCCTGCTCCACTGCACTGATTTCCATCTGCATCTCTCCCAGAGCTCACGCTGCGCGGCCCCTCTGCGCCGACGCAACAATGATCCTCTCGTTTCAGAAGAGGAGGAAAAAAAGTCAGTTTCACAATAGCAACGATTTACGGCCATCAGATAGTGTGTGCGACAGGAAGTTAAACACGGTCGCAGCCCAAAGATCAATAAATCCGGGCCCGGGATCACGACCAGAGCGGACGTGCTCGGCGGTGATCAAGTGCACTACTGGGGCCGAGCAGCCCTGCACGCATTTGCGGGACAAACACTCACCTCGGAGCATGATTTAAATTTTCCAAAATAATTGAACATCACGAGTGATTGGGTCCCGTCCAGAGGACCGCCGCGCCAACCAAACCGACCCAACCCACTGCGGAGATGCTCTGAGAAGCATCCTTGGCAACCGTCGCAGGCGGTGGCGTTGGAAAGTTTAATTGAAATATCGACGATCGATTTGAGGAAATTTATCTGGAATCGATCGTGCCCAGGAGAAAAGTGAAATCTTAAACCGTCCGTGGAGGTTTTTACATAATTACCTTGGACGATGTCATGTCCCGGTGTTCGGACATTTCGGGGCAGGCCAACGAATGATACACCGAGTCAAGGGAGGCGGACATGTTGACCGCGATGCGGTGACAGAGATATGCGGGCAACATCAATTTGTGGACATTTCGCTTATTCACGCGAAGTTCACCCATGTTGTGGGTGAAAATGTGCCAATTAGGGTGAATTTTGTGGCGTCATTACATCCCGTTTTGGGCAGATGAGAATTCAGGCCACACTCTTCATTTCACTTGCGTTGAGGTTTCGAATTAGTGGCACTTCTTCACCGGGAAGACAATTTTCTCTTGTTCCACGACGAGTGGGTTGCAGCAACTGCCTGAGTGTCACACGGTAGAACTCATGGACTTTCACATTTTGGGTATTCCGATGGGAACCATGAAGTGGGATCGAATCGATCTGACTTTGATGCTTTTGACGTGATTGAGGGAGTAACTGGTTAGACAGTCACAGGGCTTAATTGACCTGCAAGAGAAGTCATCTTCCATTTGGCTAGCGACACTTTTAGGTACCAACGAGTGGACGAGAACGGGGAAAAAATGAAGGAAAAACGTCTATCGTCTGTCAACTGTCATTTGTTGTCATTAATGTGTCATCCTCCATCTTTTATACCCCATCTCCCATCTCCCATCTCCCATCTCCCATCTCCCATCTCCCATCTCCCATCTCCCATCTCCCATCTCCCATCTCCCATCTCCCATCTCCCATCTCCTATCTCCCATCTCCCATCTCCCATCTCCCATCTCCCATCTCCCATCTCCCATCTCCCATCTCCCATCTCCCATCTCCCATCTCCCATCTCCCATCTCCCATCTCCCATCTCCCATCTCCCATCTCCCATCTCCCATCTCCCATCTCCCATCTCCCATCTCCCATCTCCCATCTCCCATCTCCCATCTCCCATCTCCCATCTCCCATCTCCCATCTCCCATCTCCCATCTCCCATCTTCCTTTTGCCAACTTTCATTAGGCACCTGTCATCTGTCAGTTGATCACGAATTAATAAAAAAATAACATGAATTGGCTGATTGTTTAATTGTCACATTACCTTTTAAATAAACTGGGCACTCTTGTGCCAATTCCATGCCGACCCCTATATCTCCACCATTTAACAAAAAAAGTCTTTTTTGACAGTCACGTGACAACAATTTCACACCGCCCACACTTGTCTTCAAGCTTGGTTGGCGATTTCGGACGGGCAACATGTGTGACTTGCAACATATTTTTGCCTCTGACATTTTACAACTGTCAACTCACAACTGACAGCTGACAGTTGATCAAACTGTGACAGTTGCACATGACATGTGAACACCCTGTGACAGAATGATTGATAAATGGAAGCCTCCACCAATCTCAACGCATGACAAGTTAGAGGAAGTCACTGACACTTAGATGTCAAAAATAATTACGAAAATTCTAGTTGCACATGCTGACGGACAGATGTGTTGAAGACGAAAGTCAGTGAGTGTGGTCACGTCATCTCTCAGCCAGAAAAACTGCTTGGAATGTGTGCTAAGTCTACTTTGACAGATGTCGGATTTCTGGGTGTGCACTGACATTTAAATTCTGCTCACTTGTGTATTTGCCGACATTTGATTGATTTCAAAAATATCCACTGACTTTAGCTCTTTTTGCAAAAATGCCAAATGCTCAATGACAGATGACAGTTATTTGTTGACTGACACAGGCACATTTCCAATGACTCTGAAATACTTGTCTTATTGTCGATCAATGTCTGTTAGCTGAGCAGTCTCAAAAAGACTCTAAAGATCCTTCAAATCACAGTGACAGATGACAAATGTTTCTCTTGACAAAACACTTACTGACAGTAGTCCATCACTAACTGAACTTTCGTCACTTTCCTGTTGGCCGGCTCTCTGTTGGACATCTCGTCGATTTCAGAAACAGCCACTCACACAAACTGCCAAATGTTCACTGACAGATGTCAAATAGATTGTTGACAATTGCCCAATGGCGGCAAATTCTTGTCATTTGTCTGTCGGCTGACCCGCTGTTCGATATCTGATCAATTTCAGAGGGAATCGTGACTTTTAATCATAAAAACTTTCCAATGGCTTATGTCATTTATTTGACATTCGAAACCTCTCTGCGGAAGAAAGTTGCTTTCGTTTTCGTTTCTCATTCCCGTGGCATCTTCCCGACTGCACCGTTCACAGTTCCATTCCATTGATCGATGATTCTCGGAAGAGGTTATGGTTGTCACCAGACCACATGCCGTGACGTCAGCTTTGACTCGATGGCCGCTTACAAATCACGTCAGCAATTAATTGCACAAAGGCAAATCAGCGAGCAAACATCGGCTTTTCATGCAATTCCGCACAATCGATGGGATCACCAGCTCACCCACGGCGGCTCGAGCGGGTCAAGCGGTCTAATTGCGATTAATTGTGCCGCACATTGGCTTCAATTAAACCATAATGCCTCCCACGACTTGCCCAGTGCTGTTGTTTCAATCCGAAGGCGCGTCGCAAGGCCTACATTCGAAAAGTGATTAACTGCTCATGTAAGGATGAGGCACCCCCACATCCGCACGGGGGACCGGACGAGACCCGCATTCCTCGGCGTTAACACTCCCAAGTGATGGATGGATGGGTTGTCGCGTCGGCTGAATTGAAATCGAACACGAATCGCCAATTTCGATTCCCATACGGCGGCATTCGGCATTCGGCATTCGGCATTCGGGGCGCGCACTTCCAAGAAGCAAACTTAACAGATACGCTCCTCCGCGCAGCGGAACCCCTGCGGTGCGCGTGCGCACATAGACACCCGTCCTCTCACATATCGGGTATGCCAAGGTAATCGATACCCGATAATGGCCCGTAATCATCACTCACTCGAGTGGATTTGATGGGTTCACAAGTATCGCATATCAATCAAACAATTTTCGGCTAAATCATGGGATCCATCTTTGTTGTCTCGTTTCAGTGTCGAGGGCAAGGACGACAACGACGACAACCACGACAACGAGGAGGGCGATGTGACGCTGGAGAGCATTCCGGCTGCCGAGGACATTGTGCTTCACTTGAATGCCGATAAGGATCTGATGAGGTTCATCCAATGGACGACATCGCAACTCGGTCCGCTGCACAGCAACAATGCATCCGGGAACTACAACGGTCCGGGCCTGAGTACGTGGATAAGGCTGAATCTATCGGGTCGCCGTGAGCCGCCGCTGTACGTGGAGGAGCCCAAGTACATTGTCATTCGCCGCGACGTGGACGATTTGACACCCCAGTTCAGTAAGTGCACGAATGCGAGACGAGATCCCATGTCGAGTGTACGAGTGTACGAGTGTATTCCAAAATGCGGGCCCGTGTGCCATGCCACTGCCACCACCACTACCACCGCTGCTTACCTGGATCGAATTTCACGATAATAGCAGCAGCAGATCAGATATTTCCCGGTTCGGACCCCGTGCGGCTCCGAGTGAGTGTTACGCACTCAGGGCCAGCTTATCGCGGCGCTGGCATCTCTGCGTGTGTGTTTTCGTCCGTCAAAGCTGTTCTGTGAAATTTTCTGTTTTATTAGACGCAAAGATGACGAGTGTGTCGGGGCTGGGTATCTGCGGACGGGTTTTATGGGGACATGCTGGGCCGTAAAAAACCATAAAATCGTTTGTCTTTCAGTCGAAATTACTTAATTTTTGAGTCGAGAGTGACGCTGGGCCGCATCAAATTCTGATGAAAAATCTCAAAAAAAAAAAAAAACTCAAGAGGCGACAACATCGATGACTATGACGACCAAGGGACTGTGCGCGACTGTGTCGTCGTAAAAATTAGTTTTATTTAATAAATTTTTGATGACTTTCTCAGTGATTAGCTGGCGTTTAGCCGTTGTTCGATGCATCGACACGCACGCATTTTGATGGGCCGGCGACGACCGTAAAAGGGTGGAGTGACGGGTCGACGGCGATGCGGTGCGCGATCGGCCACAGCCACATGCGACGATTTTATGAGCCTTCAGCTGTCGTGAAGATTTATGGGGGAAATCTGACAGAACTGTGTCAGCTATTGTTTCACGCCAAACTGTCGATTTATGATCGATGGGAGGCGCCTTTACGAGATTTTGCTGCGTCTGTCTGATCGGACTGTGGCCGCGTCTTAATGAACTTACGGCGGGTTTCGACGGTGATTTGTGGGTTCTGGCTGGAGAGGCTTTCGGCCAAGTGTGAGGTTGTAAATCTTTTTGCTGGACCCACTGATGGTGGCCGCGCATCTGATTTGCTTATGGGCTCATGACACTGGTGGTAGCTTGATGTAACGAATAAAAATGCGATCGAGCGTTGGGGAAGACAGAAGATGTGCAGAAGTGGAAACTATCCGCTGTTGTTGATGTCCTCCAGCAGGATCTGCTCGTTGTCGTCGTGAAGTAGACGTTTTTTCCAGTGCTGTCAGTGCTGTCAGTAGGGTCGCCACTAAAAGGATCCTTTCCCAATTCCAGCCTTTCAACCCATTGCCCTAGAGTTAACACCTCTTCAGTTTGGAACCATGATTCCTCACCAGTGCTGCCAATACGTTCATCTTCTAAAGGACTCCTTGCGAATTCTAGGCCTTGGCTGGCCGTTGACTAAACTCTGCCACTAGCGCCCTGTGAGATGTGTCATGTCAGTGGTGCCAACCCATCACTTATCAGATCCATCCACCATTCCAGCTTTTGCATGATCATTGACTGATCTGTCCCCGTAGAGTGAACTACTTTTCACTTCTTAAAGTGGTCCTCTCAAGATGTGCCTCACCAGTGCTACCAACTTTCCATCGTCTGATGGATCCCTTTGAAATTCTAGGCCTTCACTTGCCATTGACTGATCTTTCGCCGTACCGTGAAGCCGTAGAGTGAGCTACTTTTCACTTCTTAAAGTGGTCCTCTCAAGATGTGCCTCACCAGTGCTACCAACTTTCCATCGTCTGATGGATCCCTTTGAAATTCTAGGCCTTCACTTGCCATTGACTGATCTCTCGTCGTACCGTGAAGCCGTAGAGTGAGCTACTTTTCACTTCTTTAAGTGGTCCTCTCAAGATGTGCCTCACCAGTGCTACGAACTGTCCATCGTCTAAAGGATCCCTTTGAAATTGTAGGCCTTCACTTGCCATTGACTGATCTCTCGCCATTAATATTTTCTCAGTCTGCTATCAGTGGTGCCATGCTGGCAGCATCCTATCACATGTACATTGCCAGTGCTGCCAAAAGCCTATCTCCTGAATGTTGCCTTAAGAATTTTAAGCATTGAGTGGTCACTGGCCACTGGTCACAATTTGTCAACAACTGACACTTCTACTAGTGGCGTCCTGTCAGATGTGCCTTGACAGTGCTACCAATACGCTCATGTCTAGAAGGATCTCCTACAAATCCTAGCCCTTGACTGATCTGTGGACGCATCAAGTCCACCGTCATAGTCTGCAACAGTGGTGCTCTGCTAATGGTGATCAGTGGTGCCAATCCGCTACTGCCTACTCTGATCGCAAATTTCGCCCTACACAGTCAGTCATCGACATACCCTCGCTTGCATTCCTTTCTTGCCTTGACACTGAAGTCACATAATAACATGCCCATTTCCTTCACAGCGTTCAGCAACGAGATGCCATTCATACCGCCACGCGGTCGCAAATTCAACCTGGAGGTCTTGAAGAAATACAACGACCACTTCGTGCCGAATCGCGGCAAAAAGAAAACCCAGCAGGACATCCTGAAGGACATCCTCAGGTATGACGACATCTTCTTCCCACATCGCGGCAAGAGGGACAAAACCCTCAAAGACATCTTGAAGTACGATGACGTGTTCTTTCCACATCGCGGCAAAAAGTTCGACGACAGCACAGGTGATCTGAAGCCGGCCGTCACCTCTGGCCGACGCTTCTACACCCCGCCATTCGAGGATTGTTTTACGCGCTGCAACGACATCCCATCCGCACCCGTGCTAATGGCGACCGCCGATCAGGCGGACAAAATAAATGAACTCGTGCCGGCGACGACATTGCATCTACCCCAGGTTTCGTCGTCGACTCGAGACGCGGCTACCGGTGGGCAACGAGAAGCCGCGGCCTGTGGTGGCGGTGCGGCTGCTGTCGCTGAATGTCAAAAGCAAAATGACGTTAAAATAAATGGATTCGATCAATCAGTCAAAGCGCAGATGCATCAACAGCAACAGCAGCCGCTGCCATTGACGGGGTCTGCCGTCGTAAGTCCACTTCAGCTTCAGCATCGACAGAGGCGGTTGTCATCAGCGCGAGCATCGGCATCAGTTGAAACGAGCGAATCATCATTCCTGCCGTTCATTTGGTCAGATCAAGTGCACCGCGTCATCCAGCAGCCTCCGCATCCAATTAGACCCGGACAATGGCGGGACTATCGCTTCTAAGAGATGGCAGCCCTGCCAAGCGGCTCCACAATCTGCCACCTTCTCTCCTTCTCCTCTTTCTACTTCTTCAGCCGTTCGGCACTCGCTGGCGAAATTATTAATCACCGATGCGCACGGAGGGTAACTAAACGATTTATTATAGTTGTTGTTGGCGCTTGCGACTGCGCAGCCGGTTCCAGGCCCCCACGATCCCGCACACTGACACATCCCCCCACACGTAGATGTAGTAGCTAGTAGCGCACTCTATTGTAAATGAATGTACTATATGATGAAGCAAACGTAATAAACAGAGTCCAGATAGGCATCTGCAAAAGTCATACGCTCCGGCTTGCGATTGAAGTTTGACTGGAAACAAAGGCCCATTGTCGGGGGGGCCATAGTCTCCTTGCACAGGCCGGGGAGGGGCGCGTACGCGGGGGATGTTAATTTAGGAGCTGATGAACGATATGACCTGTGATGAGGACCATGACGACGATGATGTTGATCGAGCGATCAGATTTCGATTCAAGGCTGCAGATGGATCGATGGGCTTGCGCTGGTGCGCCGCTGCTGCTGTGTGCAGTGAGCGCGTCTATGGTTTGCGCAAGGGGCATTGCTTCGAACTTGAAACTCTCGGAAGTGGTTCTAATTAATGGGCGTAGCAGAGCGCATGCACTGGGAACGGGGAATCGCCTAATGGCCGGGCCAGCCGTCGCGTTTCTCGAACCGAGTGGATGACATTGAAGCGGTCTTGGGAATAGGGGGTGGGGTGGGTTCTTGCAGATGCGAATCACTTGAGAGCCGATGCGGCCAGCTGCATGCAATTTACGATTCGATGCCACACAGTGCTGGTGAGTGGTGGATTGGGTTAATCGTCGAGGGGGCTTGATGTGACGCACATGCGTTGTCGGAGGAACGGCGTGCCTTGGGGACCTCTGGCAAGGCGAGGAACGCAGAGGACTACAGATGTCCAATGACAAGTGTTGCGCTGATTAGTTAAGAAGATGACAGTCCGTTGTAGGCCCGGGGAGATGCGTTCAATGACACAAGCGGAGGGAGTGACACTTTTGGGCTTTGGAGGGTGAAGCGTCCGGCTGTCTCTGGTCTTTCGGGAACTGTATGCCACTTTGGAGGATGAGTTCTTTTAGTCGAGAATGTCGGACAGACAGGAGGACAGAGAGGTAGACGAACAGTGGGACGGATAGACGGCAGACATTGCCCCGTCTGGGTTAGACAAATGGACAGGCAGAGAGGTAGACAAGCGCACTGACAATCAAGCGAACAGACTGTCTAGCAGACAGATGGATGGGCTGGGAATAAAAAATCAGATTGACGTTAAGAAGGGAGACAGAAAGACTTACAGGGAGGTAGGTAGACATCAAAATAATAATAAACCTTCTAATTTGAGGTGGTCCGTGGCGTTGTGGGTATGTGCGTCGACCCCAACCTCAACGTCGTAGGTTCGATTCCAGCTCTGAGCGACAAAAGTCATTTTCACTACTCCACCTCTTTCGAGTCACTGACAATGCTCAAAGTACATCTGTCTAAAAAAAGCTTCTCAAAATTGGCCGTTCGGAGTCGGCATAAAACAGTAGGTCCCTTGCACTCGTGTGAAAACAATAGCACGCACAACACGAGTGCTTGCTGAGAAGCTAGGCCCTGGCCCTCTATAGGCTGTAGCGCCACCCATATTATTATATTATAATTTGTCAACGGAAGCTTGAGACGGTTTGTGTTTGAAATTGCTGCAAGGAACCGTCGACGATGCATTGCAATTTGGTATTACCTCGATTGACGTAATGCGGATCAGGACCTTCTCAGTTTTGGATCTTGAACTGGAAGCAGGGTACATAGCTAAGCAGGAACCTCGGCCCGGGAGCTACTAGGGTGTCCAGGGCCTGGTAGGGGACCTATTATGATTCATGTATAGGTTTCAGGTCTTAGGCAGCACTGTGGATAGAGACGAGATAAGGTTGTAAATTCGAGACATCCCTTTCCTAGTGGTGCAGAAGTGAAACTAGTAACCACTACTGCGGAGAGCATTTTTAACGGACAAGGAACAACAAGAAAATAAAAAAAAAACGTTGGTTGCTTGATCACCTGGAATTGCAGACCTCGAGTATGTGGTCGCCTTTCTGTTTTCGTGACAAAATATGACACCAGATGGGCCAAGATTTCCAAATGCCATTGACCGTCTGACCAACGCTTTTAAGAAGTCTGTCAAAGAGTGGACCCCGCATCAAACACAAACACACTCTCTAGACATCTTGGCACTTTCCTCCGAAACTTGATTGTCCAGAGGGTCATGAATGGATGGATGCTGACTGTTAGATGCAGTTCCTCACTGACCTTCCTGGCCACCTCCCTCACTCACATTCAGCGAGTAATCCAAAACAGGGAGTATGTTCAAGTAATGCGAATTCAAATAAATGCATTCAGGCTGGAAGTGCAAGCTCTTTATTGAAGTAGACTGAAACTAGCTCAAACAAATTAAGCACCATGGTTGCTGTCAGCTTTGGGAGACGATGTGCATGGCGCAGATACCTAGAATGTCCATATCTACACCCGTGCGCTGATACCGTCCCGCCGATAGCAAAACTAGGCCTCGTCTGTTTTGTTTCGAGCCAGAGCCGTGGGTGGTAGGAATCAATGAGTAGAATATGGTAACTTGCTGAAAAAGCCGTTGAAGTTTCTAGGTACGACAAGTCCGTATCATGAAAGGTGACACAAGTTCAACATCTACTTTCCCATCACTCCTCGTCACAACCAAGCGCCTTTGGTGGAATGCCTCAGGGTTACCTAAAGAGCCAGTCTTAAGTGAAAATAGGTAACTTTTCCAACAATCGTGTTTTATGTGACATTGTTCTCCTCCTACTCCGAACGCCGCGGCGGCGATGTTTGATAAGCCTTTTTTTGATAGGCTCTCTCTAAACACTGTCCTGTTAGGGGATCTTCGAGGAGATTGCATAAACTTCAATCTCCTCGTAAAAACAAATTTTAGGAGTCCAATCGTCTACCATACAGAAGTGCTGTGTATCATCGACCAATCAGAAGAGTGAACGTTACTCTTTTTCCCTGATGGTGCTGCATTTCGTAATGGACCTGGGCCTTAACTGCCCGAGGCTCCCGAATCAGAGGTCACTACAATCAATAGAATGGCGCTGAACGACATCCACTGAAGGCGTTCCCCACACAGAGACTTGACTTGACAGAAAGTCGATAGTAAAAGTCCCAGCTCCCAGCTCCCAGCTTTCAGCGCGACAGCCTAAAGTGACTGTCAAAACTTTCACTGGCAACAGTTTCACCCGTCCTCGGTGACATCGGGGCGAGAATCAATTCCCTCGGGCACAATGTCCCCGACCCTCCCTCGCAAACCCACAATCAATACGAGACGACAGTGAATGCCATTCAAGATCCGAAAATTCTCTCTGTCAAGCACGCTACAGAGAAAACTATGCCGGCCACCGCCACAGTTTCTTTTCTTCACACTCTCATGGCCACTCTTTAACTGACACTCAGGCCACTGTCCGAGAGACAATGTTTATGGACCTCTCCCAAGTCCCCGACCAAGACCATATCGAATCCAAACAAAAGGCTGCAAGTCCAATAAAACTGTTCGTTCCCCGGTTGCGTCCGAGTGCGGAGTCTCGTGCTAAATTACCATCATTGTCACTTTCTGCCACAATGACCGTGACGTTATCGCTGCCCCTGATGATAGCAATAAACAATGGCCAGCTAGCATGCGAGCCACACATCGCACTCGCAACTCAACCAGAAACGTACCTCGCCGAAATGACAGCCGGCCGCCTCGCCACGGCTCAGGGCCAATCTAATGGCGGAGACTTTCCCCGCCGGCTTCGCCCAGACCAGTGGACTCCTCCGACATCAGCTCCAGCTCTTGAGGCGGCCCTGGGAAGCAGCTCGGCCTGTTTCCCGCGCTCGAGGAGATACGATGCCAGAGATATGATGAAGCGACATCATTATACTTTATAGCGTGCTAGAAAGCCACCACTGTCTGTCGTCTATTGTGTGGGGCTGCAGTTTATTAGCTCGCTGCAGTGGTGCTCGGCTCGGCTCGGGTGCGCATGCGCATGCGCGCGCTCTCCGTCATATCCTCTTGCGTTCGCACAAGGAAATCGAAAATGATCATTAAGTGACAATTTGTGTACTCTCTCGTAGGAGATCTGGAGAGGGCGCAGCAGCAGCACACAGCACCCAGAGGACGGGCAAGTTATAAATTATATTGCTCGCTGGATGCAGTCAGCAGTCAACAATCCAACAACGACCACGGTGATGAGGAGGACCACGACGACGACGACGACGGCGCAGACGACGGACGAACGAACGACGGACTGGCATGGCAATTCTTTTTAATGCGTTGACATGATAACAATCCGAGAAAGTTGTTTTCCTATTTGGATCGGATGTGTCTTGCTCTCATCACGGGCGCATTAAAATGATCAGCGACTGTCCGTTGGTCGGCCGGCCGTGTGCATGTGGATCCTTGCGATACGAGAAGCCACCGGCCGGGGGATTTAATGAAACGAAAGTGAACTGAATTTCACTGAACGCGATGCTGCCTGGCACGGTAGCGGTACCTCCATCTCGTGACGGGTGTCAGTAGCGCGCTGGCAACGAGAATGCGCGTTAACGCGTTCAGACCGCCACAAGCGCTGCTGCAGTGCACCAGTAGGCGGCCACATCGTTCGGGTAAAAGTGTTTAACTTTGTTATGACCGTGCGAATGCCTGGGGACCGGCTTCTTCCTTTTCTGCCTCGTTCCTGGCGGTGAGCCAGTGCTGGCACTTTCCCATGTGACACACATCATTTCCTTGCGTTGCCCAGCACAGCGTCCAGTTCTAATGCAAATCTGTTCGTTTTGCTTTCAATCTCTCCCCCGACAATGGACGCGCCGGTGACAGATGTCACTTGACGTGTGACAGATCTGCAACTTCAGAGTGAGGTGCTCCGTGAAAGTCCGTCATAAGATCTCGCAGGCTCTTGGCGCTGCCGCCGTGCGGCTAGATGAGGTAATTGGCATGACTTCGATGACTGGTGCTCGGTGGTCGGTGGCCGATTGGTTGATGGTCGAAATGTGCTCTCAAGTTAATTGGAGTCTTTGTCTTCGATGGCTGTTGGCTGTCATTGAGAGTGGCTGTGTGCGTGTGTAGTGGGCACACTTGAGGTCGCAAGTGGAATGTGAATGCGCGCTTCAGAGTTCATTGCAATGCGTTGCCTGGAAGGGGCAACGCGCCGCCTGCCGTCTGCGGTGGGTGTCGAGTGGATGGGGACGTTAGGCATGTCTTCTAGTCGCTGTGCGGAGTGACGACCTTAAACCGATCAATGTCAGTGAAGGTCGCCACAAATTAGTGCTTTACCCGCTCTGGCGGGTTACATATGAGCAATCGGCTTCGAGTGGTTTTGCATGCGAGTCGCGAGTGAGGACAATAGCGGGCCACTGCTAAGTAAGTGAGTGAGTGAGTGAATGATGATTATGATGGATGATGGATGGAATGTGGAGCTGGAGGGGCCACTTGGCGTAATTACCAAGTCGTTGAGTTCGATAAACTTGAATTCGCTGAGTCAAGGATTCGGTGTGAATAGAGGCTGAACTTGGGGCAGAGAGTGGACTTCTCGGGGGGAGACTGACAGTTCAGAAGCTTTTTCTGACAGCTATGGTGTTCGAGCACGCTCAGGGAGGTTATGGCTGGAAAATCAAAGTTGGTGTTTTCCGGGATCGAACCGCAGGTAGACACTGCGACTGCAACTGAGACTGAGACTGAGACTGAGACTGAGACTGAGACTGAGACTGAGACTGAGACTGCGACTGAGACTGAGACTGAGACTGAGACTGCGACTGAGACTGAGACTGAGACTGAGACTGAGACTGAGACTGAGACTGAGACTGAGACTGAGACTGAGACTGAGACTGAGACTGAGACTGAGACTGAGACTGAGACTGAGACTGAGACTGAGACTGAGACTGAGACTGAGACTGAGACTGAGACTGAGACTGAGACTGAGACTGAGACTGAGACTGAGACTGAGACTGAGACTGAGACTGAGACTGAGACTGAGACTGAGACTGAGACTGAGACTGAGACTGAGACTGAGACTGAGACTGAGACTGAGACTGAGACTGAGACTGAGACTGAGACTGAGACTGAGACTGAGACTGAGACTGAGACTGAGACTGAGACTGAGACTGAGACTGAGACTGAGACTGAGACTGAGACTGAGGACTGAGACTGAGACTGAGACTGAGACTGAGACTGAGACTGAGACTGAGACTGAGACTGAGACTGAGACTGAGACTGAGACTGAGACTGAGACTGAGACTGAGACTGAGACTGAGACTGAGACTGAGACTGAGACTGAGACTGAGACTGAGACTGAGACTGAGACTGAGACTGAGACTGAGACTGAGACTGAGACTGAGACTGAGACTGAGACTGAGACTGAGACTGAGACTGAGACTGAGACTGAGACTGAGACTGAGACTGAGACTGAGACTGAGACTGAGACTGAGACTGAGACTGAGACTGAGACTGAGACTGAGGCTGAAATCAAGGCACACAGCGACTGCTAGCCATGAACTTTCAAGTTCCACGCGATCAGTGTCGAAGCTGCCGACAAAGCCGCCCTCTGTGTGATCACTTCCATGACGGCCCCTCGCAAAGTCACGCCGCCACCAGCTTTGATTGGATTCTAGTTATGAATTCCTTCCCACACACACAGTCGCCAGTTGAACGACCGGCGTGTCACCGGCGCGGCGGCTTGAATTTTCCGTTTTTTTTTTTTGTTTCATATCCCCGACCGCATATCGATGAATAAAATTATCGATAACGAAGCAATCCGCACGCCAGCAGCGGCCAAGATAGTATTTACGATCCACCACCACCTCATCGTGCAGAGAGACGCAATAAAAATGCCGCGCGATTCGCCTGGCCATCTACGCCGGGTAATGCATCCACAAATGGATGCGATCATTAAGTTTCTCCATGTCCTCCCGGCCGTCCCACGTCCGACGTGCGCGCCTTCCTTTGTCTTATTAATTTTGAGAATTCTCGTTTCTCGTCCGCCCCTCCACCCCACCCCACTTTGCGGTGACAATTCACTTTGTTGGCCGCTGCTGTTTTATGTCCGCGCAATTAAACCTGCGCGCTATGCCCCTCTCTCTATTGCGGTCTAAGTTGAGTGAGCTCGATTTCAATGCGGATTCGGGTTTCCCAGTGGGAATCTGACGGCAAGGCGCGCCGGCGAGGATTACTCAAGTGTTTTACTGCCGTACTGCTGTCTCCTCAGTTTCGGCGCGCAACATGGTGCTCGCCACCGCCGTCGCTCCGAGTGTGGTGGCTGCAGCGCGCAGAACGTCTAGACCATGTGGAGAGCATCATTTCGGAGCATTTAACCCTTATTATGCACTCTGCCAAGACTGCGGTGGGTGACCCACTTTCCTCGACGACCATGACGGTTGGGGGGAGGCCAACCGAGATGACTGATCGCTGGATGATGACAGATGGTGTGTGCGGCCGGCCGCTTCGAGTTGTGGGCGACTGTGCGACTGGCTGACGGAGAGTGCGTAAGCGTTACGCAATCACACTGCGAGTCATGGGAAACTGTTCGTGTGATGAAGACGATTTCCGAACTGGGTGGGCGACCAGTTAGCCATCACCGGGGTCTGCGGTGACCACATCAAGTGAAGGCGTGCTGTGATTTGCGCTCTGCACATCTGCGCCGCAATTAAAGTCGCGCATCGCGGATGTGGTTGATTCGCAGAATCAAGTCAGTCTTCGACTGGAAAGTGAGACTTAGTCGGTGGTGTGTGGTTTTTGCCCTTTTCGCTGAGAGCGCGACGGTGATGGAAAATTGTCGAGTTGACATTGGGATTGTTGCTAAATGGAGACTCGAAACTGAAAGATCCCGCTTTATGACTTTTGATGTCTTTGAGGTGTTTATAGGCCCTTACCCCAGCTTCTCTGACTGTTGGCGAGCCTTTCGAAGCGGTGCCGTTGTACTACTTAAGATACTTGAGTTGTTGCAGAAGTGAACACCCAACAATTTGGATCTATGAGGCATCAGAGCTGCGCTGGAGTAGAGAAGGCTGTCCCATGTTTTCTATTTCTCCTCAATCCTTGTAGCTTCTGCAGGGATCACTATCGATGATGCTCAATCTTCTAGTGATGACGTATGTTTGATCAAATCAGAGAAAGGGAGAACAGACGATTATGATCTCAACTGAACCGTATGCGTTTCGATGCTTTGCTTTGGCATCCCTGCGGCCGCCTAGACTCAATACACCAACTGTGAGACATGCTAGGCTGGGAACAGCGGTTCAGTCTTGTCGCTACGTATTGTTGCATCATGGGGGAGGTACAAACTGCTGTCGTGCTGGCGTAACTCGTCCTCTGCATAGTTGGCTGGAATGTCTCCATGTCTTCACTCCAAGCGCAAGCGAATATTGAAATTACCAATATTCACATCTTGATACACGTGACAGTTTGATTCCATTTTTGAGTTAAGGAAGAGAGTTTCCAGCGCATCAGTTGTTGCATGATGGTGTGTCCGTCTGTTACCATGTTATGACAGTGTATCTGCGCCCCTTTTCTGTCTCCATGATTTATAACAAGTCAACTTTACTCAATGGCATGACGAAATGGTGTTACTTTCAAACACGAGTTGAGAGTTCAATATTAGACAGAAGTCGTGGACAAATCACAGTACTTTATTTACGCTTTGTCTTGTTTGTGTGTCGCTGTAGTTCGTATTGAATATGGACCTCAGCAAACAGACCAAACAGCACGATCGGGTGGTGATCCTGCGTGGATTGAGACTGAAATGAAATCAAGTCAATGTCACTCAATGTCGAGGGTGGACTTGGGTTAGAATTATTCTTCGTGCCATTTTCTGTCAGGAAGGAGGGTTTCTTGAAGTTTAGAAGCTTTCTCTGACAGCAACACCATCTGAGCATCGTCAGTGGGCAGTGTTGGTAAAGATGTGAGTTGGTGTACTCAGAATCGAACCATGAACCTTGAACTTAGGAGTTACTGCCCTTGTCCCCTAGGTTACAATTTTTGCTTAGTTCATACAAGGGACTCATGAACCAAAACAATTTTGTGTTGCAACCCAAGCAACGCTATATGGGGCTAGGAGTTCCTCCGATCATCGTCGGCTACACAGCAGATGTAGTGTGATCGAATGCAAGCACATAGTACAAGAAACACTTTCAGGAAAGTGTCAAATGGTATTTGATCGGTATGAACTCATGCTACGCATAGGGCAAATTTATGTACTTTCTGTTTTGTATGCACTTCTATCCGTTGCACTCACCGAGCGTTATGGAAATGATTTGGAAAATAAAATCGGTCTTGAAATGAATTTTAACTCAAATTAAATATTTTTATTTATTTGTTGAATTAAGCATAAGGTTTTAAATGACATGTTTTAAGTTCAACACAATTATTAGAAAAGTGTAAGTTTGCAACATTTCAAGCGACTGCGAACAAATGCATATAAAAAAGAACAAAAACCGAAATATTGGGGAATAATGTGAGAAAAAAGCGTTACAAAACTGCCTGGAGTCGGTCTTTGACCGTACCGGTAGAGGTAGATGATTCCAGAGAAGGGCATCGTGAATGAAGAAGTTCCAGAGTGACATTAAACAAGTATAAATGGAGGACTTTGAGGTAATATTACGACTCGATCGACAGTGATATTTTCAAAAACAATAATTTGTCTGTTTCTTGTAAATAATTTTGAAGAGTTATGTATATGCACGATCTGTAGCCTAATAATCTTTCTAATTCGCATCCTAGGAGAATACGACGTTATTCCGAGACATGTTCATACCTGCGTGGGTTAAAAACATACCTTGCAGTGGCATTAGTTGGTCTTGTCAACTTTTGGAAAGAAGAGGAATCACTGTTAGCGAACAATCCAGATCCATATTTCAATATTGGCACTATGAGTGCTATGGCAAGTTTAACTTTCACATTGAGAGGGAGGATATACTTGCTGATTGACAGTGCTCTTCAGCACTCTTAGTGTGCGTGCTATTGTTCTCTTGCGAGTGAAAGGGCCCTACAGTTTTTTGCCGACTCCGAACGGCCTAGTTTGAGAAGGTTTTTCTAGACTGGAAATACTCTTCGAGCATTGTCAGTGACTCGAAAGGGGTGGGGCCGTACAAATTATTTTTGTCGCACATAGCAGAAGTCGAACCGAAACGACGTCGAAGTTTGGGTCGACGCACATTCCCAAAACGGAACGGGCTACCACAAAAAAGTAAATATGGTTCGCTTTATTTTTCGATCAACTATAAACGTAAACGTCTGGAGAAAGGTTTTATTCAGCGATAAGTGTAAATTTTATATTTACAATGACGGTAAAGTGAGAGTATGGCGTAAGCCCAATAACGCGCTGAAGAAATCAAATTCTGTTAGTACAGTGAAGCATGGAGATGGAAGCATTCTCGTGTGAGGTTGTATGTCAGAGGCGGGCGTTAGAAACCTAGTTTTTATTTACTCCATAATGGATAAATTCGTGTACTTGAATATTAAGGTATGTGCGTCGACCCCAACCTCGACGTCGTAGGTTCGATTCCAGCTCTGAGCGACAAAAATAATTTTCACGGCCCCACCTCTTTCGAGTCACTGACAATGCTTTAAGTACATCTGCCTAGAAAAAGCTTCTCAAACTTGGCCGTTCGGAGTCGGCATAAAACTGTAGGTCCCTTCCACTCGTGTGAGAACAATAGCACGTACAACACTAGAAGCTAGACCCTGGCCCCCCTACGGGCTGTAGCGCGACCCATATTATTATTATTATTATAACCTAAAGCAGAGTGCTAAAAAACTAGGATTGGGGAAGTCGTTTGTCCTTCAACAAGACAACGACCTCAAACATACCTCTCGTCTCGTACAGGAATTGCTTGTATACAGCACCAAACAATTGAAAACATCTCCCCAATCGCCTGATATGAACCCTATAGAGCATTCATGGGACGAATTAAAGCGCCTGAAGAAAAGAACCATCACAAACAGGCAAAGTTTAAGGAAGGCTCTTGAGGAAGAATGGGCCAAGTTTATCCCTCGGTTACCAACAAATTTTACGAATGAATGCCGAAAAGGGGTCACTGCTCTCATAGTGATATCCACAAAAGGAAATTCAACGGCTTATTAACAACCATTCTATTTTTTTAATTCACCCTTTTATTCCACCAAGTGTACGTAGACTTTTGTCATCCTGCTTTTACTTAGATTAACGGCCAAAATAAGCTGTTTTCTAGTTTTCAACTTTTCTTTACGGAATAAATGTTTACGTGTACAGTTGAAAAATAAAGCTAGCCATATATGTTTTTTAAATTTTGTGGTTTACTAGAGAATAGCTCTTTTATTGACTTGAACTTCTAGTGTACGTAGACTTTTGTCAATAAGTGTATATATCTTGGGAACTACGCTATGGATTTGGTCAGTCCACGTCAATTCACTTTTGCACACTTTTCCAAAGTTAAAAAAAAAAGAAAAATAAACATCACACGGATTTAGTGTCGTGGAGTTAGAAGTTGGTCAGCCTGTGATCGAAACACGATGTTTCAGAACAGGCTGGACTGTGGTGTCATGGACCAGGTCGCAGGTCGAAGTCGTGTGATTTAGTAACTCTTAGTCGACCAGCTTGCTAAGATATTTGATCCCTAAAGATCTAGCTTGATTCATGTCAGTTTGCCCATAGAGTTTGTTGCTTGCTCTTCTCCTTCTTACCTCACACACAAGAACAAAGACCGCATGCGCAACGTTTCGCTCGAAGAAACCAAGAACTTAAAGTTTCTTTAACGATAAGGAACGCGAAGTCTGAAGAATCTGAAGACGTTTTAAAATCATACCTTAAACATTGACTGCATTACCGACTTCGGGCAGAAACAACTGATTTAGCTCAGCTATCTTCCCTAAGCGCTTGGCTAATGTAATAAATTAAAAACGATCACCGTAGGTACCCAGTCCCATCGTCGATCCCCAACGGCAAGCCTTCTCCTCTAAGAAAAAAAAATGTATTCGAAAAGACGGCCCCGTCAAGATCAAAGCAGAACTTCGCAGAAAATCGACGCCTCATCAACCATCGAATTCCCTTGATAATGACAATTCGTCAAAAGCCGCACAGCCGTGTCCCCATCGGGGCGACGGTGACAGCTAGTGGTCGCGTTCAGTGTCAGCGACCCTCGGCAAAATGCAAATAGCCCAATTAGATACCGTCTCACCTCAATGCAACCAGATACCAGGGTTCGGCTGAGTGATTCCATTTTTTTTCTCTATCACCGCAACAGCGGCAAACATTGTCGCAGCGAACTGTCAACAATTGTACTCTGTGCGGGCACAGCACAGCTCTAGTCAAGCTTCAACCAAGTGCCGCAGATGCTTTTAATTGCATCCGCAGCAACGGCACGGTGGTGTGGATTTCCACGTTTCACTTTCAACATCCCAGGCCAGACCCAGTAACCATTCGGCGAGTGTCTGCCCTCTCGCGCCCGTCACCATTCGAGTGCCACGACCAGCAAAGTGATGAGTGCCGCCGGTAATGGTGGCGGTGACGGCGGCACCGCGATGGTTGGGGTATCTAATCGCGTCGCGTCCTGGACGCGGCGGGCGCTCATTCAAATGCGAGAGAGCTTCAATCGGCGAAACTGCTACATTGTGACAGTGGTAGGAGTCAATATAATTTATGATTATGATTGTTCGTTATTTATGACAGAGAGGCGGTAGCGAGTGTCTCTCGCCGCTCGAGTGGGTCGCCGGCTAACTGCCAGACCGAGGCCTGGCACGGATGTGATACCACCTCGGCCGGGGGGGAGAGATAATTTATCAATCAATCAAATTGAAAATTATACACACTGCAACGGGGTTGTAATCCAAATCTTCGGGTCTCGACGATTGTCTGCGCGGAGCGCTCGCTACACCGGCGTCTATTGTGCGGCTGACGAGACAAATTTGCCCAGAGATTAGGCGAATTTGGCAAAGGAGTTAAGTTATTTGACAGGGCCGCGACGATGGCATTAATCAAAAGACATTTTCGATGCCGATGCCTTGGCGGGCGGAACGCGCACGAACGATGAGAAATCATCGTCGGATTAGGGGAGAGAACGATCGATAATAGGCTTACGGGGGTACCTAGTCGGCGGCCTAGGCACTTCCTGGAGTTGACGATTACGCAGGTCTTCCCGGCTGTGAAAGTGAAAGTCAGGCGACGGCGACGGCGACGGTAAGATGCCTTCGTATGGGTCGCTCGGCGGCTGGTGGGTGGTGTTGGCAATCGGATGAGTGATGGGTTAAGTGGATCGGCTTTTCTAGGATCGAGTACGGAACGAAGCAGGCAGCCAGTGTGGGACGGCACATGAGATTTGTGGGACCTCTTCCAAACTCCATGTGAAGCTTGGAGAGGAATCTCTCTGATCTTTGCTGTAGGGTCAGATGCTGAGGAGAAGGAAATTCGCGGTCAGTTGTGGGCTCTGTGGCACAAAGGCCCGGGCAGAGGTGGATGGAGGTTCTGGGAGTTCAGGGAGCTGGTCGATTTGTTCATGCCGTCGACAAGCACTTTATGCGAAATTTAGTACCCTTCCAGCAGCTGAATTGGAGCCTGTTTTTGAAGACCCGTCAGAACTATGTAACAAGCTGCCCCTCCTAATGGGCAACACCGTTAACAGTTTAAAGCCGCTATCTCAAGCCAATGCAACGCCTAATCTGCTGATTAATTACCGCTGAAATTGATCACACACCACGAAGAAAGTAAATCAAAGAACCTATGCACTCACCTTGACGCGTTCCAAATACTCTTGCAGCACATTGTACGGATCCTCAGCCTCGTCCAGTTCATCGAGAGCAATACAATTGAGGTAGTATCTGCCCTCATCGCATGCGGCCGCAGCATCTTTGCCGGCACACTTCGTTGCCAAGTCGTTGCGCTGCTGTGCCATTGGACACATGCGATCCTTGCCACGGAGCATCATATTTCGGGTCACACCGGTGTTGGTGTCAGCATCGTCAGCGACTACTCCATTACAAGTGGCTACCGAGTCACTCAATGGTGCTGAATGTCTCGGGGGACCATTTGAAGCGGTGCGACCGATAAATTCACTGCCGCCAGTAGCTGTCGCCTTAAATTCAGATTTATTACCGGGCTTGGTTAATACTTTATGTCCTGTGGACGGTGATGGTGCTGCTGATGGTGATGGTGATGATACCGCTGCTGGGGCTACTGGTGCGGCGGCAGCATTCGCTGACTGTGATGGGGATAGAAGTAATGTTGGCGTATCTTGTGATGTTGGGGCTCTTAGTGCTTCTGTTGCTGGAGGCGCTGCAGATGATGACGACGATGACGACGACGATGTTGGCAATGGTGATGATGATGACGGTGATGGCGATGGCGATGAGGACAATGACGGTGATTGCATTGATGGCGTATTAATTGCACTCCTTGTCATGGTGTTATCATTATTGCACCCGTCATTACGTTTTCTATTGGACGCACTGCTGCCGGCCGTATCTGAAAGTGGATGTGAGAAATATGGTCGTAATTAGAGCCGGAATTGCAACTTTACTCTGGGTGGGATGGGGCGCAAGAGGAGGAGTCAAACAAGACTCTCTGAGGTGAGAAGTGGGAATCTGTGGCATCTGGGGGATTGTCAAAATTGTCGAATGGTAGGAGGTAAGAAAATACAGGTTTTTGAGGAACATTCAGCGACTACTCTAGTCTCACTTATGATTCGTTAAGTTTCGTTAACTTTGGCATGTTTAAGTGGAAGCGCCGAAAGACCCAACGATGAAAGGGGTTAAGTCAAGTCACCCAACCGGGCAAGAGCACAGGAATAAGCCACTGCAACTTTTGCAGGCACTTCATGTTGCAGTTTGGTTAACCAGGGCGAGGAGCTACTCCCATACCGGGCGTGCAAGGTTCAATTAAAGAATTTAGGAAATGTTTAAGAAAAAGCGTTTATGTTCGGAAGATAGGTAGTTGTGACTGGCAAGCACCCAGGGGAAATTCCCCCACTTAGACCTTGAAGGTCCATCTGTTGTCACTAACGTCGGCTTCTTTAGTGCGAATTACGTTCTTCGTTGACCTACTGAGACTTACTGTGCACTTATCCTCTGTTGGTGTATACAGTGAACCATTGGGTGGTCCTTAAGGTTTATGTTCGCTATGTCCTTGACGCTGTCGAGCAAATAGCTGCCCAGGTATAATATTTTCTTCATGTTTCTGCAAGAGCCGGCCGGATTCCGAGGTAGAGTTGCACTTTTCCTCGTCCTCGTCCTCGTCCTCTGCAACTTTTACAGAAGTCATTGTAGGACGCTCTAGTCTTCTGGCGTAGTTTCCAATTAGTCAAGGGACCGTACTTGCACCTACTGCTTTACTTATATCCCTCCTATCAAGTTCAAGAGATTTTTAGTTTTGACTTATAGCAGGTCACATCGTCTTCCGTGAATCGCAGGTGTTGAATTTTGCACATCCACGATTCGCTTTGTTTGTGGCGTTTGTGGTTAGCATTGTTTTTCAGGCTTTCCTTGCAGGTTGAGGTGTCTCCTGAATTTGCGCCAGTGGTAGACTCGCTCGCGAGGAGTTCCGGGCTAGAGAAAAAGCTTCGACGCCTGAGGAAAAGGTCTCTCGCCACCTCCCAGTTCAAGGATATCGAAGTGTCTAGGGACAAGCAAAAATACGGGCCTTTTATAAAAAAGCCAAAAGCCTGGCCACAGGCTTTAGGAAAGGCACCTACGAAATTGCGAGGGTTACCTAGTGTCGGACCCACAGTGAATAGTGGATGCGTTTAAGCAGCACTTCCAACAGCTGCTTAGTGGGCCTGACCAGGAGTGAGTGATAGGGAACCAGGAAATCCCAACTCCAGTCGATGAAGAAGTCCTCCCACCTAGCTTTGAAGAAGTCGGTACAGCCATTAAAAGGCTGAAGAATAACAAAGCCGCAGGCTCAGATGGCTTACCATCGGAGCTTTTCAAAGCTGAGGGCAATGTAATGGTAGGGAGCATGCACCAAATCATTTGCCGAATTTGGGAAGATGAAAGCATGCCCGACGACTGGAATATCATCTCCGTATGCCCCATCCACAAAAAAGGCGATCCTACCTCCTGCAAGAACTACAGAGGTATATGCCTGCTCAATGTCGCCTACAAGATCCTATCCAGCGTACTGTGTGAACGTCTAAAGCCGTTTTGCACCGCACTAAACCGCTCGAAACCTGCACCGGATTTCGGCAAGGAGATGCGCTGTAGTGTGATTTCTTCAATTTGGTACTGGAGAAGATAGTGCGGCGGGCAGAAGTCAACACCGAAGGCACTATCTTCTACAAGTCAGTCCAGCTGTTGGGATACGCTGATGACGTCGACATTGTCGCGCGGTCCCAACGCGCCGTTTTGGAAGCTTTCACGGCAATTGAGGAACAGGCGAAACGAGCTGGTCTTAAGGTCACGTCACAATCGACAGCTACAGTTTCGAGGTAGTAAAGGAGTTTGCCTACCTCGGGGCAAATGTAAACTCCACGAATGACATCGTAGTGGAGATCCGACGTAGAATCGCCCTTGGCAACCGATGCTACTTCGGTCTGTCTGCTACTTCGGTTATCCTGCCAGTCCTACTTTATGGAGCCGAAAGCTGGACATTGAGTAAGGCTGCAGAGCTGAGTCTTGGTGCCTTCGAAAGAAAAATTCTACGTCGGATATATGGTCGCGTCTGCGAGGAAGGCGAATTCAGGAGAAGACACACACATATCGTCAAACCAAGGTCTTAGGTGCTGCTAAGGTGTTTCGTGTTGACAACTGCAGATGCGTAGAGACAATAGTGTGTGTGTAGCTCACGCTTTTTTCTACGGACAGGGTTGTCAGGTTTGAAAAAAGCACCAGATCAAAAATGAAAACCGCCTAGTTCTTACAATTTTCAACGCCAAATCGTCATAAAAAATAAATAGTCAAGAAACACCTTTGTGGGTGTGCATAGTAAGCCTCAGTGATCAAGTTTTCGGTCGAGATCACCGCTCTGTCAGAATCCTTTCTTTTCGACGCTTCTTGTGATTTCTTGTGATTTTTTTTAAGTAAGACCTAAGAAACTCAAAAAACCAATCTGCTTCTATTTACAGGCAAGCTTTTCCGTCGCCTGTCCCCGTCACATCCGTTGTCCGTCGCGGCACTCCCATCAAGATAACCTCACCCACACACAATTTTAGAGGCCAACCAACCATTCAACAACCTGCTACGTGCCTCCCCCTTGGATTGTGTAACGTTCCAGTACGCCAACTGGTCTCCTGGGTAAATGGGTTAATCCTCCCCCCATCAGCGTTTAAGATACGAATTCTCAGGGAAACGGCCGCTGCTGCTCTCATTCCAGGTCCGCCTGTCAGCACTAGATCACCGAAAACGGTGATTTTCTCCCCCGAGTGCACATAATCGCCGCACAAATGTCCACACAAGCGCTGCGCCGCCGTCGCTCCCACCGAGCGCTGTGCGCTGATTCACACCTCATTAAACCGATTACGTGTCCCATAATTCAGCGCACGGTGACCGTTCAAATTCGCCATCCATCATGCAGGTGCACAACGCACACGGGCCACTTGGGCGGCCATAAAGTAACCCGATGCATAAATCGGGTTGCCCCTCGCGTCCCGCAGCACCGTGTACCGGATATGGGACAGTGTTGCACAGCATGCCCACCCAGGTATCGCACATTGTTCCGTAAATTAGAATACAATTAACCTCGAAAGAGCGTATCTGTCGCAGCGAGCAGCGCATGCACACACGGCCCGAGTACGGCCAGTCGAAAGTTCGGGCCGACCGACGCCCCGCTCCGCGCCACCGCCGTCAGCAGTACCGCCGAAGCCTGGTGGCGGCCGCTGCTGTGACCATTAATCAAGAGAACCTCCATCGGAACCACTCCCTCATGTGTGATGGATTAAGTGCGAATTGGAATTAATTGAATTCGTACATTGCAGATACATGATATCGGATTGCGCTCGCTCTCTGGGACGAAACGTACACAATGCGCGACAGTCGACGGCGAGCATACTGTGCGCGCATTGCATCACCTGCCGTACTGCCGTGTACCCTGCTGCGCGGCCGGCTAATCCTCTGCCGTCCGCTGCGCCGCGCTGCTATCCCCGCGCTGACGGACCGAATGCGTTCGCTCCAGAATATCGCGTTTCACATCACGTAGCCGCCTTGGATGGATTGAGTGGCTTGGATGACGTGGATTTGCGAGTCGCGCATCGCGGATTACGGATCGCGGATAGCGCGAACAATTTCTGGTTCCCAGGCGTGCGCGAATGAATGAAAATGCATTTTTCCACAAAAGCGTCGATTTGTCCGCGACGAGGACGAATTCCCCGAACCGATGAGCGAGTGCGGACCTCCCAGGCGGCCACTGATTTACGGAGTCGCTCGCCAGATGACCCTTAGGGCCGGGCTCTTGGGTAATTTTCACGTATCTGCACGTAATAAATTTCGGGCTAAGCGCTCGCTGCGTTGCACCTCTGCACATGGGAGCATCGTGTGCGCACTTCGGTGCATCTTGTCCTGACCAAAGTAGGCCACGACACTGCTCGTTTTCGGATAATTATTGGCTCACATTCACTTTGCCGGGCTTGGCCAACTTAGGTAACCGCTGCTGGTCAGGCGCTTGGCCGGCAAAATGACAAATGCAACCAGCGCGAGAATATCTCATAATTCGCTGAGTGCTTGTGCCCGATACTGCGGGCTTCGCCAAAAAAGGTTCGCTGAGGCCGATGGAGAGTTTCGCAAGAGCCAGTGCGACGCTGCAGCGGGTCGCGTGTTGCAACTCCGAACGTTCTAGTCTAGTGGTAGAGTGAAGTGGAGACGGTGTCGCTTGTGCTTCATGTTTCGGCACGACATTCGACGTCTGATGTAATTTCGAAACCGGTTTAGTGCGTCGCACTGGGGCTTGCAATGAGATTTATGTCACGCTTGAAAGGGGCAGCGTGCATAGCTGAAGGGTAAGGCTTCGATCGAGCGATATGGTCAGGGTAAAGATGCTATCGCGCCGGACCACCGAACGCACGCATGCACGCACGGATCACGACCAGAACGTGACCGAGAGTGTCACAAGCGTTCACTATTCGGAACGGACCCCACAGCCCACTGGTTGCGAGATGAGATTACGCTGGATTGCCACAAGGTTGTGGACTATCGCCGTCACTTGTTAGCGGGGCGTACAAAGCTCCGCACCGCACTGCACTATCAGAGTTCTAGTTAAAGAGTTTCTCTCGTCCGAATGGATCACGATCGGTGCGTGAGTGATGGCAGAAACCTAAACATTCACTTAAACGGTGTCAATTTGATGCTATCTCCGGTGCGCCGGCCAGATGCACGCACGTGTGCGTCACGCTCTGAACGTGACCGAGAGTGCGGCTGAATGCACAATTTTCAGTGGACCACTGCCGTCACTGGTTGCGGCATCGGCGTTACCGAAACGGAGTCCCACAAGGTTGGGGGTAATTTGAGAACTTCGTTTTTTTTCTTTCCCTTGAAAATCAACCGAATGTGAAAAGTAAGACTTTGTTGTGTTTGATTCGAAAGTTGAGGCGCCTGGCGGAGATAAAGCTTTCCATGGAAAATGTAGAGACGTGGTCCATTTGAGGCTCGTAAGATCAAAAGATGTCTACTGCCTCGAGAGCTATTGCCTACGTTTTGCTGATGTAATCAAAATGTTTTTTTTTTCTTTTTGTAGCGAGTGCGGACCTGAGTTACGCAAAGTCGTCGTTCCTGATCACTTGAGGATCGATGATCACTGGTTTGTAAGCTGCTGTCACTTCCTTACATAGCTTTGCAGCGAGTGAGGGTAAGTGCGAAGATTGCTTTGGCGGCTATTACAAATGCAAGGTATTTGGCAGGATATCTAGATAGACACTCTTCTATCGAATAGTGCTTTTTCCAACTCAATTTTGTACGTCCGAGCACTGAATTAATAGCACTTAATACTGAATTAGTGCAATTTGATACTGAATTTTGTCGAATTAGTAGAATATAGTACTTAGCAGTACGTAGCTAGTACAATCTAGTACGTAACTAGTACAATCTAGTACGTGACTAGTACTACATATTTCTTCATTACTGCAAGTTTCCAATAATTATTGCAGAATTGGTACAATTAAGAACCGAAATAGTACAATTCAGCACAGAAACAGTGCACTTTAGTACTAAATTATTGCATTTTAGTACGGAAATAGCAATATTTTCTATTGGATTAGAACAATTTAGAACTGGATTTAGAAATTTAGTACTGAATTTGTCCAATTTAGTGGTATTTTTTTTCAATTTAGTACTGAATTGGCATAATTTAGTACTGAATTAGTACACTTTAGTACAAAACCAATCAAATAAGCAAACATTTTATTGCTGTATAGTAAAGTAACCACTGATTTAATAGAATCAAGTAAATAAACAGCATCATTTAGAACATGTTTAGTACACTTGTCACTGAAATTTGAAATTTAGTACAAATTCAGTTTAAATGCGGTTGAATATTCCCTTTGCTCGTTGCGTTACCAGTGGCAGTTCAACGGCCCTGCATCGTGACTAACCTCAAGCGAATCCCATGGATTAAGAAGTCGTTTGTTAACGTTTTGGTAACATTATGAAGCCTGCAACAGTCGTCAGATGTGCCTCCTCCGCGCCATCCTAGCGTGAGCACGCAGTCACCCGCTTTATGCGCTTTGCGCGTCAGCAAGTCACAGGACATTACGCGTTTCCACAGGCAGCACAAAGAGCAGTTCCTTCACACACGGCTTATCCGTCCATGTCAAGCCGTAGACTACAGGCAAACAAAAGAATTCCGATCCGGGCATCGGCTGGGACAACATGTCCTTTGTCATGGTCGCTTAACGGGCGCATTGAACGCTCCGCACAATGCATGCGTGAGTGAAGAAAACTGAGACGACACCAATCACAAAAGACCATGGTAGGCGTGCTGACACCCATAAACAGAGACGCGACAACCTCAGACCTGTCCGTGGACTCGCTAGATCCCACTTGGGTCATGGCGTGAAAATTCCTGCAAAGCTTAGCAACCAGCACGACCGTCTCGTTAAGAGGCCCCCTCCGTGACACTAAGACCGGATTTAATCGTCACTGTCACCGTTCGCCTATCAAAATGCTAATCCGACACTCGTTTGCAGAGATTAAGCGTGGCCTTCACAGAGTCGGCTTTTTATGTTCACCATGTCCTGCGAAGCCGCCAAGCACTAGCGTCATAACCCGCTGATGATGATTTACATATCATCATCGTGCCCATGGTCGTCATCGTCACTGGCCACAGACTCAGTGTCTACAGCCGATGGCGGTCGTGGCCAAGAAGCCCCACACACACGCACGGTTCCTCCTTGATGGCCGCACACGGATGCATGACCATGTGTGCTCATTATTTGCGCATTAATATGGAAGACAAATGCACATTAGCCCGAGGGTTCAGCGCGGCCAGCGAGCGCGGAACGGAGCCGCCACAAGAAGTGAGTGACGTAAGAGTTTCCTCGCGAATAGACGCGTGTGCACACGCGCTCTGGCGAATTAATTTCAAATCAATCCCGACGAACGTGTTTCCTCCTTGTCAACTGCCGGGTGCGGCATACACGCGACTTACTTGGAACCGACCGAGACAAGGCGGACGTCGCGTTTGCGCGCGCTCCTCTTGCGGCCCTGCACATCCTCTCGATAAGATGGACATTCCGGAAGTGTGTTGTGCGTGCGATAGGACTAATTACCCGCGCCGGCAGCCGTGTGCGCTCGTTATTATGACGTTGACCCCAATTGACAGTTGGCGATTGTGCCAAAACAAACGCGCGGATTCGTGGTGAATAATTAATTGCCAGCACACGGGGTGGTGCTTCCTTGATTTTGTTCTTGCCAACTGATTTATTATTCTGCCAACTGATTGCCAGCCCAGCCGGATATGCTGGACACAATAAAGTTGATCACCACCTCTGGCAGCGGACGACAATGAGCTTGTTGCCTGGTTGGCTGTCGGTTGTCGCTGAACTGACATTTTAATTGTTCACGTTCCATTCGCGATGGCTGCTTTGTGGCCCAGATGACTGGATGTGGTGATTGGGCAAGCCGTTGAACTCCGAGGTATGATTGATCCGGTGGCAGGTGGCATGCCGGCGACTACGGCGCGAGTTCTTGTTTGACAAGGCAGGCTTGCCATTCGTCCGGCGGGAGCGTGTTAGATCATGTGAAGAGTGTCGCTAACCGCGGGTGGTTTGGGCAATGAGTCGGCCGGCCTCTGTCAGATGAACATGATCGACGGTACCGTGGAAGGTTCCGCCGACGACAGGCGAGTGATCAATCACTGAGCGGAAGAGGAAGGCAATTTAGGTGAATCGGTCGGAAGGGGGCGCCAGTATACCTTCCATTCGTTCCAACACTGGTTGGCTTGATGAACATTCTCCACTCAGCCATCGTCATGCTTGCTGATCGCCAGCATTTAGTACGCGTCCCACTGAACTGCCGTCCATGGTAGCGCTTAACCCACTTTCGCATCAGCCACGGGACGCAACGCTGCACACTTGGTCACCGATTTATGATCCAGCAGCCGCGGCGACTGCATAGCGGTCCAGTAATTTGGCATGACGGTCGCTCCTCCAAACGCCACGACGACCCCACACAACTGCGTTTCGCCAAAACTATGCGTTCTCCGTCGTCGGCGCCCGGATCTCCTCGAACAAACGCAACGCAAATGCGACGAACGCAGAGAGGCACGAACAAAAAACAAAATGTGCAAAACCAAAACGATTATCTGTCAAAATACATATCGTTACATCTGGAATCTGCCAATTGCAGTCGCGTTGGGTTCCCTTCGGCTGGCGCACGATTGGCATCGGTTTCGTTCGAATTGTCGCGAGGACCACATCCGTTCATTACTCTTTGGCTCGACAACGGCGCTGAAGCTATCGCTGCAGTTGGAGTCGTCGTCGTCGTTGTCGCAGACGTTGTCGTCGCTGTTGTCACCGTTGCTGATGGCATTTCTATTGCATTGGCGGTGGTCGCCGATGTCAATGTTGTCACCGTTGCTGCCGATGCCGCGGCTGTTGGCGCGCCTGGCGTCCGCGTCGCCGGCTGCGGCCCACACGACGACGACGTCGACACAGTCGTCGCTGTCAGCGTAATTGTCATTTTTATATTGTTGTTATTATTTTTTGATCGCTGGCAATAATTATCCACTTGATCATCATCCACGCATTCCTCGGACGAAGACGCCGCAGTCCGGCGACAGCAACAGCCGTTCAGGCGGCCGCCGCCGTTGATGCTCCTCTCGGTGGGCCTCGGCCCGCTTGAAATGTTATTGCTAACTCTTTGGATTTGTTGCTGGCACTGGGATTCGGTGCCACTTGTGCGCTGGGGGATGGCTTTTGTGACACTTGGTGCACTGCATGAGCTCGCTTCAGCTGCCGGTTCCATTGGACAGCACAGAGGTGTCTGCTTCTGGCTCTTATCGGCTGGCTGGGCCGCAGTTCGCTGCCTCAATGGACGGCGTTCAGTGGTTGCCACTGGCCGCTGTTCATCCTCGTCGATGTAGGTGAAATCGTTTTCGGCCAGCAGTCGGTGGCGAGCCGCGCTCCACGTTCCCACCCGTGCTACCTCCTCGTTCGCCCTTGACATGGTCGAGTATCCATGGAGAACGATTCTGAAACGGGACAAATAAAGTGCGACTTAGTGAGGGATTCCACTCGGTGGCGTATACGTAACGTAATTTTGCTGCTCGCCACTTAATCTCTCTCCCGCTCGTGGAAGGCAAACGGAGCCGTGGATGGCGGCTAATTGGACGGCGAATGAGGAAATTCATGACAGCACTCGCCAACTGAACAAAGGCACACACGCTCCCCGGGCTTCCTGCTGACCGATCACAGCAGTGCCGACACCGACACCGGTACCACGCCTGTAAAGTTGTTGAAGGCAGCAGAAAAAAAATCTCTCACACTCCTTCCGTGGCTTGTGGGGTAATTGTCTCTGCTTTCTCGTCACAATTTCTCTAGACGGACTGGAGCTGGTGCTGGGACTGCGGCTGAAGCTGGACCTGCTGAGGCGCAGATAATAGATTTGTGTGTTGTTACGTGATGATTGGTGGCAGGCTGTTGTGCGACTGGCGCTGACGCTGCTACGTAAGCCTGTTCCTTTAATGGATCTGGATTTTACGCGATTGTACACACGGTCGTTTGTTAATGCTGCCTGTTGGCCGGTGGACGATTCGGTGCTCGGCGCTCGTTGCTCGCTGCACTTGTTGCCAATTAATGTAATCGAGGCATTTCTCTTCTGCTATGCGAACACTAATTTGTTGACAGAATCATTATCGTCGCAGCTAGCTGGCACACACGGCGAGCCGACCAAAAGGCCGCGCTAATGAACTGGACACACAGTCGTTGTTGGTGTTTTGGTCCAATCAAGTGACGTGGCGCGGGAGTGGGGTGGCACCTGGAAACTGGGATGCCAATGGAGGAGGCATGGAGGGTTGACGAAGATACCGGCTGGAATGTGGGATGATGTGCGATGAGTGGAATGAAACAACCCACCTTGATGGGGGATCACTCAGGAGGGAACACCCAGCCGCGATGGAGAACGAAGTGAGAAAAGTTGAAGTTGGATGACGCTAAAGACTCTATTTGAGCGTCAGCTGGAGGGCGGGGGAATCACAGGATGATAGTTAAACGGAGAAAATCGGCTTTTAAATGCATGTTCACACTCAACAGTAAAGTGTGGCTGTCATGCGGTTCGTGTGCACTTACAGGTGCCGCCAATGGTTTGAGGAGGAGATCGACGTTAAGAAACTTTCTTTGACCTGAGCTCGACGACATCGATATATTCGAGCTGCAGTTCTTAGAAGAGGACGATACAAGTGACGCAACGCTGGATGTAGTGAAGAAGAAATTTAGGGACTGTTCCGGCTTGCGTTTGTCAAAAAGGCGTCGCTCTCTTGCGACTTTGCACCACGGCTACGTGAATCCCTTAGCCTACTCTAACAAGCTCAGGGCTACCTCCGAATAACGCCGGACATTTTAAACCGAATCTTCGAAACTTGGACCAACCTCTTGTCGGACTGCCAGCTTCAAAAATAATGGTTTTGATGTAGCTTCAAATTGGAGCCAGAATCCATTTATTATCTTTTACAATTTTCTATCATTCTCATCTAGTCACCCTGAAGAAAAAGCACATTTTTAGTATTTAAGTCGATGCCTCGAACGATGGAGTTTATGAATTTCCTTTGTCCATAGGCATTAACCAAACATAAATAATTGGTCCTTCGAGCCGGATCTAATTCAGCAGAGAGTATACCTAAGCTAAACGGGGGATGGAACCTTTTTAATGAAACTTTGATTCATAAAGAAGATTCATAAAGAACATAAAGAAGACACTGCGACGAGCCCAGCATTATCACATCATTTCAAATGAAATCTCGTCACTGACCTCAATAATTGGTCCTTCGAGCCAGATTTAAACCAACAGAGAGTAGAAGCTAAACGAGACAAGGAACCTAATTAATAAAACTTTTATTCCGCCAAACATAAACGAGAAGACATTGAGAGGAGCCCAGGATGATCACAGCACTCCATAGGAAGTCCCGACTCTGAGTGGTGAATACCGAATTGCATTTGTCTTCGTCTTGACAGCACTTGGCCAGAGTCGGCGAAGTGAATAGCATAGTCGGCTGACGTCAGCGACAACTGATTGACTGAACATTCTACTATGTCGCTGCCTTGACGTCAGAATTTGTTTTCAAGACATGGTTAGTTATTTAATTTTAGTCCATGTCCATCATTTTCATCACAATTCTGGAACTTCCCATGAATGTTGTGCTTTGTCCTGTCCACTCTTTGTCAGTTCGACGTATTCCCTGAGAATTCCCAAAATCACGTCACCCGCGGATTGCGATTCAAAGCAACCCACACACGTCTCGAAGCCTTTCAACGTCTGTACTGACGAACAAGCCCCACTCGTGTACTCTTCGAGCAGAGATCTCAGGATGTTCTCTAAAAACTGAACAAGCACTGACTCTCCACTCCCCGAGGACAGTGTGCCTCAGCAAAAACCCACACGGATCGAACGCGGCGCCTGTTTTACTAGATCTGTAGTCCCAGGGAGACCTCACTCTGCAGCAATGGATTTCTGCCAAAATGCATGTCGAACATGCTCAATGTTGCAGCCACAAAAAACGAAACGACAAGAACCGCACATGTGAACACATTCGCAACAGCGGCGTCGCAACAACTTTGTTGCCGATTCTATTCCCATGTCAGCGCGCGCGCACATTCAACAGACGGCTCTCGATGTTTATCTAGCGAATCACTGGTGGATGCTGAACATCTGCGATGTATTTTCTGCGCAAAAAGACCCACAACACGTCTGCGTGTGCCTGGGTGCAGCAGTGTTTAGTGGGCGCCACGAGCACGTTGCCAGCACACATGCTCCGGCAATCGAATTGACGTCCCCAGATGCGGTGCGAATTTGACGAGCGACTGTGTTCAAAAATACTCGTAAATCATCGGAAATCGATTTGCGAAAAGCCGTACGAGTCGGGGAGCGAGCGAGTCTCTACAGTGTAGCCCTGCTGTCGGCGTGATTTATTTTCGTAACGCAGAGATCCTCGGTCGCTGCTGGTCGAATCGCACTCGCCAAGAAGCGGGAGTGTGCCGGAAGGAGAATCACTCTCTGACGTTTGGCTGTCAAAACAAGCAATCAAACAGCGATTGCGAGTGATTCATTGCCCGCAGCAATTGCTGCCAGCCTGCCCGAGATTAACCCCGTGATTGCATTCTCCGAATGGGAAGACTTGCATGCATGCATTTTTCTAACCCGCTGACGATTGGGGGCGAGCGGTGGAACTGTGGGAGGAGCACGCCAATCTATTGGTATTCCTCGAGCGGACTCGGTCGTCGTCCATCGCTGACAGTCGCCACGTCGTCGTTGGGAGTACTGCTGTACCTAGTGACAAATCCAATTAATTCTGAGCAAGTAATGGAGTCATGATGTTCGCTTGTAATTGCAGGCAATGAATTCACTTCTGCATCCGGTACGGGGTGGGATACGCTACGGCTAAGTATGCAGTCGAGAGTCCCGGTGAGCGCGGGGCTGCGGTGGCAGCGCGCAGCGTTGCAATGCACGGCGATGCTTGTTTTCGGAATTAATTGCTTGTAATCGATGCACTTAATTGCACCGGAATGGGTGTGTGTTGGCATTTATGATTGAGGAAGACTGATTTACGAATGTGAATCATTGCCAGGCAGAGCCTAGCCGAGTGAGTGGGGCTTCAGGACTGTGTAGGGACCACTAAGCTGTCGAATCGTTGCTAAAACTGTGGGATTTTATGTCCGTCTGAGAACGTTCACGCGCTCTAAGGGCTGTTTTTCACGAAAGCTCCCTTCCAAGGCATCGGCAGACCATAGAAGGGTGGAGCAGAAGTAATGTGTCAAAGCCAATTAGAAGGTGAGAATGAAAGTGGCTTAAATCGTCAGGCTTCATGAGACTGTGGTCATTTAGAGCGCCACCCGTGTCAATTGTCAAGCTGAACTGCTCGAGTGATCTCTTAACTGGGTCACAAGACCATATCGATGCACATTACGATGTTGTTTGAAATGACCTAAGGGTCGAATAAGTCACAAGCCATGGTGAGTCCTGACCGGGAAGGCTGATGGACGGTATTCCCTTTTCGTTGAAACCCTAGATTTATGTCACTGTACAGGCCGGCTTGTACTGTTCGTCGCCTCTTGAGCTCAAAGAAACAGCGATTGGCAAGAGTTAATGTGCGTTTAATCTAGGTGCTTGTGTTGTTCAGCGCGAAGGTAGACGAAGACCTGCACTCCTTCCTAGCTGGCTCTGATGACCTCTTTGGCTGAGTCGATGTTGTGAGTCCTTCCTCGATGACAGCACATAAGGGTAAGGGCACCAGGAACCGACCTACTTTGACGCTGTGCAACTAATTCAACTAATTACGTTCACCAAGGTTACATGTCTTGAGCAATTATGAGTTATCTTTATATAATAATAATATGGGTGGCGCTACAGCCCATAGAGGGCCAGGGCCTAGATTCTCAGCAACCACTCCTGTTGTGCGTGCTATTGTTCTTTCACGAGTGAGAAGCTTTTTCTAGACAGGAAATACTCTTTGAGCATTGTCAGTGACTCGAAAGAGGTGGGGTCGTGAAAATTATTTTCGTCGCTCAGAGCTGGATTAGAACCTACGACGTCGAGGTTGGGGTCGACGCACATACCCACAACGCCACGGGTCACCACAGCTTTAGTCTTCAATAAAAAAATATCAGTTTCAAATATTTATTCCATGTTTTTTAATATCAATTATTTTTTCTAAAAAAGTGAACACTCGTCAGTATCCGGCCACTAAAATTCAGCACCCGGAAAATTTGGTCCAATATCCGGCTCCTTTTTTTTTGAAAAATCTCAAATCCAGCAGATAAATTGAAACGCATTTATTGGGTAAAGAAGGGATCATTGGAAGGGCAAAATACGCTGGAATAACTGCAGGACTGGGACTTGGACGTGAGCTTTAATCAACAACCGCATTAGAAGGAGACGATCTTATTCGGTGTTTCTAGTAGCGATGGGCAATCGCGACAATCGAATAAATCGCTTGTTATCGCAATCGCCATTATTCGAATTCAAATTGAGTTGATTGTGGGTTTTCAATTCTTGTAGGTACGATTCCAATCGTCAACGAATGTGTGTATTCGCCGATGCTTCAAGTCAGAGAGAGATTGTTAATTTTGGTAGGCACTGAGAATAAGTTTTAGAATCCGATTCGATTCGATTATTATTCGACTTCTAATGAGACCGATTAAAAATCACAATCGAATTAAATTTCTAACAATCGCCAATTTATTCGATTGTAAGATTCATTCGCAATCGCCCAACGCTGATTTCTAGGCACTTTTTGTATCGGTTGCGCTGTTTCTAAAAGTGCCTCTGTTCCTGCAACTGTTGTAGGTTGCACTGAAGATGATTTTCAAAAAAGAGAGTCTAACAGGGAAAACTAAATGACTGTGCGAGTTTACATTTTGCGTATCTTCTTGTATTTAATAGTCTCAGGCCACACAACTTTACCATGTAACCTAATCTTTGAGGTAGTCTTTGGTACGTTGGTACTTAATCGCGGACATTTCATTCTTTAAACTTTTTTTTTCTAATATAATTTAGAGCAAGTCCAATTCTCGTATCTCCCGAAGGGTCTTATCGTTATTCTTCTGCGCTTTTCTGGCCCATTTTCGATAAAGCGGCGTGCATCTCCAATGCCGCCCAAGTAATTCTGAATAAAGCCAGTGACCGGATACTGAAATGTGACATATTCAGCCCTATCGTGTAAAACGGCAGGCAGACTCCCTTACCGATGTCTATTTCGAATTCGAAAAACAGATGTGTTGCGATAAGTGACAGCAGTTAATGCTGGAAAAAATCATCTCAAATTTAAATTGTGCAACCCAAAAACATACTGTCATGGAGCAAAATTACCTTGCCGTGTCTTGTGGCCAATTCTGGTCGTTTCTCGATCAATGCATGGTTCAAATTGATCATTTGTTGTCGGTAGCGATCAGTATTAACGGTTTCACCAGGTTTTAGGAGCTCGTGGTACACCACACCTTTCTGGTCCCACCAAAGACACAGCGTTGTCTTCTTGCCAAATCGATCTGGTCTTGCAGTCGATGTTGATGGTTGTCCCAGACTAACCCATGGTTTTTTCCGTTTATTATATTCTTAAAATAAATCCATTTTTAATCGCCAGTAACAATCCGATGCAAAACCGATTATCTTACGTGTCTTTGAAGCATCATTTCACAAGTGTTTTTTCGGTTTTCCATCTGTCTTTCATTCAATTCATGTGCCATGTAACATTGCTGATAGTTGCTTTTAACTCAAAGTGTCTTCTCCATCCAATATCGTTTGCAATTCGGCGTTTTCAAACTTGTTTGGTGATCTTCCACGTTCTTCATTTCTCATATCAAAATCAGTATTTGTGAACCGTTGAAACCATCCTTTGCATGTTGCTTCTGATCGAGCATGATCACCATATGCCTCGACAAGCATTCAATGCGCAAATCATCAATTTTTTTTTGTATCTTGACGCTCACTACATACCGGTATGGTGAGAAATGAGAAGCCTCAGTCCTAAAAGCCGACCGGTTACTGGAACGTCATTAATAAATGGTATCCATTTTGTTTTTGTTTTTTTTTTTGATTTTATGACAACTGACTACGTTAGTGATAAGAAAACACAAGAACAAAGTTTGTATATTCCCAAAAAATATTGGAACTTGTTGCTTTTTCTAATTTCCTTTCTTTACAATTTCAAACTCTAAGGCACACTTTTTGCGCCCAGCTGAACTTTACCCAATAAATACATTTTTTTGACACAAAGCATCGATTGAGAGGACCTCAACCAACTTGGAGTGCGAAATTGGAAGCAGCTGGCTAAAGAACGTGCCAGCTGGAGAGGATTGTTGACCGAGGCCCAGGTTCACCCCGGACTGAAGCGCCACAAGAATAAGAAGATCGATGAGCATATTCGTCAAACTTCACCGAAATGTTCAACACACCTGGAATTGTTGGCACAATGTTTTAACCACAAAACATGTTAAATTTTCTTCATTTAGACATTTATTAGAAAGTGGCCGGATACTACCGACTGGCCGGGTACTGCTGCACTTACCCTACCACGCTTTGCAATCTTTCGCCGCTAAGCGCATGTTGGTCGCTTCTGTTTCAATAACACTCAGGGGAGTCAAAGGACTATTCGCTGATTTCGACGACGTTAATGTCGATCGCGTTTGCTCGGAATTGTAGGTTAGGTTATTGGACTGCCAGCGGAATCGAGAGCATACTAAGACCATTGTTGGTTCATTGTGATACCCAGTGCGTGACTGGACCAGATTTGACCAATACCAAAAGCAATGCATATTAACTTTTGCTTTCACTGGGATTCGAACCGGGTAAGTCCATAACCAAGGGCAGGCACTCGACAAACTGCGCCATCTAGCCTTTTGTTCAAGTGCCTGCCGTTGGAGGTGATAGCGAGTTGCACAATATTTATGACGATGATGTTGAAAAAGTCATGAGAAGTCACATGACAGCGCATCGACGTGTCTACATCCTTTCTTAAAATCAAAGGTTTTGATCGAGCGAAAGCCTGACGAAAGAGCTGCGTATCCTAACAAGTTTGGTATGAAAGTCAAAATTAGACACAACGTTGTATAGCTGGTCTGGTTGTACGCATTCCTGAATAGTTGGTGCAGTTGAACGGATATAATTTTTTTGAAGATTGGATAACCAATGCAAATTGATCCAACCTCAATGCATTTCATAAGTAAATCGCTTACTTTTATGAAGTCGAGGTTAGGTTAGGTTAGGTTGTAGTGGCTGACTGCTACAGAGCAGTCACACTTAGGCCAGAGTAGGCCCATTGTGATACCACGCGGATTGACTTCTCCTAACGCTGGAACCAGTTGGTGCTGCTGATGAACCGATTTAGTTGGCCAATGCTGGCACTTTTTAGCTCGTTACGGCCGCTGAAGTAGTAGGCTCCTAGGTGCAGGAACCTACGACTGGCAAGAGCACTGCAGGAGCAGGGAAGGTGATGAGTGTTCTCTTCCTCCTCTTCATCCATGCAGCTTCTGCAAAAATCATTATATGGAGCACCCATCCTGCGAGCATGAGTGCCAATTACACAGTGCTCGGCTATGACTGCTATAAGGGACCTTAATGAGGGCTTGCTGAGTCCAAATAGACTGAGTGACCGTTTTAGGTTAAGTGATGGCCACATTTTTGTTTTAAGGCAGGAGGTGCCTTCTAGCCATTTGTCATTGGTGGTTTTAATTGTATGAATCTTTAAAAGATGATAGGCTGTAGCTGTAGATCGGCATGGATCGTGGTACCCCTGCTATTGATAGGGTTGAGGTTGTATCACAACTGGCAAGTTCGTCGGCATTGCAGTTTCCTGGTATGCCACAGTGTCCCGGCACCCACATGGAGCGAATGCACAGCAATATCGTTAAGAGACAGCCTGCAATTAAGTGATGTTTTTGAGTAGAACAAGACATTGTCCAGAGATTTTATATCAGGCTGGACTGTCCGAACAGAAGGCGAATTCACGTTGTTTTTGGAGCCATGACAACGCCTCTTTAATCGCTATGGATGCCTGGGATGCCTGAAAAAAGCTACAGTGATCAGGGAGCTTCAAAGATATCTTTGAAATAGACACCCGCACCCACCCCTTCGTTAATCTTCGATCATTCTGCGAAAATACGCAGAGAATCATCCAACGCCTGCCTATCAGACATGCAGTCCGATCTGGAAGTGACTGATCGAGAATTTCTTCTCGAAGATAGCCTGGGGTATTAGGCGGTCAGGGTCGCTAGGAAGGAAGTTGAATCCCTTGAACATGGTTGAGTGGCCGATATTGAGTTCGGACCACAATCGAAGTGTTTTGAGTCTCAGGGCTGTGCTTGCTGCTGTTTGTTTCCCGAATATTTCCAGTGGTGGAAGATGGAGGAGAATATTTAGTGCGTCGGAAGGAGTACTTCTCAGTGCACCGCTGCACAAACAGACCAGTCTTTGTACTCAGTTGAGTGCCTTGCAGATGACAGCCTTGTTTAGTGCTGTCAACCAAACTGAGACTCCATACAGAAGTATGTACGCTTATACACATGCTAGCTCAAAAACAGCACAAAAAACGACCTTATCGGTTTCGTGAGAAAAACCTAGTAACTAACTAAACTAACACAACTGTGTTTGTTTTCAGCGCCGCTTAGGATATAGGTTGTCGTGTTGTTGTAATCAGCATATACATTTTTGAATTTGTGAGTATTTGCGCACAAAAAAAAAATGCATCTACTCTTTTCCTTATCACTGTCTTTGGTTCCCGTGGACAATTGGAAGTCTACTGGAGTCAATTTTTACATATGTACATCAGTTTGGTCATTCACCACAACACATTGAATTTTTTCGGCGTAAATATATCGTCACACACGACAGTACGCAAGAAACTCAACGTCGAGCAGCTGCTTTCCAAAACGAACTGGGCTCGGTGGCTTTGGCAAGTGGCCCGAATGTCACCATCATCCCGACGTGTCTTAAAATCAAATCGGAAAGAAAGGTGACCTTTGACAGACCTAGCCCGAGGTGGTTGGATAAAGTAAAAACAAACTTGTTTGGTTGCGCCTGGGCATAAATCCTGTTGAGTTGGCGGGGAATTGAGTGAGCTGGAGGTCTCAAGTGCGTTCATTGCCACAGAGACCCTCGCTTTAGTGGATCATGAGGGTTGGAAAAGAAGAGGAAGTTCTCGAATTGGTTCTTATTTGCTTATTTGTTTAGTTCGAATCATGCCCACTAGTTGGTTATCATATCGAGAAGGGAAATCGATTTAGGGTTCATTTTCCGCGCATTATTTTCTTTTAGTTCAACAAACTTTGAGATTTAAAATTATGTCTTTGACTTTTGCTATGACAAACGCCTTTCTGTACACTAGTCGTGCACAACTCTTTGAAAAGCCTTCAAATCAATGCACAGCATAATTCCAATAAGCTCAAATATGCACCGAAAAATTGACAAAATGATTCCAAAAAAAGTAGAAATTGTGGAGCGTATTTTTAATATAGTTCTTAACATGAAGCAAATCAATGGTTAGCAGTCTTCCCATCAGGTCAGTGAGTATATTCATATGTGTTCCTGGCTTTATATGTACATCCTGAAAAAATCTCATACTGATAGCAGACCAAGAATAGATCCGTACGATCAGACTCCAATAAGCAGGATTTAATGCCGATGTCCGTCCTTCTCTAAGATGAACACGGTGCCGTACAATGGAATTATCACTATCTAGTCAGCCGAAAGCTGACCAAGTTAAAGGTCACGTCATGATCACGCAGTCGTTCCTTAAGCCATCTAGTACTACCCTTGTCGGATTCCTCCACTTACGAAGAACTTTTAAGGTCGCCACGAGGCTCTTGGGTCACTCGTCACTGATTGCGCTTGTGTTTTCTCGTAGTGCCAAATCTAAGAAAGAACTTCAAAAAACGCGCCATCGCATATCGAACAGTGATGTCTTTGCAAGCAATGTCACAAACCAAATCATCTAGAGCCATCAAGCATGCCCCACATCACACAACACATGCCCCACTTTACCGAGCAAACATCGACGACCACACAAGTGATGATCGTTAATAGAAACTCGATCTTCATGCACATGCGACCTCCAGGGAGGCGTTCTTCCCGCCAGACAAATTGCTCCCACCAACTCTGATAGAAGTCATCTGCAACATGCCAAAACAAACCGAACATTTCTAAGACAGAACAGAGCGCGTCTAGTCCCTGTCAACGAACGATTCCCATCTGTTTGACCCATAAACCCTCGGCTCCGTGGTGAAGATCAACCGAGTCATGCACGAACCAGACAAACTCCCCCACAAGCCGCATCATCATCAATCAATCACTCCCGTCCGCCGAGCCAATACCACGACTGTAAGCGCCTTCACAAAGCGAATTCAATTAGCATCCAACTTTGACCCATTTCCCGAAAAGCAGCCAAAGAGAAATCGTCTCCTGCAGCAACCGCCTGCCCGGCCTGCATGAGTGTCAGTGCACGGCGTACGCTCTTTCAGGCCTGCGGCCATCAATCAATTTCACACAAACGCCATCAACCGAATTGGGTACACCCCATGACATCCCATTAGGATAACTCCGACTCCGGGTCGCCTCCCCGCGCCGTCACGCAACGACCGCGTCGCCTAACCCCGACACTCTCCAGAGTTCACGGATCACGGGGGTCACTACAAATTGAATGCGATACGAGCTGCCGTCAAGCTGTCCCTCGCACGTGAGTGTGTGCAAACGGAGGTGCGCGCACGCGCTCCTTTGCGCCGGCACCCATCGATTGACGCTCAATAGCAAGGCACGGCGACGGCGGCCGCGTCGTCCACTGACCAATTTAGTATTTGGCCAATAATCCGCTGCCGGCCGAGCGGACACTCGTTCGACCGTCCATTAGGCCTAAACTCGCTTTGCCACTTCGGCCCGGTCCCCAAGTCCCTGTCCGAGCGAGGCGCAAACAGAAGTCAAGCGGCACTGCATCCCTGAGTGGAAACCAATTGAAATCGTGGTACACTCCAAGTGCCATCCGCCATGTGAGCCACACCGGATTGGGTCGGCGATTTATCAACGCAAGGCGACTGTCACCCGTGCGCAGAGCAGGCCGCGGAGCAGAGAAACCGATAGACGATAAACATGACCATTTATTCCGACCAAACAGACACCAAACGCCGCCTCGGCTGCCACCCAAGAGTCCCCACACACACAGCCATAGTCAGACGGATGGCGCGCCATCAGGGCCACCGAAAAAGCCCCACAACCGCAAAAAGGAACGCCACCTAGCCCCTGCGACGGATGACTAATCGCCGCGCGTCAATATCAAATTACAATTTCATTTCGAAAGAGCGACGCTTCGTGATTTGTGACTGCATTTACCATCGATGGCGTGTCATTTGTCAGGGGGCCCCACCGGCCCCCGGTAACCAATTGACTGGGCCGCCTCTGGGTGCCAGTCTTCCGTCTCGTCGTTCGAGGACCTACTCGTCTCCTCGTCCCGGCGGGCCGCGTTAATTAATAGTCAGCGGTGATGCGGGACGATCACCGATTGCCAATTGGCGGACGGATGGCGACAGCGACGGCGACGCGACTCAGACCGACTTTGTCCCAAATGAGAAATCGCAAATGAAATTGTTGCCACTGCTGTTGCCAGTTATGTCCAGTCGCAGCGAGGAGATGCATTCTTCAGTCTCTCTCCGCCATCATCGTTGTGACTCGATTTCTTCTAAGCCAGCGGACGGATTTTGTTTTGTGGGTCACAGCCATTCATGGGTTTCCATGGCAAGGGCCCGTGGGGGGGGACCAACCAGAGGTTACGTAAGACAACCTCCTCCTGCTGCTGGATCAGGTTGTGGGAACTCAGGCCGTTTGGGGGCAGATTCTGGTCTCTTTTCGGGGAAATTTGACACTTATCTGGGTGAGGATACAGGGGACGACACTTTTTGGAGGGCTTGCTGCCGAATAAAAGGGCGCTATGTATGGGACCCTTCGCGTGGAGATTGGGTACAGTTCCTGAAAGTGAAGGACTGGACTCCTCATCATCATTTGTTGGAATGGGGAGTGATGCAGAGGGTCGATAGCAGGGAAGATTTATCTTGGCAGCCCAGTCTTCTGAAAGATCTAAGGCTTCTCGGGTTTCTCGTTGGGTGGGGGTTATCCGGGAGGGTTATGCGATACTCCAAGAGTGAGCATAAACCCTGTCAACATTGAAGCTTATCGGCTGACTTATCGATCATCTGCCATGAGTCACTCTGTGTGGAAAGGGTTAGGCTTCGAAGTTTGTGACCGTAGGTCTTCAGTTTCATCAGACGTTTGATCATCGTCGGGAACTGTGAGTGGAGTGAGTGGAACAGCTTCTTGGGCATATGCATCGGTTAATCGATAAAGCAATGTCGATCGTGCCCAAATCATGGATCATAGGTGCTCAAACTTACGCAATTTCATTGTCAATTGACTGCAAGGAAGTGGATGAGAGTCACTGTCTATTTCAAACCGGATCGATAGTGTTATCGATGTGACTGGTAGATTTTTTTTTTCAATTCCAGACGAACCGTCTGATAGTCTCATGCTTGGGGAACATGTTGTTGTCCATGTTGTCGAAAATTATCGAAATGTTATCGAAAAACATTGCCGATCGATAGGAGATAAGGAATCTCGCCCCATAGACTGCGCAAGCTCAGAGAAACAGTCTACACCTCAACCAATTTATAGGAGCTTAGCCATCATACAATGTTATCGAACGCATTACTGAAAATGTCATTGATCTTCTTTTGATGGTGGATTGGGGATGGAGTTGGGCAAGATGAATCAGAAACATCAAAAATATGGTTTGGAAGCCAACTTGCCGTGTTGACAGTTCCATAGCATGGTATCGGTAATGTTATCGATGACACACCATCTTCTCACCTTCTCGTTAGTTTCAGATCACACCAACTATAGCTCTTCTTAAATGTAAGACCGTATGGTCCATATCTAACATGTTATTGATAGTGCGTTTGAAAATGTCATCGATCTCAATACGATGGAATTTTGTTATAAACAAACCGGATTGTTTAACATCATGTTATCGATTTTCAAGGGCTCGCCAAACTCTCGCTGGCTTCAAGACATTAGGAAGCCTTTCATCATCCCATCATTTGTAGCACCAATCGGTCTTGCTTTTACAGCCATCAATTGAGATCTGCTTAATCCAGCGGAGTCACTATCGATCTTGTCGAAAATATCTTCGATTCAACCTCAAGACTAACGACTTTAAGAACAAACAGTAGCCACCGTCATAATGTGAGCCTCACAAAAGAGTCGCATGCATTTCCGATCACGTATCACATCTCCGATTCTCATGCGATAGACTAACTGCTATCGATCTAGTTGAAAACCTATGAACGTGCACCGATCGTGTGTATACCAAGTGCTTTCACTGAGTCATTCGATACTCCTCCGATGCATATTCATGAGGAATCTGATCGCACGCCTACTGCAGATCACTGATCTTCGTGATGTCGATCGCATTATCAGGCGGATGTAAACAAGCGATACGATCACATAACCTGACGTAAGCAATTTTGTGGAATTTCGCTGCCCATTTTGGTGACTTTCGGCTTTGATTAGTCAACAGACCCGCACTCCGAATAACCTGTGTGATGTCGCCGGTCATGATCGCCTTCAGATCGAATACACCCAACGCAAATTCACTCTCGACCAAGATCAGCGGAGTGCAAGAACCTTCGCTGAAGGTTGACCGTAAGCCTCCGTAGCCCTAAGTTCACTCACCCCCATCCGGCCGTCCGGCCATTGCCACAAAATGAATTAAATCCTATCAGTGGCAATCTGCGGGTCGATAGCACACAACTAAACGTTCACGAGACCTCATCCACCCTGGGCAGCAGGCGTCTGCAACGCGCCTGATCCCATGTAAGCGATCATGTCACTGAAAGCTCCTACATCATGGCTCTCATGAAATTTAGATAAATCTTCGATCCCGTGTGCCCGCCTGGTCGCCGGCTCCGTGTGTCATCGCACTTAACCGGGCTCCCACTTATCTGGCCGCTGGAATCTCTGCTTCTTTTGTGATCCACGTTCGCATGACACGACGCTACTTATGTACGTATGTGCCAGCCGCACCGCGCCGACCCATCTTACAAGATCCCATCCATTGTCAAGCCACCGTCAGCGCCGTACATCTTTGACGTTTTGCATCTGCGGACGCGGGGGATTTATGTTTTCCCGCGCTGACAACCAGCTGTCATTCGCAACTGAAGTCGCACTCGCACTCGCGCACACCGAGGGGTTTGGGCTTGTCAAAAGCGACACTCGAGTGTGTCGCCTTAAGGCCACTAAAGCAAACAGTAATCTCGCTTCAAAGCACGCCAAGTGTGCTCGCACAATAGCGCTGGACAGCTATCCGGTCACTCGCTGTCTCTGCGCCCGTATCTTTGTTCGCGAAAATAAACAAAAATTTAACGTAAAGTACCAAAAACAAAGGCAACACCGAAACAGAACACGTATCTCCTTGTCCTTGTCCTTGAATCGCACAGCAGTTCGCCTGAAGTTTAACCCGTCCGTGTGCGTATGGATTTGGTTTTGGTTTTGGTTTTTTTGTTTTGTTTTCATCCATGTCAAGCGTGTGGCGTGAAGTTTTTTGCTTTTTTTTTTTCTTGTTTCGCTTGTGATGAGAGACCATCGATACCCGGAGCGGCTCGGCTCGGTGCTCACGCGAGGGCAGCTTCAAGAAGCTGTGCCGTTTTTTCGGACGGTGGCGGACGTTATGTAAGACCGGCGGCAGGCAGAAGGGCTTGACATAAATGCAAAGATTACGCAAGCGAAAGACAGATAATGCTGGATGATGGGTTCGAGGTTTCGCGCGTAGGTCGGTATGCGCGCTGAGATGAATTGTTTTGTAGGACTTTTGCCGGCAGAGGCTTTGTTCGGGGGATTGTTGTGCGCCTTGACCGTATTGGCCGGGATGATGCATGAGTGGTGCGAGAAGAACATCCAGCTACGGTGGACCTTGGCTCGGTTGGATGGTTGGCTTTCGTATCGCTTGCAGGCAGTTGAATGACCTTCACTGGGAATGTGAGGGGTTCTCTTGACAAATTCACACAGGCTTTGATGTCGAGCTCATCGAAGTGGTGGATTGGGCTCGAGGAGCCTTGCGATCAGATCGTGAGAAACATTCGGGGAGGGAGTTGAGGTAAGGTGACCGCGTGAACACAACTGCTGTCGGAGAGTCCAATCGAGCCTGCTTTCATGATTTAAGGTTCATATGACGTTTGATCCTTTTCGGAAAACGATCAGTTGAAGCAACTTTGTGGCCGCTTGTCGCTTCGTCCAGGACACGATGATCCTTGACCACCCCCTGAACGTGACCCCAATTCAAACTGTGCGAACATGAACCCTCGGTATAGAGGCAAAGTAATTAAAAAAATAAAACGCTGGAGTGATCGTGGTGGAAAATGTAATCAGTCCTAGCACCCAATCAAGGATAAAAATATTATACTTGACGATCGGGATCCATTTAGATTCACGATCACTCGAGATTAACGCCGATCGTGGGCTAACTTGGCTTAGATCTACGATTGCCTTTGTTCTTGACTTGACGATAGAAAGTAGCTTGATCGGAACCGATTTAGTTTCATGATCACTCTGGATCAACGACGACTGTGGGTTAATTTGGCTTAGAGCTACGATTGCCTTCGTTCTTGACTTGACGATAGAAAGTAGCTTGATCGGAACCGATTTAGTTTCATGATCACTCTGGATCAACGACGACTGTGGGTTAATTTGACTTCGAGCTACGATCGTTTTTGTTCTTGATCCCTCTTGCGTCGGTTGGTAGCTCATCAAGTCTACTGCTAGTGTTCGCCATAGCTTCTGCCAAACCCTCAGCAGACAGACACGATCGTCTTTGTTACTCATCACCATTGCGTCTGTTGAAACTTCTGCAAGGCCACGACGATTGGATGTCATTCAGAATCTCAAAATTGAAACGAACGTCTGTGTCGTTGATCACTCTTGCGTCGGTTGTGATCCCAGCAATTCCCGGACGTTCGCAGCTCATTTAGTGAAACCCTTCATTTTTCTCCACTGAGTATATTGCGTGCCATGATCGTCCCGCTCACTGATCGCCTCGCTACCGGTAAGCTCCCCGTTAGTTAAAGAAGCTCCGAAGACAGTTCAACGAACCAGCTTGTTCCACGATCGGCTGAATGATCAGTAAAATGCTACATTCAGTCCTTTGCCTACTTCGTTTCCCTCCTAGACTCAATCCAAGACCAACCATTCAAAGCAAGCGAGTTTCACATACCTGACCTTTGAAACTTGACAATCACGATCACCTCAGACTCGAACCGAACACTGAATGGGCCGGCAATCTAGTCCACCATCGTCGTGACTAATCGATTATCACTTGAATGATCTACATGCGATTGGCGACGTGGTAAAGCCCTCCCGAGATCAAAGTTCATCGAGAACATCGTGATCCATTGCCCTTTGAACGACCACGATCACTAGTCATTTCATTCAAAACGTGCCAGCTCACCATTCAAGGCCGATCAGCTGGCTAGCCGCCCATGCATTTGATCGTGCCTCTGACTCACTCTTCTGATCGTGTCCCGGTATGTCGGACAGCCGATCTTGTCCATCAGCGACAACACAAATCAAGCCGCACGAGACTGTATCTGCCGATCCCCGGGCTACCATAGAGATACATATCTGACGGTTGGATCGCCAAATATCCATATATCTCAATCCCAGCGCGCGTGGGTAGATATGCGTTTCACCGAATCTAACAACACGTCAACTTCCTCATTCCGCGCGCAACTCGTAGTCGATAAATACACTTGGATCGGTACTATTTCAATGTCAAGTACGATTGCGGAACAGTTCGGTCTTGCCGGGGTGCCCGGGTCCTGTGTGCAATCCCGCATCCACTGCAGCAGCCGCCGCAAGTATCAATTCACTGTGGGTACAGTGTTTGTGTGCGCCACTTATGGCGATACGAAATAAGGCAAATGGCTTGGCGTCACCACCGCTGTGGTCCATCATCCACTCCAGACGAAGGCTCTGAAAACTGGGCCACACCAGTGTGTATCTCACCGGAGCGTCGTCTTGGCGGCCACCACTTACGTGCGTGTGCCCGAGGTACTTTCCCTTCAGCATCACGTTAGACAGACAAGAAATGTATCCCACTGCAGATTGATGATACCTCGATACGATTCGATTTTGATACTCGCTCTTCGCTGCCGCAGACTCACAAGTCACAGATACGAGTGCAGGCACGTATCACTTGCGGCAGTGTGTGCGGTGTGCGAGCCGAGATACGGATCCAATTAAGCTGACTGACATCAGACATTCCGGGCATACAAGTCCAAACAGAGCTTTTATTTGTTGTTGTCCGCAATCGTTCAAGATCGAGGCTAAAATGAATGGAATCCATTCAGAACTGGTAGGAGTGGAGTGCTGGTTATAGAAGACCGCTGCGCACTGTAACGCGCAGACAATTGAATTAAGGCTAGAATTAGCGATCAATTTGGTTTAATTGTTAGCAATTTCCTGTCGACAGGGGGGGTTTCACGGCACACCGCAACAGGCAATCGAGTTGAGTGCGCACAGCCGGATGTCGGAGAGCCGGTGTAAGCGAAGATCAGCCCGAGGGGGGTCCGCGCTGATGATAAGATCTTGTGATTAATGCTCGGCTTCGTTGAAAGTGGTTCAATTTGCGGTTCTGCTGCGAGCTATGGGTGCACACACTGGCGGCGGCGCGGCATGGTTGGCGAAGTGCGTAAGCGCTGACCGTGGGAATGTGGCAAAACGGATGGAAGCCGCTGGTAAGGCGGATGTGATTGAAAGGGTTTTGCGTGTGGACATATGAGGCGGAGGGGAACGCTTTACGCACCGACTGTTGTCTCACGGATGGATGACGCATCAGTAGCGGAGACGGGCGAAAGTATCTCCTTGAACACTGGCCACCGGCCACCTTCGTGAGCTAAGTCAGTCGAAGACCAGAGATGATTCCTCAAACTCTGCAGAACCAGACTTCGTGAAAGCCAAGACAATGACCGCCTCACACCACATGTGTCGACAAAATTTCGCGCCACAAATCAAAGCCGAACGGCCGTCCATCGACCGCAGCCGCAGTTTAAACAAAGCGTCCTATTACCCACATGACGGCCTGCCATCGGGCCGCATATGGCTTCGAGAAAGCATTTCGCAGACCGTTGGTCCACTGGACCATGCACTCGCCTACTGAACGATCAAATAAACACACTGCACACACCGTCGACGACCGCCATCATCACTTCTTGGCTGCGAACGGGCGCGCGTTCCAACAAGGAAGTCAACTTGTTTCGCTGCAATAACGCATCAATTCACCAGGCATGCCAATGGCCTGCCGCGATCGTTTCATCCATTTCGACGCAGACGAAGAAGATTGATGCGTTCTCCGATTGAAACGTTCCTCAGAGCATCGGAGCGTGGATTCCCAACTGGCTGGTGTGCCTGTGTCCCGTCCAACTGTAATTAATAGAACATCATGTTTCTTGAATGGATGAGCAAACACTATTGCACCATCATCGGCGTGGCGGTGGCAGCAGCAGGCTCAGGAACGCGCACAGATGGTGCCGCCACCGTTTTCCCTCAGCCAGTGTCAGTTCGAATAATAAAGATTCCAAGAGATTCCCTCATTCCGGAGGAGTGATTACAGCGATTGTGACCGCAATAAATAAGAAGACGGCCAGACTCGCGGCGAGTGATAGTGCGACGCTGAGATCGTTTACCAGCAGCGAAACAGCAGCGCACCCAAGCACGCGGTCAGCATTCGGATCACGTATGGTTCTTCAGAAACAGTTGTGTCGGTCGCGTCTAGACAAGGCAGTGCGCACTCGCAATCGATCGGTGCAGTATTCGCGGTGACTACTGGGCGCGGACAATGACAGCGGCGAGAGAGTTTAGTCCCCAATTGATTTGATGATTAATTCCCCGTCAGGCATCGAGCGAGCGCGACTGTCTCGTCTATTTCGAGGATCAATTGAAGCCAATGGGCCCGAGCGCATTAGACTCAATGGAAAGTTACACGAAAGAGCGCGACGCGGCGGGCCGAATGCGTTCTTGTTTCGTGTAATTGATCGGAATGTCGCCGATCGAACGGTTCTGATAGACTCTCTCCCGGCCCGGGAGTTCAACGACGGACAACGCATTGTTGATCGATTCATCGTTTCGTTTTGACATGACACGCTGACGGCTGTCACTGGGTTGCACCCTCCCATTCGCGGAGGCAGCCACGATCGATGATGATCAATCGACGGACGATGAACACGGTAGCTAGAGTGTGGGGCGGGGGGAAGTTGTTGTGGAATCTCAGCGTGGGGAGTGATCTGCACCCAGCCTAGGCCTGAGGCGGAAATGAAACTCTCCGCATGCGTGATCAGTGGATCAGTCGATCGGACGTCAGTCGTGGAGATCAGTCTGGTAATGGTCGTTGTGATCCGCGCTGCTTTCACATCGATTTGAATTTGGACACTGTTGCTTCCACACGAGAAGGTCCAAGAAACGCCCAATTTGCCGACGGTCGCTGGCATCGTCGAGAGCGATCAGTCTTTTTTGCCAAGATCGCAGCACGGGGTTGCTAAAAGACGATCATTCGAGGACTTTTTAAGTCTTCAACAGCATTGTCGCCATGTACAATCGACCCACGTCAAGGAAGGTACATCTTACGAAGCATCTTCAACTATGTCCCTTTCTTCACAAGAATTAATTGAAACATTCACACAAACTTACGTCAATTGCCAAGCATCACCATACACTCCTTGTCTTACCTGGAATGAGACAAAAAACAAAAAAAGAGTCAAAACTTAGTTCAGACGTTACAACATCAAATCTAGTGTAGAGTTGCATAAGCTACGCGCCACAGCCTAGGTGCAGCTGTGTGTTTTGAAATCAGATCAAGACGGTGATCATGGGAATGAATGAAGTAAGTCAGTTCAGTGCTCACCGTTAAGTGGCGTACTGTGTTTACACTATCAATGACAGCCTCAATTGGATCGGGCAACACAAGACGCCCTCAGGGCGTGCTCGTTAATCTCTCTGTTGGCATAGTTAATTAAATCGTAACCACTCGCAATGTGAATGGTGGCATTCAAATCTGAATTGAGCCATCAATTCGAACAGGCTCTACAAAGTGTTGTGCCGAGGGACACTATTTTTTTTTTTTTTTTTTGTGAATGTGGAGGGCAAGCTTCCGCAAGATGTTAGTGTGGACAATCACTGGCTGTGTGGAATGTGATATGGGTTTGGAATTTCAGCTCAGTCGTTGTCCTAAAATGAAGCAATTGGGACTCTCAGGGGATTACAATTGTGGTTCAAGGACGAGCGCCGATACGGGTGCTTCTGTGATCAAGTGGAGACACTCCCCGAAGCTGATGCGACACACGAGCTTGCACTAGTGTTGAGAGACCAGAATGAACACTGCTTTTTATCCTGACCTCAGAGGGAACTAAGGCTACGTTAACAGACACTTTGACATCGAAGCTCGTTTGGCTATGCAGACGGAGCCTCAGTAAGATACCTTCGGTGTACTTGGTGATCCTGAGAAAAGACGAACAGTCTCGTGAAAAATGAATCGGATTTGAGAGAATTTCTAGCAAGCGAAATCAGAACACCTGCACCTAGGTCTATTGCCGAAGCTAAGCACAAGGAGGTTAACATCAGTAATCGGCTGTACTCGCAAGTAACTGCGCATGCAAACAGGAGCAATTATGGACCCTATTGCATGAAGGCGGCAGAGATGAGGAAGAAAGAGTATCTACCCAACATCTGCTCGAACTGGGCCGTCGAGCAAAGAAAACGATGCAGTTCCGGGGAAAGCATTTCTTCGCAGAGCTGGGGGCTTGAGCGCAAGAAACCTCCCAAGATTTCTCCGTGAATCAGGATGGTTTCTTGGACGAAAAGTAGGTCGCACGGTAGGTGACTATACGTTAGTCACGTCCAAAAGCAGTTAAGGTGCCCTTTTACCAACCCACGTAGGATTCTCAGCTGTCCTCCATCTGTTCAGGTCAGAAGTGGGAACCCTGCCGAGGGCAGTCTACGTTGATCTTTCAAAACGGTAGCACTGATGCAGGTACATATGTCAAATCTCTTGAATTACGTTCCACGTCCGTGCTTTGGTTTCGAAATAGATTTTAATTCCACTTCCGTCCCAGGGAGGAGAGGCTAACTAACAATCCAGTCTTTATTCTTGGTTCGACAGACTTTACAGACACAGCCGAGAGCACTGCATCATCGAATGGGAGAGTTTCTCAAGTGGAGTCAAAGATCTTGGAAATGACACCAGCTTCCAGGCAAGTCACTCACCTGGTCCGTGCTGCTGTAAAGAGCTCAAATCACGCGTCTCTCAATGACTCCCTGTTGGATTCTGGGTCGTGTGGACAAAACCAGCAATGAAGGAGCTGATGAGATTGCCAGGAAAAGAGCCAGACATTTAAGAGTCCACGCCATAAAAATGTTGGACGACATGATCCGACAACAGAGGGACTGTGGTCTCTCCGCATCTGAAAGATCACTTAGACACCTTGGTCTAAGTGCAAAGAACAGTTCACGATCATCTGAGGTAACTTCATGTGCTAATGAGTACCACTGTACAGAATATGCCTCACAATCCCAATCTAATGCAACTTCCACTACCTTCGAGGCAAAACAAACACAGTGAATCTTCGATAAGTCGAAGTCGCGATAGCTCGAATGAATTCTTTTGGCGTCAAGACTGAAATTTACTTGTCATTTTTACTTGATGACTGAAATTTTTCTTGTTCGAGTTATCGAAGTTCGAGTGTAGTTCTTTAATTTGACATCAGCACGACTGTAACCCTCATATCCTAGCGGTACAACGGAATAACGAGGTATGAAGAGCACTTTTTATCCCCCAGGTCATCAGAATGCACACAGCATGACCATTGTGAGACGAGCAGAGCGATCGAGCATATCGATAGTAACGCCTAACAGAATAGGTCTTCGTTTCCTTCACTTCTAACTGCCCGAAAACCGAGGTAGAACATTAACAAATTATGATGTCTAACTAACTGACTGCAATTAGGTTGGTTGAGATCATTCCTTTTTTTCTGTTCAATGCTCCCTGTAATGGCTGAGTGATCAGTCAGATCGAGGCAGTTGATTCGTTCACCCATGACAGAGTACAGCACGTGCAGTTTGATGATTGATATTCTCCTGCAATTGTCACAAAGGCAAAGAAGAGCAAAGATCATACGGTTGTCTATGACTCAGTGCTTCACATGGGTGATCGAGGTTTTCAAAGAACCTAACTTGGTCACCTTGAGCCCACCGATCAAGCATTTGATCTAGATACTGAATTTTCTTGTACGGTTTAGAACGAAGCTGATGTGGACGAAGACAATGGCTACAACGTGACGACAATCTGAGATCATCGACGCTGTGCATCATTAAATTCAGATAGCAAGGAGTTGATCCTGAAGTCGTTTCAGGCGCTTCTGTCACTATGTTAGGCGTTAAAAGGACTATCTTGGCGTTCTTAAAATATGGAATCAAAATATCGAAATTTTGCTGTAAGCCCTTATTTCCCTTGACTTTACTTGATCGCTCCACTTTCGGTAATGCTAAGAGCAAGGCACTGAATGTGATGGCAGTTTTCATGCTGAAGAGCAGTGTTTACGATCAGACTGTGGAACTTAGTCAAAGATGGAACAATGTCAACTCTGATGTCATCGTCCTTGTTGAACAATGTTCTGTGAAGTAAAGTTGTGAAGTTGCTGCTTTAGACCCAGAACTTGTTTCACTCAGAAGTACATCATATCGAACTCGCGTAAGTTCGATCGCGGTCAAAGATACCACTCAAGAATTTTGCATCAAAGCCGCAAACATGCTGACATAACACTCTTCTCTGCGATCATGCCTCAACAGATGATCCTCAGAAGACCTGTCTGCCGAACGATCAGTGGCCCTGTCAGAAGCCACCGTAAACACCAGCACAACCCTAACCTCAAGACGATCTTCAACACCGATCGTTCAAAGTTGTTTCCACGATCACCTCACACACTCGGGTTCCCTCACTTTTTGCAAAAAAACACACGATCCTCGAATTCGCACTGATTTGAGATTTTCGCGCACAAAAGCTCACCTTACAATACACTTGTGCACCATTTGATCTTTGTATGTGCTCCGAATGAGAAACGAAACAAAATATCACATCACCTTCCGCGTTGTCTGACGATGAGATACAATCTGGCACTGCCACCGAATCGATCACAAATAGAGCATCGATGCCCCGAGATAGCAGCGAAACAATAGCCGAGCATATCAGACATCAAATCAAATCGCAGTTCCAACAAGATGACGTTTCCCCCAAAGACCGGGGGAACAGCACTCATCCGGATGTTTACAATGCAGCCGAACAACAAATTGAAAGCGTCTCACACAATCGGACACATCGACCGACCACCACCCTCCCCATCCGTTCAAATCCAAATCCGTATCCGAATTCAAATCCAGAGCCAAAGCCAAACAGAGTCATCTCATCATCAACATCAACATCAACATCATCTTTATCTATTCGATTGTGTATTGTTCGGCGCGGGGAATTGTGATGATGACTTCCTGGATCAATGAGTGATGACTTCAGTTTGGTAGCAAATGGCAGCGGCGGCTGTTCTGTTGTCGAGAGTCGCTCTCGTGGCGATGGTGAGGAGGAGCGCTACAATGGGAAGCACACAATTGGAGGAGTCGAACTGAGCAATCATCTGGGGAGAATGGCATTCGATTGTGCTCCTTTTTCGGGAGGCAGGCCAACCGTAGAGTTCTATGGAACGTTGCAGCAGACAGGTGGAATCAATTTCCGAGAACGACGAGGGTGCTTCGGGTTAAGTATCGTGACCTCATTCCGCGGCAACGTTTGAATGGGTGATTATTAGTCGTAGACAGTGTGGGCGCTGTAGTTGCATTTGTTGTGCAACTACGTTGGATTGGAAAATCGGGCTTTTGTTGCCCAACGAAAGGAATTATCGGGGGGCGATTATGCAATGCAATGAGGGGGATTATGGCGCACTTTGAATGACTTTATCGATTGCGTAAGCGCCGAGGCAGCCTTGAGAATTATTAATCCGTGGTGACTCATGCACATGGGAAAATTGAGATTTTCTAAAATCGACTTTAAGCAGACACATGGGAGGTAGTGCAGTCGGTGGGAAGCAATTTGGGCCAAGGCACAGGCAAAGACAACCCTTCAACTGAGTTTAGCAACTTTAATCCCTTCGAAAGGACGATCTGTCAAGTGGAATGCACTGGAAGTTTAAATAACACCAATTATGATGACCCTACCACCTTTGTGGACATCGAGGGGGACCTTAACAATATCGAACCCAATAACATCGGCACTCAACAGACACGGGATTGAAAAGTCCTTTTGTGGCTTTTATTCACCAGCTTCTCAAAACAAGGGCTATACGCTTGAAGTCGGGTGAAGCCACGATCTGCAGAAGGGGTAACAAAACAAAGGCACACCGCAAGGCGGTGTACTCTCGCCTCTCTTGTGGAACGTAGAACCGTGTAGAACAGAACAGGTCGTCGCATGTGCAGATGACAGTATTAAGTAAATTTACATTCACAGTCAGGGGAATTACACAAGCGGCCTTTTGTAAGATGGTAAAGTGAGTGAGGCCTAGGCGTCAAAAAAAACGGACCTAGAACTAGGAAGCAAATGATAACCCACCGGACACCTCTTAAGTGGAATAGCAGCGCAAAATTTCTAGGTTTCACACACTAGACGTCAAACTGAATATCCTGGAACGAGTCATGAGGACCCCCGCTCTCTCTATTGCTTCAAAAAGGCGATTGTGTGCAAATGGGGATTGTAACCCAACGTTGGCTGGATATTTGTATCGGTAGTCAGACCGTACTCTATAAGACCAACCTCAAACCACTTGAAAGGATGCAGATGATGACCTGCAGAGTACCACTGCCTACGCTTCTTTGAACATACTCCTCAATCCTCCATCGATAGACGGCATGTAGCTAATTCGGCGATCAGGTTGAGATCGCTGCGTCCCTAAAAAGAACTTTGATCTGGACACTCAACGGTCAGCAGGTATATGATACGGAACTCCTCTTCGAGAAGAAATTCTAAACCAGCACCCCCCGAGGTCTCGAGTCTGCACATCAGACGCTGGAGGGTCAACTGCGAATTTTTACAGATGGACCAAAGATGGATGCACGATGCTGGAGTCTGAATATTCGGCTGTGTCTTTCCGATTACCAAACAAATGTAGCGTCTTGCAGGTCGAAGCTATAGCTCTGTTTTGGTGAACAAAAAAAAAAAACAATGTGACATCAAGAACCGATGTCGTCATCCAAGGCTTCCCTTAGTTGCCGCCTATCTCATAGCGAGATGGTCAGGTACCTCAACATCCTCATGTGGGTCAGGTCAGGTATCTCATGTGGGTGCGGGGACACTGTCCACTGTTCAAATTTTGTACTCTCTCCGATTGACGACATGCCATCCACCTCTGTCACTAGTGTATAGCATTTACTGGAGTTGGATACGCTTGCTTTCGCAAATCGTTGATGGCCAACTAGCACAGAATGTGTATCAGAACCCAAACGATCACTTAACTTGATCAATATGAGCAGGCCTAGTCTTAGAGCCTTCATTGACGTATGAACGACTGGTACTCACGCTTCTTGGATAGGCCCCTCCTTCGAATGACTTAAGCAAGAGATGATTAGGCGAGGGTGAGGAAGAAGCCATCGTAGGTTTGTGATATACTCTCTCATCCCGCAGGTACAGACTTCTGAAAGCAAACCTGGCCATACGTGAAGATCGGCAGTTTTGTTCCGTCTCATCAAAAGCACAAAATCGTTGGCGGACTAAGCATAGATCCGAGTGGTAAGGCGGGTGCTGTTCTCTCGCACCGCAGTCAGCCACTTTAGCCAAATCTACCCTTTGGTGACGAGTTTCAACTAATTTTGATGTGAACATGTTGATCTTGCCATTTTCCGTAGATCATCCGATGAGTCAAATACCTTCTCCGGGGGTTCTTGCGGGACTCAATGCTGACAAGGCCATGTTTGATGATGACTTCGCGACACGTCGGCAAGTATGTATCGGCAGCTTGAAAGCAGTAGTACACTCGGACGATGGCTCCTGATGCACGAAACTCCTGCTCCTTTATTTACTGAAAAATCTCCATTTTTATGGCAATTGTACATAATTTAGAAACTTCAAGGTTCCACTAAGCGGCATATTTTGCCAAAAATTAACGCCTTGAGCTGAGCATGGACACGGTTAAGCTTTTTTTATAACTTGCGCGTACATTTTCAAACATCGGCTGATTTTGGTCTGTCTGATTTTGAGCAGTCCAAATTCTCTTAGTGTTTAAACCGAGAACAGGCTTACGGGGGAACTGATAGGTTTGCTCGAAGAAGAGGAAAGCAATTGGCAAAGCGTTGAAACAAAGAAAAAAAGACAAGGTCCGTTGGTGATCGAGCGAGTCTAATGAACCCGCAATATTGTTGTGTCCTATACGCTTAACCGATTGCTTTTGGATGAAGGGTACAGCTTGGTCTTGGGGCCATCGGACCAGATATGGGCGTTGTACTCAAGCTAAGGGCGAACATACGTCTTGCAAATTAAAGACAAATCTTCTTCTTCTGCTTTGATTGGCGTTACAGTCCGGGGTGGACCGGGCCATCAACCAACACGCCTCTCCAGCCAGCACGATCTTTCGCCGGCTGCCTGCAAGCTGCGGATGGCAAGTTGGTTGAGGTCCTTTTCCACTTGTGTGCGCCATCTCGTGCGAGGACGTCCCCTGTTGCACTGTCCCAATGGCACTGTATCGAAGACTCTTTTGGCCGGAGCTGTGGTATCCATCCGCTGTACATGATCTAGCCATCTTAGGCGTTGGATCCGAAGACTTCTTCATCCGCTTTCAATAGCGTCCATGCCTCTGCACCATAAAGCAGGACAGTGATGGTCAGAGTTTTATACAAAGTCAACTTGGAGTGTCGAGAGATGGCTCTGTTACTCAATAGCCTCTTGAGCCCAAAGAAGCAGCGATTGGCAAGAGTAATTCGGCGCTTGATCTCGGTTCTGGTGTTATTGTCCCTATTTGCTCCAGAGCCGAGGTGGACGAAGTCCTAAAAGCCAAATCGGAGGGGGTGAAATAATTCTTGCTTCGATTAAGAAGACCTGAACATTTCGAATCATTTTTAGCGACTAGCTGCTGTGTTGATACACAAGCCACTGTTGGAAAGCTTTCCGGTTTCATCGATACAAGGGCCATTCAGGAACAATGCATTCGCAGTTAATTATGCTTTCAGTTCAATGCACTCAACATACGTTGTCGTTCCAATTCTACGTCCGACGGGAATGGTCGTGCCTTCTGGAATATGAAAAGCTGGGGGTGCTGCCATCATCGAAGGAGTGGATTAGATTAGAAGTAGCAGACAGGAGATCGTTTATGAAAATGAGGAAGAGTATCGGAGACAGAACAGAACCTTGGGGGACACCAGCACTTATTTTGTTGACATTAGACGTGAATCCATCCAAACCACCAAGCATTCAATGGCTTTGAAGGCTTTGAAGGTAGTTTCTAATTCATTGAAGAAGATATTCATCGAAAAGAGCTTAATGTCAAACTTTGTTGTCGTTGTCTTGCTGATTGTGCAAAGATTGGTGCAACTCTTCGGTGGGATAAGTCATCCACTCAAGAGTGCACCTATTCCTGCGGGAACCGTAACGCCGAGGAGAGAAGGAGGAGCTTCAAGTAGGAGCTTCAAGGAGTAGCGATTCAAGATATTTCATAAGCTGACCATTTATCTGCGTGTCCATGGTCTAGAACGAATGCATGTAAGTGGTATGTGTCGGGTGACGAAGATTCGACCTTTTTTTCAGGAGCAAGGAAGAACATCTTTTCAGATGAAATGGGGGAACACCATCCGGGCCAGGCTGGGCTTTGTGCACGTCGAGAACCTTAGGTACTCTTGCAAGCCTACGAGTGAAGGGATGTGGCTTTTGGTCAAACCAACGCTCTCGAGTACATTTGGACACAAGTCATAATCTGGCAGTGTTGAGGTGATTGTAAATTGCGCAGCAAACGTATTGGCTTCGTCTAAGATGCTGACAGCTGGGATGTCATTGCATACGAGCGCGAGAATTGAAGACGATGTGGAGTCTTTTATGTTTCCACTCCAGTCATTTGCTCTTTAGAGAATATAAAACATGCACGAGCCTAGCCTAGTTCACGAAATAATTGGCCGTGCCTATTTAACACATGTCCAAACTTTCACTGTTTACGATCACCGCAAGATCCTATAATCTCTCCAATCGAAAATCGCCTTTCCAGCCTCGTTAGGCGCCCAGTAGGAGGTCTCGCAGTGCCATCAAAACTATGCCAACCAGATTAGAATCACATCATTCCCACCCCAGTCACATCAGCCCGGCCTCTCAACAAAAGCACGTCCTCCAAGCACACTCGTAGATAGCCATCAAGTGAAGCCATTAAATATATTCCGCACATTAAGTGCCCAGGAATGTGGATCCTCAGTGAACGGATTAAGTGGCGAGCATTTTATTAAATTCCTCCGTCGCCGCACCCAGCCATCCACATCCTTGCCGATCCACCGCCATCGCCACCGCGGCCGTGATCCGGCTCTTTATTGGAATCGAAGAAAATAATCGTAAATCTACCGCGGGGATGTCATTGCACAAATTAAATCCTCAGCAAACACCCCTCACGCGACGACGTGACAACGATCGCAAATCACACGCGCACCAGCGCGCCGGCGCGGACGATAATACTAAAATCAAACAATTTCATCCATCACCGGGTGCTTCTTAAGCCGATGACATTATTGCATCCGCGGCAGATTCATATCGGCCCGCCTGAGTTATGCACTTCGGCGCGGCACGGCTCGGCAGTGGAAGCGCGACCGCAAGGATCCTTTCATCAGCGATGACGCGCGCTGCTCCGCAAAGCGCCAATGACACTTTGATTATTCATCGGTCTTTCGCGGCCACTCGGGGGAATGGTCATGTGCGTCTAATTTAGTGCCCACCAGAAGCGTTCGCTGTTCTCGATCGGTGAACAATCGGCCGGTTCGTTCTACTCTGCGCTACCGCACGCCATCCGATATCCGATGAGCGCGGCGGTAATAAAGTGAAATTGACCAAGCGCACGCTTGCGCACACTTGCGCGCGGTATAATCAGCGCCACCGACTGCGCAACGTTGCGCGAAAATTCGGTAAGACTCGCGCTCGCGCTCGTAGATACCGCTCGTATCTGATGCAATGAATTCGCGATAAGCGATTAAGGAAACCAAAGAACAAGCGCGCCGGTGCGCCGCGCTGCCTCGGAATTGATTGCATAAATTGGAGCCCGTTCTGTTTCTGGCGTTTTTTGTGTTACGTCGCGTCGCGTCGCACAGAGTCGGTAAGTCGGCAAGTCGGCAAGTCTTGCGTAATGTCATTGGCCGGGCCGGGGTTGGGCAGTTGTGTGACCAACCCACTTTTTCGTTATTGACTCTGAAATAAATTGAGATATCACGGGCAATTTATGCTCTACAGGAACGCGATACCTTTCCGATACCTGGTGGCCACTGTGCCGACGATGGCGGGGAAGCGTGTGCCGATCGATTTGATGCCGCCGCACGGATGTGCACTGTGCCGTGCCGTGCCGCGCTGTTCTGTGGTGTTAAGTGTTTTTTTGTTTCCGAGAGATGCAATCTGCGATCCGGAGCTTGATTGACTGACTGACAGAGGGCAAGCCCATAAAAAGTAAGTGATTGCCCGACTGACGCAGGAGATCGTCTCCGGCAAAGGACTGTGTGCGTTAGGATGCAGGCGAGATTTGGACGTTTTCAAATGACTGCACAAAGTGCTCGTTAGGTAAACCTGTTCGCACGAAACAGACACGGAAACTGGTTGCTCGCGGTTGGGGAGCAAACAGATGAGTCATCGTGGTGATTTACCGAACATTTGCAAACAGTAGACCCAGTGGTTGTTGTGCTGTGTGCAGATTGTGATTAACGTGCTTAAGATCTTGCATAGAGTCTCAATGTGGGAGGGGTGCTCCTTGGGCTTGGGCAGAGGTTCGTAGTTTATTGCAGGCCTACGGCGGGCAGGATTTGAAATTGAATGAATCAGAGCCGCGTTGTGAGTCTCCCGTCAAAGCTGAAGACGTGGTTAATTTACTGAAGCGCTGGATAGTTGCTTTAAGGGAATTGTCTTGAAGTGACGGTAGGTATCTACTTGTGTCGGTTCATAGCGCAAGACAATGGTTGCGCATATAGTGTCCTCTGATATGAGACTATGGTACTCATCGAGTTATAGCCACACGCGCATGATCCGATGTGTGTTGAGGGTTCGATGAGGAGGCTCTTCGAGGGCATGTACGTGATAAGTAGTTTGGGAGAATACAACGAAGAGAGGTCACCACAGAAGGAGGTCTTGTAAGGGGAACATGTGAAGGGTCTGACTGGCGTCCGTTTTATGACTCCATCATGATGTGGGCTTTAATGCCTCACTTGTCACTCTATGCAATTTACATAGATTGGCTAACATGACTGAAACTCCTGACGAAAGACATATATGACTGAGCTCTGTATGATACGATGATCGTGCCGCCTTAAGTTGGCGTCCCAAGTGCGTGAGTTTATGTTTATTCACATTTTTCTCCACCTTGGAAATGAATCGAAAGGCAGACCAAAATCCTCTGCCGCCCTTTAGGTTGCCGCACACGGCTGTTTTTCCACACAGGTTGCTATCATACACTATTCACCTATCGGCGACGCACAATCTTCTCACCAATAGTCATGTTTAAGTCTCAGACATTTTGGCATAATCTCCACCTTTCCCTTCGACTTTGGCTGTTAAACCACAGCAACCTCGGGGCAGTTTCTCCCACAGGCGGCTCTCAAAGGCTTTCCTTTTCACCCGTGGCACCGGGCACTCGCCGAAAGCTTTCGCAACCGAATGGTTTCTACCAGTAGGTTGCCATAACATCCAGGACTAGCCGCCTAATGTACTAAGCGTCTGTCTGGATGACCATACAATTAACTATTTCCGAGCTTGTAACCATCAGTGCCTGTAACAACACAATACCCACTCCATTGACATAACGCTGGGTTAGCAGGACGTTATCGAAAAAAGTCAGTGTGCTGTCAGTGACACTTCCGTGCTTAGCGGGGGCAGACTGTCAACTCGAAAGGACACCCAACACCGACGTCGAGACAGTAGACAGATGTAACTTTAAGGAACCGCTATGAATTCAGAAAACGACACCAGCGCAAGCTAAGAATAACTCTTGCCAGTCGCCGCTGCTTTGGGCTGAGAAGGAATTCCTCTCTCGTTCAACCAAATTTAACCAGTACATTGTGGCCCGTGTCGTTGTGGGTATGTGCGTCGACCGCAACCTCGAAGTCGTAGGTTCGATCCCTGGTCTGTGCGACAAAAATAACTTTCACAGCCTCACCCCTTTCGAGTCACTGACAATGCTCAGAGATTATTTCCTGTCTAGAAAAAGCTTCTCAAACTTGGCCATTCGGAGTCGGCACAAAGCTGTAGGTCAACGGGTGGTTGCTGAGAAGCTAGGCCAGGGCCATCTATGGACTTTAGCGCCTCTTTATTATTATTATACATGGAGACACAGACCTTGTCAAACACGGACAAAGTTGTTCTTGGTTGCTTTGAGAGAAAAATTCTTCGGTTGATTTTCGGTCCCTTCGGCAAAGGAGAACTGTATGCACTCCTCAGCGACATCGATTCCGGCAGTGGAGTGAAGGTCAAACGATTGAGATGGCTAGGTCGTGAAGAGCGTATGGAAACCGCTGTCAACTACACGTGCGATACTAGAAGCAACTACAAATGGGACGGAATGAAGGTCCTTGTGGGTTGAGGTCCAGGTGCACTCGGACTGTAGCTCCTCCATGACTAAATGAGTAACGAACACTGGAGTACGAACGCAGTATGAACCACTCACTTCTATGACAGGCATGCTTTACCTCGTGTATACTCTAACCCGTAGCTAAAAAACGATATGAACTTCTTACAGCTCGTACGAAATAGCACAAATTGCGAAAGTAATTAAAAAGGTAACACTCATGAACTACCTAACAAAAGATGGAGCTCCATAACCTCGCTTGCGACAACCTCGCAGAAAGTTACTAAGGGTGGTAGCCAGAGCTCTCACCGGACATAACCACCTGGAATATTATTAAACAAAAATAGGTCTATCCCAAGCCTTCACACGGAGAGGCTATACCGGGGAAGATAATCCTCACTATCTCTCTCACTTTCCAGCTTCCGCCAATTGAGATACAGCACCTTCGGCAAGTTCTTTTGCCAGGAACTGCAAGAACTAAATGACATCCACTTGAAACACTTTTCAGGTTCATCTGGATGTCGGCCTGAATGGATGAAGAAAGGACATCACAAAGGTCTCGCTGATTCCTCCATCAGTCCTCCACTGGCCATCACCCACAGTTATGCACTTGCCCCTCTAGCCACGTTCCATCGCAGAGTACTCTTTACCGTGTTCTGTCATTTTTAGGATGTCTCTAAGGGCGCACTTTTGAAATGGCTTCTTGCACGCATCCTATATGTCATCGCAGTTTACTAGGCTAGTCCATCAAAGGCTAGCTGTCTCTATTCTTGAGACTTGAAAAAACCACTTCGACCTAATCAATGACGGACAGCTGCCCGTTCGTGGTTGTACCCAGCTCTGAGCCTAGGTTCCACTTGAAGAAGTCTAACCTAGTCTCGCGATTTCTAGCATCGTTTTGGATTCGATTTTGGTCCTGTATGCATTTATGGCATCTGGAGGAGAAGTTATAATTGTATGAGCTGTACATCAGCTTGACGCTTAAGATGGTTCGACCATGACAGTCAGTTTAACTCCGGCCCGAAGAGCTTCCTCGGCTTTGAATCTGCGGAACGACGCAAAAGAGGACGTCTTCGTCAAAGGTGGCGCACCCAAGTGGAAAAGGACCTTGAGCAAGATGGTGAGATAGCCTAACTAGTTAGTCGGAGATCGGCTTGTTGGTTAAGGCCGAGGTCCGCCCCGGACTGCAGCATTAGCGGAAGCAGAAGCAGTCCCGAATATTCGTCCAGACTAAAATCCGCGTCTTCTTCGCAATTCATCTGGGAGTCATTTGTATGGGCGCCACATTCCGATGACCGTCCGTCAGTTACAGCTGCCTACCACCATCCTCCGTCACCTGTGCAGAAGCGGTGACCAGAAATCAGTTCCTAGTCAGAAAAAAAGATGTCCTACTCAATTACGACAACTCCCTAGTGGTTTCGCATCTCAATCAATGGACCGCGTCAACAAATTTCTTCACTTCGAAAGCCTGCTTCAGTTTCCAGCCACATTTTGGTGCAATCACTGCACTTACTCAACCGCGTTCCATTCCCCAAAAACAGACATCCCAGGCAGTGTCCAGCACACTCTCTAAGGACATAATCCATTCCCAGATGCAGTCGCGGTTTTCCATAAAATCCAGCCCCGTTTGGTCGACCAGCATCCAGCTTATGGCGCATTCCTCGAAAGAAAAAGTGAAACACTCCGTCGCCGTCAAGCTTGTGCACCTCGACAGAAAAACTGAAAAAAAAAACATGTTTCTCCATCAGTGGCAGAGAGTGGATTAAAAGACAAAACAAAAAAACATCCATAACACAACGACGACAGCGAAAAGCTGAAATATCTTATCGAGGTCGAGCGCACATACAGATTTTCGCTTGAGCTTCGATAAGCAGACAGTGCGGCGGCAGCGCAACGCGTCCAGAGAGATACCCAGATATGTACGGTGTTGCACATTCTGCTGCTGCGCGAAACACATCCATTCCACACACGGCGGCTGGGCTGAAATGTGCAAGCCATTACATCATCGCCATCATGTCGCGCACGCTGCTTAGCCCCGCCAGAGCACCGCCTTTTTTCCCGGACGACGCGCTGGTTTATGGAACAAGCCCGTGAGATGACAAATAATACGGCGCTGCTGCGGACGACTTTTCCACGGCAACGCACGGCGGCGTATGCGCACTTTTTTCCTCTCCAACGTCGTCGTCGTTTGGTCGTCCTCCATCACTCCCCGTGCACACGCGCAGTTAACGTGAGGTAATTGCATGCAGCGGGGACACCACACCCAGATAATGCGTTCGAGTTGAGTGTAATTTCAGTTGCAACCTAAAACGGCGACACACTTGTGTGCTGAGATACATTTTTCCTGGTCTCCGTGTCGTTCTTCTCGTCGTGAATGAATTTCTGTCTCCCTGAGCCACTGAGCCGCTGAGTCGCTCGCCGCGGTCCGATCGAGTGTGCATGTGTCGCCGCGATCGGCTGACCCAAATTCGTTGTTTGGATTCGAATACATCCATCAACTGTCATGTGTCATCGGTGCAAGTGAGACGCAGACGACGCTAACGTCGACGACGACGAGGCAAGGGCCTCTAATGGCGTGCCGGTGATCCCATTCCGATCGAAGCCGATTGATAAGCACGCGTGTTTTATTACGACGCTTATCGGGGGGCCGATGTAGTTGTTTATTGTTTTGAAACGATTCCATGAGGGCTTGAGTGCATTCGAGAGACCAGACTTATTTACGGCGACCGGTGTCCTTCTGCGAACCGGAAACCGATGGAGAGCAGCACACCTTGGCAGTGATAAGCTCTCGAAATGCAACCACTCACAGTTAAGGCAAGACAAGTGCCCGAAGGGGACCTAGAGGTCAGGCGTGCGTATGGGACGTCACCCGATTGGATTCCTTTGTCTTCTTCGAGAACAGAAGTTGTGCATTCGGTGAAGAGGCAGATGTCAGTCCGCCATGGACGCAAGCGACCTTCTCTGTCTCTGCCAAGGCCGCACAGCATGCCACACGCGCACGACATCACGCGAGGCAACTCCAAATTGCCCGCCAAGGTCGGCCGATTGTACGCCGATAAACTCGGCGTGATGGACCAGTCGAGGGCAGTCAAAAATGTGTCGAAAATTGCGCTCCAAAATTGCGCTTGATTCGAGCCATCTGGCCGGACGGTAATAGGCCCAAAATCGTATTAATTAAGTAGAATGGTCGGCTACTGGCCTCCACAATTAGCACGAAATCCATCCATTCGGTCGCACTCGTGTCCAGCGGAGAATTCCTGTGAAAACATAATTTGCAGAAATGCTTCAAAGAATTGCCCTCCCCGGCCGTGAGCCATTTAACGGCTCGTTCTGGCTCTTAGATCAGCAGTCATTAAGGCGTGAGTCATGAAGGGGCTCACAAATGTCTGTCGGAAGGCAAGCAGTTGTTTGAATAAAGTAGACAGCTTGGAGTCAAATTGGTGCCCACTCGGCGCGCAGATGACAGCACTAGCGACCGCCTTTAAAATCCATCAAATCCGAGCCCCTTTACCCAACCGCAACCTTATTCAACCCGAATGAAGGTCGACGAAGGCCGTGAATCAAGAAACCGTTTTCTCCAAATAATTTCTACTGGCAGTGCACTGGCCACGGCCGGATGGGGTGTGGGAGCGTGCATTTATTTCCACTTATCTGATGTTACTGCAAAAGCAATTAGTCCACAACACCTTTCAACACAATTTTATACTCTCAAGCTTAGCGCGTCGTCGTCGGAGTCTTGTGCAACAAAACACGGTCGCCTTTGGTCACGAAAATCCATCACAAAAGAGGTTCGCTTTGAAATGCGACCTAATGCAACTGCTGTCAGGTTGATTAATCACTTTCTTTGTGAGAGCCGCTTGACCAGTCTTGCGCGCGCCAGTAGCGACAGATGGGTTAGCAATTTCGTCAGATAAAGTGTAAAAAGCTTGAGAAAGTCCAAAGGGAATGGGATTGTTATGAGTGCACTTTGCCGCCGCCGCTGTGGGGAATAAATGTTCCGACGTTGAAACTGAAACCTTTGCAGGTTGGGCAAGTGGATGGAGTTAATGGACGGCGTTTTATGGTTGATTTTGGTGGGAGTGATGATCGACGACAGATTGTATGAGAGAGATATACTAAAGGTACCTAAAGGTGATCTCCCGTTTTGTATGAAGGCTCTAATAAGGCAGATGGATGATATTTTGAAACAACTGCAGGCTTCAAAAATAAAAGATCGGTCCGACAGCTTTCTAGGTTTATGTTCGAATTCCAGTTGGGCGCCATTTTGGTTTGGGTGACTTTTCGAACTTGGCGTTGACGACAGCCGTGAAGAAAGATCGAAACAAAATCTTCGTAGATTAATTTTGGCAATGCTCTTGAGGAAGGCTCGACGAAAGGACAAGGAATGGAGACTTAAACAAACGATCGACGGTTGATCACAACGATCGAATGAGAACAGTGAATGGCAATGAATGTAGATCGTAAGGACGGTAGATCAAGACGAATTTCAACTAGGAAGCAAAGGACCGCACCTTTCAAAGGCAGTCCTCTGGGATTCTTCAGATCGTTGAAGAGCAGTGAATGACGATGAATGCAGATCGTAAGGACCGTAGATCAAGCCGAATTCCAACTAGGAGGCAAACGATCGCATCTTTCAAAGGCTGTCGTCTGGGATTCATCAGATCGTTGAAGACCAGTGAATGACGATGAATGCAAATCGTAAGGACGGTAGATCAAGACGAATTCCAACTAGGAAGCAAACGATCGAATCTTTTCGCGATTCAAAGACTATATCATCGCATATCCTCGGACAACTTCGTTGACCACACTCTCTTTTTCCTTAGAGCAGCCATTCTTAACCTGTGAACTTGCGGTCCGCGACGGCCTTTCAATAAAACAAAATATACGTCTCTATTATCATTCCACTACAGTTGTACGTTAAGGAGGTCCGCTTAGACTGAAAGGTTGAGAAAATATACTCCAGAAGGTAGTTTATGTTGCTATTTGAGTTGCAATGCCGCTCAACGGAATTGGGGTTTTATTGATATGCGTTTCCAAACACCTCAGAGCACACATTTTGAGGCGTTGTTCTTTCCATGATGAAATGGTAATGCTCACCGAACCTGTACGACTTGCACACATGCCACGATTAGGGTATGATCTGTCAAAAAGAGAGCACTGAAAAACCAATCAGAGGAAAACCAATCAATCTTTGAGCAAAATTTGGTGCCTGAGGGCTGGCTTGTTGTTGATGAACAGAATGATGGCATCAACATAAACATCAAAGCCGCAGCGTCGGGTCCCACTTGGCCAAGCTGCATCATTGAACCAAGGTCCCGTCCCTTGATTCTAGAGGCATTGCCCTGACAGTGAGGTCAGGGATGTCACGAAGATGTCTTCTTTATGTCCAAATCGGGTCTGTTTGGACCAAAATATGAACAAATTGAGTGAAGTTAGAAAAATTTGTGGGGACACATGTAATTTCACAGCTGAAGTGTGATGCTATTGACAACTTCTCAGGCTGCTCTGACTTGGTCCCCCTTGACTGTGAAGGAACTTTGACTTTCAACAAGTCCCAAGCAGGACAATAAAGGACACTTGTAACGAAATGTTTCAAAACACCGAGAAGTCTGTCCACATTTGGTATTAAAACTGATCTTAGATAGCTTTGTTTTGCTTTTTGGCCATGGGCGGCAACTAAACGTACATATGTCGTCTTCGATAAAAATTGTGAAACACTAAATATTCGAACACTGAGATAAAAATCATGAAATTGTATTTCGATCGCCATCACGGCACAACATCGGCCTGCAACGTAAAAAGCACTGCTCTTGGACCTTCTGTCACATTCGACAATCACTGAGCAAGATCGATGATACCCACCCTGGTTGGCAGTGCCATACGAAGAAGTGGGGATCTGTCTCATACCCAATCAAAGACAGAACAAGGATGGTCATAAAAAGGATAGAGCTTCTGCATCTTCATCATCCACAATCTGTTTCTCGTGCGTTAGTAGTCGTGGGCGCGTCCCCAATTCAAACGTCCAGCAGTCTACAGACTGGCACTCAGAAAGTTCCCAATGAGTGGCACTTAAGCACACCGCCAGTGCAGTCCATTCAACTCATACGATCCCCCACATCCTTGTGAGGTCCACTCCAACCGCGATCCGTTGCGAGCACAAATAGAAATCTCATCGCAAACATTGTTTGAAACTTTCTCGAGGATGTCTGACGACCTTCACTCAGTCGCGGGCACATCTCGGAGAAGACGAAACGAACGCAAAAACAAAAGGAAAAGCCATCGCCCAGTCAGGCAGCGGACAACGAATCACCTTCAACTTGAAACAAAAAGGAAAACCATCCAAGACCACTGCGAGTGCCTTCGCCTAACTCTCCACGGACAGAGTTTCACTTTGCTTTGTTTTGTTTCCCATCCACTGACAGCTCACGTCAATGGGTCTTCTGATCGGAGTTTCACTTTGCAAATGGAAAACAAAAAAAAAAAACGATCTCAAACAAAATAGAGGATCTGTGCAACAGGTACCGGACCGTACTCCTTCACCGGAGAGCACCGCACATCTCCAGCCGTGACAGGTGTTACACAATTGATGACAACAGGGGGCAGGCAATCCATTGCAAAATCTCTACACACAAAGCCACTCACACGACCGCTGGTGCATCCATGCATGGCCAACACAACGACAATAAAAGCCTTAAATAGATAAAGCCAGCTCGACCAAGTGGAAAAGTGGAAAAACTCACTGAACCGCGAAAAAGTAGACGACAACGTCAACCACGACCACAGCGACGACGACGACGATGTTGCTGATGATGATGATGACGATGGTGACACATTTCAATGGGATATCAAGTCGAAGTCAATTCCATGCGTCCACATTCAAGGCTTCGGTTGGGAACACACACACACACTCTTTGGAAGGTGAGGTGACGGCAGTCAATTTGTTCTGGATACATGCTCCGGCCAGGGCGGCGGCGGCGGCGCGGCTCTGACTGCACTGGAACGCAAACCGGATGTGTAACGCATTGACAATTGAAAATTACCATTTTCGGTGACAGCACCCCCTGCTCTGAGAGTAGTAATTTATTCCACAAAAAAAAAATAAAACATCGGCGAACAGGAATTTTCCAGAGAAACGCATTCGAAGAGGTCTAATTGTAGTTCACATCCGCTCGGGAGGGAAATGAATGCGTGTGCAGAATGAACAAGCGCGGCAGGCACACAAGGCGTGCACAGTGCACACTCAAGGCGGAATGACATCTGTCACATGGTTTCCCCATAAAAATGCAATGGATGCAGCGGCGGTGGCGGTGGCGTTGACACGAACTGTCTGTCAGCGTGACATAGGACATTGGGCTGATTTTGATTAGATCGAGGAAAGACGTGTGGAATGTATTTTGCACAAGTGCCACGCCTATTTGCGATAGACGTTTAGACATGAGATAGTTTTTGAAGTCAAGCGATGCCTATGACGCATATTTTGAGCACAAATGTGGACCGGAAACCGGAAACCGGAAACCTTGAGCTCGACGATCGCTTCTGAATGTCACTGACGCTTTGACCGGTTGATGGCATTGAGTGTCAGAAAAGAAGTTAGTGTTCGAAGAAGCCTGGCTCTTGCCAGAGTACAGTGAAATGCAAGATGCGTCGGCAAGGTTTTGAAAAAAAAAAAACATGAATTACGGGGAAGTTCGTTTGAGGCAGAGACTTCTCCAAAGACATACCACGGCGATCAGTCTGACACCCAAACAGTAGACGGAACAGTCACTATAGATCAGAAGAGATCAGCGATTCAATAAGAAGCTTCATTTCAAATCGGGAGCAATAGCAGCTTGGACAAGACTTGCAATGCAAGAGAATCCAGACGCAAGCGCTAACACCTGAAGCTAGGGCCAACAAATCGACTTGATTGTTCATCATTTCGTCCTCAAACTGAACAGAACAGCCGGCATAGCTAAGGTTATTGGGCTGCCAGCACACTAAGACCATTGTCGGCACATTGTGATACCCAGTGCCGTTTATTTGATCCCAACGGCAAACGGTGACTGGACCAGTTTTGAAAGCCAGATAAAAGCTTTCATTCACATTCGAACCGGGAACGCCTACAATCAAGAGCAGACACTTAACCAACAGCGCCATCTAGCCGTTGCATTCAGGGTAACTTGGGTGTGTGCAGATTGGGGAACTCCGACGATGGACGGATGCACTTTTGGAACCGTTTGTCGTGGTATCGGAATCTCGAGCCTATCTTCTGACGTACAGTGAAGCTCAAAAACTAGTGCTCTTGGGAGTGCCCACAAGAAACACAATCTTGAGAAGTTTCCACCAATTGATAATCCGACGTGACATCTCTCTTGACAACCATTATTATTGCAGTTGGCCCAAGTGACCACTGATCCGCAGGGCCAAAATAATGCTTTAAAAAAAGGCTTATTCTGCACGACTGGAGGCGAAAGCTTGAAGATAAGCAAAATGGTTATGATTCCTTTACTGCGTGGTCCACTCTGTGAAGCTGAATGAGGGAGAAGATACCTAGGATGTCCAAGATCCCACAACTTTACTGTCTCGCGCACAGCTACTTCCTGCTGAAGGCGTCTGGTTCAGCGTCGTAAAATGGTCCAAAGATTAAATGTCTTCGTGATATAGGCCTAACGGCAGGAGATCACGTAAAATACTTATTACTGTCTCGGGCACACCTGAAAGGAACGCTTTTGCTTCAGAAAAGAGGGATAATCTCTAACTTTCTGATAGCAATCGCGTTTCCTTGTCGCCAATGACCTTCCTTGTAGTACCTTGTAAACAGATTCATGCACTAGATTGCCTGCATAAAATTACCCCGATGGACGAAGTGCCTATACAAAGATCGAGCATTCAAAAGGGTTCGAGAAGTGTCCGGGCTTACCTTGATCTATTAAGTTTAGTCGTAAGTTACTGAAACCAACTTTCTTATCCCCGAGTTCGTCCTAGAAAAATGGATCATCTGATCGAAGTATGAGTAGAGATTGCAAAAAGATAAACGGGGAGGCGAGCTGCTTCTTCTGGAATGCATATTTTCGAGCCACGCACTCTACGTTGATTTGCTCCTGCATTTGGAAGATTTTTCAGCGCCATAGGAAACAACTCGTCACCCTTTAAGCAAAAATAAACTCGCACTTTTACCAGACACCTTGGCCACAGCATTGGTTTCGCTCTTCAATGGAAGCTTGTTCTTCAATGCATGCCTGGTTCGACAGTACTCTAGCCTTGACAGGTAGCCCCACAGAGCCTGTGCTTTATGTACGGAGTAATCTAATCGTTCTCGTTCGAGCGAGAGAGGAAAACTGAATCTTTGGTAGGAAGACTTAGCAATGTTACACGCAAGACTGAATACTGACCCTTTCTGGCCCTTCATAGTGTTCTTCTGAGCTATACTTGCCACTCGTTGCAGAAAAACACAAGTTTGCAGGTACCTCCTCTTAAGGAATCTGATCGGACGAAATGCTGCTCGCACTGGAATCCCAGAATTGACCACATTTTCGACCTCTTTGCAACTAGTGCTTACAGCAGCCAGTTCCTTATTGACACCGAACCTTCGGTAAACGCTTATCGGGCGCTGAATGACTGCTCTTCAAAAAACCACGGGATCGCTTATTAGTCGAGCATAGGAGCCTCAATTGAGAACTCAATATGTGACGGGCAGTAAGTAGTTTGTTCTCATTTTGCCAATGTTTCCCGGAAGAGCACCGGGATTTGTGCGTTCATGGACAAATCCACGTTCACACGTAGACGTGTGGTTACTATAATCGAAACCTGTTGTGTGGCCCGGATGGTACTCCTGATCAGGTGCAATCTTTGTCACACCACTGCTCAAACTGTACCACCTCACGGCTGATGTCTTTTCGAATGGATGGAGGGTAACATTTTGCCAGCGTACCGGATCATTTATCTCATGCCCCGCCGCGTATATTGAAATGCTTATTGAGTACTTCTCAGACGGGGTTCTTAAAAAAGCTAATCCGACATTGGCACAAGTAGTACGTGTGTCTGTAGCCACAGACCAAAAATAGACAACTAGTCCAAAAGAAGCATTTCTAGCCATGGGAGGTTTAGCCCCGTTTGGGGATTAATGGTAATTAAAAAAAATGTATTTCATATGGCAACCGAGCCGATGCCGACTCCATACCATTATCCTGGCGATGCCCATTTTAAGTCTGAGTCCGCCTGGATTCCATTGAACTGTATTATCGTCTAAATGTGCATGCCAACCCTCCAACTGTCCACAACGCCTGCATTGACTGATAGAAGCAGACACTCTCTGCTCAAACAGTCGGTCCTCCATCCTCCACGCAAGTCGATGACCCTTGTACTTCAGTTCCCATTGCAAATCCCCCCCATCACGGATCACTGACATTGCAGCAGGTGTCACACAAACATTCCATTCACCTCACCACCCTGACCAGATGTGAGCCATATGGTATCCACTGACAATGAACGGCAAGCTTTTCCCAACGAAGTGCTAAGTCTCACCACGTCTCCATCAGCGATCGAGTTCAACAACATCACTCAGCTGTCGGGGCTCCATCGAGTGAACCAAAATCCTCGCCGACGCGGCCACGGTCGCCGCCGAATTTAGATCGATTCTCGGAAAAAATCGATAAGCCATCGCAAGGAGTACACGCCGAGTGAGTCGCCGCGCCGCCTCGTGGAAAGCCACAAGGAAGCGTCATCACATCGCTGCCGCCACCGCTTCTATATTTGGACAGGAGCAGGCGGAGCACCTCTTCAGCTCACTTCTCTTAGTTTTAATTACATTTCTGTGGGTAAACACACCGTGGAACCTCAGATGATTTACATTCACCTCACACCGAAAGGGATCCTTGCCGCAGCCGCGTCGCCATCCGTCCGTCGCGTCCCCCTCAGAGTGCATTCACATTAGACAGTGACGCTCCAGCAGCGGCACAAATAGACATCCCTCCGTCGTCGTCGTCGTCGTCGTCGTCGTGGTTGCCCGTCTGCTGTTTCGCTCTCTGCCAGCACTACCAATTACGCTTGTCAATTGGTATCGACGACAAAGTTGTCATTAGTCAAGCTGCCACAGCGCATATGCTGGTCACGCACCGTGCGACCAATCGACCGAGCGGCCATTCTCTCATCCCTCAGCCACCCCACAGCACCGACGGACGACGGGGGAAACTATCGCGGTTCGAGCCGAAAAGCATTTAAAATTCAATAAAATCATAAATAATTGGTGACGACTTAAAATTGTCACGTTTCGTTCAACATGGGGTCCCTTGATGGCGGCACAGTGGTGCGCGCACACACTCGGCCACTTGGATGGCACGCAGGCAACAGAACAACGCGCGGCATGGTTCAACAAACGATTAGCGAAGCCCTGCGCGGCACCTCGGGGCCCAAACACACTCCGAGCCGAGGGTAATAATTCATTTTAAATGCGCGTTTAGTGCCACAGATACCGCCGCGGAGCGGGCAACCTTCTGCTGGGCATTCCCCCGCCCCGGTCGGCATTGTTTCGTGTTTTGATCTTCCAGTAGTGGACACACCGGAGACACTGGTGTCGACCCACATAAACCAGAAGCTGAAGTAGCAGACGGCTACGCCGGAGTGACCGGAGTCACCAGCACAGCACCAGCACCAGCGCAGCACCAGTTTAGCTGCGCAATTCATTTACGCTTCGGTCGTGTGTAGTTTTTTTTTTTTTGCATTCTAAATGCGAGTTCTTCTGGCGGATTGAAATGTATCTGGTTACCAGATCCACCTTCGTGCTTCGCTGATGCCCCTCGGGAGAGACGGAGTGGTGGGCGAGCGCGAGCGCGCGAATCTAGAATAATTTAATGCTCCAAATGGCTGCAAACACCCGCCGATGGGCACAGCGGCAGGCGGAGACGAAGATCAGGAGACTGACTGACGTTGAATGGTGGAATAACTCACCCGTGTGATGTGGATTCACTTGAATACCAAATAGGGAAAGTGGCCGATGCGCATGGTGGACTGGGGGCGGGTGGCCAATCGGGCGGAGGCGGTGACAGGGGCTTACTTTTACTTTATTAGCCACCGCTCAAGTGTAGAATTTATGGAGCACAGACACTTTGTTCGGCTTTTGGGTAATTAATTGCGATTGGCAGCTATTTTTGGGCATGGACGACGCGCCAGCAATGTGAAGCACTTTCGTTCGATGGCCACAGCGGCAGATTGACTGAATTGTCGGTGGTGACGACGACGACGACGACGCGCGGTAACCTTGTTTGACTATATTTGGGAATCTAGGTGTGAAAGCGTCAGCAAGAACGATTTGAATCGGTGATTTAGAAGCTCGTTAAGGCGAGTATCCGTGGAAAAACCGTGAATAAACCGCGAGTGAAACTGTATCGCGGGCATGATTCTTTGCCAAGAACCGAACTGCCAGCCGCAACTGTGCTGGGAGTACGTGAATTCAATGAATGATCATGATCATCGCGGTGTCGGCTTTCAGGGTCGCTCGGACGTGTGAAGACGTGAGAAGATTCCGGATCTTGAAGGCCGCTCACGTTCCTGTGGAGCCCTGGGAAACCCGATGATGGACTGATGTGAATTTTGGGAACCGTCTGACTGTCTCATGCGCCTCGGGGAATCGTGCGGCAATGGAAGCCGTGCTGGCCATTTTTGTCCTCGACCAGGACCTGCGTGACCTCTGTCAGCGTCGTCAGAAGCGTGTATTCAACGCCAAGGAGCTGAAGCACAGTCGCTCCCCCACCCACGCCGTCCCACAAAAATTCCAACAGACACCACACAAACGCCAGACCTGCATTCTTTCTGAGAAACTCCGACTGCGTCCGCGAGTGCACGCATCAATCAAGCATTCCGCCCCACAGGGCTGGCCATCCCATTTGGGTGCCAATGAAACTCAAATTGAAAACTCATTACGGACCCATCTTGCATAAATGATGATCCGCTCGCGTGCGACAGGCCAGCATTTCCCGTTGAATCGGTGACGAATTTTGAAAGTCAAGCCTCGTCGACACAATTGACACCGTAACCCAAGCCCGGGCGCGGACTGCATTACCGGCAAAATGACTCATAACGTCTGTCACGGAGCTGAGTACTTCTCAATTGTCTTCGCGGACGAGGAATACACAAGAGCCTCGAGAAGATCCCGTGACCTCCTTCAGCTCAGCTCCCCGTGAATGTGAAGGCCTCCCCGTCGGATGGCACGGCTGGCGCGACAGTGGAAGCTAGGCAACAACACACGCGCGCTCACAGGAAATACTGACGAGCCCATTTTTATTCAAATGAAGGAACGGGGAATAGGCCCATCTAGCCGCGCAGCCGAGGAGAAGTTATTGCTCCCTGCACACGCGGCACACGGCCGTGGTGGCATGCCATGCATCGGGGGATGCAACACGTCGCAGAGTGTGTGGAAAACAAAACACCCGATGATTCACCAGCGCAGTGCCATGGCGTGGTGTGGCGTGGAAAATCCGACACCGTCGGCACGGTTGGGCTCGAAATTTGTTTATAATCGTCCGAGAGTTGTAGGCTATCGCCAGCCGCGCACCACGATGCATCACCTACCGAGGAAGTTGAGCCCCTTCCGCCCGTCCTAATTTTCGGTTCTCCGGGGCACATCACAGAGGTGCTCCCACGCACGCACACAGCAACTAGGTGAGGCAGTGTCTTACCGGGTGTGTGCACAGCGCAACGCAACGCACCGCGCCGCAGTCAGTCAGCCCGCCTGCATCTGGAGGGTATGTGTGCCGTGCCGCCCCGTAATAGTCGTTTATTTGTTGTTGATGATGATGATGAAGCACGTTTAGGACGCGCCAAGCTAACGCGCCTGCATCCGAGGAGGAGCACGAGATGCGATTTCACAACTTGACGAGGGAGTGCAGAGCCACATGTGAGCGCAGCGCTGCGAACGTCTGTATCGCTGTATGTGCGTGGGAGTGGGACTCGGTTGCGGGGTCTTTAATTGCGACCGTTCGCAATTCAATTGAAAAGTCATCGCTGGTAGGGTGTGAGAACGGAGCACACACTTTCGTGTCAAACGGATTGGGTTACCGCTGCGAGGGGAGGCAGCAGCAGGATGTGATGAACTATGCCACAAGAGAGGGTGGTTGACGATGATGCATGACGGAGAGTTGACGTGATGGTTCTGCAGGCAAGTTGACAAGGAAAGACAAGAGATGGCGATGCACTCAGCCGAGGAAGTGTCGTAGTTACGGCCCAGCGAGAGAGAGCATGTCCGGGGTTAGATAGTCAATCATGCGGCACCTAGTGGTCTCAGAATATGGGTGCGTTACCTAGAACCACCAGCACTCAGCTCGACACGTTGTTGAGTGGCCATATTTTGGAATCGCCATGGTTCACCAGAGTCGTTTTTAATGCCTTCTTGTTCTTGTAAAGGAGAGTAAGAGGTGGCTTCTGATCAAGTGAGTTTGGGCGTTGTCCAGCCACACATTTGGCACACTTTTTGTTCCAAAAAGAGATTACAAGTTCGTGAGGCAATTTGGCGAAAGATCGTGCTGGCTGGAGAGGCATGTTGGTTGAGGGCCAGGTCCACCCTGGACTGTAGCGCCAATCAAAGAAGAAGAAGGGACAATTTGGCACAGATCCGGTGAATCTAGATAAGGGCAGTGATTGGAACTTGAGCACCTAATGGGAGTGCTTTCGAGTGATTATGGAAACGTGGTCGAAGGATGTATTTGACGGCCTGAGTGGAATTTACTCCTGGCATCGAATGAAACCGAATGCAATGACGCAGATACTGCGAGAAAGACGGTTTCCTCTTGACATTTCGGAGAACACGACACACATTGAACGCATTGAATTAACACTTCCTGAGATCACAAGACGCCTCCTATTTCAACGACAAATATTGATGCAACTGCTACTACTGCAGACAAGGCAACGATTTGACAACGCCGTTTAGTTTTTAGACAGATGAAAGACGAACTCAGGAGTTGGGATGGGTGTCATTGGACGCAACGCAAGGATCTCTGTTAAGTCCTGCCATCGAAGTTTGTGTCTGTATCAGAGTTTGTTCACAGAGTCGAGCAGCTCTATCATCTCTCATATCATTTTCTTCTTCTTCTTATGGTGCTATAGTCCGGGGTGAACTTGGGCCTCAGTCAACAATCCTCTCCAGCTGGCACGATCCTTAGCCAGTTGCCTTCAATTTCGCACTCAAAGTTGGTTGAGGTCCTTCTCCACTTGAGTGCGCCATCGGCTTTGTGGTCGTCCTCTATTGCGTTGTCCCACTGGTTCGGAGTCGAAGACTCTTCGGGCTGCAGCAGTGTTGTCCATGCGCTCTACATGGTCTAGCTATCTTCGGCGTTAACTCCGTAGACGCCTGACTAGACACAAGTCGCTGAATAGCCCGTACAATTCGTGGTTGAATCTTCTTCACCAGGAACCTTCAAACGGGACCAAAGTTTCAACGCAGAACTTTTCTCTCGAAGAGACCAGTGCGTCTTCATCCGCTCCTGAGAGGGAGTCCAGGTGTCCGGGCCATAGACCAGGACAGGGATGATCAAGGTCTTATATAAAGTGAGCTTGGTCTTTCGAGAGAGGGCTCTACTACTCAATTGCCTCTTGAGCCCAAAGAAACAGCGGTTGGCAAGAGTTATTCTGCGGCTTAATCTCGGTAGTCATACATACAAGCAAACGCTTCATTGATGGCTCGCTGAGTTCGGCCAATACCGTCAATGTCGTCCGCGTGTGCTACCAATTGCACGGATTTTTTGAATATCGTGCTTCTAGTATTGGCGTGTTAGTTTGTTGTTGAAAAAATCGCATGATTCCGCGTCGTCTTGCCTATGACCTTTTTTGACATCGAAGGTCTCGGTGAGTTCGTTACCGACCTCGTTGGAGCAGCGGGATTTCCCCATCGTCACCGTCAACCGTGCATCGGTTGTCAGTCGTTTCAAACCCATTTCACTTCGGTCGCCATTTCAAACAACAGTCTATGCGCACGTAGTCCCAGATGAGCTGACCAACACACAGTCCTCCAAAACGTCTGCATCCACTGACTCATCCCCTTTGTCGAACCAGCCACAGCAAGTTGCACACCGCCTCGTAAACATTGTGAGCATCTTCGTCTATCGACCCTAATCGCGTCGCATCCGCGTGTGCACGTCCCGCAGCATTAATCATCTTCACACGCAGCCATTCAAAATCCGGTAGAACATCTCGGCGAACAGCCCAATAACACTCGCACTGTGCGATGTCAAAGAGAGTCGTTACGTTACCCACCGAACACCGCACTCACACTCACCGACGCGGTGCGATAAAATCTCCAATTGCACCCAGTCCGGCGCATCCGCCGCCCCGCAAGGACCCAATGAGAAACCGCGCCACTCGCACCAGTCACTTAAACAGTGTTAATAATAATAATAATAACTTCATGAGTTCTGCGGTCGCATTTATTAACGCAGATTACCATCCTTAAGGGTCAGCGCGGGGCCTCTGGGTGCCGCGCGCACACATGTGCGCCTCGAATGGCCGCGAGCGAGCGCGATGCGGTGACCATGCTGCGCACATGCCGGCCAAGTCCTACGACGCTAGACTGTATCTATGCATCTACGACGTTATAATTTAGGATTTGCAAGCATCTAACCGCAGTCCGCTGATGCTGAGTGCAGGGAGTGTGTGCGATTCATCTAAATCGCTGCGTAGATACGCGCTTAACCGCGCGCATGCGCCCAGCCGAGACCGGCTGCACTGCGGCTCTAAGTGAAACCACCCCTCGCCGCCGCACGCCGCGCGATGGGGATTGAGTACACAATTTATGAAGTCCAATAATAAAAAGTGATTAGCATCAATATTTTCTGATTGCCGGGTGCCGGGTGACGGGTGCTGGAATGGTGGGGTGCGCTGGCGGGGGGAGAGCTCCAGCACTGGCCATTGGACACCGAGGAATAAATAAACAGATTAAGCCTATCAAACGCGACTGAAATTGGTTCTGTTGTGCGCTCTGCGCTCTGTGCGTGTGCTGTCTGTGCGCAGAGTTATTCAATGATCTTCGGCTCGAGATGAGATCGTTGACTCGTGGCGGTGGGGCTCGAGATGCGATTTCATTGCACGACGCGACGTGGGGATGGTTGGAGGTGTTGGTGGTCGTGTATGCCGATGAATCACCGTGTGTGCCGTGCTCTTGTGGTGTGGGGAGTCACACTGCGGTTGCCTACGCATTCCGGTGTCCACCGCGCCATCCTCCAGCCGTTCGTCGGCCTGCCAAGGTAGAGCGAGCTGTGTTCAGCGTGCAGGTGATGATGCAACAGCAACACCGATGCTGTCACCGTTCCCGACGAGGAGTGTTCTACGCACCGGCGCAGCCTCTGGGGAGATTTTCGGCCGATCTGTGACGGACTGGGCGGCTTTGTGCCAAGCGACCGAGTGACAAAATGTGTCAATCAACGGTGTCATTGTCGGTCCGGCCGAAGACAATGCGCTGATGTGTGCGTGTCGCGCGCTTTGTGCCTTTGTGCCAGTCTGAGCCGACTCTGGGGCACAGTGGCTGTTAAGAATGACATATGAACGTATTTTGGGGGGACGAAAGGCCGCATAATGGGGGTCTGAGATGCAGTTTAGGCTCAGCCGCTGTTAACGGTGATTGAGAGAGAGAGGATTGCGGGCCCATTGTCAGCGTGATTTGTGATGTGGAAAATTGGAAATGCTAAGTCGTTTGGGGGACTCTGTGTCTGGGGAACGTGTTTAGAGACATTGCGTCTATTGACGTCTTTAAACGGCCAGTTTGTGGCAATTTGTGGGAGCTTAGCGGCGACAGTTGAGTGAGGTTTCTGTGTTTGTTGCTGCTCGGCGGCTGATGCGGAAAAATAAGGCTTAATGGCGGAAAATGTGATGAAAGATGGAAATGACATCGGTGTCGGATTCGGAGGGCTCAGCAGATGAGGCGGAATTAAAGTCTTTTGTGGCGAGCTTCCATTTGGGTTAAGGGGAACTGGCTAGCTGGAGGAAGAACACTGCCTTCTACACTGCCACCTGGATGTTGGCAAGATCTTTTTGCTGCGTCGCTACCGTCCTAGACGATCAGTCGAAGAAGGTGTTACAAATTCGACGCACGACCCTCCAACTAATCGCGCGAGTGTCACAGGAAACCGACGATCTCCCAGAACCCTGTTCATCTGTACGCCAGTGGCTGCCATGCGAGTGATTGGTTGATTCTGCTTAGGGCGCGCTGCATTCAGAGTCGGCCAGTCGGCCTTCTTATGCATGGCCGTCCTCTGATCTGTTGTCCAACAGGCTCAGAGTCGCACAAGTGGCTTAAAGAGGTCTGCCGAGAGAAGTGGAAGCAGCACTATGTCATGGCCTCAAAGAAGAGCAACCAGTATCAACGCCTTGGTCAGAGCATCACAATGGGCAGCTAAAACTTCGAGACTTTGTCCACCTCCGGTCCTCGGGGGATCAGTGCTGCGATCTGACGCAGAATAACCAACCGCTGCTTCTTGCATCTCTTGAGTAAAGAGAACACTGAGCTGACTTTATGCAAGACTGATCGCCAAATTCACAGGTTGTGGTCGCAAGGCAGCTGGGTTTCGACGATTGTGAGTGGTCTGAGTGGTCTGGGATAGCGTAAGTAGCTGCGGATCAGATAGAATAAGTCGGTAGGTCGGCGATCATCCGATTTCTGTAGTACGACGCAGAGGCAGGGCATTAAAATGCGGGCATTCGGCGTTTGTTCGTACTTTTGGGAACTTGTCAGCGACATAAGTCTAGCCAGGTGCCCAGTTATCCAACGCCTTAGGCAGATGATCCTTATCGAGCGCATGGCCAAATTTCCTCCAGTCCGACGAGTCTTCGATTTCGAAATAGTTGCAGGACGGGTATTCCTTAAATTGGCTCGGCATTTTAGGCTCTTCGAAGTCGCCCACGGCTTAAGGTTTAATGGCCAAAAAATAGCAAATGTGGGGTCGTTGGGCTTACAATTAACTCGGCTATGATCAAGCTTAGGGAGAAGTGGAGGAGAGTTGTCTTAACCGATGGCGGAGTCGAACTGGATATAGTCAACCACATAGTTGGGGAATCATAATCAATTTGACGAAGTAAAGCAATTCGCTTAAACAACAAGCAACGACTGATCCGCCTCACAGCTGAATCCGTGCTACAATAGAGATGTGGCACCTGGAGGGTGACCACCAGCACAACGAGGAAGCTGCAAGGGTGTGTCAATAGGTCTACGTAGGTCTACGGATCATTTAACGAACAGCTTTCTCAGATACAATGGGCCTGTACGACCATGAACCTATAGGCACAACCAAAGACGACGAAATGGACAGTGGATTGTCACAGTCTCGTAAAGGGTCCATAGCGAACCAAGCGATGCAGTGGAACCTGCATACTCAGGATGGCAGGATGCGCGGCGGTCCTGCGAGTACGCGGCGCAGAAAAGTTGAGAAAGAGAAGGAAATGTGGGGAGAGGTAGAGAACTGCAGTCGATGGAGCGTAGGCATTGTGGAGGCTTTAGGACCACAAGGGGATTCAGGGCATACGTCAAGTAAGTCGAGGTTTAAGGTAACGTCCAAGAGTGGAGAAGGAGTGCAAGACATATGCAACTAGAGCCAGTTAGTCCGAGCTCGCAAGAGCAGGGAAGGCATGGTGGTCGACGTTCGGGACCACCTCGAACTGTAGCGCCATCCAAGGCAGTTTGATTTTGGCTTAGTTGGGCACTCGACAGACCTCTAGAGTGGGCGATAGCATTTTTTTTTTAATGGAGTCTGGTTTGACAGGCCTGTTTGGACAAATTCCAGCATAAGTAGGGTTAGTCTACAGTCCCAGGTGGTCTGCGGCCTGTTTCAACAGCAACCGCGGTTTTATTCTCGAGGGACCTACATTTCCAGGCTCAAACATGAAGCACTAGTGGTAACCCGAGAGCGGTGGAGCCTTGAAAGGTTCTGAAAGTTGTTTGAGTCAGGAATTGCATTTTGACACTCAGCGTAAGAGCCGAGGCAGATGCCCATATTGCCAACTATTCACAACAACGAGCTTCGGTAAAAATATTCCTTCTGAGCGACCTAGCAAACTTCGCCTTTGGCTTCGTTGAGAAACACAATAGCCACGATTGAGGTCTAGACGGCGCAGTCAGTTGAGTGCCTTCATTTGTTTGGAGGGGTCCCTGGTTAGGGACCACTCAGCGGAAAGTTATGCTTTATCCGGTTTTGAAATCTGGTTCAGCCTTCATTTGGCGTTGGAATTATCGGCACTATCATTGGCGATGGTAATCAGTCGCAGTAGTCTAGGGGTGTCACAAGGGATCAACGCGGCTTAAGTTAGCTGGCGATTTGGCTGGCAGCCCATTTACCAGATGTAGACTAAGGTGCCGAGGACCATAAAGTTATACACCAATGATCAGTAGGTATTTCCTCAAAAAAACCTACGTTGGGCGCCAATTGAGCCCACGGTAGCGATGAGCCATATTTCTTTAGTGGCTAAAAACTGTGATGTGGTATGTCTTATTGGTCGCTGTGGGAACATTTTGCAAACTTTCTTTGTACCAGCATTTGATCAATTCGTCACCCATAGCCAGCGGTGGCATAGGGCTCTAAATTCGAGGAACGTTGTAAAATGTTGGATGACTTCAAGGACTAGCTCCATATCAACAAACCAACCACAACCTTAGTGCTTTCAAGACAACAAGTTGATAGCACCACCAGTTTGGAAGACCTTTATGAACATTGTGCTCAAAAGACACCGTCAGAGGCAGTCGCCAGACCAATGTTATAACAAGATGGAATTCTATTGGAATTTCATTTAAAAGCGGCCTGCAACGTAAGAAGTCTGCGTTTCGCCTAGGCAACAACTTGAGGAACTACCTTATCGACTTTTAAGCACTAGCCTTCCCGACAACGACCCACCTTTCCTCGACCTTAACCAACTTCGCAACCCACATTCGCAGAAAATCCCATCCGAAGACTAGGTCATGCTTTTGTCCAAAACGAAGTGTCTCCGCCTTTCTATTGTTTCCCCTCGAACTATCGCCGCAATCGATGTCACTGACCCCCTTTGTATGGTTGGAATGTCTGTGCCAGTTTCGTGTCATAAAAACGAGCTCTTCTCCGCCGACTGTCCCACTCACAGACTGTCAATCTGATCGCCAATTGCCACTTCGATGCGATAACGAATCCGAGGAAAGTATCGATCTGCCTTTCTAATCCCTTTTGCGAAAATAGCCCCCCGAAACAGCGACACGCTTCGCCATAATTTCTGATGGAACGCGTAGAGATGCTCTTACATCTCGCAGATGCAAATTAGGAATCGCATAAATATTTTACTGGCTAATCACCGAATCGTGTATCTGTTTCGCGGACGATTAAGGTTATCGCGCGCTGCTCGGCGGCCCGTCGCCACGGGAGCGATAAATTCTCGCACGCGGATATTCATAATTGCGTCGGCTGAGATTTTGCGGATTTCTTCAAAATTTCTTTCCCCATTTGCATACGAATGGCGGCTGGCCGGATGACCCCGTAATATGCTTCATTGGAAAACATCGAATTAGCAAGTCCCAGTGATTTGTCAACCTCTGGCCGGCTGCTCGCCCAGCGGCGACCAGATGACATGGAAATCCCCATGTGGTGTTCGTCGGATGGACGCCAGCGACCAGCGACGACATGACTTACCTTTCACGTTTGCGCCGTTGATTCACGGGAGTTCATCTGTATCTGAAAACGACAAGAAATGAAAATAAATGCATTTTTAATAAATTGCGATGCTCAATTTTTTAATAATTTTAAATTTATTATTCGTGCGTGAGATTGGTGAGATGGGTGAGACGCGATGCGATTGGGCATTATAGACACATTCCGGATATCACCTAGTTAAGGTGATTTAGAGGAGAGAGGCATCTCTGGTCGTCATGCATATTAATGAGCCAGATGAGATGTGCTGTTGCGTTGCGAAAGACACTCGAACGTGCGCATGCAGTTGTGGTGTAGCTTCGATTCGTTTCGTTTCAATTTAATTAAAAAATCGACACCCCGTGGAGAGGAAGTGGGCAGTCAATTATTTAGATGTCCCGGCTGCGAGTTGTGACTCAGCGCTGGGAGGTGATCAAATGTGACACTTGCTGGGCGATGAGATACGTGGTAAATGGGCTGATGTTAATAAGGGCGTGCATTTTGTGGTCAGACCTGAGAATGTTGCCGCATCCATGCGGCAGAGGTTACGGTGAGTCTGTCAGATTCCGGTCATAAAAGTGTGAGAACTCTTTCTACGTGGTTGATAACAGCCGTCGCTCTAGTAGGTTACCATCTCGACCACTAGATTGAGAAGGACTCATCCTTGGAGCTGTTGGGGCGGTCCGTCTTCGAAGTCAATGAAACAAATTCGATTGAAACTCTTTCTGTAGCTGTTAGTTGAACACATTTTTGGCTAAGACGTGCAAGTCTGATCATTTGTCGGAGAATGTTCGACGAGAGGAAACTCACTCTCTTTTTACTGATCCAGAAGAAAGAACGCACACGTGTTTGACTGCGGAAACTAGTCGGTACACCGCTACATCGTCTCTCCGGTCACACAGGGACGCTCTGGGAGGCCTGGGATGTCCACAACGAATCAACGACTTCACACTGCAGAGAGACCCAGAAAATGCACAGCTTTTCATTGACATAAAGAAAGCTGATGGAAGGCGACACAAAGACGAGATGTAGACCGTCATTTCTAGCTTTGACGTTCCTAGCCAGCTCACAAGGGAAAGCGGAATCAAGGTGGATGGAATCTCACTCCACCATCAAGGTGAGCCGAATGGGACCACTATCTTCAATGTCACAAGTCGCAGACCTGTGATTTATTCAAAATCATTTCCGATAAGATCGTGCCACAGCCACTGGCCTGCACTAGAAGCACGATCTTCAAGGACTCAGTGCAAGAGTAGGCATACGCCGAAGACAATTAAGTGATCAGTCGAACACAACGAATTGTCAGAAAAGCTTCCTTAGAGACAGGGCCCTCTTGCGGGAATCGACGGCACAGCCAAGAATGAGCTCCATCCCGCTTGACTATTCTCTATGGGACTACCTTAAGTCATTGCCTTATGCCAACAAGCCAACGACGTTGACGGCGCCCAGAGGCAACATCCGAACAACAACCCGAAATACCAGCCGTTTCGGCCGAAATGTTGGAAATTCCGTCCAATAAATCGACCATTGCAAATGTGCCGGCGAAGTCAAGTTTTATTCATTAATGGCTTGAATGTACTTCAAGTCAAGTTTTTTTTAAATATCTCAAGTGGTATGTGTTTCATTTGAAAAAAAAAGTTGTCCAGTCCTTATTGGAAAACCCTTTATTTATCGGCGACGTCGTGGGTAATTTATGCCGTTGGCTATTGTGGCCTCAACGAGCACATGCATACCAGTGATCTAGGTAAGAGGGTGTTCGTATCCGAGCCTATTGGTTCCAGAAGGAGATAACGACCAAATCTCCGATGAAAGGACCAAGTCAAGACAGCGCCTGAGCTTAGTTCAAACTCCACTACGGCTCATCGTTCAACGCAGCCTCCTCTCTAAGCTGCCCACCTCCGATCAGAATCACTGAATCATCTTCGTCCACACCCAGAGCAACCACCACTCGATGACCTATTCAAGGCAGTACCGGCAAGCCTGATGACTGGAAAGAGCCATGACAGTCACCGATGGAAGGCAGCTTGCTTGATGACAGTCAGGGCAGTCATGGAAGGCAGCTTGTTCAGAATTGGACCCACTCCCCGTAGTTCTGATAAGAAAGTACGAACGTTTGTTGTGTGACCAAGAGCCAATTACGCTGAACTTTGTCACTATGATTGCCCCAGTTGCTGTTTACAAGTGTCATACATTACGCAATCTTCTCAGTGGCGGAGATTCACGAGGTCCGCTTGTGTCATTGCTTTGCATGCTAATCAAGCGGTAAGCCTACAATTAACGTAACTAGCAAATAGGTGTACTAGGTATAACAAGACCCGGTGTTAAGGCGACTCGCTAACCGCGTCCATACTCCCTTAGCGTGCTGCGCTTTGTACAGCAAACACAGAGTCTTCGAGCAATCTTTACCCGGTTCCCGAGAAGGGACCTTGAAAGTGTGGCGCGATCTTTAGTCTTAGTGGCTTTGAAGAAGGATATTCAGACTCGTGTCGGCGTCATGACTGACTTCTGCTCTTCCAATGCATCAAGGTGGCCATGCAGCGACGACTTCAACTTGACTGCAGCCCGGCGGCGCTATTGAACAGAGGCACGCCTACGTTCAAAGTATGACACACAAATCCAGAAGGATCAAGGCATACGTCGTATGTTCGATATGGATACAAGCGATCGTCCAGGCTATCCTTCAAAGCCCAGCGCCATCCTTGCCAGTATCACCACACAAAGACAACACACTTGCCCCGCAAAATCCATCACACTCGACTGGGAGTCTCTCCTTCGCATCCCTGTCGCGTGACTTATTTCTGAGGCTGCCAAAAATACCAGTTTCCTTTTTCTTCCACAGGGCCAGTCAGTCATGCGAAAAGTGAGCCCCACACCGATGCCCTAAACCCAATTACCCACAAAAAGCGCAGATTTGTTTTTTTAAGAAATTAACCGTGGTATTAAGTTTCAACCAGATTTTTTTAACGACCGCATGCCCCTGACCCAGTCAGGCTTCTGCCAGCCACCTGAGTGGTATTCTTGTTAGCATTTATCTTTTTATTAATACGTTTATGCACTCTACACAAGTGCTCAGCTTTCTCTTGGCTGTTGTAAGGCTTTGACGGGGAGACACTTTCGAGAGATGTGACGAGTGGGATGACGTGGCGGAAGCTGGGAGATGCCTTCAAGTGGAGTCCTTTCTCTTGGCATTGTTAGCAAAAACAAAGCCATGTTGCCTGTAGTTCACAGCTGGCACTAGGCTTCTGGCGGCGATAGTGAATTGTAGGCAACGACTCGTCCTGGTCCCAGGCTTCCTCTTGGCAGCATAGTGCTGAGTCAACTTTAATAGAGGTACAATTGGTCAAGCTTGTTATTCGAACGCGTTGCTCACTGCCTGTGCAACGGGGCCAAGCCCTTCGCGACCGACTTCTTACCTGAGAGCCCGAGGGAATCAGATACGCTCCAGCGGCAAGACTCAAGTGCGGCGTGTGTTCTGAAGAAAAGAGACAAGATTGAAGCCGTAAGTCGTGTACCGTAGCATTAACCAGGGGAGGGAATTGACTAGAAGTTGACTCAGATGAAGGTTCCTATTTCAAACCACTATTCCTCTGGTGTCCTTGAGAGAAATGAGATGACGTGTGTTGTACTTGACACCAGAAAATGCTGACATTTCTTCAAGACATTCGCCCCTAGGGATCTGCTGTCTTTTCAAACACCTTCCGGTGGTCATGCTTAAAAGAACGAAAACTGGTGGAATTCAAGTTTGCCTTGGACACGGCTTGAAGCTCTCAAGTTATCAGAATCTTCGCAAGCAAGGGGGAAGGGATCGACGACTGCGCACCCTGCCCTATTGAGTTAAGAGACCTTCAAGTCGTGTCCGGGGCCCAAAAGCAGCCCAAAACCCCCACTCCAGCCTCCTCACCATCCACTCCTAGGCTGCCCACCTCCGATCAGAATCACTGAATCCGTCCACTCCCAGAGCAATCACCACTCGATGACCTATTCTCACGCCCTTTCATCACTCGGCCCAGCATTCACACAATGTTCCTGAACTCTCCGGCCAGTCACCCTCATTTTGTCAGTCATCTACCCTCCTGTCCCACCAGCCGCCAAGAAGAACAATCAATGACAGCCCTCATTTCACATCGAATGCACTCACTGCGCGGCGCAAGTCGATCGCGTGTTTATTTACCCATCAGGTCAAAGACACCACCATCCCGTCACTCGCATGCGATACGTCTTTTGTGCTGCAACTCAAAACAGACTGCCTCCTTTGTTCGCCAGCTGCACGACGCGATCCCGAGGGGATTAATTGAATTAAATCGCGTCCATTAACGCGTTTCCGAGGCAAGCTCCATATTCCACCTGCAAACGTGCGACTGTCGGCTTCCCGGAATGCCACCGATTAACGCGTCAAATGCAGTTTTACAAATTACTCCCTCCGAACAATGACATTCCAGGCGTGCGTCACCGTCACCCAAAAGCTGGCCAAACCTGTGCGGTTCTCGGGAACCAGCTGATCAGGTTTACGGTTCTGGTGTGCCTTCTAAATTTAGGAAATTCCACTGGACCGCGCAGTCACTCAGCCGCCGCGGCCACCGCGCAACACAGGAAATTTCTCTGACCGCCGTCGGCAGCGCGCTGCTGCAGTACACCGCTGCATGCATGACTCGCTCGTCGACCTTGAATCTTTATCTTCGGCCGTGCTGCCAGAGAAATTCCAAATGATAATATATGCTAATTACAGTTATTTAGCACTGCACAAGCAAAAGTGCCGCCTATTTCCATCGCACATGCGCCCAGGTGACACGGGAAGACTGGTCGTCGCGGTCGGTCGGTTGCGGCCAGTTGCTGCCGCGTGGGTTCGAATGGCACACGGCCACGGTGGCAATAGTGAGCACTGAGCACTGAGCACTGAGCACTGTGCACTGAGCGCCGAGCACACACACGCTCATGCACACAGAAGCCGCTCGCTCCGATCACTTGGTGCACCTTGGACGGATTCCAGTTTTGTCGCCATCGCCTCAAGTGGCACACACACCCGGTCGCCCGGCTCGGCACACCGCTGACCGAAAAAACCACTTCACGAGCAGAGCGTTGACCAAACTTGAATCCACACTGCGGCTGGCGTGCACATGATCGCACTTAGGAGCACCACTCCGCGACGACGTTCTATCGGCTTGAATTCCGAAAACACTTTCGGTGCGGCGCGCTCACGAAATTCTGACACAACGACGCGACAGGTCAGTTGGACGTCTTGCCGGCCAGACGAAGCCGAAGACGGAGAGCCTTTTTGTTTGACATTGTGTGCTCGGACGGTTTGTTTGCTGTTTGTTTATCATATTTGTCGCCGGAATGTGGAGCGCGGTTGGCGATTGAGGATCGGAGTCTATCGCAGAAGGAGGTTATCAATGCAAGTCAAACTGGTCAAGTGGAAAATGAAAGTCTGGCCGGCTGGGTCCACGCCGTGGGCAGGAACTGTGTGTGTGGGAAAATGTCAGCGCCGATGACAAGTGACAATCGGAATTTTATGTTGTTTTACTTTTCAGAAAGTCCACGCTTAGCGTCTGCAATGTCGGACAAGCGCAGTCCGAGAAAGTACTGCCAAATCGGTGTTTCAGCACGTGACAGCTGTCAAGGGAGTTTTGATTGGACTGCCGGACGTAGTCAGGGGAATAAGCGAAAGTTGCGCCGCGCACACAATGCCCGGGAACGGCAAAAAGTTTGGTCCGAATTTGACATCTGACATGTGATCACTTTCTGTCAACTGTCAGTGGAGGTCTTGTCTTATGGGCTGTCCTACCGAACGAACTGCCGGACAATGATAACTTCGACTGCGTGCAATTAAATATATCGATCAGAGGTCTGCACTTGTCACCGCGGGACTGGGCTGAGTCAGTGGTAAAGCAGAAATACAGGAATACCTGTCAAGCTTGTTGTCAAACGAAGTGCCTTTCGAGTGCCATTCTAACGAGAAGCAATCGATTACCGCCTACGATACCATTTAAGTGGCCATTTGCAGAGCAATTACGCCCGTAGTCTCGTTTTGAGCTTGTGGATGAATGAACTGGAGGCCGATACGGATGGAGGTTACAATTTGAAACGGGAATTAATGCGATCTGTTTCGTTTTCAAAGCAGAAGTGTGTGACAATTTCTTTGTGGAGTGGTGCACTTGGTGTATGGTTTTGGGCACGCTTTAGAATGTGAAACAAGGGCCTAAATTGTGACCTGTTGTAGGGATGGAGAATGTTTGTTCATTTCAACATCGGTTCGTACGATGTGAGTGCTTGTCTGAAGGCAGGCGTCACGGGAAGGCTTTTTGACGTTCAAATTGAGCGGGAAGGAAATGATTCTGAACAACGGAACACATTAAGAAGTGTGAAGAGGAGGGAGATGGAAGAATCTTTTGTTTTCGTCGGCCGAGTATAGACAGGTCAACGGTTACCGCTGAGTTGAATAGATCCTTCTTCTCAAAGCCGAAACGACCACATTTCCCACTTCCATGTATTTATGTGTTTTTTCCCATCTGAGTACCGTCTGTCATGGTTTTAGCTGTCAGTCCCTTTGCCTATTCCTCCTCGAGCAGGTCCACCTTCGACACTTGTGAAACAAATTCTGTTTCAGGATGTTTCCCAACCATTCGGAATGCTGATCGTCGTCATTTGTTAGTGATCCTAGGACTGTCTTTTGGAGTTCTGGAAGATCGTTCATTGTACGTGTCTCAGTTTCTGAGAGACTAAGTTCGACAGTGTGGAAGAAATAGGTTCTCCAATCCGGGGATGCTGACATTCGTCAACCAAAAGTTCAGGTGGAGGTGGCTTTGGCATTGGAACCCATTGTCGTTGGTGTTCCTAATGAGCGGAAGACTAGCAGTTATCCAGCTGTTCACGATGGCTACGTGTGCGATTGCAGTTTGGTCCCTGAATCAGGTTGGTCATCGGCACGAGTGGCATCACATCCATTCTGAGCGTGGTCACACGTCAACTCATCTTCGTTGATTAATACCGAATGGGGAGGCCTTGGCCAAAGCTGTTTCAAGGCACTGAATTTAACGCGACATAGTTTTCATCTAGACATAAATACGTGCTGCCCATTTTTGTCGCACGCTCCTTTCGATCTCCGCGCAGACAAAAAATATCCAAAGTCAGCTGTCGTGTCCTATTTGGAACATATGGTCCAATTATGATCAGCGAAAGACACATCGAAGAAGGTACTACACGTTTGACAATAGATGGCGTTGATCAAGGAAGTAGGGATTACCGTCTTGTACCGACATCGCACACAAGTCCCGACTGACTGATAGGTGTGTTCTTATCTGGCAGGCATTGAGAACTGAACAGCGACACCATCTTTCCTAAATCACGGCTTCATAGTGATTCACACTCGCTGTTAAGTTTTCATCCGTCCTCCATCCTTAAAAGCTGCTGTCCAAAGCCCGCTTGTGCAACAAAATGACTCAGTCGATTTGAGATACAATCCAAAAATAAGAGCAGATTACCTTGCAGTGCTTCCTCACAATGCTCCGTTGTCATGATGACCACTTCGAATCTCGCACATGCCGGCCATTAGTTGTATAAAACAACCTCCTCCTCTGCACATGACATTCCGAGGAAATGAGGAAAAAAACCAACAACAGACTGATTCACGCTCCACTCCCTTACAAGCCCGCCGCGACCCCGAGGCAATGATTAAGTCTTACACGACAATAACAATCATTCGTAACCCTCCACACGGAAGTCCACGGAGTGGCGCCAGCGTGCAACGTATCTCTTCGCATAATCAACAATATCATGCCGATCATTCCTATTTCCAGTTCGTGTTCACTTAATTAATTGAAATAAAACGCATGTATTTGCCATTTGGATAAAAATAACCGCCTTAGCGCCTTATGACTCTGGCTCTGCGCGATCCCAGCGATCACAGCGATCACAGCGCTGCACAGCACAACGGTGACATCTATTTGCGCAAAATGCCTGCTAATCCTCATGCAAATTGCCAGCCTCTCACCTGCATAATAAACTGGCTTGAGATACTCGCTCAAGTGCCCCAGCAAATGCCCATATAGCCAGCCCCGCATGCACTTGCGAATTCAGCTCCGAACCCCAATTACAAGCGCACTGTCGCCAAGGCGGTTGTCTTAATGACAATTCCCTGCTCTGGTTTGCTCGACTTGTTTCCTATCGACAACATGCTTGTACCTCGACGGCATCACTTACTCATTTGAATGTATGACGGGCATTTCAGCATTTCAGCTCGTAATTGGCACCCTGTTCGGCGACAAACTCGATCTGTGCGCGCTCCCTTGTGGCCCCTGTGGCGCTAACCCTGCCAGACGGTGGCTGCAACCAAATGCCTGTTCGGTCACACAGCTGAAAATTGTAGCAAAACTTTCGCGGCGAAATGTCATAGAGCACAGGGCCGCAGCACCGGGAGAAATGTCACCTCACTCAGGCCCGCCTCAGTCACTGGCACCTGCGACCGGATGTGGTGGCAGCAAAATGAAATGACGCCATCGGGCGATTTCAAGAAGCTCCGCGTCATAATTGCCCTCGTCAGTGACTTTATGTTCGGTCGATCGGAATAATTTGACAGGTCCGCCCCGACCAGGAAGCTTGACGTTCCTTCGCTTTCCGCTTAGCGGCTCACCTTATCGGTGAACGGGCCGTATAATTGGGGAAATTATGGCGAAGTGAGAAATAAAATTCCCCATAAACTCAGCGAACGGGTTTTCCCATCGATTATTGATTATTATTTAACTTATTCCTAAGGGGTCATAATTCATATTTTTATGACATTACATAAGAGCCGAACGGCCTTATTGTCTGCACGGACAACGGTTACCACATGCCGCGCGAGGTACGCGTCTGGGAGAATGCCTCCATCGATTAGGAAACGCCACCAAATGCAAATCGACTGTCACTTGTGTAAGAATTAGTGTCATTTATCGCGTAGTATTTACGAGTATAGCCTCTTGGCCGCCTGTAATCGATGTGACACTTGCCGATTGTCCGATGCACGGCGAGGCGGTGCGGCGGCTTGCATTCATGAAAATCACTTTGATTCTTGGAAATATTTTCCTCGGCGGCCGTCGGATGAGCGGGAAATGAGCATTTTACGAGAACATAATTGACAGAGAACAAATGAGTTGATTTCTACTAGCTAATTGACTGTCACTCGTGACATGACATTAAAGTGTTGCGCATGTATATTGCAGCTGTCAGTGAAATTGTGAGTTAGTCATGGATGGCTGGTTTGTACCGTAACTGAGTGGAGTGCGATGCAATGCGTCACATTTTTCATGTCATTTTCACAGCAGTTACGCGGCGCATTTTCTCGCGAATGTCAAATTTGGCGAACATTTCGAGTGACATCTTGAAAGGGTTGGTGTCGAATTTTTGATCAGAATGTTGCAGACTTGAGCTGATAAAATAGATGAGCAACACCACACGGGCTTACAAATAAGGTCGATTAAGGTCGGGAGGAATTTTCGTTTAGTCAGAAAAATATGCATTTTTGGACGTTTAATCGAATTTATAAAATAAACTCAGAGATTCGGGGGCTGCCTAAAGGATCCAATGAGTACGAGGCATGTGACCAACATTTAATGGAAAAGTCTACGCCATTCGAATCATGGGCTTTTCCCTGTAATGTTGATCTTTTTGCGTGATGCCTCAGACAGGAATTTGATGAAGAAAGAGAAGAGGCCAGAAGTGACAAGATATTCAACTTCTTCACAATGACACCCAAATTTTTGTATTTAGTCGGCATTAGAGGGAATGGTCGCATTTGTTCGCATGAGCATTGAACAGCGTCAAATTGGAGACAATGGTGTATACAGATTGGAGGAGCAAACATGAATGCTGATTTATATCAAAAAAAGAGTGGTCAAGGGAATGCCTCAGGGAGATATGCTCTCTCCCCTTCTGTGTGATTTTGAAAGTGGATGATAGATTGTTGCTAAATTGAATGCATATAAACTACCAACGTGGAGTGGCACTCTGGGGAGAGTAGCAAAATAGCCGAACAGATATTTCAACTGAGAAACTGTGCCACATCAGGTTGGTGGTTAGCCCTTACCAAAGCACACTTTTATTCGTCGCTAGATTGTATACTAAACCTTATTGATCTCATTTGGGACACTAAAACTAGCCGGAAACATCATAAGCAGGATCCCATCAGTAAGCCATCGGTTTGCGCTGTCAATCTGCTCGACAGTTTTTCAAGAGCAGTTCAATAGATGTACGGCAAGACAGGCGTGAAAAATCAAAGAAAATTGACAAAATGTAACTATCTCAATACAAGAATCATCCATGTCATGGTGCCTTTTGTGCATGGCGAAGAAAAGGGATCGAAAAACAAAAGGTTTAAGAAGACTTTCTTACAGATGTCTTAAGACCCATCCACCATTAAACGTCCACATTCATCGGAAACTAACAGCCACCACTGCGGCAGATGGACCAAATCTCCCAACAAACCAAGCACGGTATTGCTCCATTCGAAGCAAACTGACCGACACAGCAGCCATCCAAGATTTCGAAGAAATCTTCACCATCTCAATTTTCTTTTATTTTGTAAAATTATCCAGAGGTTGGCTGCACTCCTGAACATCGGTTTAGTGACTACAGCAACCACTTGAGTTGACTTCACGGAAATCTTTCAACCTTAAGCCGACTCTGAAGCATTGTCAATAACTCGAAAGAGGTAGTCCCTAGGTTGGGGTGGCAGACTGCAGACGACAGTCCAACTTAGGTCAAACTAGACCCATTTAAATTGACTTCCTCCGAGCGTCGGCACCAGTTGAGATGTGGTCTTTAGAATCATCAAAACTCTTCGTCTTGTCCGAACAACAACACGATTGAACATCAAAATATTTCAACATCTACAATTGCAAGGTTTTCGAATAGGGACTCTTCTCTTTCACTAATCCTCAAACTGTCACTGTCGATATATGTATTCAGTGAACTGAACATTTTCATCATGGTAAAGTACACGTGGTGGCCCGTGACGTTGTGGGTATGTGCGTCAACCCCAACCTCGACGTCGTAGGTTCGATTCCTGCTCTGTGCAACGAAAACAATTTTCACGACCCCACCTCTTTCGAGTCACTGACAATGCTCAAAGAGTATTTCCTGTCTAGAAAAAGCTTCTCAAACATGGCCGTTCGGAGTCGGCATAAAACTGTAGGTCCCTTCCACACGTGAGAGAACAACAGCACGCACAACACGAGTGGTTGCTGAGAAGCTAGGCCCTGGCCTTCTACGGGCTGTAGCGCCGCCCATATTATTATATATTATTATAAAGTACACGAAGGAGCAACGTCCACAACGTCAAGAGCGGTAACTCCAATTTTCGCTAGTAGTTCTCGCTCTAGTAAACAGTCGTTGTGTGGTGTTGTCGTGTCAGTGAGACAACGGGTTGTTCGAAGTGTTAAAAATATGGCTGCCGTTCTGACGTCCGTAGCAAGCAAACGCTCCGAAACAATTATTTCCTCGGCGTTCTCTAGAATTGGGCATCATTCAGAGCATTGCGTAAGGCTTACCGCACAAGATCAAGCTGGCTCAAGAATTGAAGCCGATGAACCATTTTCAGCGGCGTACATAATTTTATTTAACGTATAAAGTTGTCAAGTCCTTAGTGGAAAACGCTCTATTTGGTGGTGGCCATGTTGTCCTTGCAAGATGGGGGCATTGCCAGGCATTAAGGTACGTCTTCTTTCCGCAATCAATTATGTTTTAGTGGGTTTTTGTTCGCTCTTCGATGAGTGACGGTGCATTGTTCTGTGGATATGACCCCTCGTCTTCCGACTTCTGCTTGGAATATGACTTTACATTCAGCCTAGAACGGCCAAACCATCACCTTAGCCACAGTAGCTCTCCTCGATAATTTCGTCGTCTAATGGAGATTTTATCGCTCAGTAAATGAAAACTTGAGTTCAGTTGCTGCGTGTCCTAATATCCAACACACGTAGCGATGGAGTGAAGATGGTCCAAAAACGGTGAACCTTCGCTCTGTTGCTCATCGCTAACTAAGTCGTCTAACCTAGAAATTATGGCTTATTAGTCGTCAATTGCTTAGTCAGCTTCTCAAAAAATCGCAGACATCACTCAGTCTAGGTCCGTATACATACCCAAAATAAAGAGCACAAAGCAACATAAATCCCCGAAAGTCTGTTCCCTTGTGACAAAAAACGAGCTCGCTCTCGACAGAGTAAAAAAGGTCACAAGACATTGCTTCCGTAGTTTGCTGGTCTTCCGTCAAATAAATTGTGTATGTCACAAAGCCGAAAATGACACAATTTGCGCAACTGATCTTATTGCGTTCCAACTCCATGAAAATTGAGAGACTTTACAATTTGGTACAGAGTGTACTGGAACAGAGCTTTTCTCATCAGTCAACTGCCCGTTACTTACTTCAATCAATCAATGGCCACCCGTCGCTCAGACTCGTGGCTCAACTGCTCATCACCTCGTCACCTGCGACCATTCATTCCATCTATTTTCTCTACGAGGCAGCATTAAATTCTTCACAGGCAATTCCGAAGCCACTCTTCAACTTAACATCGGAATCAAAACCGTTCGTGCTCATTCCCGGTACTGAGCTCCGAAAAAATCAAAACAAGCTACGCACGTCAACTCACTCAGCCAGTGACCGTGTGAAGTCTGTCCCTAACGACCCAATTAAATCAGTCCTACTGCAATTAGGCCACAAAGGGCCCAAGCGCACAAATTGCCCTCGGAGCCCCAGAAATCCCATCACCTGACGGGCAAACTCCCCACTCGCGTGGTGCCCACTTCAAAGACACCTCTCGTCTCCGATTCCAATAAAAACACAAATCGTGTGTTTCAGTTTTGGAAACCAGTCCCTTCGTCTGTTTTTATAGCCCGGCCTGGGCGCACTAATTAACGGTTGCATTTGGTATTTGCCTTGTTTACTATTTGATTGGGTTATTAATGGAGACTTGAAGCCAGCGACAACAGCGGACGCCAATGAATATGCAAGAGGTACACGCTGTTACCGCGCTGATGAGCGGCCAGAGTAGGTGTGGTCAGCGTCGTGAAAATGTCAAACGATGTACTTTTTCGAAAATGTCAAACCAATTGACACAGCGACAGTCTGTGTAGCATCTCTCTCCGCCGGTTGACGGCGTATGTGTCATCTTGACTTTTATTCTCGTTTTCGTTTTGCTGTCGTTTAGAGGATGATGATGTTGATGTGGAGTCGTTGACGGGGATTAGTTGGACATCGAGTGGGCTGAATAGTGTGTTTGACGTTTCTCTTGTCATTTTCGTGTATCCAACGAAATGAGAGTATTTATCTCGGAGGAGATTTCGTCATAAGCACCGCGCGTGAGTCGGTTAATCATGTGGATGGACGGTGGAGGAGAGCCGCCATTGGGGGGGATTATATTTTCACTTAAGGTTGGCAGGCGGGCGCATCCGTAAATGGCTTTGGGAAGGTGATTTGGAGTTATTGCGAGGCATAAACGGCTCTTGAGTGACACTTAAGAGGCGCAATTAAAAAACACAAGTCATCACTGAGTCGCTGCATGCAGGGATGCCATGGGAAACAGCGCGCGATGGTTGGTAGTTCAAGGAGAACCGAACAAATCTAATCGTCTCTGCTGGGTTGATGGTGGTCGGGAAGATTAAGCAAAATGCCATTTGGTTTCGTTGAGTGGTCGTGAAGTTTGTTGCTTTTCGTGGGAATCTGTCGCGGCGTTTAGGGGCCATTAGGGAGCTGAATTCGACTCGACTGAGGAGTGGGAGTTCACTTATGACGGACGTAATCTTGACGGGGTGAGAGTATTAAGTGCCGGCTTATCCAGATCTAGATTGGGCAACGACTGCAGTTCTTGATGCTGATCAAAAATCAAGAGGATGTCAACTTGCAGGCATGGAGAAGGCCTTGACTGTGGAAAATGTGACATCTTTCGCTGCTCTCTGTACCGCCAACGAAGCATTTCCCTAGATTCTGCCTATATTCTCCCATTCTGATCGCAACCTACTAATTGGAGCAGCCACAGCTACTGAAGCGATCTCTAAAATTTCACCTTCATCGTCTGAAAGCAAGCGCAACCATGACCCACCATTCGACAAACCACATGAATGAAGCTTCACCCCGTTTAGCGTGCGACTTCCTAGGAAAATTAGCGTTCACCGCATTCAGCGCGGCAGCCACCCAGGCACGCTGTTGACTCGAATGAAGCTCATCGAAAACTTTGTTTATCTGCTAATGCATGTGAAATTCAGTTGCACCCAGACGATATCACTTACGCTGTCACGTTACGCAAACAACACGCATTTTGACACTTTCTAGTTTCGTTTCGATTTCTTTCCCAGCGACCGCCCGTGAATTCCTCCGCCCCAAAAATGTCACATGATACTCTCGTTAGTCGTCCGTCAAGGATGGTCGCCACATCACCGAAGTGTGACTTTGTGAACAGCGCCATGCGGATCACATGTCATGACACTGCTCGCGACTTGTTGAACTTAACACATGTTTACACTAACTATGAACAAGCAATCCGCTGGAGAGTTAGTGTCCCACCAGCAGCGTCACTCGCAGGAATTTAAATAAATTAACATAATATCCGTATTTGGGGAACTCAGCCGAGAACGAGTTATGTGCGTTTTCAGCGCCCGATCGGGAGGCAAGGCTAGGCTCACCCTTTGGCGATGTTCGAGAAGAGACATTAAAAAAAAAAAAAACAGCGTTACCGGTTTACTGTAGATAATAAAAAAAAAAGCACAACGATGTTGACATTACGTTCTTTTTAGCGAATGACAAGCGCGCGCACACTCACATACGGGATGTGTTCTCGCAGTGAGTGGCGGAGAGGAACAAAATGAAAAACGAATAAAATCGTATTTTGTATCTAGATGCTGGCACGATGTGATGGAATGTGTTTATTACTTTTATCTCGGATTTTATATTCTCATGGTCAGGGCTGATTTGTTTTGTTTTCTGTTAGAAACAAGTTTTGACAACTTTGACAGATGACGTAACCTTGACGGGAATCGAACATTCTTGGGAGTGTCGTTCTATTTGACGACTTTAGGGTGACGATACCGTGCCCAACGATGGTCAGCAGGCGAAATCTGAAATATTGAATAGCTTGGCGAACAGCAGTTGAGCTGAGCGAACGTTCAAATGTCAAAATCTTTGCGGAAGTTGTGGAAAACAGGTATTTGGTGCTCGAACTTGGCCGTGCGGTGTCATAAGTCAAGCAATTTGCATCGCCATTGAGAAGCACAATCGGTTACTTCAAGCTTTAGGTTAGGTTTAGGTTACAAGTGGTGTTAGCTGGTGCACTAGGGCCAAAGTAGGCGCATTGGACTACCACGGAGGTTAATAACTGGGGAGTAGGGACTGGCGGTTTACTAGATACATGTGTTCAATGTGTTCAATGACTCCGAGGGCGTTGTTTCAGCAGGCCATTTACGAGGTGGAAGACTTCAAATAGATCACTTTCCTTCCTGTACACCGTACGGGTACCTTTCCAAAATCAAAACTTATTTTAGAAGCCCAAGAGATTCCCCGTTGATCACAATGGTTGCGTCTGTCTTCAGTCCTGGGTTGCACGCCCATCCTGAGTCTCATTATTACTTAAGATCTTCGGGCTCCATTGGTAGGCGTAAGGGGCGCCCTTTGCCTGTTGGGGTCAGATCCCCTGACAATAGTTCTGGGCGTGCACCCGGTAAAAGTTTTCCAATCTTAGCGATCGCTATTTTGAGAACATCTGACGACCAATTGCAGCGCTTGCTGGCACTTTAACGTTCCTCTGACACCAGTAAGCGTCAGCACAGTTGGGTGGTTCATCCGGACAGGCATCCAGGTGACTTAGGCGAGTGCTGACAAGCCATCAGGTCTTGGCAACAAAAGACAAATGTCGGATAATGTTCTGTTGCATGTTTATGGTCTTTATACACACCCTTCGAATGAATACAAAATTACAAATCTAATTTGTGGCACTGACTGTGGCTCCTGAACACATGCTTCAGATCTAGGGACACGCACGATTTGCAAAAGTTCAGTCTGAGACATGAATCAGTTCACTGTTCTTCAAGGACGAGGCGCAATACTCCAAAACATGCATCGACCTCATGTCAAACCAGTGAGCATTTTGATTCCTGGCAACCGAATGATGCATCTATCAAAGAGACGTTAACTCAACACAATGGGAGAAGTCAAATGCAAGAAGAGGACATTTTTGACCAAGGCGATCGATAGAGGACCATGGGCCCATGCATCCGAGTTGTTGATTGCTCTCAAGTGGGTGAGAGGCCAGCAACAATCTGTGTAAATACTGGAGTCGACATACAGCCTCTTCTTCGCGACGTCGGATTGTTGTCTAACCGCCTAAAGGTGAACAAACATACGCGAAATATGGACTACGACTGTCGGTTCTGCACACAGAGGTTTAAAACCGGAGATCAGCTCAAATCAGAACCTGCGATGTGATGGATCCCTGATACTTGTTCTATGTCCAAGGCAGCATGAATCCCATGTCCATGCCGGTCTGTGTCTCCGTTCCTACTGGAAAAAAAATAAATTCACTAGGGTTCCTGATGTCCTAGCCTTGGTCTTAGAAATATTAAGCAGTATCTGCAGTCCACGCTGCCCCAATGATTCGTGCACACCATGTTTGTAGGCTTGATTCGGACTCCTTGAACATGCAGTCCAGGAGTAAAACCCGACTTTGTTGCCGCCGCGGCTGGAAGTCGCAGTTCGTTGAGTACCTGCGTTTGGCTACAAGGGGCCTCGGTTCAAATCCCAGTGAAAGCAAAGTTAATATGGCATCAAATTAACGACACTGGGTATCACAGTGGACGAACCATTGTCTAAGTTTACTAGTAATTTCGCTGGCAGCTGGTTGTTGCCACCCGCCTCAATGGAAAACGAAAGTCGCTAAAAGCAGACCTAACCACAACATCCCACCCGTCTCTTCATAATATTCCTTCAAAAAATGCGCTGAAGAAGGCACCTAAGCTTGTACTGTGATATGTGACCACTAGGCTGTGTGCCTTCATGAGGAGGATCCACTAAGCTCTAAGATAGCATATCCACACTAAGTGAAGGCATGGTTTCCATTTTGTTTTCAGGGAAACAAAACAAACCATCTCTAAACAAATAATGGCAATTTCACAATCAATTAAGATCGGAAGCCATCAGTGATCAAGCAATATTTCCACATCGTGGACCACACATAAAACGGCTCAGATGCGGCTCACTTGGACTGCATCGTGAGCCAGACATAAAACTGATGCGTAGCTCACTTGGATCACCAGAGACTGTCCCCTCTAGCCTTTGAAGAGAAAGCCACCGCTGTGGAAATCGTTCATATCCCATTGAACTTGATCATGAATCTCATGGGGTTTTTCATAAAGTTTCAGCAAAATTTCTGTTTCATTGACCTGGAGTGTTGCATGACGCCGCTTCACAATCAGATCATGTTTGTCGTCATCCAAAGGCTTCTAGTGGGTGTGCTTTGCTTCTCTCTTGAGCTGTGTCCAGAGTGGACGACGAATGCGTGATACTAAGTCAACAAGGATGTTTCATCTTTTGGCACGCCTCTCTTTGTGATCTTGTCCGAATGTCGGCATCGAACAATAGTTCGTTTGCATGTGCCGAGGCTTCATAATCAATCGTTTTCCGTGAAGGAGTCGCAATGTTGTTCTTGGGAGTTAGAGACTGATCCACTTTCTCGTGTCGTTAGATCCCTGGTGTCCAACACAGGACAAACGCGTGCCCATTCGAATAACCCATTGACGTCTAATTCACAACACGGACCTGGCTGCGACATCAAAACAGTCGGATACTAGGTCATTTACAAGCGCGTAGCTGTCTGAGTTGTCGGTCAAGCGGTATCCTTTTTTCAAGAGTGTCCTCCTCGTTTATCGCTCCTACTTCTCCTAAGGAGTCGTCGCTCATTGTCAGAAAGGAGTTTGAGGGAGACTTCTACTACTAAGCTCAGATTAACCCGCTGCTCTACGAACTCCATGCAATAGTTGTGCTTGCTGTCGGATAGTCTCTCCTGCTTTACTTGCACCCAACTGCCCAGCCCATAATGAGGACAGTACTGCAGCACTGCAGCCCATGAGCAAACTGCAGTGGACATGCCAATATTCAGCACTCAACTAGGTCTCCCTGCCAACACTGCCGAGTGCCAACTCCAACACGTCAACTGCCAAGCCACCTGTACTCCAGGAAGCGGACTGCGGCTGCCAAAGGGCCATTCAATGAAACAAAACCGCCAATTCTCGCCTCTTGCCGCACCGAACAGCCAACAACTGAGGAGGCGACCCACGATCCCCGAGGTGTGTAATTTCATCACGTTGTCTTGCAACATGCCCACCCCTCTGACCTCACGCGTCCCTCCGCCCCACCCCTCGCGAGCCAATCAAGGAACAAATCGAAGTTGTCAAATCGCAAAAATTAACATGACAAGCCCCATTCAGAGGCGAAGAGGCAATGTTCAGCCGAACCTAACCAAATCAATGAGCCGCGCGAACATGACTCGCAAAATTTGCATACCACCGTGTGCCACTTGCGCATTCCTTTGCACAGCGCATTGCACAGGTCCCCCCGACAGGTGGCTGTACATATCGAATTCCAAAGCCTCATTCTGTCAATCGGGTGCGCAAACAAAGCAAGCTTCCCTCTCTCTCTCTCTCCCCACAACCGCACGGGCCAGACAGACCCACGAACCAAAAAAAAATCACGACCCAGTGACTCAGCCTCGGACCCTGGCGAGACTTCGTTTTGTCAGTCTCTTGCACAAGTGTGAAACGACTTGTGGCAGGCCAGCGCAGCAACTCAATTCATCCCGGCTGGTGTCAGCTTTATATGAAAAGCACGCCACCACGCCGGGGAGCAGACCTCGAGTGCCGTTTGAATTTGTCGCAGCATTTTCCCTCCTTCTGACAGTTCGCCCGAAACGTGTGGCCCCGTGTGGACGGTGGGGCCCAAATCCAATCGATTCCGTGCCAACCGGCTATGCCTGAACTTCGCATTAACCCAATTCTTCGACGGCACACAAAGCTACGCATGCGCGGCCACCCGCCAACCCGCCGGCCCACAGCAGACCACCACCAGACCAACGGAGCGACACATTTCATAACTCAAGCCTAGGTACCGCGTTTTGAATGTTTGATCGAAATTTAGATTCGGGAAGCTACGATCCGAGGGCGGCTCAAGGGGTCTCCGCAGTCGCAGCCGACTGCAGCGCGACGAAAGGCGCGCAATCGCCTGTGAAAACGGAATGCGCGCGTAAGCGAGCGCGTGCGCACGGTGGCGGCACTGCGTTGAGCGATCCGTCACACTGGGACGGCGTATGAAAACTCAATTTACTAATCCCGGCCAAATCCAGTTAAATGGAGAAAACAAGTCATCGTCGGCTCGGGGCGTGTGTTGTATCTGTTGTGACGGAGCAGGCCGCACGGCGGACGTATCGACGAGGTAAGTAGCTTTGGCCGGCGACGAATAACCGCAGCGGCGGCACGGTATAAGGCGTGCACCGAGAGTGCGTTTAATTGAAGTCGGATTAATCTGGAGTGTTGTTTGTTGGCGGTGAAGACGGCTGTTGAGTGGACGGCCTGTGACTTATGGGAAACGAAGTGGAAGTGGAGTTTCACTTTTGATTTGTGGACGGTGTCTAGGACGGTTACATGCCGGCTTGATTGCGATTGTTTTGATAGGCGCTCAGGCGGTGAAGTAGGGCGCACAGATGTTGCAGTGTTTCAGTGTTTGGACCTTTCGCTTATGGGAGTGATCTGTGATGGCCTACATTTGACAGTTGATAGTGCGTTTGGGATTTGCCTGGGCCACGTACTGACATAGGGAGCCGCCAAGTACGATGATGAAACGGTTTGTCAAGAATTAATGGGACTTTTTTTTTTTTTGATTTGACTGCACTTCGGTGAGTAAAATCACACGGCTGGGAGTGTGATGGGATTGCTGAGATTGTGTTTCGTCATCGGGATTGATGTTGATGGGAAGGGCATCGGCACTTTGCCACGCCACAAGTGTGAAGTGCATTGTGCACTTTATCGGAAGATCTCGTTGCGGGGGCAGTAGACTGGTCCTTACTAGGCGTTGAAGCATCTCTGGATGACACTCGAAGGAAAATGAGTTGTCTGCTTAGTAGAGCAAATCTCAACAAAAATGCGAGCTGTTGTTGCACTATACTTTCATTTTGAGGGCTGCCTACGAGGCTTGTTAACGACACATGATGACATGATATACCAATATTGCCATCTGTCAATTTGACAGCAGTTGTCACTGCAACGAAAGTGACTGACGATAACTTTCGTAAGCAACCACAGTCACTGCAAACCCATGGCAGAATTATCAGGTCTACAGTGGTTGTTGAAAACAGCAGGCCCTACAGCAATGCTGCCATCGTAGCTTTGTCGACAATTTGGCACCACTGGCATCAAAGGACAGTATCGTCTGCCCACATTTCATGTATTTCCTCAGTTTGCGTAAAAGAAAACCAACTGACAGCTGTCACTTTCTCGAACAAAGTACAAGTCGCACCTAGGCTCCTCCCCATTCACAGCTCATTGTCTTCGAACAACGACCAAACTAACTTTCATTCCCATTTGAAAATTAAGACACAACTCTGTCAACTGTCAGTGACAGCCAGAGACAGCTGTCAATTCTTAGGACAAAGAAGATGTCACGCCTTGGCTCCTCTTATTTAGAACGCATTGTCAACTTAAACACATATAACCCTGTTCCCGTTTGAAAGCTAAGAAAATCAAACTGCCACTGACAGCTGTCACATTACAGATCAAGTTCCAAAATGCATGACCATCTACTCATTTTTAGCAAAACTGAAGATTGACCAGATGAATCATTGGGTACACCTTCGACCCAAAATCGAATCAGTTATCCCAACTGACATCTGTCATCGCGACATCCATTACCAGTCAAGAATGCATACAGACAGCGCCCGCATTCTTTAGGCCAACCCATGACATTCCTCAGCCAGTGTCATCATCTTCTAATTTTGTTTTTGTTATTGTTGTTGTTTCGTTTTTTTTTTTCTTTTTCTGTTGACACAATTAATTATGGGTGCAACTCAATGCACTGGGACCTACCCAAAGTGATGCATGTAGTGTACCGACCCCACTCCTAGGATGCGTTGCTTACTCAAATTCAAACAACAACAACAGTAAGCACACATCACACTCATTACAGTAACAACAGTTAGCGTGCGCCCATAAGACCACAATCGCATGCGTGCGCATCAGTAACGTCGTCAAAAGTGCATCTCCGTCAGAGAAGTCAAACAAAATTCTGTTCACTTCTTTTCTTTTCGTAAATAATTAAGGTAAGGGGTGCGGTAGAAGGTGGAAGAACGCAGCCAGCAACATTTATTCACCACGCATTGCTGGGTGCAATAACTTTTTGGGTTTGGCGGTAGGCGTGCATGCGCACTAGCGGCCCGCAAGTTTTCCTTTGCCTTGTGTTTTGATGACATTTTTCTTCGTTTTTTTTTTTTCAATTTGTTTTCTGTTTATGTTTACAGCACTTTCATTTCGCGTTTGTCTGCATTTTAAATGAGCGGAGGTTTGTGTCCGCTTCCCGTCGCCGCGCCACAGACCCAGGTGACAATTTCCATAAATTCAATTTTACCGCATTTCTCCGCGCGTCTCGGCGGCTGTCCCGTGCCCCTGCCCGTTGCGTGGTATTGTGACGTTTGCACGACTGAGTCTCGCACTAATTGAAGGGTATCGACATGACAACACCGACGTCTAGCCGGGTTCCATGCAGCATGTCTGTCTGCTGAAGCGGGGGGAGACCTTTGAATGGCAAACGATTTCGCAAATTTTCCCGCCGTCACGGCACACGATGTGCTGTTGTAAACGAAATTAAATGACCACCCTGTCGTTGTAAACAGACAGACAGACACAACAACAACGGTACCACCAACAACGGCCAATTGAGTGTAATTATTGTTTCACTGCATGCACAGTGGAAAACCGAAAACGTATGTGAAACGCTTTTGCAGTGCTGTCGGCCAAGCCGCGACCGACCGACGCGGCGACCGGAACGTTATGCAAGAGATACTTCCTCGCAGTGATCCACATCCGTGGGTCTATTCATCCATTCATTTAGAAGACAATCCATCGGAGAGCGGCCAACCAACCATCCGTCAGCGAGAACAGAATAACTGCCGGAGAATGGCGACCGGGAGCTTCGGTTTCGATGTCGAGTTGCTGAAATAAATTTCAGGGCCCCTCGTTGCAATGGAGAACAGTTGTTAGAGATGGTGGGGCCGCCAGTCAGTGAAATGCGAGTTCATTGCATGGCATCACGACGTGCTGCAGCACCTTCATTTACACTTTTGTTCGCGCTTATAGACACGATCGCGGAGGCCTATGAACATGATCTTGCGGGAGAAGTGCGATTGTTTGAGTGGAGCGAACAAGAGACTTGTGTGAAAGGGTTTTTATTCTGCGGATGCGTCAATTTTTTGATGAGAGATGGTACATATCTCTTCAGCATTGACAGTTCCATCCAATTGGGTCCCAAATTGTTAATGTACGACCAACTCGATTGAATTTTAAGACGCTTGTCGTAAGAGTACTTTTGCTTACTTACTTATCAGGCAGACGAACCATGAAGGGTCTGACCCTGAGCAATTGCTGCCTTCCATCGGTGACGGTCCTTGGCACGCTACTTCCAGTCATCAAGGCCAAGCTGTCTTGCATCCGCGATGACTTGGTCTTTGTACCGGAGGTTCGGTCTTCCTCTCCTTCTCGAACCAGGAGGCTCGGATTCGAAGACCCTCTTTGCTGGAGCGTTGTTGTCCATTCGCTCGATGTGGCCGAGCCAGTGTAGTCGAGGGATTTTTGCCTTCCGGACTACATCCACATCCTTGTACAGCTCGTAGAGTTCGCGGTTGTGTCTTCTCCTCCATTCGCCTTCCTCGCAGACGGGACCATATATCCGACGTAGAATTTTTTTTTCGAAGGCACCAAGAATCAGCTCTGCAGCCTTACTTGATGTCCAAGAGTACTTTTACACAAGATAATTTCGCCAGCAAGCTTTCCCATCTTGTAGACAAGAGAGGTAAGACATACGAAAGGCTTCACCTCCCTTGTCAAAATATGGAAAAGCTTGCTGTCTGATTTAGCTCGTGTAGAAGTACTCTAAGAATTTCTCACCCTGATCAATGGTTGTAGTATGTTCCTTCAAACTGTGTGAAATGAGGCTGAACTAAATATGGAGCCAGGACTTGCATGTTGTTGCCTAACAAAGCGGCTGGATATCACAAATTCCAGTTGATGATGGATTTTGGGTCGATGTCTGTTGTTCTGGTTGGCCAGAGTGATGCAAAGTCTCTCCCTAGCAAGAAGTTTCTGGTATTGCGTGAGGCATTGAGGGAAAACTACTAAGCCTTCCCTCACATCTTCAAAAATCGACTTGTCTAAGAACATAGGGCAACTTTGATCGACATCGACGACTACTCTACAATTTATGCCCGTCAAACATGTGAGCATGCGTCTCAGCTCCGTGGAAGGAACTGTGCCCCAAGGCAAGAACAATGACGGACTACTGTATGTGCCCCAGTAACCGTCCTCCAAACACACTTTGCTACTTGCTACCCTACGGATAACTAACTCAGCTTATTATGTACGGCATTGTTATATGTTTGGATCAATTGTGGGTGTGGGTTGGGGAATGTTAAATCCACGTTTTTAAATATTTTTCTCCCGGCTGTTTTGATCAAAATCCGGCCGCGTTTCCTCTCAAGCCCAACAGCTGTATTTTTGGGTAAAGTGTTCGAATTGATCATCTCCAAGAGTTGCAGAAGGGATCATTGGAAAGACAAGAAATACCCGGAGGAGTGGAAGGAATTGATCCTGGAAGAAATCGAACTCGGAAGTTCTAATGCGATTGTTGATCATAACCATCTTACCGCAATTGTCGCAGATCTCTTAGACGGAGGTAACTTTTCATGAATATTTGTTCTGATAGAGAGACTAATAATCCCAACCTCGACGTCGTAGGTTCGATCCCTGGCCTGTGCGTCGAAGATTATTTTCACTGCGCCCCAAATCTTTCAAGTCACTGACGATGTTCAAATAGTGCTTCTGTCGAGAAAAACCTTCTCAAACTTGGCCGTTCAGAGTCGGCCACGAACTGTAGGTCCCTTACACTCATGAGAGAATAATGGCACGGACAACACGAGTGATTGCTGACAAGCTGGGTCCTGGCCCTTATGTTATTATTATATTACGTAAATAAATTCCTGTTCTAGTTCGTCCGCTCTTCAAGCATCACAGTTGCTAGAATAAAGAACCGACCTTGTTCGCTTTTTCTATACTTCTTCTCAATCGGTTGTGCTGTTGGTAAAATTTTCCTTGTGCAAAAATTGTTCCCATGCGGGCTGTAGAGCGATATGAGCCTAGTTAGGAGTCTACGAATCCAACGCCTACGGTGGCTAGGTCATGTAGAGCGGATGGACACCACAGTTCCGGCCCGAAGAATCTTCGACTCCGAACCTGTCAGGCAACGCAAGAGAGGACGCCTGCGTTTAAGGTGGCGCACCCAATTGGAGAAGGACCTCAACAAACTTGGTGTGCAAAACTGGAGACAGCTAACCAGAGATCGCTTTAGTTGGAGAGGCTTGTTGGTTGAGGCGCAGGTCCACCCGGACTGTAGCGTCACTTCCTGGATGGCGGTGATATGTGCTTTATAGCTGTCAAGGGCCTCCGCGAGTTCTTCGGCTGCATGTGTCCCGTTAAGTGACCTCACGTTCCACGTGAAGAACTGAAAAGCATGGTCATTTGTTCGTTCACTGGGGTCGTCAACAGTAAATCCGTCAATATCCGAGGCAATTGGATGTCTCTGAACGATTTGTTTTTGTGCATGGTGAGGGCGTTATCCCCACGCACAACCACCAACTGGGAGGCCAGGCCCATTTATTTTACCCCTGGGCGAAGGGACCGGATGATTCTGGTATCGGTAACCTCGCTGAGGTTGTGAGTGCCGCCGTTGACCCTATATGTTAGGGTTCCTCCGCCGCCAACTCTACTCCAAAATCCCGACATGACCTTGAAGGCAGCCTTTCAGATCTGAGCTCCGAATTTGTCCGAGTATCTCTAACAGAGCTGGTAGTACCTCCGCGGATCGAAATGAGTCGCTTTTCGCTTGAACAACATTCGAGGTTGTTGAAAACAAAAGTCCAAAGTGATTGCTGTGTAGCCCAATGGGTGCGTTTTTAAAAGAAGTTCCGGCCGATGTGAATCTCCCAATGTAGTACCTTCAACGGCACCAAAGAGACAACAATGTAATTCGCGACAAAATGCTGGCATCTACTGATCTCGCCCGTCTTAAAAATGTTTAATTTTCACAATTCCTTTAAACTGTGTGATACTGATGTGCTAGTAACCACCACTCATGACAACCGTCGCCGTAGGGTGTTCACAGATAGGAAAGAGGCGGCTGTGGAGTGCTGTCGTCATTGGACCATTGTTCTTCAAAAATAAGGCTTGAAACATTTGTTTACTAAAAGAAGACATGGATTTGTACGGCCTCTTGTTCATACAGGATAGCTAGCCACGCCACAAGCAGTCCTTTGCACATCAAATCGTATTATCAGCCGTCTTGGCGATGTCAATTGGCCGCTTGGGAGCTGCAATTTGAGTCCTTTCCAATTTTTTGTAGGGAACGGAATGTTTTGCCATCAATCAGTAAAAGTTTCAAGCACTCATTCCGAGTATTCGATGAGCAACAGCCAACCGCCAACAAGTCCTTGGAAAATTGAGGTGGCTGCTACTGCGAAGCCAGATTGAACGATGTTCGATTTCATAACTAATGGGAATTGTACTTGCCCCATCCTGTACTTCAGTGTGGAAGTCATAGCAAATGAGGGCAATTAAGTAAAAAGAGGGCAAATTACTCTCCTCGTCGGGAAGTAAAAATAAGAAGGACATGATACCGAAAAAGGGGAGTCTCCTCTAAAAGAAGACAGCTAGTCACGGTAACTATGGCGGACTCTTCTACAAAATCTACCGCCTCCGTCTCTCCACACCGCCTTGTGAAACTCAACTAACAGAATAACCTAGTTTTTCAAAACTTGCCGGCACGCTCCCGCGAAGCACTCAATTCTGAGCATCTTCCGTAAGTCGCGCCCCACAATAACCCGGCCGCCCTGAATTCACAACCCATCGCCATGAGAATTCCGTCCGCCAACACAAACTTCCGCCGGCAACCCAGAAGCCCGCATCAAGGCACCACACCGTCAGTGGGACCAGGCCAGTGTCGGCGTGCCAATGCTGAACCCTACCACCAATGTGGTCCCAAAGTCGCTCCTCCTCGTGTGCCTCCCCTCCCCACCCCGCCCGGCGCTGGATCACAACCACCACCACTTGGGGGTAATTATGTGGTCGTCTCCGGAATTGTGTGCACGATCATTGACTGAATGAGTGACTGCAATCGGAGAGATGTAGGTTAATTAAATTCTCAGGCATTACTCATTGCTCTCCTGCTGCACACCGTGGCGCAGCGCTGTGCTCGCCCGTTTCGCACAGTCAAAGATCCGTTGCGGGTCCGTCCGTTCGTTCGTTCATTCGTTTGTTTGTTTGTCTCCTCCTCTTCGCGGTGTTTCTCCTTCTCTCTGTTTCTATGTCTGCCGTCACCCTGGTCGGCTCCCCCTCCGCGGCACCGACGTTCATTCGCGCCCTGGTGATGTCTGCTCTTTTTATTGCTCACGTTTTGACTTATTGATCGCGTAACGGTTTGATGTTACACATTCGCAGTGAAACTGTCACTTGGATCGGTCCGTGGCCGCTCGGGCACAGGGGGCAGTGCCTAATTGCAAGGAATATCAAAATACCGCTCATGTCTCTCTCAAGAGCGCTCCCAGAGACAACGGTGGCGGGTGACGGCCGGGTGACCGCTAAGCAGGGCGCGCACCGAGGCCATTGACTTCGTCGCCATTGAGGTAGGTCATTTGTCACACAGTTAGCGCAGACATATCTGCACAGACACCGTGAAGCGACGCGCCGGTGGCCGTGACGGCGACGACAGCGCCGATGGATATTAGCTTAACTGTCGCATCGGACATGGGGGCCGTCACCGGCGCTGTCGCTGTGTGAGATGAACAGGAAACAATAATTGGATTGATATCTGTGGGTATCGATGGGTGGATGAGATCAGCGACTCGGGGAGTATCTCTCGTGCGGATGTGGGATGCCAGGTGACTTTTATTGGGCCGGGGCTCTGGTAATGATCGTGTGGCAGTATCGGCCTTAATTGGACGCGGGGCGTGCAGCGTGCAATTTACTGGCGATTATGGTCCGCCATTGTCAAAGGTTAGAGAAGTGGGCTCCGTTCAATTGAGGGGCAGTAATTCGGAATTTATCACAAATGGAGTGCAGTTTGCCGAGTGAGTTACTGATTGAATGCGGACGGCCTGCCGGTGTGGGAGTGCACATAGCGGTAAAGGAAAGCGACTGGGAGTTGATTGTGGCGGAGACTCTAGCTGGGTCCGGATCGGATCTTTACGGCGGCTTTGTTGAGATTTATGGAGATTAGCGTGTGCTTTGAAGGATCAAGGCTACCAGGGGAATCGTGATGTCGTAGGATTGCCGCCCGCCGCTACTTTGCATAACTTTGTGTCTGTATCTGGGTGGGGTTGCTGGTGAGTGTGAGGCTCAACCTCATTCGTAAAAGGGAATCGACGGGGTACGATGGGCGGTTATTTTTCATTGTCCGCAGTTTTGAAAGGTTCCAGTGAAATAGGAGATGACATTCAAGGTCTCGGGAGTGAGCAGTGGGAGTGGGGAAAATGCACACCGTTTGGCGAGAGTTCTCTCTGGAAGTTTAAGACAGAGCTGGGCAGATTAGTGTGGCACTTGTTGAGAACTGATGGGACGTGAAAAATGGTTGAACGTTGACAGTGACAGGAGTCTGGTTGAGGAGATGAGATTTAGGGGAAGGCTTTTTTTGAGGGAAGTGTGCAGTCTGATAATCCGGAGGAGGAGGTTGAACGACGAGCCTTCGAAATCGAACCTGTAGAAGTTGCACTGTCTGACAGCTGCAGCGTTCTGTCAATAATTAGGTCTGGCCAGATTAATTTTCGAGATTTTTTAATTTTATTGCTTCAGTGTAGACAATTAATTGAAAAAACTGAGTGGATCAGAAAAAAAACTGTTTCTCTACGGCAACCTCTAGAGTCAATCGAATATGTAAGGCGAATCCTACTTATGGACGAAAGGGTTAAGGTGAGGCGTTCAAGTGGAGATTGACCTCAACCAACGTCGTAAGCGTATGTGAAGGCCGCTCCGGCTAGCCACTGTTCGTTCTAGCTGTCGAGGCATGTTAGTTGTATACTTGCTCCGCTCGGAACTGGAGTCCAAAAGAAAGAGAGTGGACTCACCAGAGAATCGCATCTGATCTAATCAGTGACCCTGTCTGTCGCCATTTGTGAGGCAAATCATGATGTGTCTACGAAGCAAATCAATTCAAGACTTATTGTTGTATTCCATGGTTTTTTGAATTCGTTCGCTGGACTCGTTGAAATCGTTTGTTTTAGCTACAGAGTCTTAAGCCACTGCGGTTTCTGACGGTCTACAATTGGCTGTTGCCTAGCGTAGGATAGTTCGTTGTTCAGTCTTTGAACATAAACTTACATCGAGTTTTCGTCAGTTGTCCATACGAAATATAGTTCCTTACCTGAAACGAAAGAGAAAAGAAAGGAAAATTAACTACGAGTACTTATTTTGGTATTTTTAAAAGAATGCGTGATGTCTGTGTAACGTAAGAACTAACTCCCTTATCTAGGCTAATTTGAGAGCATGAAAGCAAAAACAATCCTATTGTTCTGTGCCTCCATTTTTGATCTAGGATCTTAGAGCTGTCTTAGACAGTTCCAGTCTGTTTTTGATAAGACGGTTCTGGTTGTCTCACTGATGTCAGATTCGAACACTCAACGAGTAGGTGTTTCATTGCATCCTTCAACTATCAGTCTCTGGAGTTTTCTGAGCTAATGTGCCCCAAATTGTTCAGGTAATAAACACGTGCATAGGAAGTGACCAGTGTAGTTAGTCCTTAGTGCAGCTTATTCAGTTTTAACGCCGACTTGTTTCATCGAGAATCGACTTTTTTTTGAGTGCTCAAGACTAGATTAACAGTCCGCATAACTGAACGCGGCATCCATTGGAGCAGTTAGTTAAGCGTTGAGGAGGAGATTCAACAATCAACTATGCCAGCTGTACAGCGACGTCGACGTAGTCAAGAAATCTGCTCATCAGTCGCTAAAAATTACTAGGATTGAATGCCTAGTCCGACCGACTTTGATCCCAAAAAGGGGAGAGAAGCGGCAAAGAAAGATCACGTCTTAGGTAGCCAGCTCTAATTAAAAGGAATCTCAACGAGCCTGGAGAGCGCAACTGGAGGCAGCTATCTAAGGCCCATACCAGCTGCAAGGCCTTGATGGTTGAGGCCCAGGTTCACCCTTAACTGTAGAGCTACCTAAGTAATGCAGTAAATTTAAGTGTCGTAGCCCTCTGACAACTCTTTGATGAACCTAGGAAGAGACAATGGCCTAATAAAATGAGTCCTTGCTCCCTTGTTGCGCTTCTACAACTGCCTTTTCGTTGTAATTCTATGCGTAAATCGCCCCAAATCTGTATCATCCTCTTCATTCATTTATGTGACGCACTTTTGGGCCACAGCTGTTTCTAATTTAAGTAAGCACAATTATCAATGACGGCAAATGCAACAAAATCGGTCACAGAGACTAGAATGCCAACGTGCACGTGTTCCGCAACAATCTGGGATGAACCTGTCAATTAACCGAAAACCAACAGTGCTCGGAGTTAGTTGAGATCTCTTTCTAGATGCGTGCATCACTTCCAGTCACCTGTTGCGATGTGCTTCCAAGTTGCACTCGAAGATTATCCCGACCAGGATTTCGGTGGCAACATATCACACAGGGCATGTACTGACTACTTCAGGCTTTCAATCTGTAGGGAGGTGCTCAAGCTAATAGCACTGAATAGATCATGTATCATCATGGTCAAAACAAGCAAGCGAAGAAAATGTACTGAAGTAATCGCGAACAGAAGGCAACCTCAACTCCGAGTCTTTGTGGTCGAACCTTCAGGGAAGACAGGTCCATGTGTTAGGTGAGTGGAAGAACTCATCTCACATAGGTCCAGTGGGACCCATTGTGATAGGTCCATGTGTTGTAAATTTTGTTCACAGCTCATCACACCAAAAGGAGACCTGTTCTGAATGTAATAGAGTCTCAACTAAGGCATCGGTTTGAGATTCTCAAATTTAACCACGTTCCGGCATGAGACTAATGGCAATCAAAATATTCTTAACTCTGAATTCTATGCTATCCGCCGCTAAAAAACATCTCTTTTACATGAAAAATAAGAATCATTTGGAAGAAATCAACCGCGACGACTTTTTAACCCCCAATGCCCCCCGTGACCAAATCTAGAACTCCCACTTATTGTAAAACCACTAAAAACGCTACCCTCACTAAATAAGAACTGAAATAATCAAAATATATGCAATCCCACTCAACCGCAGAAGCCACAGACTGAGTCAACAGACAGTAGGCTTCAAACTGCACTTAAAAATGCTGTTAAAATACGCGTTCACCTCAGCAGTCATTAAACTGCTTGACATTGTATCGAACTGAATTCAAGCTGTTCCCACCCAGCAGAGTGAATAAACAAAAATATAAACCGATCGTTTCTTTGTAAAAAGTCACTCACTTTTTCATGAGATTTCTCAGAAATCGTCTGCCGGCGACGAAGAGCACGAGCCAAATGAAAAGCAGACTCAGCAGGAAGCCCGGCAGCGAAATTCTGGAGAAAACAAAACTCATCCACTGGTCAGACATTCAGAGAAAAGCCAACAAACGTCTCCTCAATCATCTGTCGAAATAAACACGATTAAAGGATTCACATCGCCTGATCCGATGTGAAAAAGCGAAAGAAAGCGATTTAAGGTGCAATTGTTAACATTTTTCAAATGATGTGGATTTGACGCGTCACGTGTAACGAGATTTTCCAGCTAGTCACCGGACAATTGTTTCGTTTGTCAGTGTTGGCCAGTTGAAAACGTGGTCTTTAATCATTAAGATTCTTCAACGATTTTAGCACTCCAAATGCTTGCAACAAATAACAACAAACTTCACAATACCTGTTGACAGCTGTCAAAGTTAAAATGTCAAATTTGAGTGTTAACCGCATGTAAAAAGAAATAAAATTGGTTCCAAGAATTCGCTTAGTCTTGAGCACTGCCTTCGCTAGAGACAATGTGGAAGACGACACAGGAGGCCTCGGACTCATAGGGACTGTCATAATGGACTTATGTACCTGAACCTTAGTTCACATGGACAAAGTTTTCACACCAACTGCTGCAGAGAGCTGCTTACCCCTCTAATGGCGGCAAATTCCGAAACGGATCGTGGTCTCAATCAACAAACCCCTCCAGCTGCCTTGTTGTTTGAAACTCATAAGTTCACGGAAGTCCTTCTCCACTTGTGTGTACCACTCTTTCCATGGACGTGCTTTATTCTGTTGTCCTACTAGTACAGCGTTCAAAAAGCAAATGAGCAAAATTGAACGAAACTCAACGAAACTGAGCGAAGTGATTATTATGGCTACAGTGCATAATTTCTGCCCGTACCTGAGTTGATTCAAGGCGTTTGAAGATGTCCATTATAGTTGAGCTCATAGCCGCCTTAACTCAAATCTGTCACAGAATTCGGACGCCGGTATTTTCCATTCGCGACAATAAGTCTTGGCTTCAACAATGAAGTAGAATTTTGTGAAGGCATATAGTTCGACACACAGATCTAAAACGCCTCCTGTCACTGAAAAACTTTTGCAAAAGCAGCCAGACTTACGCCACATTGGAGTCATTTCACGGTCTTCCAATAAATAGTAAAACTCTCCTCACAACACACACACACAGCGATCATCCGCACCCAGTTGTCCAAGGTCAGCCCTTCTAAACTTCACTTTGAATAGTTTAAGATCGACATTTGCCGCAAATGCGTGAACCTTGAGCCCGCAGAAATGCCCCGTTCTGCCGTAGCCAGCCACTGTAGGCGCTCATTTCAATATGAGATCACGATCACGACCGCCAGTAACTGGCCGAGGAGGGAACGCTCACTCGCTTGCGCCGCTTATTACTCAAGCAGTCAATGTCGAAGTTCAGACCACAACTTCGCAACCAAGTGCCACTACCATTCCACACACATGCTCGCCTCTCAGGCGCACAATGGAGCCAATGCCCTTTCGTCTTCTATTCACCGTTCTCCTTTCAAGCCGGCACACGGCTTCTATTGTTCGCTTCTTAATTTCATTTTGTTCCCGTTTTTCATTCATTCGAGGCTTCGAGTCGAAGCCGCGAGATACGAGAACGCAGCTACAAAGCGGCAATCGTGTTGCGATAATCGCTCGATCAAAATCCACTGAAGAGGATCGATCATTCACGGATTCGACACGACGACGACCCGCCATCGACGGACGGGACGGTTGGTCGTCTTTGCCGACTTTGCCGCTTGGATTAAGACGCTAAACTCTTCGACAAACAGCTCTGCGTACACACTCGCCGCAGCGGGGCGCGAAGGAAACTCGGAAAATTGGGTAATGGTGCTGGCGACGCGCTCTCTGGCGGATGTCGCCTGGCCGTACCATATATGGACTACCGCCATGTGATGCAACCGTCTGGCGGCGACTGCGGCTGCGACTGCGACTGCAGCGGTCAGCCGTCCCCAGAGTCTCTCCAATCGATTAATGGCCAATTAGTTGTCGAATTCGATTCAGCTGGCAACACGGGGTGACAAATTGTGTTGTGCGACACTGTGCCAAAGAGCAAGAGCGTCGGCGCCGCAAGGATGGCCAGATGCAAATGCCCCCCGCTTCGGTGAGGCAAATTAATTGGCTTCCATTCGATTTCATTAGTTTTGTGTGTCGCGTCCACGTGACGAATGTGCGCGCGATGCTCACTTGGTCAGGCGCTTGGAACTTGGAGCGTACCCCCACAGATTGGCGGTGTCGCGCCAACAAGGAAGAGAAGATACACATTAGATATCCGAATGAGAAATGTGTGCATGCGCTTGCACAACGCTAGGCGTTACTTTTGCTTTTCACACTTTGTCTGTTGTCGCTGTCGGTTGTTGTCGGTCGCACTGTTGGTGCTGTTGTGTCTGCTGCTGTTTGCTTTTGTTGCTTTTGTTGTTCCCACTGTTAAGTAATCGTCGCGAAGCGAAACGCAGTGCGGCGCATGCGCGCCGTCTGAGCTTAGATCCCTTACAGAGAAAGTGAGAGTCGGCAACAATGTTGCACTGGCGGACCATATGAAAATCCGCAGTCCCCCATGTTCGGGGCATGAACGACAAACAGAAATAGGATTCGGAGTTGTAATCAAAAATGGAAAACCTTTGATTGACCATGTATGGGCTTGCGGATGTAAGAGGTGCCCCTTGTGCAACGGTCGCCTTCATAACTAATATCTGCTTGTGAGGAATGGACTGGCTTTCTATGGAAGAGCCCGTGTTCGAGTCGCCATCGAAAATGGAATTATAATTGGCGCTGATGGCGGACGATAGCAACTTCTGCAGTCTTACGCAATTAGACTGGCGGAGGGCTGCTGGCCCACTGTCGGTTCACTGGTGTCATAAGAGTCGCGAGTTTGCAGCGACAAATGATTGATAGATCGGGCGACCGACATCAATCATATTTCTTGAAAGTTTGCCACCGGAGGGACAGGTTACGCGACGACATTGGACAGTAGCACCAGCACCAGCAGAAGCTTGTGTCTTGCCCCGGTTTGGCGACAGGTTCAGCGTTTGTTGCCACTTTCCCGGCCGATGGAGCAGACGGTGGTTCATTGGGGGATCCGCTTGAAAGTTGGTCGGGAAATACCACCCGTGGTGCGTGGCGGCGGATGGCTGTCGCAGCTCGGTTGGAGATCGGTGCTGTGACAGGCTGCTTATTTGATTTAGAATGATGACTTCGTTCATTGAGAACCGACGACGATTTTTCAACGTCGAACTTTCTATCGGTCGAGGAAAGCGAATTACGGTTGGCAGACGTCTATAGATTCACAGACAGGATGCGCGTCGTGCAAGTCGAAGGATGGGAAACTGAGACCGACGTTCCTTTTTCACAGCAAGTGAGGATTCTTCTGTTCGTGGGCTGATTGCATAAAAGGGGCCATAAGCAGGCTCTTTCAGATGTACTGGCGTTCTTGCAATATCGACTACCGGCTTTCGATCTCCACAGCACGGTGGTGAGCGATCAGATTTAAGGGACTTTGGGGCAGAAGTCCGTTTGGTTCAAGAGAATCAAGCCAGTAGAGCGCAGATAAAGATGTCAGCAACTCAGCCTAATAATCCTTACAGGACTCGTTCAAAAATTGCGAGCAGAACAGTGATCAGAGGCTAACACGCAGCTATTAGCCGCCTTCTGCCAGAGCCGTAGAATTCAGCAGGATAAACATTGCTGACACCCTTGATTGGCGACACAGGCTACAGCAAGGCTAGTCTCTTCTTCGTTAGTCTTGTGGGGATCTTGGAGTGAAGCACGTTGTGGTGAGTTGTTTTGCCAACTTGTAGTCACTTAACCGATCTGCGATATAAAAGAGGCATCGATTCCTCACGAAGCACACCCAAGCTTGGAAGAGCTACAGTCTGGAGTGAAACTAGGCCCTGATGATCATGCTTCTCTACTAAGCTGTCCCCACGATCGAACACCAGTGCAGTGGAGATCCTTCCCAACTTGTATGTCTCACCTCAAACGCGGGCGATCTCTGTACAAGGCTGTACCACTGACCTTCAGAGCCGGAACGATATTGTTCATAGGCCCTACACTGCCGGCTTTGAATCCCTTTCTCCTCCAATGGCCATGTGGACCACATTGCAAGCGGAGCTTTTTTATTCTTGAAAAGGCCTTAAGCAAGACAAGTCGTTGCGAATCGTGGTTGGAATGACCAGATTCATCAATTGAAGCCCCTTTTCAACTCACGGGGTGCTGAGCTTAAAAAAGAGTGTTGTGGTGGCCCGTGGCGTTTTGGGTCTGTCCGTTGACCCCAACGCATGTAAGCATCGACGTCCTAGGTTCGATTCTTAGTCTGTACGACAGAATAAATGTTCACGGTTCAGATATATTCCTGCATAGAAGCTTCTCAAAATTGGCCGTTAGAGTCGGCAAAAAACGGTAGGCCCCTTCAGGGTGGTTGCGGAGAAGCTTAGCCCTGCCCGTCCAGGAGTGTACTGCCACCCACATTATATTGCATTTGTTGAGAGGATTCTCACATCGTCTCCAACGTCGCCTAAGCCCAAAGAAGCAACCATGTAGTCTGGGGTTATCCTAGTACGGGGACATTTTGAAAAGCTTTCCTTAGTCAGGTATACTCTTCGAGGACCGTTAGTGACTCTGAGGAGGTGAAGCCGTGACAAACAACCGTGGTTTGTGTCTCGTGTTCCTTCGGGTATTTGTCGTGGAGCACACACGTCATAAGGGGCTGGTCAAGGCCTAGACTAAGAACACCCTTAAGTTATAGATGGAAAGTGCTTGCTTTTGCGATATTGGATCTTTTGGCATCCTATTGGTAGCCCAGGTGGACCAGGTGCTATAGCCCGACCCCACGAGAGATCGGGATTAGTTTCAGCCTGATCGCTTGACGTAGGCCACCAAGTGGGTGTATCGTGGCGACTGTGGTTTAAAGCCCAAAGTCGCGAGGAGAGGTTGCTACATGCCTGAGAGTAAATCATCGTCTTTTGAATGGAAGCTTGTGACTATTCACGACGCCGAGACGGTATTGATCCAAATCTGTGTGGAGTTGCAAATGAATCCGAGTAGTAGTTCACCAAGGTGGAGGAATAGGCCCCTACGCTTTTTTCTAAACCTCTAACTTTAGATTCCTACTGAAGGCGTCTGGGTTCGAGTCGAAAAATGATTCAAATTATCAAAGAGACTTCGACTTATCATAACGAAATGGTTCGCGGAATAGTCATAAATCCGTGTGGTAGCGTAATGGGTCTACGCTGGCCCAAGTGTGTCTGATGTCCTCTCGTACAGCAGTCAGCCCCTTCAAGCATTATCAGTAGGAGATCACGTAAATCAACCACTTTTGAAACCAGAGCATCGAAGGTACGGCGATGTGTGGCACGTTTAAGGGTCGATCTGAAAAACGCCAGGGATCCGCCATTGATCTCATCTCTCCACAAAACAGCCTGTAATCGAATTGTAAACGGAGTCCCATTGTCTCATTCTCGTCGTCCATGCTGAGCTATAGGCCCACATCGTCCCAAAACAAGATTTCTCATGGAGAACAAGACACCCTTTGCTCAATGGCACGGTAGCGAGGAGAAAAAAAGCCCCCCCACTGCCCAACCACCGCCCATTTCAAAACCCAGTAAAGCTAGACGGAACGTCTGACGGTTTTGAAAGACATCACATCCCGGTGCCCCCCACGGCTAGAATGGATTTCTCGCCTTCCTCGAATTACCCCTCGTTAATGACTCTTGTTTGCATTCCCTGGACCCCCCGAGGTCCCATCGTCATTCGGCCGGTGTGACAAAATGCTGACCACATGAGGTTACTTTATGACCGTGGGACCGCCGCGCGGGTTCATTCGTCATTGGCTCATAAAAAAACAAAAAAAAACCTAGAATGACCCTGGACCAGGCTATCAAATGTCTTGATGTGAGGCCATCACCTAAACCAAGTTACTGTTACTTTTTCTGATCATTTAGCCGTTTAACTACGTAACCCAATCTTAATCATCCTCCATTACGTCAGAGGCAGCCAGCATCCGACGGGGTCCGGAATTAGTGCGTTTTTGACACCAAACTGAGTCGGACGACAATCGAATGCATCTGATACGCCGTGTGTCGCTTTTATGGCCAAGTAGTTGAGAAATTCCCAGAAACCAGACACGGGGGCTGACAGACGCGAGACGAACGAAATTAATTAATAAATAAACGAAAATCAAAATCGGGGAAAAAAACGAACACAAAAAAATAAAATAAAATAAGAAAAGATGAGATATCGAGAAAGTATCTGACCGCCGTCCTGCCGCTGGGGCATAAATTAGCCGAGTTTCAGGGCAGCGGATTCGGTTACGACTTCATTAAAGTAGACTTTTTACAGCCTTCTCATCGGCACTGGGTAATCAATTATCTGGATGCCCGGTGTCCGGTGCCCAATGGCCGATGGCCAATCGACAATCGTCGCCCGATCGACGTCCAATCGGATGAAAATCTCGCGCACTGTTATCGATTATGCAATTTTCTGATGTTGGATCATCTGAGGGGCTTTTAACACAGCGGCCCCCCTCCACCGCCAGGTGGACACGACATTGGAAAGCGCTGACCACGCTGACGAGACCGACTAGGTGACGCTGAATTGCATGAATGAAACGTTTACCCTCGATTATCGCGGCACGCATAATTAATTCGGTGTTTATTTTTTTTTCTGTTTTGTTTGTCTGCATTCGATGGTGACACCCTGTCCGGACGGCCGTAAGTATATCGTGACAGATAAACGAAACACGAGTGTCGGTGCTGCACCCAGGGCGGTAAAGATGAATACGTCGGAAGGAAAGCAATCGGTACGTAATGGATTTCGAGCGATTAACTCGTTTGCAGGAAGCCACAAGGGATTAAGGCGAAACGATGTTGCACGTGCGACGCAAATGTCGATCATTTAATCACCCGTTAACAGTGTGCCAGGGATGTTACATCACTCGAATGAAAGTTGCTGCCGATCGGCTGGGTCGGACGACCCGTTGGCAGGAGGCGTTGAGGGCGCCCCCAAAATGTTTGCTTTCCCATTTAAAAAGTGCCATTTGGATGCATCCGGCGGCATGAATAGTCATTAGGTTCACTCTCTATGCATAGTTTAGGCGGGAAGGCGCAAGCGCATGTGGGTCAGAGCCAATTAGTTTTTATGTCGCTCTGACCCGAGAGGAGGACAAGCAAATGTGATCGGTTTCTAATCACTCTGGCCATTAGTTCGATTCAATCAGCCAGTTGGGATTGATTAGAAATGCAGTCAGTCGACACGCCAAACCCTGAACGAGGGGAACACGATCAATGCAACATCGAAGCTTTTGACGCAATTGGTCACAATTTGGCGTGACCCTTGAAAAACCAGGAAGATATGGAGACTAGTCCTGCGTGTGATCATTGCGTTGAAGGCATGTAATCACGAACTGAACGTCCTGTGAACCGTCTTGGGTCTAGCCAATCTAGCCAGGAGCTTACGGAATCAACCCGAAAGTTGGCCGGGCATTGTGTAGAGCTGATAAACAATTTGGAGCGGTTTTCGTCTTTGGCAAATGTGGACGTCTTGTTTAAGGTTTCGCACACAAATGGAGAAGAAGAATCAACCAATGTGTGTTGCAACTGAACGGATGGCGGTGGGCGGTGGCATTGTGGGTATATGCGTTGGACCCAACCTCCACTTGGTAGGGTCTATCCCTGATCTATGCGACAAAAATAATTTTCACCGCCCCCACCTCTTTCGAGTCACTGACAATGCTCAAAGAGTACTCCTGTCTAGAATAAGCTTCTCAAACTTGGCTGTTCGGTGTCGGCATAAAACTGTGGTTACCTTCCACTCGTGAGAGAACAATAGCACGCACAACACGAGGGATTGCTGAGATGCTAGGCCCTGGGCTTCTACGGGCTGTAGCGCCATATAACTGAAGAGATTGAGGCGCAGGTGCGGTCCAGGTTGACAGAAGAGATTATTGCCTTTCGGGTGCTCCTCTTCCATTCAACATCATCGCAGACATCGTAGTTGAATACTTCTTCCGATGGAGAACAGAATCAGTTCTGCCGGTTTGATTATCATCGAACGCTCTTCACTCACACAGCAAGCGCTGGTAAGATGAACATTGATTCGGTTCTTCGAGTTAGGAGTTTAGAGTCCAGTTGTGTTGGCACTGGTGCAGAGAAGGTGCACAATGGCTTCGTTTTATTCCTCGCCGCTGGAGCTTCTGCGGAAGTCATCGATAATGCGGAAGATCATCTGATAAGAGTCTTGGCAATCGTGGTTGACTCATCCTGTTCTGGCTACGTGATCATCTATGGTTGATTTTGTGCCATCAGATCTGCTGTTGTCAAACACTTCGTCGTCATTATCATCTTCTGAACCGCATGGTTCACTAAGTCGGTCCAGGAGGCAAAACACGAACGAGATATAACCCTAGCGGGATGAGGCGATTAGACTTGGTCAAGCCTCCTCTGTCTCTCAATCAAGCGGGCTGCATTTGATGAAAGGGACATTCGTGACATATGCTCAAACAATCGAAGGACAGTGCTTTCCTTTAGGAGAAGCAACTGCTCAAGTGTAAGTTCCTCGCATACTACCCTGTTTCTCGCCCTATCACGGCAACAAGTAGGGTGCAACTAACAGACGTTCTGAAAACAACCATAACCTCTGATTTGTCTACGTCAACCTTCATTGATCATCGCTTTATGTGCCGATGCTGAGATGAAGGTGCTCGTTAGGGTCCCGTCTGCGAGGATGTGATAAGTCATCGTTCCCACTTCGGGCTAGTCGCTTTCCCCTTTGCAGAGCCTAACGTTGTCCCGATGGCATACAATTCGTCTCCTATTGTTTCTGAGCGTTTGCCTCCTTCAGACGGAGAACAGCCCATCCTAGATGATTCCCTGGCAATTCCAGAAGACACGCAGCAGGACCTTCTTGGCTTGATCAGCAGTTGCGCCTACTAACCGCGATTCGACCGCGAACTTGGTCGCTTGAAGTTGTCGATCCACTTTTCCCCCCAGAAGCTACAAAAATTGCCAGATGGCGATTCGGTTCTTCGAACGTCGGTATATAGCCTTGTTAAAAAAATATGGCGTATCTCCTCATGGCTGGAGTCCATCACAAGACTGTCCGTCGTTGTTCATCTCTGATCCAATTGTTAACATTCGCAGGGGACAACCAGCGTCTAGTGAGACTTAAACTGGTGCAAGCAGGGGATCCTCGCTGAGAAGCTCTTCTGGAACTGGGGCTTGGGGAGAAGGTGTCGTGGATCTAGAGGCTGATGATGAGTACCCTGACATCAATCCAATCGCCATGATGGTCAGTATCTGTCTGTTGAGCGAGGGGATTTCAAGGAGTATGTTCAAAATGAGGAGGAGGCTGTCCTTAACGCCTCGTTGACACACACGCATGCTTTATGGTGCACACGACTGGTGTCTTTCCAAAGGCAGTCTAAGATATCGCAACTGTGACTTACTACTTGTGCAAACAACCAGTGAACCATAGGAGGCTGTGGTCCATAATGTCTCTTGGGCATCAATCACGAGTGGGAGCGAAACAATCCTTCACTGTTTCAGCACCTACCTCTAACTGGCAGCAGTCAGAAAGGGACTGATTGGCAGTTGTTCATTGAGAAATGCTTCCATGTGACATTTAACTCTAGAGCAACCAACTGTCGAATAGCATCGTGGACACACGTTCGATGGCCTGGAAGTAGCAAGCTATGGGCGGGCGGAAAAACAATACGCACTCAGACTAGAACCTCATTGAACCGCGGACTTGACCGTGGCAGTCACTGCAAATCTAACCAAGCAAGGAATGTCGCATGCAACTTCTTTAACTTGAATATATAGTGGCGGTCTATATTCCCACAAACAGTATTCCATGATTGGACAAGACACCTGTGGAGTAGGGAACATTCACAACCATCCACACAGTCCTTCTTCTTGTCATTTGTGTGGCATTCGGTGCACCTGAGCCTCAACCATCAAGCCGCTCTAGCTATGTCCATGCCTCTGCGCATCCACGAGGTCCTCCAGAGACAATTACTCCACCGAACCTAAAGTAACAGCGGCTGCCAAGTTTCATTATGCGTGTACACTGCCACTGCCTGCCAACAGTCCATCAGCACGAAATCCGGAAGCATATTCGCACCGGCGACCACTGTGCCCCGCACGACATTTGCAACATTTGTGAGTTTTCGCGAATCTCCCGATTGTGATATCGTCGCGCCGTAGACCTCTTTTGGCCGAAGTGTGTCACGGTCTATTGCCCTAACAGTCGCCTTTCACAAGACCCCAGCTAGACTCTGGCAAACAATTTGGCCCGAAACAAATCAATCAAACAAAAACAAAAAGGGAAACCAAAAAGAAGACCAAACGTATGCATTTCAAAATGCCATGTACTGGGTGAAAGACAACACGCATGCGTGTAATGAGTCACGTATAAATGCGATTGCGCACCACTTGCTAAGCAACAAACTAACCCTGTTGGCACAGCGTACTAACCTGAGCATAACTTTGATCGCGCTGACCGCTCGTAAAAGAAGAAGCCCAGTCAGCTTATGTTCATTCGCACAGACATCTCTTGAATGGCAACTGGGGGGAATTGGACTGCTTAAGGTCAAAACCTTTCTAAACGCGTCGTAAAACCGAGCTGCTCTTGTTTACCATAAATTGATAGCACCGCCACTTGGGCTGAGCAAAAACAAAAAAAACACACACAAACTGTACCACATTTGCAACCCGAGAAGGAGGTTACTCTCGAATTTCTCATCATAAGTCGGGTGTCTGTTTTCGCAGTTCAAACAGACGCACTTTCACGCAAAGATGCGAAGTGGCACAGACGCACTGTCGCGCACCGACGCATGTGAATCTATTCCACCAAAAAAACAAAACGGAGTCAGCGAGTGCTGCCAGTGATTCACGGTGACGTGCCTTGAATAATTTACGAAAAAAAGTAGGGACTAATGCGAAAGTACACTCCACTCTTAGCCTTGAAACTCGATTTTGTGGTGCGGTGTTTCTCGTTGGGAAATTGGAACAAATGGCAAAATGTGTGTTTCCTCAAACACTTGCCGAGTAGATGGCTGCATTCTCTGACGTGGAACATGGGCTCTATTTCGTGGACAACAGCTGCGGTCTTGTTGGACACGAACTCGAGGACATCTGCTGACTTTGTGACGAGGCTTGAAAGTCGCACACGAGTAGGAATGAAGATGTGATCAGAGATTCAGAGGGTGCACCACAAACTGCTACAAAATTGCTTGAAAGTCGCGCGAGAGTGGGTCCTGGAAGTGGGTTCATCCACCATTCGCTGGTCGCTCCTGAGCTCTCTCTCCACAATCGCTTGAAAGTCGCGCGAATATGTCACACACTGGATGCACGCAAAGCTAATCATCCAACGACCCACACGCAAGCAAGGTGATCTCATCCCAGTTCCATTCCGAAACCATCGCCTCGCATTCCAGTCCCATCATCTGTCAACATCACTAATGCACTCAATCACAAGTGGCACTTCCCCGAACAACTGGCCCATTCTTCACAGCGACTTGCGCCGGAATGCGCGGAGCCACGCCGTCCAGCAAATCACACTTACGGCCCCACCCCACGGGCAAACGTGTGTAATCTCCGAGAACACATTCCATTCATTGTTGGCGTAGCTAGAAAATTGCACGTCTCACCTACTTCCATCGACCCGAAAGCCGGTTGATGATTTGTGTGTATCTCTCCCACAGCCCGGTCCGTCGACACATGATCCATTGTTGTCCGACTCGCAGAGCGGCCTTTCGGTGAAAATGTGGCACCGCTCCTCCCACCCATTAGCAGATGCAGTTCGACTCGAGCCCGATGCATGGCCCCCGCGAGCCTTTCACGGGAAAATCTAAGATCGAGAACCTAAGCTCGGCTCGGAGAGGGGGATATCTGTTACCGTTGCATACACAAAAGAATTGTTTATTCCACATGTTGCTGCAACAGCAGAAGCCAGCGCTTGTGCAATCGAAAGAATGTATCTGCGAAGCGAAACACGACTTTGAGCCATTTTGGATCGATCGTCGTCGTCGTCGGTCGGCGGCACAGTCTGACGATGGCGTGGTGGTCCCGCATCGCTGCGCTGCATGTGTGTGGGAAAGAAATCTGTTCCGGTGGCGCGCAAATCTGGTGGAAGGGCCCACCGTCAGCGAGCCGTGTCGAGGGCATTTGCATAACTGTCTGACTCATCCCAGACCAGACATCGCATGGTTAATTGCATTGCAGCGCAGGTCCGACAAGGAACCCGCTCCGCACCGTCGCATGCAGTGTGTGTGTGAGCATTCCCGAGGATCGCGGTTCAATTGTAATGGCGGTGCGGTCTAATTTAGAGCCACGAGTCGTGAGCCATAAAGCCGACGCTGTGTAAGCATCGTGATATTATTACCGTCAAACGCGAAGTGAATCTGTCCAATTAGTTGGGAATATTTACACAGCAATCTGGGTAATTTGACTTTATTTGCGGGGAAACATCTCGCAGATGTCCATAAATTGGCGGGTGATTTGCGGCCACTGACGGCGACCAATCGGCGAGGTTGGCCGGGTGACGGTTGCGCCACCACCGCTCGGGGGCATCATCTCGATGCGGATCACGAGGAGAGGCTTTGTTCTCCCCAATTTGGGTGCAGTGAGTGATTGTTGTTGGAAGACAGACGGGTGGATGTGGTCTAGGCTTTCGCAAGCTCCCTCCTTACAGCTGTCAGTCAATTAGAGTGGAATGCGATTACACGTGTCGGTGGGGCTCTCAATCAACGACGGTTGCTCAGAGGCGTGTGCATTGCCAATTTGGTTGGAAGCGACAGATGACTCCTTCCCGAACGAACAGTCGGCGTTGTTGAGGGAAGCGGGAAATCAACTAGCAGGAGCAATCAAGCTCAGTAACACTGGTGGGGTGTAGTCAATCTGTGGGCATTTTGACCCATCGGACTGTGGTGCATCGATGGCCTGTGGAGAATCGGTGCCTGAAATAGTCCGAACAATCGGCTTCCAACTGGTAACACCGAGGTTCTGTTTAGCTCCGATCACTTGAGCTTGAAAGCATATGTTCCGGCATCGTGCCTCTCTGACCGGGAGGTTCGGATTTGAAGAATGTCTTGTAAATGCGAATTCAGCTACTTCAAAAGACTAGATTAGGTCGTATAAAGACACCGAGTGATGAAAAAGTCAAAAACTCAGGTGTCTATTCATCGAACATGCAATTCAGCTCAATTCAGCTACAAATATAGATCAAAACTGTTGCATAAGTGAGAAGTTGAAACGTGGAGAAATATGGTTTGAACTCAGAAAGACAGTACATAATTGAGAAGTCCAAAAAACTTTTTTTGAATTCAGCTCGGGAAAGCGTATTCAGCAACATCAAACGACTTATTTCCGAGTCATAAAGACACCTAGTGACGGAAAAGTCAAAATTTTGATCGTCATTTTTAGCTGAATGAATTGTTGGAACCTTAAAATGTATTATTTTGGGTCATAATTCACGTTAGCCGAATTCTTGATAGTCCTGGGTAAGCTATCAAGCTCAGTTGAGCTCTATACCTCGCCTTGAAGAAAGCGGGTTGGATCAGCTTCAGCAGCCGGTATTCCGCAGTCTATGAGCTTAGGGATCCCCGAATCGTCTCCACGTCCTTGTAGAAATGCGAGAGCTCACGACCCGGAGTTAAGGTCACGATAAGTCCGTCTAGACTGACTGCGTTCAAATCTTGAAAACTTCCGATCATGTCGGCACCTAGACCGCAAGCATTAGCAGCGATCGCATTTCACTTCCTGTTCCATTTGATCTGTCTCTGCTCCTTCGCAATAAGCACGAGGCGTGGATCTGCTTTGACTCCGAAAAATGCAACACCTCACGCGGCCAATCGAAAGTTAAGAGAAGCCCCGCAATCCAACACATCTCACACCAAATTGAACTTGTTTAGAAATTTCTGCCCATTGTGATGCGCATTGACAACGATGGCGAGTGGAGCCATTTGGCTTTTATCTAGCGAAGCTTATCTCGTTACTCAAACACTTTCTTAAACGTTTTTCGATACTTTAATCTTCGATGACCTACAATCGGACTGTTGAATGTCTCTGAGCTGAGTCATAGCACCGGCCACGTGTGTCTATGTGCACTATGCCACTTCAGCACTCTGGCCGAGCAGCACTCCATCTTTCCATCAAAGCATCACGACCGGGCTTATCTAAATTGCTTTGAAAGCTGCAGTTTCCTATTAATTTCAAGAATTGAATTGTATTTCAATAAAAAACCACGATCAAAATGTATCTCACGAAGCAAATCATGTCGAAGCTGTGCTCGCACACCGCTGTCTCTGCACAGCCGTCGCGCAGCTAGCCACAGTCGGCGTTGACTCTTTAATAAGCCATAAAACTCTTGGCCGCAATAGATAACGAAACAATTCCATCGGCAGATACTACTCGCATCCGAAGCAAACCAGTTCTTGGGTAAAACCTTTTGTGGTTTTCGGTAAAACGTTGGTTTTTTTTTTCTTCTTCTTTTATTTTGAAAAAGCGATTCCCTTCAACTGTCACTTTGGTGAACCTTTGAGGTACTACGGTGCGGCTGAGCCCAATCGAAGGTCAATTGTCTTACATTGTTTACACGGCCAACGCACAACGAAAGGGAACAACGACGGCCGAGTCATGAACGTAGACGTAGCGTCGTGCCCCAACCGGGTGCCCACTGCGGTGTCAGATGCGCGCGCGTACCGCTGTGGACTACACAAAGTCAAGGTTTTTGTCGCCCTGTCAGTTTCGTCATCGGCGGCGGTGCGGCGTCGCTTTTCGTGGTCGTGGCCGCAGCAGAGACGTACTGCATCGCCTGTCAATGGGATTACCAGTCACAATAATTCGCATCCAAGGGCATAGCGCCAACACGTGGAAAATACGCCATCAGCTGCGCTACCGTGTGCTGTGGGATTTTTATTATTTGTGTGCGCTTGTCAATGGGGGCTTTGAGGTTTTTATTCGGTTTAAGATGATTAAGTCGAGTGACATGCGTGCACTCGATGGAGAGCTGGGCTGCCGATTGCCGTTTAAGTGGATTAGCTTTAGTTGGGATAATACTTGAGGTCATTAAAGCTTAGAGAGCGAGTTAAGAAATGTGTTCAACACTAGAGGGTAATGCTGTGTGCACGAGAGTTAAACTCGCCATTAAGGGGGGGTATTATGAATTAATTTATGCGCTTATGCGTTGCTTGGAGTCACTCACTGTGAGAGATAAAAGCCGACTAAGCTGTGCTCCAATGTCAGCAGTGTCAAGGGGGTGCTTTTGTGACACATTTCATACACACATCATGCTGGTTGAAAGGGGAGGGGGAAACTGAATTTGCTTGTTTCTCACTCACACGAATAGGGGAACAGGGCGAGGGCTTTACCTTTAATCTTGTGTAAGGTGTATTCAGCCGTACGGAACGACTGAATTCCATCTAATAAAAACGCGTAAGGCTAACATTTTGAGTGTCCTGCCAACGTAGAGTCAATTCAGCCGCAAGCATCGATTGATGTCAGACAATTAAAATGAATTCAGTCACACAGGAACCTTTATACCATAATTTGAAGGGCACAAACGATGGAGACATCAAATGGTCAGATGTCATTTTATCCTATAACAGATTTAGCTATATTCAGATACGTTCAACAAATTCAGCTTCAAGAAAAGTTCTATTTCTGAGATGTAAATACACAAAGTGGTGGAAAAGTGAAAACACTGGGACTTATTTTTAGCTGAATAGTTTTTTTTACTCAGCTTACAGCTTTTGATGTAACATGTTTCACGATTATTGTAAAGAACTTCAACGTTGAGTTAATTCTGTTCAATTCAGCTGCAAGCATGGACATCTCAATATAGATGAAGTGCTTTTGAGCGCTGAATTAATAGTTAATTGCGCCCCTGTTGTAGAGAACCAACGTTCTTTGTCGGTGGTTAGTATTATCTTACCCAGATTGGGTCGCATACTTTTCATCAAACACGCAAATTACAAATTAACACATTCAGCACAATTCAGCTAAGAAAAACCGATGAATTTCGTTTAAAACTGTACGACCGATGTACGATATGTGCGGAATGCCCAAATTGAATGCGCTGAATTCGACTCATCTTAATTTGTTGACGCCACACAGATATTTTTGGACAGGAAATCTCTGATCATGCTCATCAACATACGCGTAAACCTCTTTTCCGGGTTTTAGCACACGCATGACTTAGTTACGAGCCACAGTCAGTGTTTGCCAGTGATTTGTTAATACCCTTAGGCGCACACAATCAAAATAACCACACAATCGACGCCAATCAAATAAATTAAAGGCAGCTTGTGCGTGTCGCTTAAAAGCGTATTCAGTTTGTTGCCCTTGCACACACACTCTCTCCACTTAAGTCCCCTTAAGCCTCTTATAACCTATGCCGCGTTTGCATCACTCCCAGGGGCCACTGAACCGCGAGGTCTTCAACCTTCGTAAGTCCCCAACGTGTTTGATTAATTCGGGCACAATTTACTTGCCTCCAACAGGTGCTGTTGGCCTCGAAAGAATTCCCCCAGCTGACCCGGGTTCACAAAGCCCCCATTTGCCAAGCAAACAGTAATCGGAATTCGCTGAAATGCTCCCATCACCTCCCCTCCGACGCGGCGTCGTCATCGATCAAAAGTCTCATCCAGACGATGCACCTCAACTCTCAAGCCCTTGCCAGCCAAGCTGACACTCAAATGCACTCTCGCCCCACATCGATGCTGTGCTGTCAGATTAACTCGATTCCGACCAGTTTACGATCGTTTTTTCGCCTCATTTTCGATCTGCAAACAAAAAAACCAAAAAAAACATCGCGCCAAAGCAAATATTTTCTTCACCGCGCGGGGGCAGAGCGAGGCGAGCGAAGGGTGCAACAACAACGTGAAAAAAATTGAAAATATTCGATCATGTTAATCCTTGACCTTTACCGATTGCCCACAGCCAGGGGCAAGAGGTAAGGCGAGGCTCCGTGGGTACACACCGCGTCAGCTCACAACAAAGCGCGGCTCAAGTCGTTCACTCTCTCAACAGCGCTCGCAGCTGCCGTCGCCGTCGCCGCCACTGCCGCTGCCGATTGCCTCATTATGTGTTACACAATGTTGGGGTACTCTTTGATTTTTGTTTTCGTTCATTTTCGTAATTTTATTTCACTCTTCACCGCTTTTTGTCGGTTTCTGACGCCTATTGTCAGCGCGCTGCCAGTTCTCGGGGCTAACCCAGATTGCCTGGTTGCCGCTTCGGTGCGAGAAGCCAGAGGAGACGGGTTCTAGCGACTAGAATGAGACAGGCGACGTAATTGGCCCATTAAACTCATTAGTTACATGCAACAGAGTATGTAATTAAAGAACGCTCCGAGTGGAGTTCTGAAATTGCCTCGACACCGTTATTCTCTAACAAGCGCGCCCCAAAGTGAGCTAGAAAACTCTGAGGTCATTTTGAGTGAACGAGTGCCAAGAGGAATGCCTGCAGTGTGTCTGAGCTCAATCAAAGACTTCCTTAAGTCGAAGCTGGCTCTGCAGGCTGCGGTCGTGAATTGCGTGGCGTTGTCGCGAATTGGATAATGAGGCAAGCGATGATGAGAGGACAATGAATGATCATGATGGGGAAGAGGAGAATGCGAATACATTTTCACACGTCTGTTCCAGTGAATTGATGGCGGTTCGCTCTCGGCAATTGCAGTCACATCCTCGGTGCGTGGGAGTGTATCGCAGAGTGTGTCCGACTGACCCGGATCCCAGGTGTAGGCGGTTCTTGATGATACCTTGACTTCATCGCGCCCGTTCCGATTGACTATTCTCAAGAAGCTGACAAGATGGTGTCTAACTTCCCTTGAAGCTACGGCGTTGGGTGAATCTAGTCGGTACGGCGACTGTACATGACACACAGATAAAGCGATTTCAGAGCCTGGTGGAGTTTTGTCAAGGCACATTCGCGTGGCTTAATTTTCTGAAAAAAGGCACGCATCGCTTACTGGACTTACACCTCGATTGCCAGACCGACACTACTGCACGGTGTGTCAGTCTGGAGACCAGCATTAGACAAGGACACTGCATGTCCATCAGCGGATACACCCGTACATTACTTCTCTAAAAATGTATGGTAAGCAATTAGCAGCCTCAAGACTCAAAGCACTCCTACTGTTGTGCAGATAACCATGCTTATGGTACATAACTGCCTCCCTAACGACACCGGCAGTCTACTATCCCACGCCACTGAAAATGCTGATCACCGCAGTTGGTTGAGCCTCTGAACTTGGTTATAGGGGTCCCAGGTTCGAATCCCAATGAAAGCAAAAGTGAATATGGTCCAGTCCAGCGATGGACCAACAATGGTCTAAGTGTGCTGGCAGAGCAAAATCCTTACCGAAGGCCACGCCATCTTCGAGAAGAAATTCTAAAACAGTATCCCTTCCAGATCGGATTGCAAGTGTGACAACCAGTCCCTACCTGATCCTCTGCGTATCTTCAGAAATGGCTTGAAAATAGACTAAAGGGTGGACACTAAAATGGCTCTCTCTTTCTCTGAGGCCCCTGATTACTGTAACGACTTTCACGCAGAAACCATTGCGATGAACGACCCGCTGTCCTGTCCTCGATCAAGAACAATGCAATATTCAAGAGGGGCTTCAACATTTGTTCGGACAGTTAGGCCACAATGAAGTCCCTGGACAGTGTTAAGCTCAACTTAAAAATATCCCTTAGTTACAAGCTGTCCTTAAATGAGATGAATGAGCGTTTCCACATACACCTCATGTGGGTGGCGGGACATTGTGACATACCGGGCAATTGCAAGGCCAATGAACACCCTAGGCGTGGCACAACCTTCTCTATAACTAAATTCCAAGACGATCGCTGCAGACTCAAGATTCAGAGTATTGAAACCAGAAGTGGCTAGCATGCACCACATGCCTTAGGAAGGATGGATTCAGCTGACATTCTCTAAGGACCCATCGGTGTCCAAACTTGGCACTCATATTCGCTCATATCACGATGATTTAGTCCTTGTTTGTTGTGATTTGCAATTTTTGTTGAGTGTAGTTTGGCGTTGGGCTGTGGCGTTGTTGGTATGCGCGTCGACCCCAACCTCGACGTCGTAGGTTGGATTCCTGCTCAGTCTGAAAGAATTAACTCTCATGACCCGATTTCTTTCGAGTCACTGACAATTGTAAAAAAGTACTTTTGTCTAGAAAAAGCTTCTCAAACTTGGCCGTTCGGAGTCGGTGATCCCCTTCTATTCGTGAGAGAACAATAGCAGGCACAACACGAGTGACTGCTGAGAAGCTAGGCTCTGGCTCTCTATGGGCTGAAGCGCTACCCTTGAACAAAATAGTTTGGCAATTCCTAGACAGACAGACAGTGGCTCCAAGTTGTTCAGCTGTAAACCGAAAATCAGCGTTATTAGAGAACTGCTTTTTGAGCGATTCGAGGAACGCATAATCGACCGCCTGAAATCGCTATTGTGGAATGATACTCGACAAGTTGGACCACATCCCGCACGTAGTGAAGAGACTATAGCAGCTGTAGCTGCGAGTGTACAAGAAATCCGTGACAAATCGATTCGAGGACGCTTCCTGAAGGCCAAGCACGTGATCTCCGTGAGCTCTGGTTTTCAACAAGACGAGCCATACAGCGCGTGAAACAAAAAACAAACTTGTTTAGAAATCATTTTGGTGAGCACGCTAAATTGGTCGCCTCGATCGTGCGTTATCACACCTTTGGAATATTTTCTCTGGGGATACGTTAGGTCTCAGGTCTTCAGGAATGAGCCAGATACGACTGCGGCTTTGGCAGCCAACATTGCTCTTGTTTTCCGCGAAGTACCACTCGCGGTTATCCAAGGATTCGCCCAACATGGGGTATTCCAAATGGACCACCTTAGAAGTAGTCGTGGCCAATATATGCCATGAATCGTTCTTGAAACCGATGATAACGATTTTACGTTTTCAAAATTATTTGGTTTTTTGTTTAATTTATAAATGAAACCTAACGATGAGCCACTCTTCCCAAATCACGTGTAGCGCTCTGGCAATTCATAGGCAATAACACCCAGGAGCCTCAACGAGCAAAACAACGGCAGCGTACATCAGTTCAATCATAACAGGCTCATACTGGCTCTACTGTCAGGAGAAGCAAAACCGCGAGGTATCGCCATGGGCGTACTTTGGCCTCAGTTTACCAGCCTAACCTAACAGGTTCATGTCCGAAATGTCGTTGCTGTTCAAAGACCCGCAGCAGGACACTGTCCCTGTCCTACTCCTATGCCCACCAGAAGATTCTGTCACTTCCTTCGGCTCTGAAGCACCCATCGGAGATTTCCGCCTGAAACCACTGGTTGCGCAACCACACTTATTGCCTCCAACGTCAACAGAAGTCGCCGCGCTCTGCTCCAAACGATAAGAAATCACATTTGTTTTATGTCCCCGCTGTCGGCGGCGTCATGATGTGTGCCTCTGTTTACACTCGCTGCTTTCAAATAAATTAGTCAACATTTGCTCACAAGTCGATTGTCAAATGTTCCGCTCAATTACCGCGGGAAACAGCAGCTGTGTCAACAGCCACCACACAAGTGCACTAGAACAAAACAGCACATCTTGCACATCTCCAGCGCCAAGCCACTGCCACTGCCCACGATCCGATCGTGTTCCCATGATCGATGCGAACAATTTTCACACAGCCGGACAATGGCCATGGACCGCCCAACAGCGCTGCCTCCTCAATTAGTGGCGGTTACATATCGGGGGCGACTCGCCAGCAGTCACATCCGGCAGCGATCGAGGCGAACCAACCGTCGTCACAATTCAGCGAAATCCAGCCGAAGAATTGCAACAATTGAACGCTCAAGTGAAAGGTAATGAAGCACACACACACACAGCTCTTGTCCGACAGCTGACATCTGAGCGGCAATTCATCGATTCACCACGCATGTGAGCAGTGAGGCGCGCACACTCAAGAGGATGCGGACAAGATCACGGGTTGATGCCTTGATGGACCAATTTATTGTTGCACGTGGGTGGGTGGCCCCCGTCGTCATCGTGGATAATCTGATTTTTCAGCAAATTGCATCGGCCCATTGTGTAATGTTGTCTCAAAGGAGGGGGGCGGGGCGCACACAGCACAACCTACCACAAATCGAATCATCATCGAATGCGCCACACAGCACACCGGAGTGGCGTTAGTGCAACGGAGCGCCGACGCGTATCCAGGTTAAGCTGATTTTCTGAATCTCCGACTCTTCGGTTCTACGGCCGCCTCGCCTGTCGAAGCACCGTGTAATCCCATTATTATTATATCAAAACCTTATCCAATGTGTCAAGACAGAACTGTTTGCTTTTACTCTTAATGGCCGTTGAGTGACTCGTGGCGAAGTGGCGGTATCTATCTGTCCATCTATTGGATACACGAACGCACGAGTCAGCTGAAACGCCGAAGAAGCAACACGAGTCTTCGACGTTGGAGTGCAAAAAGCAACAAAAAAGACACAAAAAAGATGAAGAACCGACATAACGACGTACAAGTGGGAGAAGAACACGAGGAAGTTGGAGAATAGCGACCAGTGCCCGCGGTAGGTGGAGGGTGCGGTGCGGAACGCGGGAAGGCATATCTATTCAGCGGCATGAATAGGGGCTACGACCTTGTACAAGCACACCACACACAGCTTGATCGTTGGTTCTGTATTTTTTGTTGGTTTTGAAACACTTCATCTTCGTCGTTTGCGTCGCGTTAGAAGGAAGAGGCGGCACGCAGGCGCGCACGCTCGCACGCTCGCACACTGAGGTATGTGTATTCTAATGAGATACATTTGTATCTTAAGTAGGCAATTTGGATTTTACTCGTTCGGCTCGAGGAGGAGGAGGAGGCCTTTGTGGCTGCGTTATCATGCGGTGAGCATAATGGACTCCCTAAATACGGTGCCACAAGGCGCTAAGCCAAGAGTCGAGCATTTAACGAGCGCTGTACGGCTAACTGCTTACTGCGAGCAAGACGCGCCGAAAGTAAGACGCTCTAATTCGAATTGAGCCATAAACACGAAACGAGATTGAGTCAGCTCGTAAGTCAATGGAATTTGTGTATAGGCTGAGCGGGTGGCGACAAGCAAGCAAGGCCCTTCTGATCTGGAAGATTGACGATAGCTCTCTGGACTCTGGCGGTCGTGCGGTGGGGGCCGTGCGGTTGCGGCGTCCGACAAAGAGATATTCGCAGCACGAAAAGTTAAGATAATTAAGGGAATAGATGAAAAGATACTTTTGCTCCATTTTGGCTCGTTTTCATTGCTTTTTCGGGACGCCAACGCGAGGGAAATGCCGTGTGTCGGAAAGCGATTTATCTTCTTGAACTGGGAGAGAGAAGTCTGTGATTGTGATCCGTGGCCACCGCCTACATAGCGGACGATGAACTCGGCAAAGGTGGCATCAGGTAAGGCAATGACCTCACAAGTCACGTGGACAATTGGACGAAACCAAACCAAAAAGTGCAAGTCGCCTTAGAGTCACTGGCAAAGATGTGCACTGGGACGGCGCATGAATGAAGTCCATTACTCAGTTGTAGTAACAGGTGTGGGCCTGTCTCCTTGCGGGAGGCGGTACAAACAAACGAGGTTAGTTGAGTGCTTTGAATGCACTTCCAATTGAGGTTGCATTACTGCAATTCCAATCGCCCTCAATTCGCGTTAATCACTTCTGCCACAGACACCAGCCACCTATTCAATGAATTGGCACATAAAATGGGACTACGCAGCGAAGGGAACACGCCCTCCCGGGGCGCTGGATTGCAATTGTAAGTCTCATCCGTCACCAACGAACCCCTTCTGTTCGTATTGTTAGAGAGATGATGGGTTATCCCTTTGTGAGCATAAAATCCACTCTCCTACCAGGTCACTTTACAGGGACACAATGCACTTGCTGTGCTCTAATGAAGGTAATCGGATTTCAATGGATTTTGCAATTCTCTAGATGGAAAAATGCTCTCATCATTCGCATGAGTATAGATTGACTTTTACGTTCCAAGTTGATGTTTCGAGACTGCAGCGTAGTCGATTTCTTTTACCGAATAAATAGGATGAGGTAAGCTTGTTGGGTTGCCAGTGAAATTGGCAGCACACCTTAGGCCATTGTGATACTCAGTGTCGTCAATTTGATCCCAACGGCAAATGATGACTAGATCAGATTTGAAAACCGGACAAAAGCTTTTTTTCACTGGGATTCGAACCGGGAACCCCTATAACCAAGGACAGGCAATCATGCCACTGCGGCGGTCGTTTACCGAATACATAGACCTAACAAAAGGATATGACGTCGGTACGGTGTCGGTCATCAAACTGCATTTCATTTCAAAACTTGCCCTCAAACGTGTTGGCGTTGTGATTGGTTTGTTGATGCAGGCCTTGCAGGGATCTCGAAGAGGATTGCACGTGCGGCTTTGAAATCAATTAAGCGACGAACATTGGTCTCTTCCAGACTTTAGTTAACACAGTAACACACGCGAGAAGAAATTAAAGATACAGCTAGTAGCATGACGTCTCTTGTGAATAACGGCCAAATTTCGGGTATGCCTACTACTAGAATATTGATACCAACTGGACGGGCTCCGGCCAACAGAGCTACAGAGTACCATGTGCAGACTGTACAGCGGCATGCACCTTGTTAAGCGTCTTCGTATCCAACGCTATGTCTTGTGGAGGCGATGGACACCACCATCTATACCGAGTCATGGGAACAACGCAATAGTCGAATGAGATGGCGCTCATCAGTGGAGAAGGACCTCAACCAACTTGCTGTGCTCAGCTGGAGAGCGATCGTGGTGGCTGGAGAGGCACCCCGGATTGTAGTGGCAATCAAAGAAGAACAAACAGACGATAGCAATGCAGCGGAACAATTTCAGTCGGATTTGACGCGTGCTCTCTATTATTCCATCTCCGCCAATCTTGTCAAGCAGCTGGTGGACACACACTTTTCCGAGCGAGTTGTTCATGGTTGTTATCTCACTTTCCTAAGGCCTGTGGTCAAATTTAAGTTTTCAGTCTGTCCCTGACCTGCAACCACCTTGAGGGGTGAAGATTGCAAGAAACACGCTCTCTAGGCCGTATAAGAACAAGCTAGCCTGCTGTTTTCAAGTTCGACAGGCTTCGTCCTTGACCCTCTCCTATACACATTGTCCTTCTAATGCCCTCGTTAGGCGAAATCAAGAAGCCAACGGACAGCTGGCGAAAAAACTTCCGAGCATACCTCGTCCAGTGTGCGTCGTGTTACTCTCTTATTGGCTTATGACCAATCGTTCCAACTGATCCAATTTTTACTAAACTTTCTGGGCAGAGGCTCATATTCAGTGCTGTAGCCTTTATCATCAAGAGTGGACTTGCCAATAATGTCGTCAACATAATTGGCGCCCGACGCTGCTACTCTACCAGGCCGTAGCGTTCTGTGGTGCATCAATTGAGTGTCCTTGGCGCACAGTTTAACGCCATTTTGTCTATATTCACAAAGCCAGTTAAGCCAGGCTCCTGTGGACAGGCCTGTGACTCGAGTTATGGACGGCTCTCTGCGACTGTGAAATGGCAACAAACTGAAATAGGAGACAGACAGTCATTTGTGCGGTTAATGTGTGCGTCGAGAAGGGAAATCGCCAGCGAACTTAGCGCTCCAATCATTGAAGTCTGCGGTTTGTTGATCTCCAGCTAAAGCCCAACGATTGAGGCGACATCCTCAATTCAAAGACAGGATTAATTTCTTCGAACGAAACTAGAAGATTCTTGCAGATTTCTTGGGTTGTGAGTTCGGGAATGTTGGTGCAATTTTGCACGCCTCTCCAGCTAGAAATGTCACTCGCCTCCATCAGAGTACTGCCGCGTAGGACAACGATACGTTTAACACAACAGACGAGGATTGGAGTCCAAGATGACGCTCGCCAGGGCACAGATATTGCGCTTACTGGAAAGCGTTGTTGATTCAGGTAGGTCGAGACTATACCACCACATAAGCAAGATGATGAGGCCTGGTAGGCACTAGGTTCCAAAACACCAAGACAAAGAACAACAGACTGGAGCCCAATTGCCTCCAGGAGCTACTTTCAGTGACTACTCCAAACTTCAGTCGAGTTATTGATCTTACTACGAAGGTCTTCATTTTTGAGAGATCCTGCTGGGAGAATGACCTCCGTCAATTTTGCAGTGGATGCTTGGACCAGGAGTAGACAGAAAGCATATCACACATCCTCCTTTGTACCAGGCACTCTCTGGTGTCCCATTTACCCACCTCTTCAACGACTTAACCGAGGACTTGTGATTTTTCCAACATCAGATGTCGGTATGAAAATGTTTCTCTCCATTTACGCAATAACATTGAACTGCGACTACGGGCCGCATCACCTTATCTTAAGCGCCTTAAAACAGATGCTCATCTCCGCCCTACTTCCCTCCAGATGTATTCACAGTGGTCAACTCTAATTGATCCGAGTGGCGGCACAGTGAACCAGTTACTCAGAATTGCATTCTTTCCGTCACATGCCTCCTCATCACTTCTTCTTAAACATGTCCACACTCTTCCTCGCTTCGCTCTCAAAACCATTGCTCACTTCTGGAGGCGATGAACTCTTCGAAGGCGTTCTGAATATCGAATTGATAGTTGAAGGCCTTCCACATCGCAAAGTTGTCCGAACGCTCGATCGGCCGACGCGCATTGTGGGTGTGCTTGGTGCACGTCGTAGGCCAGGGTGTTTTGCTGACTCAAATGCGCAACGCGGAGTCGAGGTGAATTGGCAGTTGACTAATGCTCCAGTCCACGACATGTGACGGTTCGCGGAGCGAATCGTTTTGTTAAGCAATTGTCGGTGCATGAGGAGTTCGTTTTTTTTTTTGGTGGCGAAGAGGATGAATACTGCTGTAGATGGGATGTCGCTTTCTTGGGTGTCAAAAGGGGAAGTTCTTATGCCCGATGGTCTGGATTGTTTTGTTTTTGGTGCGTGAACGATATGCTTTGAAGCCATTCTGGGACTTTTCTCTTGCCCTAGAGTTCAAGAATAGCCTCCACGACTGATTTGACTGCAGTTCACAGGGATTTAAATAGAAGTCAATAATCTTGCTGACTGATCTAGAACCGACAATCTAAGCTAACTGAACGACATCAATGTCTACAAGCCAGCTGATCCCCTTTGCGGAAGCGCCAACTGTTCCTGGATGTACAAGTTAGTCAATCCTCGTGGCACCACACTGGACATTCTGCAACCAGCCACTTCCAAAGTAACGATCACACCCGAACCAGACCTCCTACCGTTCTGTGGTCGAAGGGTTCAAGTCTGAGTCCCTTTCTTTTTCCCTCATACGAACCAACGCCAATCTGCGTGGCGTCTTAGTCAGAACAGGGAAGGCTGCAAAAGGGAGCATTAAACACTTACGGGTCCAGCTAGACCAAAGCAGCTGTTCGTCATCAAATTCTGTGATAAATGACGGTTCACAGATGATAAACTCCTCTGGGAAAACCCTGTGAATCGAGAAACGAACAGCCGTCCTCAACCGACAGACAAGCACATCAACAAGCCCTAGCAGCATTACCCGAACACGGCATGAGTAGCATTCAGACAAATCGGTAACACGGTGTAAACGCAGATACCCCGGGCCCCCATCGTCACCACATCTGTCCCGTATCTTAACGCCAATCTCAACTAGATCCCACTGGGAATTAAAAATACGAAGGCGACGGCAAGACGGAAGACACAACCGAACGCATGTAACCCCACCAGTGGATGGGGGGCGACTGGGCCCGTATGTGCGTCATCGTCTGCACATGCCTCACATCGGTTCGCTTTAATTATGTCGTAACCATCTCAAGTATCCGAATTAATGTTTCATTTCGATTCGTATAATTTGGCTTCCCAATTCCAGCAAAGACTTGTAGGTCGTGTCCCATCACTGAAGAGCATTGGCCCACCCCCCTTCCATCACTCATCCCACCCGACATTCGGCATCTCGAGCGCGCTTTAATTAGCCTCTCCCTCCGTCCCGACACCGACCACGTTCGTGACGAGTTGTAATTCATATAAAAGAAAGGAGAAAAAAAAAACACAGAAACAACGAACTCACAACAAACAATTTTGTATCTATAATCCACTTGAGCCGTGAGTGTTGCTGGCTGGTCCACAATCTCGTAGCAGCAGTAGACAGCAACGGCAACAGCAACCACAACAGCGGACGGACAAGTTAGCTCGAATTGGTTTTCGCTTAGAGAAAATCAATTAGATGGATGTGTATCTGTGCGATGCATCGCTGGGAATCGAATTGAGTTTAGCCGCTCTCGCTCGTGGTCTGCCACCAGCACCGGCTCCAGCACAGTTCCAACTCCAGCGCCATCTCCAGTGTTCGTCATCAACAGGGGCTTTTGTTCGCATTGTCAGAGTGGTGATGAGTTTTTCCCATTGTTTGGATTAAATAACCCACCATCCTGGCCGAGCATCGGCCAGGGACACAATGAACTTTGTTGTGATATAATGTAGGTAATCAGATTTCAGTGGGAACGGCGAACGTGTGTGCTGGGCTGAGAAAAAGACTTTTCCACAGTAAATTAGCTAAAAGATTGGATCACAAAGATGTGGCATTGTTTCCTGTGTGCGCGCACGGTGCAGTGTGTGCGGATTCACTGGCGTTACGCATGCCTCCAGTCCCTCGTTCAGCACCTCGACCAGCCCCACCAGACAGCGCCGAGCCAACAGCCGGGGTACGAGTAATTATGTAAATCTCCGATTCCACCGCGGAGGGAAACGTGAAAATTAGATGAAAAAAGCAGACAAAATAGACAAATCTGGTTTGATGACGATAAGCGAGATCGAATTAAGATTGCCGGCTGGGGCTGGCTCGACGGTGATGGAATCATCATCTCAACCGCCTGCAGGCACTCGCGGGGAGAGTTTTGCGACGAATTGATTTTGATCGGCTCTATTTTCCTCCTCTTCTCCATCTTCTGGCGTAAGTTTGGTCATGAAATCCATCGTTCGATGTTCTAATCTCGAGGCTGGGCCCGAGATTTTGTCTGCAAGTTTCCGGTTGTTTGGGTTACGAAACGGCGCGGCGGCCTGTGTAGTAATGACTTCCGCCGAAATGAGCTGCACGTGCAAACGTGTTTCCCGAGGCAGACCTTGAAGACGAGGTTTATTGCAAAATTATCTAAGACCCACACCATCGTTGATGAATGCATGCAGTGCTCTGTCACGCGGTTGGAATTTCCCGTTGAGGCCAAATCATTACGGCGAACGACTTAGGAACGATCTCGGATCTGGGAATTCGAGAGTAGTCATTCACGTAAATCCGAGCTTAGATCATTGATTCGGACTAAGCAGCGGTGCTGTTCGCGAGAAAAACATGTGAATCGAATTAGATTGAGATTGAAGCCGATTTTAGCGGCAATGTCGCAGCAAGAGTCGACATTTCACTGGAATCAAATCGGCTGGAGGGGGAACTTACATATGGTCCCAGGATATAATGGACGGGAGGAGACTGAAGCCAACTTAATGTAATAATGTAAACCTAGGGTAGTTGCAAAGTTTCGTTGAGTGTCGATCAATTCTGGCTGCTTAAGTGGGTACACATTGATTAGGTGCAAAGTTTCGTTCAATTTAGCTTGTTTAAGTGAGTAAACGTATAGATGTTAAAAAAAATTTCGTTGAGTTTCGTTCAATTTTGTCTTGCTTAATTCTGTAATTGGAGACATGGACTTTGTCAAAAGCGTGCGTAGCTGCTTTTGATTGCGTTGAGAAGTGAATTTCGGTCCTGTCTGCATATACTGATGAGTGAAGATGGAGATGTAACAACTGCACGAGCTGTTCCGCGACGTCGACTTACCCAGAATAGTGAAGATCGAACGACTGAGATGGCTGGATCGTGTAGAACGAATAAAAACCAATGCTCCGGCCCGGAAAGTCTTCGAATCGAAACCAGAGGGACGGCGCATTGCAGAAAGACTCCAACTCAGGTGGCGCACGCAAGTGGAAAGAAGCTCAAGCAATTAAGTGTACGAAACCGTAGCCAGCTAGCTAAGGATCGAGCTGGCGGGAGACCTTTGTTGGTTTAGGGGTCTACCCCGTGCTGTAGGACCATTTTAAATAAGTAAGTGGGTAGATATAAAGTGGTTTCAGAGATTCGTTGAGTTTCGTTCAATTTTGCTTGCTTAAATGGGAGCGACATCGTAAGTTTGATGATGGATGATGGAAGTTCGCGTGAGATTTTAGAAAAAAATGTGAGGCTTTTGACGCTGGCTCTGGTTGCTTTTGGTTCTCTTCTCTCCCTTAAGTAAGTTTCAGATGCACAAAGTGCTGTCACTTCGCTAATTCTTGGAGCATCATGTGAGAATGGATTGGTAGTTGCCAATGTCTGTAGTCGTTTTAATAAATAACGACATCAGTGTCAAAAATGTGACCTGATAAACTTGGAAATGGCAAAAGTGCTAAGTCCCGTGGCATCGAGCAAGAATCGAATAAAGTTACAACTCATGACAATAGTGTAGTTGAAACAATGACGACATCGATGCAAACTAGGTGTCAGGGGTAAGCTTGAAACGTCAAAACCTGTTGGCATGTCACTGTAGTCGTAGTCCTTTCTGCACTAGCATCTTGTTACGCATTGGATTATTTCTGAACTCAAATCTCGCTTTACTACGTCCTATCTCTCACCGCAGTGGGTTTTTTTTTCAAGAAAATCCCCACTGGTCAGCAAACGCATTTATTATAATTGCCCACGTTTATCAGTTCTCCAGAACCAACTGATTCACCGTGACTTTGTTACTATTCTCGACGCTTACACACGCCGAAGCGAGCCATCTCAACAGGCTGCGCTCAGCCGGGATGACTAATTACACTTGTGTGTCAATACACGCGATATGAGCGCGACTGAGCAAAGATGTCGTAATTTTGTGTTTTCGAATTCAAGTCAAGCCTAAAACATATTTTTTCTGAGTTGACTGACTTGCGCCACCATCAGGTCTACGTGCCCCAGCCAACTGATCCACTGTCAACACACCCAGCCAATGAATGCCAGAACCAAAACCGAAACCAGCAACAAAAAAAAAGTACCTTTTTCTCATAATATCCGTAACTAATCATAATTTTTTTTTTGTTGTTTCTGGATCATGTTCTACATGTCAATTGACTCCATTTGACTTGTCAATCTGACAGCAAGACAAAACAACGCAACCGACATAGCCCAGCAGAGCTCGTCGTTCATTGTGCTTCTCGATTAAGGTTCTTTTTCTTGATTTTCTTTCTGTTCTTTTTTAATCGCTTTTTTGTCTATGCATCCAATGGAAACGAAACAGACAACAACAACGGCAACGAAAAAAAAAATAGAGAAACAAAACAGAAAACATTGAATATGAAGTATGCGCACAAACATAAGCTCGTTTGTCTCCCCTATCCACACGAATCAAAGTCAATTGAATCGTTCAGTGAATGAGTTCGACAGTTGTCATTACATTTGTTGATCCCGTGCATTGAAAGGTTGTTGATCGTCGTGAGCGTACTCGCGCCGCGAGTATGTAGTACACCTCGCTGTACAAGGTCTCGTTTCTATGGAAACTCGTCAGTCGCTGCAGACGAAGACGGTGCCTGCATGCCGGTGTGACGATCCATTATTTGTAACTGTCAAATGTTTCATTATGAAGGTATATCTAACCTTTTGCAAAAATCAAACAGAAAAGGTGTGAAAAGTTCTCGTATCGTAGGAGTGGTTGGGATTTGACACTCGATTGGCTGTTTGTTTTGAGAGTTATTGCTGTTCTTTTGTTTTTGTTCTCAGAGAATGTCACGTTTCAGACAAAAAACAAAAAAGACACCTTTCTGATCAATTCATCGGCATGGACGTGGGTATGTGTCGTGTAGGGTGGGCCAGGTGTCATTGGCAATGTTTTCGTTCCGTTTTTGGGGGTAGAGAATAATTAAGTCAAGGAGAACTGTCATAATTGACAGGTGGGACAACAAGAATGAAACAATGAACAAGATTGAACGTGTGTCATTCGTGGAAGGGAAGGGTTTAGGTGTGCGTGTTTGGCATTTACACAGCCTCTCAAGGGGGATTGTCGGGGCCACAGATGGTCAAATAACCTGAAAGAGGTTCTGACAATGACTCATGATCTCTGCGGCCCAGAGATTAAGAGTGTTCAACATTTTGAAGCTAAAAATAAATTGTGCGAGCAGTCAGTGAGAGATCGTAGAAATTGAAGAAAAGTGCTGACAAGTGACTTCTGCTCGAGTGATTCGCATAATTCTCATGCAAGATCTCACGTGTGTCTTGCGATTATCGTGATCTCCTCCAATCTCAGCTTGCAGTTGTCTCGTGCACGAGATCAATTGATCGGTCTTCCTCACCTTCTCAAATCAGGAATCTCTATGACATCCAAGACTCTCTTACTAGCAGCATTTGTGTTTGGACACCATATTCGACGGTTTTTGTGATCTAGACACACAGCAGGGCCTTCAGGCACACTGTTTACAGATGCCGCGCCTTCTGTCTCCTATCGTGCTCCACTGACTGATTCGCAAACAGGGCCAACATTTGCCATTACTCTATCTCCCTGCCGTCTTTGGACTGGGGACGTGTTCTCGTCCGACTTTTAAGGCTAAACACGTCAGATCTAAGTAAAAGTCAATCCAAATGAAACCCCTAAAAAAGAAGGTTGGATTGTTGAATGACTAAGCAGAGCTTGGATTGGAATTCCTTGATCTGTACACCAGGCGCTTAATGAGGCGACTGTACTCCTGTCACTGTCCTGAAGCATTCCCCGCAGAGGCAACTTGCCGAAAACACCGTCCATAGAGCGTTGCAGTCACTTGCCCAGCAGTAGACCATCGACATGAAACAAGCTGAATACACAAGTTGATCACATCACAACCGACAACTTTTCTCGAAGTAGCATGGCCACTTCGTGCGTCGGCTCTACTGACTCACACTCAACTGGCACACATTTGAATTGGAGAATGCTCTGGGTCATCGATCTGTAGCGACTATCCGATTGTGATATGCTTCATTCAACTGTAGCGTTGATCAGTTATATTGTCATCATCAATCAAACGTAAATTGAATTAGCACTTGCGCAGTCGAACACCTGCATCTTAGCGGCTGAATTTTCGTTAATCATTACGAAACAGAATTTCCACCGGGAATCTGTCAGATTTGACACTTATTCTGTCACGTTTGACACTTCCTCTTAAGTTTCTTGTTTGTTGGAATTTGCTTTCAAGGAAACCTTTCATTTTTCCATTGGAATTTATCTAACTAAAAAACCCGATCGCACACAGAATAGACGACAAGGTGAACAACCGGAAACAGGGCCCCAACATCCGTCGGAACTGGTCGGATCTCATGCACATTCATCTGTCAAATTTTTTAACAACAGTCAAATTCGTGCTGAAGGTCAGCAAATTCACTACCGGCACACAATCCCAACCGATCCAACCAACCACTAACCAACGAGACCTTGACAAATCTGTCAATTAAACTCTGACACATTAACCCGTGTACCCGGTACCGGCGCGGTGTGCCATTATGACATTTCACAAATGCGTTAGCAGACCTTAGCACCGATGAGTGCGTTCAGAGTTAATTTTCAAATAGAAATGCACACACCTCGCACTGACACTTGCCACAGCAGGTGGTCTCCACAGCCGCAGTCGCAGCCAGAACGGGATAGTTTCTCCATAAATCAATGATTTATCTGTACATCAGTACAAGCGATTTATCTCAGCGACATCTTTATTAATAAATCCTCGATTCTCTCGGCGAAAAGCAACAAAAAAAAAAACAACGAATTATCGATAAATATTCCACACTACTCTCGTACTCATAACCGATCTAGTGGAGAGCTGCCGTGCGTGTGTGCTTATTACACGCTGCCGCCACCAACTGGCCAACTGGAAAGCCTTGAACCTCTGAATCTTGCATCTGCTGGCCGATAAATAAATTCCAGTTTTTGCCCTCTCGAATAATAGTTGTGAGTAATGTTTAATACTCGTGCGATTCCTGTGTGTTCCCCGGGCGCAAAGATGCTTTTGGCAAATTAATCAAGCAACGAGAGTGCGCACCATTAAATCTCATCGGAATCGCTGTGTCCAGACGAGAGCAGGCAGGTTAACAATTCTTTTCCAGCAAAAGCAGAAGTTATTGCACATTTCGTTTGTTGATTTATGTAAATTGACTAATTAAACTCTGAGCGCTGTTAGCAAGCAGTCTTCGCTTACATTTTTTTTCTCGTGGCAAATTGTGCGCATGTTCACCACGCTCGCAGAGCTCGGAGCACACATGACATTCCTGTCAAGGTCAGCCGGCTGAGATTTAGTGGACGTTGTTGTAGTTATTATTCAAGAGACGTACTGCCAGCGCGTATGTGTTTGTGTTGTACTTACGTCGGCAGCAAGAAGTCTTACACAGACTCTCGTCGCCATCTCCCTCTGTCGCGGTCTCGCTTTCTGTCATTGTCATTTTGATCGGCGTCGCTTGACCATCGTCATCCGGGGGACCGACCCCCGAAAGCGAGCTAATGTTCCCCCTTGTGAATTTACATGAAGTCATAAACATTAATTGAAATGTTCACAAAAAAAAAACTGAGTGGCCTGTAAGTGGAATCTTTAACTTGGCACCAGTCGGTGGTAATTTGCATTTTGGAAGTGCCTTAAACAAATCTGTTTACGCGATTCTTACACGATCCGGTGTGGTTACCTGGGTGGCTGAGTATCTGGTTTGTTGCAAAACCAGGGCAACTTGGAGACGCAGAATTTAATGAGCTTCAGACCCAATATTTGCCCATGGACTGAGAGGAAGGGAATCCCAAACGAACGACACACTGACATTCCTATGCAGGAAGATTTAGCGGTTTTCTGTGCAATTTGTTTTTGTGGTCATAAAATGGCCGTCGCCGTAGGCCTGCCTTCAGTCAGTGACTTATCCACATAAACGTAACATGCGTTGCGTTTCGCAGAGTCGGTTGCCTTGGACAGCACTCGGCTGGGAGTCGACTTTCGGTTGGAAGTAATCTAGCATTTGGCTTTTCTATTAGCACATCCGAATGGAATTGCAGAGAGGTACACGCGCGCCGCTCAAGTGTGTGTGGAGATGTGGCATAAGTGATTTCTTAACCAGGCCCGCTGCATTCGCACCACTCGCAAGGACTGTCATCTGGTGGGAAGGAATTTGTGTTCATTACGTATTCTTTTATGACATTTATTTTACGTTGCGTACTTCTCGCAAGTGAATGGAATGGAAATGTCAAGAAGACATTTGGGAACAGGCAGTGATTTGACATTGTTGCTGCGCGGTTGCGGTGCGGTTGGGATGTTCGATTTGAAAACTGTCGAGACGGGTGATGAATGTCACGTCAATGCGAAGTGCCTAGTGACACTAAAGGCAATGCGAGAGACAGTGAAGGAAATGCTGTCGGCGTATAGTTTTAGAAGACTCGCCGGTAATCGGTTGTGGAGGTTGATGAAGGGGACATAAGTCAATAGTCCAGTCCAGGCGATGGCGATATGTTTTGCTGGCTAAAGAGTTGCAGAGTGATTAAGGCAGATACTGACTCATAAAAGTTGATGTGTATGATCCTATCGAAGTGACAAATGGCACCCAGTTGTCAAAATATCAATAAAATGTAGGCCCACAAACATAGAATCCGTTGCGTACGTTGCGTCATGTTAAAAAAAATTACATAATTAGATGGAACGAGCCAACAAATGTGGGCTCTATGTGGAATGCATCAGAGCGTACGAAGTTAGTGAACTTTAAACTTTTGTTGCTCTTGACAGTTCATTCTCAGGTGTGTGTTTCATTTATGTGTGTAAACGCAACGAACGCATTCATTGGGTACCTCTTTGCAATCTGGCAACTTCGATTTTTGTGGATTGTAATAGTAACGTACGGAGTGCATGGATTTGGGCCTTTTTTCGTAAGCACATCTTTTTAAACCCGCGAAAGGAGAGAAAATTCTTAAGAAATATTCTCGAAATTTCGACTCATTTCGTCGTAAGGTCGGTCGCCATGGAAATTCTTGAGCCAGGACACTCTCCTTTGGACCTTAAGCTACCAACCAGACAATGATCGGTTTGAAATGTAATAAACATAGCTGCCGTAGGGGCGTTCTGTTTCGAGGAAGACTCAGAATCGGTTCGTAACATATCAATTGAAATGGGTAACGCCAAAGTGTCAGTGCGGCTTATTTTGTGGTTAGAATTGGGCCTAAATTCGTATAAGATTGTGATGACGCAGAAATTGAAACCGGAAGACAGTAGACAACATCGTGAGCGTCGTTCATTGAGCGCTGGAAATGTTTGCCAGAAAATCATCTTGGACTAGGCCAACTTTTAGGCTCACACCAACAAGCGTCGACGTTGAACATTAAATCTTTGCTTCGGTTTGCTACGGGCCTATTTTCTTTCCAAATGAGGAAGTAGTTGTCATTACCGTCAAGAGCCTCAGATCTGGAGCAACATCAACCCTCTTTCTGATGGCAGAGCTCGACTAAATCGATGCATCTAAGCTGTGGTTCGGAATAATACTGAAACACACGCGCAGCCACGAGAAAATCTGCGACAGGGTCAACTCCCTGCTCACCGAAAGGTTGCCGCAATCATAGAGAAGATCAACTTCAACATTCGGAGGCGATATTATCGAAATAACGCCGCACATAGTGACGCGAGTCATCAAACATTGGACCGACCACGGCGAGATGTGCTATCAAATCCCCTTCTGAGACCCAAAATATTTTATAACCAGGTTACCCACGGGCATGCTACGGATTCCTACGAACGGCTGACGAAGTGCCGATCTAGACAACAATCCATAGAATGAACTACATTGAGCCTCAGCCAACAAAGAACCGATCAAGAGCATCCACAAAAACATTCCACACTTTCTCAACCAAACCGCACGAATCAAAACCATTTCGAAAGTCATAATTCTAAGCCCCTGAACAAGCTTCACCAACGACCGCCAATCATAATCTCTCTCGACTCTAAGCCGCGAATGTGGCTGAAGCACAAATTCACCTCGATCTTCGAACCGCAAAACGCTCATTACGCGGCTAGAGTCGAACGAAACACAAAAAATTGATGTAAACCATTCGTCGGATGAATTAGTATCTTTTTTGTGAGGTTTCTTCTTGCTTCGGCGCTCAATCACCTCAAATCGACATCGCAAATAGCCGCCAGTCGAAAAGATCCACACAAAAAAGCCCCGTCGAACGTAACGAGTTTTTCCAGCTAAACCAACAAAGCGACCATTGTTCCAAGGCAAGCTGAAAATCAAAGCACAGCTTGGAGATACAGAAACAAACCTAGAATGAGAAAAAAAAAACGAGAAAGGAGCGCAAAGATAACAGAAAGAATGATTGGCATTAACATGGAGTTAAATCAACGTGCAAATTACTTTAATGTCGACAATCTCAGATGACATGATCGCACGGAGCATTGTAATTACCGAAACGAACTACGGACATCCCGTACATGGCGCGGCGGTGGCGGCAGTCGGTTAGCGGCGAGCCCAACTATTCATCCATCAACCGGTTTCGTGTATCTGGTGCGTTTTTTTCTGCGTTTCTGCTATTTTTTTTTCACCTCACCACCGCAATCGGAGAAGTGAATTATTTCTCACCCCGAAAGATCGGTGGATAGTGCACGCAGCCCGAACAAAAGATACACACTCGGCCTCGTCGCAACATATGCATGTTCTGGAGCGGAGTAGGAATTCCACTTGTTCCATTCCACCCGGGACGACATTCCAGCGTTTACATGATCAATTTTCTACTGATCGGCATACGGCATTGGGGCCGTCGCCGCCGCCATCGCATCGGCACCAGCAACAGCAGCCGGTGTTCGCATTTGATTATCCATCCACCACCGTCACGGCAAAGAGACCGATGCAACGAATGCAGCGAGCGTAGCGGCCAGCACGTAACACGCTGCCAACTTTCGATTAAACAGATATTTATTATTATATAAGCCCGTAGCTTGATATGGTTTATTTTCAGACGCCCTGACACGTACCGGCGATAAGGCCTAATGAATTCAATTCAAAGCTACGCCCCCCGCCAACGCCGACAACGACACCGCGCCGGAGACCGCCGCGCCGGCTAATTAATGCCAATTTGATAGAACGGATTCTATGTTCTGTGTACGTTACCTTCAGATCTTTAATAGTGTGATCGCCTGCAATAAATCCTCGGCACGATGTTATCCACAACTCAACTATGACGTATCTGAAAGATAGAAAAAAGAAAAAAATACTCGTTAGTATGGGACGACGTGCGTTTTTGCCGATTTGAGGCGGCACTGCGGGCCGCGTTGCAGTCATATTCGCGTTTGCGCGGCCTTGTCCCGCATAATTTATGATGCGTTTTACACATTCTATTCTCTAGGCAGTGCCAGGCCACGGCAAATGACAGCGGTATTTGCAGTATCAATTAGCATTCGCACTCAACACCCAAACACACTGAAACACACCACACACTGACTGATGATTCTGCGAAGAGAATTGTGGGATTTGATGACACACAACAAGTTTACGAGTGCGAATATCCTCTCAAGTGTATTCTGGATAAAGAAGAGGGCGCAGATAAGATAAAGCGAAAAATGAAGAGGTTTCAGCGAAAAAAAAGCAAACAAGAAGCAAGAAAACATGCGATCAATGACGTCAGTTGTGGGTTTTGCGAACGCGGTTAATGGTCTAACCTTGGAGTGTAAACAGATAAATAGATCCATAGGCATTCGGTGGGAATGGAGGAAACGAGGCGGCGCTCATAACAGTGGCGTCGAGCGTGATTCACCCGCGGGTGCTGTAAAAGGAATGGGTCACTGTGCAAACTGAAGGATTACGGTGATAACCTGGTAACCATTCTATTTGCATTCACTGTGGGAAATAATGATTGTTGTGTTCGTCGTCAGCGCGTAGGCTTTCGATTTCCTTTGTCGGGCTGTTGCCGGAAGTTGATGTTACAATGGAGGCGTTAATGTGTTTTCACAGTTGCCTGGTTAGGGAATGCCTTGCACCTGGATTGGGTGACGAAGTCGGTTAGAATTTCTTTTGAATGATATACGTCAGCTTTACAAGGCTTTATCGGTCCTTCGAGGCGGAGACGAACCATGGACCATCTCGGAGCCGGATGATATCGCCATAGCAAGATTGACAGTTTTTACATTCTCCCATTGGTGCAAAATGATATTCCCTGTCCGCAGACAATCCATGCCAATTTCAGATAAGCAAATCCAACTGGTACACAAGTTTGAAAAGACAGGCATTACCTCAAGAAGTGATCCATGAAGTCATAAAGTGAAGCTCATGAAAGTTCCAAAACAATGCGTTGGTCCTTCGAACCGGAAAGGTGCCATAAACCCTTTTGAAGCCAATTTTGCATGAACAGATCGATTCTGTGCACTGTACGCAGTCACGGAGTTGAGAAGTTCTTTCGCAAGTCAGAAAACGAAGGCAAGAAATGTTGTGAGCTAAAACATTTTATTGTTCCTTCGAGCCGGATCCAGTTCATTTCCCTTGAATATCTCAAGTTTCTGACTGCTAGTTAGACTGATGAAGACCACGTTGAACCTCGATTGGAGAGATTTGATGGAACCTTTTAAATCGTACAGAATTCAACTGTTGGAGAACTCCGCGTTGGGCGCCATTGTACACACTGGGTCAAGAAATGCAAATGCAGTCAAACAGAAGAGCCGAGACGTTGGCCACCATTCAAAAGCAGTACATGCCACTCTGAGCATGCAGTTATCGTCTCCCTTGGCAAAGTGAAAACAGGTAATTGCGGCGACAAGCTCACCAGAGCACTTGCAATGATGTCAATTTGCTTACTGATTGACTCAGACATTCATTCGAAATTGCATTTCTCCCCAATAAACTTAACAACCCATCCAGCCGTCGATGCCTGGAAAAATGAAGTCATTATTGCTCCATCGAACGATCGTTAAGAGTCATTAACAATTTCGTTTTTTGACTCTCCGAGTCTCGACCATGACTCAGAGTAATCGGTCAAGCACCAAAAGCCAAGCATTTCGCCATCAATTCCGATTTTCAGATTTCAAACGAATGTCAGTCCGCGACAGAGAGAAAGAAATCATTCGGCGGAATCTGCCCATCAGGAAGTCGCAACGCTCAAAGAGAAGTAACAAAAACAAAAAAAAGAAGAAATAACAGAATTGACGAGCAAACAAATCAGCAATCGACAAGAGCGAATCGCAATCGCGCTTAATGCCAAGGTCACGACATTCATTCGAGCCAATCTAAGCGCACATTCACACACTGCCGCCTTGTATCTGATGTATTCATTAACCTTCTGTGACAGTTCGTTGCCAGTGACACGTCTGCGGTTATTTGATCGCATATCGATTTGAAAGGGGTTTCATCAAGATTAGGGGCTTCTCCACAGCGAAGCGTCTGCGCGTTTGGCAAAGCCAAATGAGGTAATAGCCGACGCGTGTGTTCCTCTTGAGCCCCCGCCAGATGATCGACCGGCCGATATTGACAAGTGACAAGCTTGACACTAGCCTAATGTTACAGAATCTGATCCGATTACAGATCGGACACTGGCCAAGGTTCGCAAAGTAAACAGGTCCACACTCTACAATCGCCATTCACCGAGATTTCGCCAAAATCCTTGCTATTTATAGCGCGCTATTCAAATGTCATCTGAATGTCATTATGACAGCCCGTACAACATTCCGGACCTCGAATCAGAACACACAGCGGCGTCGAGAGGAAATTAAATTCTAAAACAACATCGCCAACCGGTTCTGTTCGATTTAGAATTTCAAATGCATTAGCTAATTCCAGGCGTTCGGCCATAATCTCTCGAGAAGCCATTAGGCTCTCGCTCGTTTCATTCACAGACATTCTCTGATAACGACTCAATAACACAAAGCGAATTGAATACGAACAAAAAAAAAAAAACGAGCACACACGCACACGCTTTTTGCATTCGTTTAGGTTCACATCCGCTGGGGTTTTTATTCCCTCGTGGTTTTTATAACTGTTTTACATTTTGACATTCGCCACTTAGGCTTTGGAATGCGTTTTTACGGCCGCAGCGCATGACGCGAATGAAGTCATCGTACCTATCAATCATTGATAACACGATAAGTCTGAACACAAAACCCATTGTATTGCTGTCACATCCCTCCAACGGGCTGACTTTGACATTTCTCGGCAATTTCGCTGCGAAATTAGCGTGCGCTCGGCGAATCGAAATCAAACAAAGCGCATATCTATTGCAACAGCAGCACCAGGGGCAATCGCGAAAACAGTGCGCTGCTGGTGCGTTATCTCTCTCGATTAATTGACAGCCAACATAACGATGTCAAAGTTCGACTACGGTTGCATGAAATGCAAATTCCAAGTCGCCTGCGTCTGTAATCAATCATAGGCAGAGATCAGGCCGTTTTTTTTTCTGTTTCGTGACGAGTGCATGTGCGCCCGTGTGTGTGTGTTTGCATGTCGGGAGGCCGTCTGACAGAGGTGTGTCTGGCGAGGTCGTTGGAATTTGTTAAATCATGCCCCAGTCGGCGGCGGCAGCACGACGACGACGACGACGACGACTGCGACGGTGAGAATCAAAAGAGCGTTTCTTTCAAATATTCGCATTTGATTGATGCGTCATGTCAAATCGGGAATCTGTTTGACTTACATGAACTGTCATGCAGCGCATGAGGTGTTGCGAAATTTCACCGGTGCGGGTCGGTATTCGGTTTTCATGCCATGCATCTACAGCCTGTGGAATGGCCGATGAAAACTCCAGACAAGAACTCGCATAGACACTCATTAGTATGCGCGGTGTCGATAATGGAAATTGCCAGGTGTAGGTCATATGCACGGGCAAGATAAACATTCCCCACGCCCACACATTTTCCAATATCTAATCGATAAGTTATTATGTGGCCGCTCGCCTGACGGTATGTCAGACAACAGACGCGCATGTTCCGGTCGCCAGCTTTCACTCAAAGCAACGTCACTTTGGGTTATCTGGCGGCGCTGTTCGATTATGAAACGTCAAATTGACGTTTAATGGAAATTTCGCAGCGAACACCAACGGAAAACTCTCTCGCTCTTTCTCTCAGTCTCCAGACGATCTCCAAAGATCAAGATGAAAACAAACAATCGAAATAATTTCCTCATATTTATGATCCCGCAGCGTGATGTCAATAAGATAGAAGACAAGTGACTTATTGGCGATGATTTCATTCGGCGGAAATCCGTTTTGGCTCCGCACGGGGGGATGACCAATGGCTTGCGCATTGAATGCCTGCCAAACTGCCAAATATACCAGCTTACCTGACTCATAGTCAGCACAGCACAGGTTGTCGCGTCGCAATATGTGGGCTGGTCGCTGCTGTCGCCGTCACTGTCACATGACGCCATAGCCATTAGAATTAAAAATGATTCTGTGAGTGGGTGGCTGCAGACAGGTAAGATCTTTTCAAAACAAGAAACACAAAACCAAAAACGAATGACAAATCACCGCTCGACGATAAGAAATGTCAAAGAAATTCGAAAAAAAAAGTAAAAGCTTTTAATGATCGCCCCGGGTGTGTACAGGATTCTCGTTTCGGCAATTAAATGATGTCGATTCCGTTCGAGTCCCCGAATAGACGGGGTGAAGGTGTCATCGATGGATTCTTCACTGTTTCACAATTAAATTCCTTTCATGTGGTCACATTTGTTTTGTGGTGACGCTTGACATTTAAGTTCACAAAGGAACTGTTGCGCAGAAGAGACTTGCTTTGTGTGTGTGGTGGGACGTGAACGAAAGCGAAGTGGGGCGTGGACGCTTTGGAGGGAGTTTTGGCAGTTGACTTTCGAACTGGTGATTTTTTGCTACAAACTGCTTGTAGTCCGTTCTGCGTGGTTGACAGCTACTCAGTCAATATCGACCACAATTACAATTCACCATTTTCTTAAATTTGACTGAACTCAATTGTGCTTGTGCACAAATGATCGAAAGCTTAAGGACCAACCATAGAGGACTTGCCTCAGCTTAAACTGTGTCAGAACCGAATGAAAAGTATCCAAACATTTGTTTCCAACGCAAACAGTCACTTACTTACCTAGAGAGCGATTACTTTCCCTCGGTTCAAGGTTAGGAAAATTCAACGAAACTTAACGAAACTACGAAAAGTAGTTGGCTTGGTCACAACACATATTCGCAAGAAAGACTTTGCTGCGTTTTTGGTGGGAATCATTTGATTCGAATTGCTGAAGACGGAGCTAAGGGACATTTTTTGACAGATGTCACATGTCACGACGGAGCTCTCAGGGAACACTGAAAAACCAAACAAAGCATCAGGCACAGTGAATATCAGTGGCAATAAAACATCGTCATCCCACTAAAGCTCAGGTTCGCAGATGAAGTCCCATTAACCCCCAAGCTAAGGCTAGAAGCCACGCCTCAAAGGCTCCATAAATAGCCGTAGATCAGTCCAGATCAACAGCACATATCCGCGCACTTCGGCTTGAAATGAAGACCAGCACCAGTAGGGACATCACTCGACTGGAACAACAGAAACCATTATCGATTCGGTATCATTACGTGTGACCTTCCGATATAAGGTCCACGCCATCCGATTCCAATTAAGTGTCCCTTGTTCGACGCGGGAACACAGCACCAAAAAGGACTCAATTACCTTCGAAATGTCAACAACGGCCACGGAGCACAGGGACAGCAGCAAAATGAAACAGAAAGAAAAACAAGCGAAAAACGAAGAGTCTACCAGCAGTGACAACAACAGCACACGAAATCAAACGAACGAACATTTTTCTCCTTTCCGCATCGTCTCCAATTACAAATCTGGTATCGTGATGTATTACACGGCATTAAGTTACCAGCGTCCCACAAGGGAAGCAGTCGGTCCACATTCACCCCTTCCCGCAAGAAACACCAATCATCCGGGCAAATGAGTCAACGTTTATGTCGCGCCATCGACGAAGAGTCTCAGCTCGAAAGTGAGATCCACAGTGCGAAAGTCAGAGCCGAGGCAAAGGAAAAACAAACACCTGCACACCATTACCCCACCCCGTGGTGACGGTGCGCTGCGCTGGAAATGAGTAAACACCCGAGATCCAGGAACCAAATTACTCACTTAGGCGTAATGAATGCAATTACCATGTTACAGGGAACTCCAATCATATCGGAGGACACCGGAGTTATCGAATGGATCGCGATGAAGGGAATGGCCCGACCGACCGACCACGGCGGTCGGACATACATAAGCAATCACTTCGCCTTAGCTTCAGCCCCGCAGCCATCACCGGACGCCTTTGTTGTTAAATTAAACAGAAAATATGAACGAGCCAAGATACGAGTACGAACGGAAAATGGGGGAAAAAAAACGACAAAGAACCTGGAACCTGCCCGACCGAGGAAAATCCATTTAAGGACACTGCCCACCGGGTGTGGCGTATCCAATCGCCTCCTGTCGATTGTAACTTAATTAAGTCAACAATTTCGGTGATTTTATGCGCCGCGCCAGAGGCGGTTGCCTTTGTTCCACATCGCTCCACACTGCCCTGTGCAGCTCCTCGACGGCGGCGCTGTGCTCGTATCTATGTGCCAATAAATTAGCGAAAATTTGTATCTTTTCATATGGCAGCGTTGCGGCGCGCACTTAGAGAGTCTCTCAGTAAGCCACGAACGACGGCATGGCTGGCGTAGCAGCTAGCGCGAAACAATGCCGCGATAGACTTCCACAACGACTGCTGCAGCTATACGCCGCTTCCAAGGATGGCTGTTGCCTTTTATCTCAATCTGTCTGTTCTGTCTAATGACTGCTGGTTGTACACCCATCGATGAATTGGTTAACCACCATCGCCACTACCACCGCCATCGTTGCTGTTGCAGATGGTGCTGGTGCTGGTGCTGCTGCCGCTGCCGGAGTGTTGCTCCGTTTGGACACACAGGCGACGCGACGTATCGCTGGTCGTGCTGCAGCCGCTGCAGCGTCTAATCAAGTGTTCATAATCTTAATCTGCATATGTGCGCTGATAGCAAGCGACGACCCAGCCGTAGATCATTGCGGCCAGAGAGGAGTTTCCTTGATCTACAGTTACTGTCTTAATAATGAGGTTATGTTTATGTGGGACCGTTTTGCTGTCGATTGAACGGCTGCCGTCGCGCCGCGTCTCGTCGATGGAGTCGATCGCCTCCTTGTATGGTTTCATAGGAAGACTGCTTTCCTCATTTGGACTAAACTCTGGCAAAATTAAAAGATTACTGAGCAACCCTGAGTGCCCGCGCGCCACGGTGCACCGTGCCTCTGCGCACCTCTCTCACGGGCGCGCTGTGGGAGATTGCTAACTCCGATGGAAATCAACGGTGTAAGTATCAAGAAAGTGTATCTATGAGTATATCTTGTTCGGCGGTTGTCGGATGCTTGTATCCCATCCCGGGTAGTCTATGAGAGCGTGTGGTAATTTTCATTAAAATTATCAGCAACGTTAGCGATGTTTAGTTCAATAGGCGTTCATTCATTCCGCGGTGAGGTTTCGGTGAGTGCACGCTAATCGCTGGCGCTGTCGTAAGTGTAAGTGGCTCGGTGGTATGTGGGAAATTGCACGCAGATTCGGTCGCGAGCGCAGTGAAACAGAAACTGTAGCCAATTTTGAAAGCGCTTTGCGACTTTGTTGGAGTGAATGTTGTAAAGTTGGCCGCGTGAATAAGGGGTCACGCGCTGTAGAGGGGTCAATTTGCGTTACGAGTGATTGCTGTCGAGGATGAGAGAGAGAAAGGTGGCGATGATGACGTTTTGACAGAAATGGATTGTGGAAGACTTGCGGCAATGACCTTCGGTAATTCCCATCGGTGTTCATTGTCGATGGTTCAACATTAAGAAGCTGCTTCAGAAGAAGCGAACTAAAGTTTGCAAGCGCCGAGATGGTGTCCATAGCAACAGGGCACACGAAGAAGGAAGAAAATGCACGAAAGGTGGCGGTCTACATTTACAGGAGATTTCCAAAAGCTGCCACAACAAGCAAAGATTTCTAAAGATTTGTATTCACCTGAACCACCTCTGCAGTGAACAGGAGACACTACAAATGGACGTTAATCCATGCAGTGAGCAACATGATTGCAAACTGATCCTTGGTCTGATCGGTTTTAGTTGATCGCGAATGAAGATTCAAGCGCAGACTGGACTTCTAAGCCCGACGCCAAGAAAAATAAGTATAGACAGACGTCTGCGTATCCAATGCCAAAGGCGGCTAGACCTTGGAAGAAGTGTACATACAAGTAGTAGTACGTACCACTATTCCGAGCTAGGGGACAACTCGAAATCGGGTTGGCTTGAGACTCAAGTCCATCTTGGTTCCTAAAGCCTTGAAGAAAGAGTAAAGATAATGGCCTTTATTCAAAGCCTTCTATAGCTTGCCACTGGACAGGTTGGTAGGGATCGGTCGATTGTGAGTGAGTAGCGGCATCCATTGCGCTGGTGGCTTCTTCAATGCTGCAGTTGACATCAGCCGCCTTGCTCACTTTATTTCTCTGATTTGTGGTCTAGCGACCATTTTTTTTTTCAAGTATTTCCTTGTTCTCTGTAATGTTTGTCGGCACAGAAAACTTTCCAGGTTTTCTGCTTTGAGTGGCCTTTAAACACTTTCTAAATGACGCAACATGCTTAAAATTGATGACAGTTTGCCTATTACTGACAGTTGAAGGTAGCAGTTTTTGGATATAAAGTCAATGACACATTAAATTGCTACCGTCAGTTGGCAAATGTAATTAATACACTTCTGTCGAATTGATGCTTGATTCAAACTACATCTCTTGATCTTTGACATTTTTTTGACAAGATCGTATTAGGTCTGTTGACATACCTTCTGTACTAAATTGTGAAGACTGTCATTTTTAAAGAGTGGGTATAAAACCTCTCAGAGAGAAGTAGGGTAGGGTAGGGTCCAGGGTCTATCTTCTCAGCAATCACACCTACAGTTTTATGCCGAATCCGAACGGCTTTGTTTGAGAAGCTTTCTCTAGACAGGAAATACTCTTTGAGCATTGTCAGTAACTCGAATAAGGTGGGGTTGTGTAAATTGTTTTCGTCACACCGAGCAGGAATCGAACCTACGACGTCGTGGTTGGAGTCGACGCACATACCCACAACGCCAGGGGCCACCACCGAGTCTTCCATAGAAACCGAATCTATTTTACTTTTAGTTACGACGAAGTGATTTGTGTTTTTTTGACTTATGAGACTTCGAAGCCAATCCTGTCGTTGGTTCGAACATTTAGGGGTGTCCGTCGCTTCAACAACCATCTCTTAAAGGAAAAGTATGTTGCTTCAAAATCGGACATTTCATGTGAGGCCTCCACTGTGTCCAATCGCTGAGAGGTTAAAATAATGCAACACCCGTTTCAATAATTGATGAGCCTAGAGCTGTCACTTATTGTAGTCATCTAGACCAAACGTCTTTCAAATCACATTTTTGAGTTTCCTCCGTTTTGAGGAGAACACAGTATAGGATTATAGAATTGCGGGTAAACCACTCCTTCGGTGAAATTCTCTAGAATCATAGAGCAATTAGGAGCGTGTCTGAATTTTTTTTTCACGTTTTGGTGCGATTGTTGGTTGAATGCTTAGACTTCCGATGTCAATTGAAAGTTGACGAAATATGACTATTTCCATCGTTTTTTTGCGCACTGCTTTATTTATAGCATATCATTGCTTAAGTATTAATAATCCTCGTCTGTCAGCTGTAAGCTTAGTTTAACTACCCCAAAAATGGACGATTATTTCCCCATCGAGGCATCATGGCTTCCACTCGTTCCTAAGTAAATGCGTCCATCTGAATTCTGCAGAACATATGTAAGCACAATCGAGATCGCCTTTAACAGATGCCGGTCAACCGACCAGAAGTGCACCCCTACGTAGCGTCAATCGCTGCCGATTCCAATGCACGACATAGAATGCCCGCTTAATTGTTCGATCAGCTCCAACAACTTCCAATGATTATCGCCCTCGACTGTAATCACACCGCCTACCGGTTCAAATCCAAAGTGTGAACGATTTAAGCCCTCCTAAGTCGGTAAAGACCCATATCGCGTCGGGCCTAATCTAATCTTATCTGAAGTACACGCGTAAAAATCTGCACACCCCGGCACAAGTGATGTCAGGTCCTCACGTGCCCGCCCGCCAGTGCCTTTATCGATCTTCGAGCACACCCCTGACACAGTTCGGTCGCGGCCCCACGCCACTTCCGATCAATTCAAAGCCAATAATCCGCGCCACCATTCACTCCGCAGCAGATGCACTCGAGCTGGTTTGTAACTGGCAGTAGGAGTAGGAGTAGGAATAGAAGCCATCCAACCCACTAGCCAAACAGACACAGATAAAGCTTATCGTCGTCGGAGCGCGCATTTTGTTTCGGCTTAATTACACCGAGCCACACAGTCAGTCGCTGGGTGTTGGAAACGTGCGTATGCCCATATTTACCGAAATTATGAGCAAGATGACGAGATAAGATAGAATTATCTCCACTGCTCCACTGCCGCCGCCCCACCGGCTCACAAGTCCTGTCAGCGATCCACGAGCGGGGGCCTCTAAGCTTAGACGCCGCTGAAGATAAGTGCTTTCTGCCCTTTTGAGATACGCAGCAGCGTTAAGCGGAACGCAAACAAGCGTCTTAGAATGTCTTTGCGTTGGGAATGCACTCTGAATAGATAGCGGAGGGGAGCACCAGTCACCCAATAAAGCGACCATATCACAAGTCAATGGCATGACAGAGTGTTTTCGGTTCGCCACCAGCAACGTGATACGACATGGTTGCACGTACATGGGTTCGTGTAGCCAGCCCCAGCCCCCACTTCATCCATCGAGCGTGACTTCATGACGCAGGCAAGCCTATAAACTACCCTCTGAATCCCAGTAGCCTGCGAAATTCTGGAGTTTGGCGATAACACATCGCCAGATTCTTCCCGGACCGTGGGAGACTCGGGTTTGTCCTTGCCTGCGATCGACGCGTCGATACCCAGCGCCAGAGCTATGCGCAGAGCGAGCGAGGAAGCGCGATTCGCGAACAAGCGGGACGCAGACGTCAAGTCGTGTGGGCAAAAATGTTTGTCCGGTTTCGTGGAGTCGAGCAGAGTGATTTATTCACCAGCACGCTAATATAATTCAGCACACACTCGGCGCATTTGACCACCACCGTGCCGCATAAGAAGGTTAAATTCAAATTTATGTACAAATTTGGTTCGGCTGTGTGTGACTGCACGTTTGAAACATTCATAAGGTAGCTCGCGCGACACTCAAGACAAAGGCTGTGTATCTCTGCACCCCGTTTTGTGTCCATACGTCTAGTATCTAGTCGATGCTAATTCGCTGTCGATTGGCCATCTGAATGCATCGTAAATCAAAGTTTTGCGATTAAAATTCGCGATTCAGTTTATATTTTCGTGGCTGTGGTATGTGGCATTTTTGGGGGTCGTCGCTTTGGGGTCTGTCCCGTCTGTACGTTTCTGTCGAGGCTGTCGTGAAATTTATGGTTGCCTGACGGAGTTATTCCACGTAGCCTTTCATAATGCGGTCTGGTGTGTTGGTGTGGTGGTGTGGCGGCGCGGTGAGTTTCCTCGGGGGCCTGCTTGAAATGTTGGGCGCGGTGGGTTAATATATTTTCTATTGAAAGATTGTTCAAGTTAAATCACTGGATGTTACATGATCTGATTTTGTAACTGCAAATTGATAAGGACTCCCCCTAATTGAGTGCTTTCCATTTCATGAACGTGCTAAGGAGACACTTGGCACGCATCGATCATCTAATGCAGTGACCGAGATTTGCGTTTGTCACGTTTTATGCAGATGCTTGGGGGTTTTTTTTAATATTTTGTGGGATTGGCCTGGTCAAGGTTTGTGAAATATGCTTCTTTAGATGATGCGAGTGGGATGATGTAATGTTTGAGTTATGCTCGAGACACTCGGCGTGTGGCATTGGCAGGCCAGTTGTCATGAACATAATTTGTAAGCCAACTTGATGTGATTGAAGAAAAAACAAAAAACGTGTTGAAAATTGCTAGCAAGCCTCGGCCGGTGAGTATTTTCGTATGTCTTTTGTGGGGCGCCATGGGACTGTTTTGGAAATGGACGCGTCATTTGTCGGTTTGAGGAATAAGGCTTAATGAAATTGGAGACAGTGTGAAGGAACCAAAGCCATTTCTACTAGATCCACCGAGAGTGACCACGCCAACGTTTAACTCTCATCAGTTTTCATTCGCATATTTTCGACCTTTTTAGCCAACCATTCGTGAATGGGTGTGACGTATTAGTGGATCGCTTATGACAGTCGTCCTCGAACTACTACAACTGTCACATGTACTAACATAATGATATGGCGCTACAGCCCGGATCAGTGGCTCACTCTCAGCAACCACTTGGGCTGTGCCTTCTATTATGCTCTCACAAGTGGAAGTGGCCTAAAGTTTATGTCCACTCCGTACGCATCTACGGCTTAGTGAAAAGACGTTAAAAAACGAATGCACATGAAGCGTCTCACTGTAATAACAACTTGACTCAGTTTCGTTAAGTTTCGTTCAATATTTGACACTAAAGTGAGAATGAACTCGATGACTCTCTACTAATGACACATTGGAGCACATCTCATTTTCTACACTACCGATCGATGCGTTGACAACACACCTCTGCGATCACGTGCAGATGAGATAGATGGATTGCTAAATGACAACCAAAATTGACCGGATTTACTACCCACGGTAACGAGTTAAGAGCTCCGCCTCTGAGCTGGAAAAAATGCCATTCAATGGAACGCCTCCCTTCGAGCTTGGTCCTTCGAGCCGGATACGAACCAGTAACCTATAAAACTTCGAATGTTTTCCAGTCTAATTACCAGCTTTCTACTTCTTTATAGACTCCATTAAAATACTTTCTTCTGAAAAAATAAATGTCCATCATTTCGAAACACTTCCGTTTCACCGAAATGCGTAGTCAAAGCGATTGCCAACAATTACCGTGAAATGCAGTGAAAAACAGTTTACGGCTGCTTAATTGGACGAAATTCAAAGAAAGTCTGGCCTTTTTATTGGTCCCCTGACGACGTGCAAAACAAGTAGCCACCACTCCTCCATCACAGGCTGACCTAGAAGTCGCATCAAACCAGAATTTCACAAATCTAATTATTTTTAGGCAATTCCAGGGCCAGTTTCATTCTCTCGAAACCGAATCGGATTTCAAGGAAACCATAAAGAGTTCCTGTTTTCGGACGATGAGTCATCGATGCCCCAACAGCCGCGCCGCGCCGTCTGGCAACTTCAAGTGAATCTATAAAAATACCGCTCACTGTACGTATTTTTTTCATTCGTTATTGAGGAAACAAACAACAATGGCATCAAAACTAAGCCATGAGTACGGCTCACAGCAAACGGTGGCCTTTCAGAGCGCTATAAAAGCAGCGTATGGTTTCTATGAATTAAGTTCGCTCTTGAGCAGTGCGTTGGCTCAGTCTTGGATCAAGATAAGAGTTTAAGGCTCGTAAAATCTAGTTAATTCCGCTCGAATCTGTTTTTCTCTTCCTCCTCCTTCCACACCCATCCTCCGCGGGGGCTTTTGAGCTGTGCCGACCAGCGACGCAACCTCGTGCCTCATTCGCCTGTGTCGTCGTCACGCAGTGAGCAGCTTTTCTTTTCGACGGGCCTTGTAAAAGCGGGCGCCCGTTGCCACTGCCAATGACTGCTGAAATGGAAACCGGCGCTCAACCCAAGCGAGTCCGAAACTTCTGATGTGAAAATACTCGCAGTTGCGTCAAAACTTCTCTTCGAGGGGGAGGGGAAATGGCTCCGCAAACAGCAGATTGCCCGTGTCGCTGCGGTGCGCTGTGTACAACAAGTTTTTGGCCAACGATCGGCCGTGTGTATCCCCAGATAAGATTTGAAATCCAGATAAATCCGGCCTAATTGTTGCACCTGTGCCGCTGCTGCCGTCACCACATCGGCCGTTCTGCTTGCCCGAGCGATGACAATGCCTCAGCAGCAGTGTGTGAGTGAACCTAGCCCCCACCGTTTCCGGCGTTATTAAAAAAACATTACCCGCTGGCACTCAGCAAAAACAACACACGTCAAGCCCGCAAACTATTTCTCTAATAATTACACTAATTACACGAACAAATGAGCAGGGGTTCATCTTGATGGACCCAACCGCCTGTGTGACTGCAGCGCCATTCCGGCCCGTCCGGCTGACATCGGTTTTGGCAAAATATTTACTCATGTCACGACATGTGAGATCACAACATTAGCGCGACTTGGCGAGTGATTAATTTTGACTCGCGAGAAACAAAACGAAATGCCACAAAATGAATTATAAACACGTTTGAACAATTTGCCAAAGTACGTGGAAATGGCATCGTGGAATGAGGCCCAGAGGGGGTATTGAACTGCTCGTAGGTTAATCTCAGAGCTTAGTTCGTAGTGGTCATCAATCACCGGGGACGTCAGTGAGATTCGGGGGAGAGGATGATTTGGTTTGATTGCGCTTTTGGCATCCGTCCGGGAAATGGGAGCAATCGATTTCGATTCGATTGAAGGGTTAACGATCCCAGATTTGCGCTTGTGCTGGCTGGGCTGTGATTGAAATTGTTGGCGGACGGTCAATGAACGTTACAAATGGAATAATTGATCCGATAGAATCCATCAGCAGTCAAAGAGTCATTTAATTGTCCACCAATGTGAGACGAGGTTTTGTTTTGTCTTCTTTGTCATCAGGGACTCAACGCATGAGTGGGTGTGTACGTGTCACCTGCTTCCGTCGACTTCCGGAAAGTTTTATGACAGTTTTACTAAGCAGCCAAGGTGCGCGGTGGGGTCTTTGCAGACGATGACCTCAAGCCATCACACCAGGCTGTGATGTCCACATGGGCACTGTGTACATCATCATGAGCTGTATGCGATTATTTCCAGCATTTCGTTCGGACTTGACAAACCTAACGACGATCGGTGACTTTGTTGGGCAGAGCAGACTTTTCGTTAAATTCTGTCAAAGCCACGCGAGAACCTACTACTGGCCTCGTGAAATGCGAATTGGTTGCAGTTTGCGGAGTGAATTATTGCTGTTGCTGTCGAAATGAGTAATGGGAGACTTCCGTTGCTCGAAGTGTGTAAACGTCACGGTGACATCCGCTTTGGGGTATGGCGCATTGTAGTAGATTAGACGCGTGAGGTTATATTTTATAAATTTATTTTTTATTGTTTTAAATCAGCCAACCCATTTTTTTGACAAAAGGCCTGCCTACTGTCATCCCGCAGTTCAAACGCCACCTGAATGAGGCCAAGGCAAATGGAATCCCCGCCCTCGTTTACCTGTCCAGATGTTCCTCTGCTCTCTTCCGCCTGTCATTGAGGGACTCAGAAAAGAAACAAAAGCAACGCCTGGACTATTGAATGAGATTCTCCAAATGGTTGCTGACTCAACAACTCGTCGCACCTTCTCTGTCTGACGTTGTTCGGGCGTACCATAAAATGCCCAATGATATCATAACAATTACAACTTTATTTTCAGTCTCAGAGTGAAAACCAAAGAAACCTTGGCCATCGACCTTGTCTGAAGCGAGTGTGTGCACGATCCCGAAACGAGCGCGCTCACAGCTTGCAACTCCCACCCGGCGAATCTAAACAAGGGGTGCAGCCGCTGTCAGAGAAGACCTTAAGTTGAATGCATTCTCAAGTATGGCAACTACATCAAAAACCGCAGTTTCATAAACAAACAATAGCCCGAGTGGGCTCCTTTGAGAGCGCCTTTGCGCGAAGGCCACCTGTTCGCCTGGCTCGCTGACTCACACGACGCGAACGGGCGCATTTATCGTGTCTCAATCGATGCACGTTCCGCCCCCACCCCAGTCTCCTTTGACGCCTAATTATTTACGAAATCAATTCGAAATTTTATAGCTTTTCATAGATCAAAAGCCCATTAAATCGCTTTAAAGCGCACAGTGAACAAGCGCAGTCCCCTCCGCCCGACCATCAGTCATCGGGTGGCCGTGTAAACAAACATGTGCACGCACGTTCAATAGTGCTCCTCTGTAAACATTACAACAGCCTTCCGTTCTGGCCAGCCTCGAATGCGGCGCGGCGACGGCCCATTTCCACCTCCTACTGTGTGCTCGCCTCCAGAACTCACGCATCGTAAACAACACAAATTTGTTGGAAACGCAATTCATTGCCCGGATATCCAAATAAACTACGGCTTTCCAAACCTCGACGAAAATGCCATCGCACACTGGACCTCGCAGCCGCCGCAGCTCTGCCGGGTGGGGCTGGATACCGTTGCATACGAAATGTATGTGCTTTTAAATTCTCTCTCCCTCGGAAATCCTAGAATAAATTATGCCCCGATATCGATGGTAGTCGATGGCTGTCAGCGTGCGCCCCGCTCCCAGCAACCGGATACTGATTTAGACCGCTTTGACATTCAACTGACGTCTGTGAATCTGCTATACGCTGTGCGTTGCGTAGCGTTCGCTGTTGACTACCATTAGTGCGCGCCGCCTGCTCTGGCCTGGCATAAATTCAAAATTCGTCTCGATTTGTATGTCCGAAAGCCACCGCGAAATGTAAATAAGATTCAATTAGCGCGCGTCTTAGAAGTCACAACCGAAGAGATGTACATAAACAGACGAGTTGGGGGGGAAAAAACAAATCGCTCGGCGTAAATGTTTGCACATCCATACGAGAGCCGCTCGCCGCTCGCCGCGGCTGTGCTCGATGACAGGCAGACACAGAAAAAGTGTCATCACTCGGCACATCGATGACCGTGACAGTAGTGCGCTGTTTTGCAAAAGGACACCGCAACCGCGCAGCGACATCTGTGAAGTGGGCGCTGCTCAAAGTTGCAGCCGCTAAGCCTTTGTTTATCTAGTGCATTCGCTTAGAAGCTTACACAAGTCAATCACGTTTTAGATAAACGTGCTTATTTGTGGAGTATTTTTTTGTCTGTGTTTTGTGCTGCTGTCTTGTTTCGTTCCACTGCCAAGCCTTGAGGAGGGGGGAACTGCACACATTCGGCTGCGATGCGATTAGCGATTGGAAATTATGTTGTATTGAGGCACGTTTGATTGCGAAATGCTGCAAGCGAACCGCGCAAACAATCCGGTCGGAGCATGGCACCGCCGGAGATACTCATGTGTAATGTGCGATTATTTTTGATCGGCCACAGGGCTGGCAGACAGCCACTGCATTTGACAGCGCTGTGCAACCGATTTGAGACACTTTGATTTTATTGCAAGGGGTGTGGTGTTACAGTGCACTAGGGAGCGGCGCTGTTTTCTTGTGTGTCACATAACACGGCGGAAAACAGTGATTCTTGTTGTTCTATGTCAAGTTAATTGGCTGTTGACATGAATCGCTGTTGCAGTGCGATTCAGGGGCGGGCTTTGTGCAGTGTGTGCACTATAAATGGATGGGAATTCCAGATGCTGTAGATGGTGTTGATACAGGGAAGCGCCAATCCATGTGAAAGAAGTCTTTTTAAGGAGCATTCATCTGTGTGGCAAGAGGATCATCATTTTTACTCAACATCGGTTCGCGCTACAGTCCGTGGATTTGGGCCTTACTTAGGTCCTTTTCCAGCTCGGCACCTCACCGCCGCGTTCCTGTCGAAGGGGACAAGCCATAATGAGTTAAGAAGCGAATGGATCTTGGAAATGACACTTTCTCGACTATGACATCACCTATCGCAGTTGTCGTGTCCAACGTCGGGCGCCACTTGCACATTTCTGCTCTTAACACACAATTTCGGGTTTATTTTCTGATACAATTCGACTAGTGCCCCGGAGTGGAAAAGTTCTCATCCAAAATTTCACCACTGGATGTCCCACAATATCCCACGAAATTGCTACTTTCTACCAGTGAGAGACCTCTTCTCGCAAAACAAAAGCGTCGTGGGAAATACATATAAAATGAGCTCCCGGAAAGAAATAATTTTCCCAAACCGCTCATCATTTCATCTCCATGCTTTATCGCTTCAATCTCAACGTTCAATCCCCAACAACGTCCATCAGCACAATCTCGATGCAATAGTTGCCTAATGTGTGGAAATCTGCAATTCAAATTGAGATTTCCCCCCCAAGCAGACAGTAATGGATTTGCCAGCTCTTCGATATCATCAACGATCATCAGTCGACAAACGTCGACGCGATGTGCTTCTTCGCCAGCCTACACAAACTTCGCTTTCAGAACACGAATCCTATCCAAAACGATCGCATATGTCTCACTTAAGCTGCGTGTACCTCAAGAAGGTTTTTAGCATAAAAACTGCTTATCTCCCCCGTGTGAGGAGAGCCCCATGCGATACGAACAATCTCACAGAGATAAAGCCTACTCTCCATTAGCCTACCACTTTTCGAGGTAGAATAATTCGTAGTTTGTTCCCCCCAAAAAAAAGTAAAAGGCAGATATTATCTCCCATCTGTTCCACAAGTTCTTTTGTTTTCTGTTAATCTTTTACAAAAAAGAATATTTATCACTTCAGCTGCAGCCCACGATCTGAAGCGGGCCTTCTCATTTCCCCTCCTAGATCCATCACCATCTCCCATTAATACTTTACCACCAATTTATAGTTCCACGCTATCTGACTCTGAGCTGCACGATAACATCAAGACATCTCTGCCCAGAAGAAAGAAAAAAAAAACAACAAACCATGTCAATTCATTTATATTTCTCTTCGCCGTTGTCGTTCCCGTTGTCATCTTCTCCGTTCCTCCGCCTCGTGGTGAAATACAACTTCCTAAACGGCAGCGCCTTTTGGGAAATTATCTTTAAACAGCCCCAACCCAGCCTTATCTGTGTCAAAAGCGGGCGAGATGATCTTCACTTCCAGGCGATACGATCTCGGCGTTCTGAAATTTGCTGTTCTGGTTCCACCTCCTTGAAGCAGCATCCACACCCTTGTCTCGGATGGACTCCAGCCAATTCATTAAGCTAATTATCATGAAACCCCTTTCAGTTTGTCTCTCTCCCCCTACCCCACCCCAAACAGATCAGAATCTACCGCAGATAAGTCGAACTTAGCCACAATTCGGGCCGCCCCTTGACACAATCCCAATTGGAATCTGAATCGGAATCCATTAGCAGTCCTTCTACGAAAATATCATCCACAACGGAAAGAATAAGAAAAACTATCCAAATCTCACATTTACATTAATTTAATTAAATATTCGAATCCAGGCGCGCGCACACACACACCCAGCCTGTGCCGCACAGCGATCGCCAGCCGATTGGGATGTGTTCAGCTGTCACATCAGCCTAGCCAAGCAATTAGTACATTTGAGAGAATACACTTAATTAAATGGTAATAAAACGAAATTCAGGAACACAAGAGAAACTCTTATCAGCAGCGGGAATTCGGGGGGCGAAGAGTTGGAACCGCTGCCAGTGATCCTCTTCACCGTGCTGGCGATTCGCTAGTCAGTCGTAGTCGTCGTCGATCGGAGAGACGACCCTGCTTAGTCGATTCACGGCATATGCTCGTAATTTATGGAAGAATGAAGTTAATAAAGTCTACCTGAGATGTTTATGGTTGGGATGGAATTAAATTACAAGGAAACAATCATAATTTGCTTCAACTTCAGCTGAGAAGAGGGTCGTTGTTCACTCACATCGAACCGGTTCTGATCTGTTCTGTTTTTTTTTTTCGAACGTCGATTTCCTCGTTTAAATCGGCGGCGACGACGCACGGGGGAAAAGACTATGATAATTGCGTGTGCTAGCCGCTTGTTGGCTTGACTCCAAGCTTGATAAACAATCACAACAGATCGATTGTTTAATGAACGTTCTTCTTTCGTAAAAGCTTCAGATATCTCTCGGAGATTCGTAGATACGAAGGTGAATTCGTTTTTTTTTTCTCCCGTTCTATCTGAAATGACAAACGCTTTAATTTTTGGTGGCTGACATTTTTTCTTGAACAGAAAAAAATTCTTCCACAGATACGATATCTAAGAATTTTATTTATTTACAAAATGCTGACGGAATTCAGAAAAAAAAGGAATAAAAATACGAACAGACCTATGTAGACTGTAATCTTTATGTGGGAAAGGTATCGCATAGATTAGGGTCGTAAAAAACGAAAAAAAAAGAGCATTGTGCGTTCACACATATAAATGCTGGAAGTTTGGGGGCACAGATCACAGCTTGACGTTCGTTGATTTGCCAAGCTGATTGCAATGTCGCTGAATTGACAGCACATGACACTGATAATGCACATGACGGCAGTAATCTGACTCAGCATTGATGATAAAAAAATGAATGTAAAATTAGATGAGCAAAAAGCGGAAGCTTAAGCCGCCATTTGACGCGTTCCAATTTTTTGACAAATGAAGAGCACAATGACATTGATTGATTGAGGGTGCTTTTGATTGATTAGAGGAATATATTTCGATTATAGGTCAAATCGTGTGGAATTATTGCATCCACCGTTTAGTGTCATTGGTTCAATTTATAGTTGATATTCAATTTATCCATCAAACAAAAATACATCTAATATTTCCAAGCTTTGTCAAAAGGAGAGGACAGATCCACTCTACAAAATGTGAATTGGAACACATTCTGAAAGAAAAAAAAACTGAACAACTACACGTCTTTGAGTACATCAGCAAAATGACAATGAACGTCAAATGAATTTTTACATCAAATGCAACAAACGAACAGAACTTCGAATCATCTGTGGAATTGAAGGGAACTGATATGATGCACAGTAAGTGAAACACATTTTCGAGGACACCAGCAAACGTCAAACGCAATTTTGACATCAACCGACGAACAGATTTTGGAATATCGCCACCAAATCAAGGCGAGTTCTTGCAATAGAAGAGGACTGTACAGAAACTGAGTTGTCTGAACGCAAAAACATTTCGAACCACATCAACAAACGTAATTGTTGACATTAAAAATAATAGGCAAACAGATCTTCGAATTGCAGAAACAAACCAAGATGATTTTGGAAAACCGGGAAGGATGCCGCAGACAGTGAGTGGTTTTCAAGTCGAAACTTAAAGCTTTGAATTATTGGACGGAACCATCAAGCGTCAAGTACATCATTTTGCATAAACCAACGAACAGAACTTTGAATTCGGGCCCAAAACGACGTTAGTTTCCGCAAAATAGAAGAGGGCTTCACAGATAATGAGCTTCCAAATTTAAGCAACATCAACAAACGTCATTTCTGACATTAAACATAATCAACCAACAGATCGTCGCATTTAGGCTGAACTTCTGTAGATTTGGTGAGGAAAGTGTGTCTTCCAAGTTGAACACTTACAAATTTTCGACAACGTCAAACAAATTTCGTCATAAACCAACAGAATTTCGAATTTGCTCCCCGAATCGGGGTGAGTTTCTGCAATAATTTGCATACTTGATGACTCCCAGAGATGTAATCGAAGCTTAAAAACTACTCGTGCTCAAATCTTCCCCGTCGACCTTCATCAGAACTAGTTGCTTAAGCAGAATACGACGAAAAAAAAAAACTATAAAATTCCTTCAGCATCATTCATGTGATTTCCGCCAAGAAGTCTCCAAGACATAAAATAGCCAAATCAACAGCCTATAAGTGTCATAGAAAATCTTCATATGTCCCTAACAAGACATTGTTAGTCATGACATAGTCATGGTATTCTACAAACGTGTTTGTACACATTCACCTCTAAGACCCCAGCTGACAGCATCGTTTCGTTCATGTTTTTTTGTTCTTTTTTGTCTTCTTTCTCTTAAGACCGTCCGAACTGACAGAGAAGAAAATCTGACAGTTTTCGCGTGAGTGAGGTGATTTGTGTGTTAACCACCACTCTTATTGGGTTCATATGATGCGAGTGAGTAAGAGGGCGCAAGATACTCCTTTCACGCGATGTGTGTGTGTGTGTGCAGCTGTCTAAATTCGATTCGATGGGAAATTGATGGTTCGATGACATGTGAGCTGAAAGCGCTTGAAATTCCTTTTAACCTCTACCTCTGTTTCGGGAGCGCTAATGCCTGAAGCTTAATTAGCTACCGTGTCCCGATCAGAAAGAAGGTAACGCTCTTTAGGCAATCAGACACGAGTACGGATTGGGAGTCGATTTTCAGCCTTCGTTCTCATCTCATTACCAATTTCACCAGAATGGTGGGCAAATCGAGGTTTAATTGCTTCGCGTACGAATGCTGCTGATTGGCTGCGGGTTTGCGGAAGAATTTCTGTATTTGACGGCCAATTCGCTGACATTTTGGCACTTACTTGACAGGCGAAGATTTTGCGGGACAATAGCTTGTAATCACTGCTGTCGGCAGACCACTTGACAGCTGTCATTAGAAAAACTCAAACAAACCCGGAAGCAATTGAATACCTCGCACATTGAATAAAATGCCAATTAAAAGAGCATGGGATAGTCAAAAATGAATGACCTCCGCCCGACAGCTGCCAGTGATGCCAAATCGTTACCCTTTGTTTCGCATCTCCGATTTCGCGTAATTAATTTCCGCTTTTCAACTTCTAAGAAACACAATTGTACATCGTCTACATCTCATCCCCCACTCAGCAGCAGCTCATCGCTTGCCGTGTGCGTAATGCAAAGTAACGCACGCAATGAATCAACAAGGCCGAGAACATTAGGCTACGCTCTGTTTGCGTTCGCTTAACGAATGAAGCACTCCGTATGGCCATTCAGTTTCAAAAGCGAACAAAACAACAACTAGAAACCACTCCGAGCTAAAAACCTATCAAAAATGAAATTCAATAGAAGTTGTTACAACAGCTGCCACCCGCAAGGCAAAGGAGACGAAGGGCACACGAGCAGTGGACCAAAACACTCGCGTACACCACACACACTCTCCAAAGCATGCCCGACGGGGCGCGCAGACGAGAGTGCAAACTCGGAATGAGACACCAAATTAGTTTCATTTCATGAAGATGAGCCCTTCTGCCGGGCAAATGACCGTTCATCTGATACAGATCGCGCGCCACGCCGAATGATCTACACTGTGTGGTAATTAGGTACATACGGAGGTCTGAGGCGCTGCGCAACTACAAAAACCCAACACCGCCAGCACAAGATTCTAGGCGCGTAAGTAATTTCTTTTGAAGTGCTCCCCCCATCCCATCCCATGCACCACACAGAGCAGGGAGCACCACGCAATGCCAGCGCAGTGCGATCTGACGAACTCTTGAAAGCGTCGAATTGTACAACGACGATCGCAGCCATCCGTGCCCGGTCTGCCGTCAGTGCGGGCATGTTCGTGTGTCCGCATGTATACACGCACTCTGAAGTGTTGATCCGCATCGACAGTTCAGCCCTGTGCTAGTCACTCCGTGTAGCGAGGGAGCTAGCGATGATCTTTGTTGCAGCCTCGATCGTGCTCATCACAAAGTTGCCTCAGCGCGTTTGTGCTTCAGGTGCCCCCTCCCCGCGCTCGCAGAATGCGGGTGCTGCGATCGTCGCGTTATCGGCTGTGAAATGTAAAAGGGTCAACTGATGCGATAGCTTCGCGTCGTCTGCCACCGACGACAACCCATCTCGATCATCTCGCGGCAATTTACATGCGAGCACTGTGTACTTCATCATTGGACGAGCCACATTTGGGAAGTAATTGCCGGGGAGGCCAGGCCGTAGGTTCCAATTCGGCGAATGACATAATTGATGCTCATTACATACCCCTAGGCAGTTAAGTTGAAATACGTCTCGTCGAACATGCCGATGATCTCACTTTCCGCTCTCGCTCTGGTGGGTGTTTAATTGCAGCCAACTTAATGGACACGAAACAACTTGAGGATATGGCACTACACAGGCGCTCGCACACTGGTTCGTGGGTGACCTTTGGTAATTGGGATGATTGCGGGTGTACGTGGCGGCAACGAATGTGGAATTCAGCCATTAAAAGTGCATATAAATCAACAAGTTGGCACGATCATAAGCCGGGCACCGTGGTCATAGGCGCTTAAAGAAAAGCGTCTAACGTGCAGTTTATTGCCTGGCGGAAAGTACCGGACCCGGCTCCGGCTGATGGTGGAAAGCAAATGAATATTGATGAAAGTGCTTCCATGATGAGGTGTTACAAAGAGATTGCTTTTTGAAATGAGATGGCTTTGCATATGACAGTAGCCGATGGGTGCCTGACGGGCTATTTGCAAGAGAAATTAACACTTGTGGCCGCTGGTTGACGTTGTAATCTGGTGAGAAAGTTACACATCCTCCATTGGAGCGGGCGCTGATGGTCGTGCTCAAGATTTTGCACTTTCGCTGCTTGTCTGGGCTGAGCCACTAAACTGCGGAAAGATCTTTCAGGAACAGCGTTAGTTGACCAGCAGACTGGGCTTGGCACAGATGCACCGACTGTTCCAGGTCATCCAGTGGAGGCGACAAAGATGTGCGAATGCCTTGTGGACCCAACTGGAATTTGATGGAATTTTCCATTCGTTGTCGGGGAATTACTGCGGAATTCCTTGTGCTCCTGTGAGCGACCATTCACCTCACGGAGTTAAACTTAATGTCAAACACCTGCGCGGCGTCTCCAGGAAGACAATCTCGGGATTCCACGAAAGACACCACACCACACCACACCACAAGTTGACAAATGCCACAATTTAACTCGAATCTCACTCCGAGTTATCTAAGAGCTCATTTAAAACCCCCCACACACGGCGGATCCTTATGATGCATGGCACCTCCAACAGTGCAGCCTAAGCGTCCACTTAAAGCCCCCCGCTTATCGAAAGGCATTCCCCAGAAGTCATTTATCACTCATTTACTTAGCCTGTCTCAGCCAATGCACTAATGCCTCCAAAAAGCGGCCAACGGCTGAATGCTTCCACCTTTTCTTTTGACGTCGCATCAATAATCCCATTCCGAGGTGATAAGACGCCTTAAAAAAGGCAGCTTCCTGCATCCTGCTCGCCCGCCCGCGGGCCAAACCGAGCACAAGAACAAACACAGGGGGGCGCACAATAAAAACAGCCGGCCTAACAATGTTGTCCATTTAACGATCTGTCAATTTACACAGGCCCCGTGCCTCGTTGTGGGACTTTCCTTCTCCCTTACACTCAGCTCGGAATTCTCATGAACTCGAGGGAACCACCACAAAAGGTTCTGCATTCATTCATAAAAGACAAACGAAAGCAAAACAACGCCAATGGCTATTCCCTACAACTCACACTTCACACAAATCGAATGGCCTGCGAAACGTGTGCCCTCCGCTCGACACCGTAAAGTCAACACCAGATGATGATGCCATGCCGATGCCGGTGACTTCGAGACTCGGGCTGTGATGACGAACCAAAGACGACCGCTACGGCCGACCAACAGCGACGAACGGAAACAACCTCAAAGATGCACCCAAAATGAATTCATCAGCGTCAGCGTTTCAATTTGTTGGTGTTGTTGTGTGTGTTTGCTGGTTTTGTCGAAATTAAAAGATGAAATCACCATCGACCGAGTGCCAACACCATCTTAGCGAGCGATCTGTTGCAGCAATAGCACCATCAGCAGCCAGCGCGCCGCTGGCAGCGTCGGCGTGCAGAAAGTCTTCGTACTTCTACTCGGTCTGTTGGTGTGTCGTCGTCGCTGTCGTCCCATACCGCTTGGTATTTGTTTTTGGCAAACATCTGCTTCCTGGGTTGGTTTCATTAGAAGCCGCCAACGACACGACGATACACCATGGAGATGCTCACTATTCACTTCATTGCGCTCAGCAATCACGGTTGCCTGTTGTATGTGTGCTGGGTTGCGCCTGGCTCGGCAGTACGGTGTACTTGTACGGAGCAGACGACACACAACAAGTTTGCACATGAAAATGACCATGATCCCAACCGAGCTGCCTCTTTGGGGCTCGCGTCCGTCCTCTTGTCTGCACAAAATCTCTAGCGCTAAGTGAACTCAATGAGGGGATAGTCGAAATGATTAGATGGATTGGCGGTACCCAGTGTGTTTGGAGTCAAGTGGTTCTGCAATGGTATGAAAGAGGCGGAGTTCTGGAGGTGCATTTTAAGTGATGAGTGCAAGAAATGGGCCAATAGCACTGACGTCATACGAACGGGAAGCGTGCACCGTGTCCGAATTGAGGCGGCTGCTATACGATACAAAACTATAGGATTAAGTCGACAGTTTGTGGGTAAGAGACTCACAAAAAGTCGCATGCTTCTCGGTGGGGCTTGCCAATAATTTTACGCTGATCATACTATCGTCTTGCATCGTTTAGAAGCCATCCAAATAGGAATATAGAGTCAAGATGAAATATTTAGACTAGACATCATTACAATTTCATGCTTGTCAGCGGAGGCATCTACACCGCCACAGACAGCAAGATTTAATGCCATTGTACGACGCTTTACTTTGTTATGCGCTGCATTTTTAATTAAATTTACCACCCGGGTGATGAAGCATTACCACGTACAGAGAAACTGTCTGAAGCTTAGACAGCTGTTCCAATCTCCGAGGTATCCCAGCACTGTTTCAGCGTATAAAAGAGGCAAGTGAAGCTTCATAAAATTTGAGTAACAACCTGTGCACTTAACAACGCTTTTGACATCGAAAATAAATTGAACGAAACTTAACGAAACTGAGTGGTTGTAATAACCACAGTAGACACATTCTGTACGTTCGGGTGCTATCGTTTGTCACATTCGAGTCAACGTCAACCTTAAGCTAGTTGCAATATAAGATTCAACACGCCGTAAACACATATCCGCTTATACGGAAAAATTGATGCCCATAGCAGCAACCCCAAGTGTCTTTAATGTACATAGAAAAGATAGATAGAAGAAATAAACAAAAATGAACGAAACTTAACGAACTGATTCTTACTGTGTTTTCGTTCGATTTATTAAGATGTCTTAATTTTGACATGTCGTTTGACAAATTGCAACCTACGCCGTCAATCAGAACCTTGAGCCCACGCCAATATAACCATCAAAACGATATCCGCCCTCATCCACAGCCATGACAGTGACCAGCTTCAACATCAACAATCGACAAACCACACAGTCTCCAACTGCATATCATTACGTTCGACTGAAATGTGTAGACTGCACTGTCCATGGCAAACGCGACCGGCTGCACAGCACACATAACGAGTTAACTGCGGAATAACTAACTACTTTAAATTAACCACCCAACAACATCTATCAAACTTTCAACAATATTTTATGTGACAGTCGTCTTTTAATGATGACACGCTTCAAACATTGGCATTAAACAGCAACGAGCGACATCGTAAAACAATAAAAATCCGTATGACAACTTAACTCGATCGGGCCCCCCTCCCATCGACAGCCAAACACCGGTGTCTGTCATCAATGCATGTCCTCACCGTCATTTGCATTTCAGAGGGCGGACAAGTTTTCACATGAGGCACGTCGCAACTTTTGCTAAACCGAACAAAAAAACTCGTGCTCATCAGAAGAAGAGAAAAAAAACGCAACAAGCCCAGCATGCTCTTGCGGACCATTGACATTTGAATATGAATGCTTGCAGTGAAATATCAATCAGCCAGTGAATGTGAAAGTATCGATAAAAATTGCAAAGCGATCGCCAAATGAGAACTCAGAATAGTGCTTCTGAGTTAGATCGGTGTTTCGGTCTCACATACAAGGCAAACAAAACTGATCTGGCAGCACTTTCCAAGTCTGTCGACGACCGCGACGCCCGTTAAAGTTTCTCTTTCGATTTCCCCTTGGCCTGTTTCGCCATTACACTCGCTCGCTCATGGAATATAAGCTCCACAAACGGGAACACCCAAGTAGATCATCACTCACTTAAAGACTCATCAAACGTAGCCAGCCACTAACATCCAACAAAACACCTCTAATCGGTGTAATTTTCCAACATTTCTAGACATCATTACAATTTTAATGTCACTTTGAGTGTTTGTCAGTTTAAGCCACCGCCACTGCCACCGCCACAGCTACAGCCACTGCCAGTGGCACCGCCCCAGTCGGCAACGTTTAACGACATATTGCGCCCGAGCCGAAGCACTCAAGCCCCGCAGATGCTATCACTGTACAAAAAAAAAAGTGTGGATGAAGAATGTGAATTGGGCGTGAACAAGACTACTAAATAGCTCAGCTTGTCGATACCATCTGTGTGCACCACTGCTGACATTAGTCAACAAAGCACAGCACACTACACACACTCGTCGTCCACAGATCCCTATCGCTGGCCACAAGTACGCGGCACAAGTACGCCAGTGAGCAGCTTATGCAATTTGTTGGCCAAACAATAAGGGCAATCTCTGCCCACTCGTATCGCCACAAAACGAATTCAATCAGACAAACAATGAGTAAGCAAGCAGCAGCAACAGCAGCGTTAAATAACGCTCCATATCATAGTGCACTTTCTGTTGTCCAATTAGATCACCCAGTAGGCAGGTACAAGGGTTTATTACTAACCAGGCGGATCACAACCACATCAACTGCCACCAGCCAGAGCAGCCACCAGCAATGGCAAACAATTAACCAAAATACCGTTTAATTGGTTAAACCGCATCACGTTCCAATTCATAAAATTAGATTTCCAATCACAGTCCAGTCCAGTCTACCAGAGCGCACAGCTGAACACGACCAGCAAACCACCACCGGCCGTTGCGCGGCACCACACCGCATCGCCCGCCACCACCGGCAACCGGGGCGGACTGGATAAATAAGAGTCCAAGTGTAACACACTCAACGTTACGTGTGCCAAAGGAAAATAAATAATTAATTAACATTGATACGAATCGAAATAGGGTCAAAACGCCGCCCATGGCTTCTGCGACATCTACGCGAGATACGAGATACGCGACACTCGTACTGGCACACTCACACCCAGTCGGAGTAATTCTATGGCAAACACAAACATTGCAACGCGAGAGCAAACAAACCCCGCCGACCATCCGGCCGTTGTCCATCCAAAGCGGTGAGTGTCATCCAAGTGGTGGCGATCGCGATCGCGGCTGGAGCGGGGGAACAGCATCACATCAGCTGACAACACACCTCTTCCCAGCAATCAGGCGAGATATTCAAATCGAGTTCGCTTTCGATTCGCTCGACCACGGTGTGAGATACTCGCGCGAACGCGAGAAATAATGAACCGCGCGCCACTGTTCTGCGGGGTTTCCTGTTCATTTCATCGTTTTCTTCTATTCAGCGCTCGGCGCAATTTGTAAGTGTCACCATTTCAATCGGCTTAATAGGAGCACACGATATAATTAACTAGTAAATTGAAGTTTTCCCAGTGCACTCGTAACGAGGTTACACGACCGCGGTACATGGATGCAGCGCTCTCGTACACGCCAGAGCAACTAAGGTATGCTAAACACTCTCAGCATGATCTCCGTAGGAGGTTCTGCTCGCTGCAGCTGGAAAGAGTGTGAGCCAGCCAGTGGGATTGGTAGGTAATCCCGTATGGCCGAGCAGCGATCATTATTTAAAATAACACACCGTCCGCGTCCATTTAGAAAAGTGGTGACACACCCGTCCTCTGATTGCGCCCGTGTGCTCAGGCACAGGCAAAGCCCAGCCGTGCTGTGTGCTCGCCAGCGCGCAACCGCAGCGCCGAGTTCTCTGCGCCCAAGGCGCGCACACGGTGCTGAGGGAGCACTGAATTCAGCTCGACTGTGGTCGGAAGGATCCCTTTCCCTTTCGCTTGGGTGGACACACAATAAAAGTTGACTTATTCGATCTAAGGGCAGATCTGCTCGGCCCGATCGTGTGTGAGATTCCGTGTAATTGGATTTCGATAGGACACTGGGCGGCATTCGGTGGGATATGACTTAAGGGTCAATGGCAATTGTTGTTGGTCTGTGCCGCGTCTTTTCCTTTTGCTGTTCGGATGTGGTCGATATTGAATTCAGTTTCATGAAACACCAAGAACCGAACCAACAATTACCGCGAACGTCAATTGAACTGTCAAAGTTGATACCGATCTGACATTTAAGTGCGGCCATAACCGGCAACGCAAGAGTGTGTTCTTTTCAAAAGCCAATGACACTGATCTAGCGTTTAATTGCTGCTGTCAAAACAGCGCTGACAGGTGAGTTGGGAATCGTAACAAAGCATCGCATGACGCTTTGTGTTCCCCGTTGTGGAATGTGTCATTTGTGGCAGACTGGTGATCTTGCGTGAATTGAAATGAGAAATACCGACGATCGTGTTGTTGAAATGTCATCTCGGTGACTGGAATTGACTCGTCTGACATTGACATTGAGGTCTCTATGGGAAACAAAAACAGACGAGAAACATGATAACTATTATTCCGAGAACTGTTAAAGACGGCTTCGGGACATCAGTGTGCTTTTGCACTTCAGACGGGAATGCCCGGAGTAATTAGATATCCGAGACTCATAAATGTCAATAGGGGGGGATACACATGTAGTTTTATAGAAATGTCAAGTTCGCTTGACTGGAAAGGCATTTAAACGTCATTTGAGAAATGTTACCGCGTGTTTGGGTTGGAAAGATCCCAGAGAAATGTCAAGCTCGCTACTGACAGGAAAGCATTTTGACTTGACACTTAAAAACGTCGTTTGAAAAATATCCGATATATGTGAGACCGGTGCGAGATATGATGTCATGATGACGCATCAGAGAAAGAATTTCGTTGGAAACTCGAAACAAACGTCACTATAAATGGAATGAATCATCTGGATTAGCTTTAATTAGCAGCTTATCGAGACATTCCAAATTGAGATCTAGTCAAGAGTCACTGACGTGACCGGATGCAGCGATTGGAAGGCAAATGAAAGTTGTCAAGAATGTGATGTGTCGAAGAAATGAGTTCAAACGAACAGTACTAAAGTTCCATTTTTCAATGCAAATTTCTTCACGGACACACGATGTGACATCAGGATACAGCTCAATCTGGCAACACCTACGCGACGCAGCGCTATGCACTTTAAAACAACATTCAACAACGTCCGCAGACACTTACCGACCGACACCGAGAGACCTGCATTGTTCACCTCTCGAATGTTGTCTTAACCATCCGCCGAGGAGTGATCATATTCAAATTAAATTGACCGAGCCAACGATGCCAACGAACGGCAGACTCTGCCGCGCATGCGTACAACTCTGTGCTGCCGCCGAGCCGCTTGCCATGTTTGTTTATTAATAATTGAATTGTTGAATTGATTGGAATCGTATTATTGCTATTAAAGGAGAGATCTTCATTGTTGTCTACCACCTCACAGGTAGTTGTTGTAGCATGTAGGTAGGTGGTCAACGCCGTCGCTGGATAATGATGTTGATGTTGCGGACAAAGTGGATGCAACTGCCAGGCACAGGCTGTGCCGCGGCGCGGTCATGCAGGGACATTGTCAAAACGTTGTCTCCAGTTAATTGCATTCAGCCGAGTGAGAGTCGGCAAAGAGACAACTGTCATTTGCATTGAGTTGCAGTGTCACATTGGGTGGGCAATATCAAGGAATTTGCATTTGCTAGCCGTGCTTGACTGATGCACTCGGTTCCGTCTGCATACCCTGACACCGGGCGAGCACACATCCCTCTCTCGTCACTTGTACGCTGTCGGCACGGTGTTGTGTTCGAATGGCGCGATGACAATTGAATTTTAATGACAGCACCCCAGCGATGACTTTTGTTGTTGATTTCTTAATTGATTTCTGTTTTTCGGTCGCCTGGAAATACGGGCCGGATCTTTATGCTTTGTGCATCGTCGCCGTTCCCCGGCATTCGTGTTGTTAACGTGGTTTTTGTTTTAGAGACCCTCGCATGTGCGAGCCGGTCTATCCCCTTTACATTCAGCCGCGACGTTTTCCCATGGCAAACGTCAAAGGGGAACGTACCCACGGCCACGGTCTGACATAAGGGTTGCCATGACAATTCAACGTGAAGGGTATTTGAATTTTATGACCCCATTAACTGCATATAATTGGAATTCAAGGGTATTCTGTATTGTGTTACCATCGATACCGCACAAGTAGTTAACTAATGCACTCTGCAGAGTGCACGATGCACGTCGCGCCATGTGGGTTGGAGAATTCTACAGAACTCATTTGCGCTTGCGTCTTTTCCCCGACGCTGCTGCGGTGGAACATAATTGCGATGAATGAGTGTAGCCAGCTGTGCCGTGTCGGCTACAACACTACTGAGGTGGCAACGCGAATGCCAAAGGCGATTCTGTCACGACTTTTGACGAGAATGAGGTAATGCTTTACGCATTTATGAATATTGCTTGTGATTTAACGAATGAGATAGAAAAAACCGACAAAAAAAAAAACAGTGAAGCGTCGATGGGGTCGCGGGGAGATACTTTCAGTCGAAACGTCTCTGTCTACGACAGGTACGAGTATTGGGAAATGTTTATGGTTATTATTTTGATTTATTGAAACGATAATTAGAAGCCAATGGAAAAACATTTTAATGTGTCGGTAGTCGGTAAGATTACCTTGCCACCGCCACAGTCGTGACTTCGGGTTGTTCCGCGGAGCGGCGGTTGAATGTTTGAAACTTATTAAAACGAACGTGACGTTTGGTGGATTCTTAGAAGCACTTTCGAGATAACAGGTAGCGATTTGCACTTAATTATTGACGGCGGCAATAACCGAAACTGGAATATGATGTTTGTGCCGAATGAACAGACAACAGGCAGTGTGCTGTGTCATGATCAGAAATGTCGGAGTGAAGTCATTTCAGTAGGGTGTCTTGTCTGAGGTTGCTTATTTAAGGTTGCTTGAACGAACACGCAGAGGGGAATGTTAAGCAGAAGCTTTACTTCTTGGGTTTTGATTCAACGCTGAGAGAGAGCTGTAGGAGACATCAATGCCGGGCTTGCCGTGCTTAACAGGTTTGTATGTGAACAAGGTCGAATGCGATCACTTTTGACTGAAATACGATCGATCTGTGGAATGGTATCCGGCGCCCCATTTTCATCCTAGGCTATTCTCAATTATTACCATTGGCCTGCATTTAAGACCACGAAAGGATCCAGAGTCCGCAGTCCGACTGTGCATCAACTCGACCTGCTGGTTGATCTAAAGCCACGCCATGGGAGACGAACATATTTAGCGCTAGCTTCTTCTGAAGACTTTTATCGGCTTCAGGCATGTTGTCGTAAAACCGACACACGTTCAGTCTGTGGCGCGGTGGGACTTCGTCGTAGTTCGTGACGTGCGTGATGGCTTCTTTTAAAAATTCCAAACTTGAGTTAAGTTCGAGGTACTAAGCTCGAGACTCGACCCACAGAGCGGACCTCACTCCACAAAAGTGCTGCCAAATCGAATCACCACAAATGGCTGTTGGCTGTAGCTGACGAAACATGTGAAGACAAGCATTTTTCTATTGGCGACGACAATGAAAATCTAAAAAACAAAATATAATGCCACCAACTGCCAGTGTCGCCCTCACTACCTCTACAGATTATGTCTTCCTTCAGCGCCAACGCAACTCTGTGTGTAAATGAAATCAATTCACTTTCTACTGTCGCCTCAGTTCGTGTAATACAACAAAAGGGCGTGACTGTTTACATCGTGCAGCTCGACTCAGTTCACAAAAAAAAACCAAAACAATTAGCATTCAAAGAGTAATTGCATTCCACTACAACGCACCGTTCTATGTTTCGCCAGTGAAGCCATTCTCATTCATCGACAAACACTTCCGCAGCTTCCACCTTGGTTCGTGATCTCGTAACATCAACAAATGCTCGACAACACACACATTTTAATTGGAACAGAATTCATACATCACGCACGAGGTGTTGCCCGATTGGGCACCGTCCATCGTCGCGTTAGTTAATAAAATTGTTTTCTATCATATCCTCGCCAATTACGTATGCGTCAAAAGAATTGTGGGCACAACACTCTGAATAGTAAATCACAGCAAACTTAGTTTATTTTTATTTTATCTGACAGTTGAGATAAAGTATGTACATTTTTCTTATTTTCCATCGAACAAAAATAAGACGTGTGATATGTCAAATCCGCGCATAAACAGCCATGTGCTGAGAAGGCCATCCCCTTTTTACTCGGTTCGATCATTTCGCAGATGTCTCTTAAGAATTGCACCACTGAAAGACCACTTGTCACTCCTCTGACACTAATCCCAATCAAAGGAACGTCAAAAGACATACGTATGTTTGAAGAAAATCTCAAGGCAATCTAAAAATCACGTAAAACATTAATGCTGCACACATAACCGACTGAACGAGGCAATAAATCGCGAACAAAATTAGCAGAATAGAAAAAGAGCAGAGAGAGAAAAAAAACAAGACAAATCTCCGTCGCCACTGGGAAGCGAGTTGCAGGAATACCAATTAGATCCGTGCAAATGGCACGTCGAGAACAATTTATGTGACACCTAGCGTTTATTCATCGTCAATTGATGGTACACTTGCATGCGGTGTGGAAATTTATTTCAACACCTCTGGAATATCCCTGCCTGAGAGTCGATCGGTTGAAAGGAGATCAGTAGGTCTGGGTTCCTTTCATTTTCGGTTGCCTACCTGGGGGGTTTCGCAACACGATGTTCGTCTGAAATTTGACAAATTTTAGATAAATCAAGAACTATTGTTTGGCTTTGGTTTCTTGTCGATTAAGGCGACCGACACTCTGAACCGAGGCATCGAGTTTAGATTGATGCCGAACTGACTGAGGAAACAAATGAAATTCAGTTTGTGCGAGACCTATGTGTTTGTAAGCCAAGCTCGAGTTCCGTCGCAATATTCTTCAACGCACTTTTCTTTTAATCTGCTTTACCTTCCATTCATGACATGTTTGCGATCAATATCGCCTTTTATCAAATCTGCTCAAACCTCTATTTGTGAACTCGTTTGAAATAGGGACCTTTTCCTATTTTGCCTGCCACCTGTTTGTTGATCGTCTAATGAAAGGCGACTAGTGGACCACCGCCATGGACTCGTATCACTCGTGTTTACGTTTAAATATTTGTTAAGGATTGCTTGAGTTTGTGATTAATAGGATTTTGAGATTCGATTGTTTAATTTGTCGCAACCGACACAGAAATTTGGCTAATTTTTAAGGCGCTGTCATGGGTTCATGTTCTTCAATCTGCTAAAGGAGACGATGGTGTGCCAGGTAGCTGAACATCGGAGGCATTGTACAGCTCAACTCCTAGATTAAGCAAATCCAAGCGGGAATCCAATTTTACGACGACTATCGAACAGTCGGAAAGAGGTGGTTTTAAGCCTAAGAAGGACAAATCGAAGTATCTATGTGCTAGTCGACAGCAATGATCGACAAGATGTTACGCTCAAAGTCACAATTAGACGAAGTTAATAACCATGACCATAGTAAACAAGCATGAACTACAAAATAGAGTAACAGTCCGAGTGACTCCAAGTTGATTGAAACGGATGCTACTTATTGATAAAACAACTCCTAACTCGCAGGATCAAAGTCAGAACCCATAGAACTCTCATTTTATCTGGTTAACATTCAGACGCATTGATGACTGTGGTTGAGGTCATAATTGCTGAATTATTATACTATGTTTAATTCTGGCCCTGGTCAGCTATGGGCTGTAGCACCCATAGCTTTAGTTTAGTTCTGTGTGTAATAAACGGAGAAACTTTTAACAACATTTGAAAAAGAAAGAATTATGAACAAATCGCAAAAAACGAAAGAAAGCACGATGCTTTTAAACGAAATTAATTTCCAAAGTCAGTTCTACAAAAAACAGAACTGTCCTTAAAGTAATAAGCGAACCACCGACTGGTGCTTTTAGAAACCACTTTTGCATGAAAACTTCCTTTCCGTTTGTTTGCAATCCGAGAACAAAGCGAAAATCACTGCCAACTTGATCTCAGCTTTGATTTTATGAACGCAGTTGCCTTCCAGTTATGTACATTTCTGATCCTGTATTGTTCGCTACCCTATTGGCTGCCACCATTGGTTGCCACTGTTCATGTGGCTAACTTCAAAGAGTCTTGATTGATTTGAAGGAAGAGTGGACAGTAAATTACCTGTCATTTGCAATAAGACATAACGCCATTCATGATCACCATTCTCAAGCTCATCAGACGAGCAATATCTGAAGGGAGTGTGGAGTCTGGCAACGAGTGTAGAAACAAATCCCAGAGGTACTACCCACAGTATCTACAGTCAGACAAAAATCCACTATTTTGCATTTAGAAATTTTGCAATTTCGTTCAAGAATCGCTGAATTTCGTCGCAAATATACATTTATTTTCCGACGTCGAAACTTTTTAAAAAAATGCTCTAAGAATATTTCAAGAGCTATCCAGAGTTGAATGTCTCATGCTATTTGACACCGAGATTTTAATGTAATTTAGCAAGGATCCCCACGTTGCACAAATGGAACAAACCCTTGGTATGTCAGTGCTGACAAATCAGTCAAAACAGCTTCGAACTTCAAATGCATTTAAACTACCGAGTAGGTCTCATTTTCCTTTTTCGATAAGCATACGTATCTTCAACGCACTCACAGACCACGAGCTTAATCTCGGACTGCGAAACGAACATATCTCTTTTCTGCACGCACATGACAAGCAGGTGCCAGTCATCTTGATAAAATTGCATTCGTAATCGTCATGGTGACACTCTTGTGTGTACACTTTTAAAATGATATTTACTGCGAAAAGAAGATAAACAGATAATTGTGTTGATGAGAATCCAAGAAGATCTTGCAATAAATTGTGTGTTTGTCTGGAATGTTGTGTCTTGCAGATCGTCATTCTTGCGTGGCATTTTGTAACACATTTGATCGAACTACATATTTGCATTCGTCTTCTCTTTTCGTTCATTCCCCTCCGACTGGTGGAGTTATTTTCGAATGGTTTTTAACCACATCCAGGTCAACACCATCAGAATAGGTATTTTTTTGTTAAGAAGTTACCTAATTGATCTCCCGACAAATTCAAACACGATCAATTCAAATCACTCAAGATTTCAAGCATCACCCATCAAAGCAGTAGAATGACACGATAATTACTCCTCGAGCCATTCACAGTCCCGAACGAACGAATAGAACGTCGAACTAATTACGTGCTGAAGGCAAATTAAAATCCAATTTGGCGTCTTCGACAAAACCGAAAGTCTCTTTCACTGCAAACCGCAGCAGATAATTTCTGTCCAACCAACGATCGAATCACTCGCATGCCTTCGCAATTAATTGAATTACAAAGATCAACATCAAAGCAAAATTGTGGTGATTAATCAAATTTACAAACTCTAACAAATTTGCACTCGCTTACCGCGAAATCAATCAAAAACAAACCACCAACCTACAGGCCATCTCATAAATCAATTTTTTGTGAAAAATATAAAAGAGGAAATTGTGAGCAATTCCCGATGAAGCTGTTGCTAGTGAAGAGAAAATACAAACGACCATCGGAAATATTACCAAAATGATTCAACGGCACTCTCTTCGTCAATCCGTTGAAGTTTCCTTCTTGTTTATAGCTTGATCCGCTCATAATTCTGCTCTAACTCGAAAGAAACCTTGAAAAATCTCCCTCTCAAGCAGCGCACACAGAGACTCATTCATAAAATGTCATAAAAAAAAACTATAAATAAGAATACAAATAAAAATAAAAAACGGCATAATAACCCCAAGAACACCACCCTCGCCCCAAACTCAAGAGGCAAGAGATCTGTGTGTTTTTTTGTTTTTTTTTTTAAAATAGCCACTCTAACGTCTGTCACACACATGTGCGTGCACGGGGGCCAGGATTCATATTCCAGTCGTCATTTTATGGCAATTTAATTAATTTCTCTCCTCAGCCTTCCCTCGAAGGGACAACATAAACACACTCGTAGGCCATGAGACCTGAAGAAGTAAGCTCTCTCTCTCCCCTTGTTCCATAAATTAAGTGCGTTCTTTCTTTTGAGAAGAGATTACATTTGACTGTTCATTGATAAACTCACAGCCGTTACTCTGTCAATAAAAATAAATTTCCATAAGCCCTCGACACTTACACTCTCAGGAGATGAGCCAACAAATTAATCCAGCTTCGTCGGCGGCGAGTCGGCTCCGGTTGAGATTGCAAATAATCCAAAAATGTACGTTGATGCTGCGGTGTTGTGTGCGAATGATGCGATTGATTCGAATTAATCGGCCAAATTTCCGCGTATAATCACTTTTGTTTTCACTCAAAATTAAGGCCAAATAGACACCAATAGACACTGCCTGACAATCAGATCAGATATTTATAGATTCTTCTCCAGATGCTTTTCTTTTTCTCTTTTCTTTCTTTTCACTTCTTTCTCTTGTTATGCGCACAATGACAACACTATCACTTGATTCCTTTTTTCAGCTCGTATTCGTATTAGAATTTTATTTATTTATTTTTAATTTTTCAATCAACACTTGTGGGGGTCGTATGCTTCAGGTGGTCATTCATCCGTGGACCAGAACGAATGACATTCACAAGACTTCACAGAACTAGGACCCCGGCATGTAGGCCTCGTTTTTTTCTCTCTATCTTCTTTTCTAGACTGTCTGCGCGCGACAAAGGACTGAGTTTGTGTCGACGTTACGGCTCGTTACTGATGTGTTGAACGTTCGGGAACCCGAAAACAAATAAAAGAATGGAAACCGACCTACAAACAACAAAAAAATAACAAAAAACGAATTCAATACGAAACATACGTTTCCAACATTACAAACACATGTGTGTAAGCAAATTCAAATTTACAAGAGAAAATTGCTTTTTTTCTCTGCTGAGCAAAACAAAAAAGAAGCAGAGAACAGAACAAAAAATTAAATAAGCCTTCGTTATAGAATTGTCAGCCAGATGTGTGTGGCGGCGCACTAGAGCTGTGTTCCAATTGAGTGAGTTTTGAGTTTTACATGAAATCGCATTCTCCTCCTCTGCAGACTGTAGGAAGTTGCTGTCGCGCCGTACTCTCCCCGTTGAACGTACTTCCATGCAATGCACTAGTCGTAATTGACTTCAAATTGGATTGCCAGGGTTGGCTAGGCACTGTACACACTCTAATTACCAACGGACAGGCAGTAGTTTTAACTTTGACAGTATAAAACAAAAGAAACAATTCGACATGACAGTTAACACACAATTGAGACACAAGTGACAGGTGACAAACGTCATCGACACCAGATGACAGATAGCCAAGTACGTACGGCGACAGACAACGACCGCGTTTGAGATAACACCCAGCGGCGGCGCTAATGCTATTGCAATTGGTTCACACAGTTCATGTGTGTAGGCCCGCAGTGAACGGAGGAGCACACTCATATATAGGTTATCAGTCAGAAGCACAGAGCGTCTCTTGCCAACCGACGACAACTGTCAGCAATTCCGAAAAAAAAACCTAAGGGCTCTATGGCATCGACATTACCCGTAATAATCTCGTAATTAGTTCGTTCTATGTTATTTTTCTAGGCAGTGAGCGTATCGTATCGTATCACGTACGTGTTTATCTCTGCTTTCAAAAGACAACAAACAAAAATATTCGTTTCGTTTTATTTTATTTTTTTCTTCTCTTTCGCGACGAACGCGTCGAAATAATTTCCTACACACGCGACAAGCGCTCGCTCCAACCGACACACACAAATGTAATCAATGGCATTCGCTAGCCAACTGATCGTGCTCCAGAGAGAACGAGCCCATGACACCGCCACTCGCCAGTCGCAACGCCACCACAGTAGACTTGTTGACTCAGTAGTCAGTACTCACTCGATGGGAACAAAAAAAAACGCTGTGACCGAATGCCACTCAAACGAAATGTGATCGGAGTGTAAGTGCGAGGGCTAAACGACTCAAACATGTTGGATCAGTCGGCGGTTCGAGTGGACGACGTGAAGAAAACGAAAAACAACGAATCGCTGAATGAATTGTTGTCGTAGTTGCCGCCACTGAGCCGGTTGCGTTTGAGTACTGATAAGAGAAATCGTATTCAGCTGATAGCCGCCACCCCTGCGATTGTGTTGCGGATAAGATAGCGCTGGAAGAGCTTCGCAGACAAATGCAGAGGCGGTGAAACTTTTTTGGTTTTTGTGTGTTTTTTTTTTGCGAGAGGTCTCCTTCTGCGAAAATATTGTGGATTAACCATTTTTAGAAGCAGACGCCCCACAGTGAAACGCAGATGTGAGTCAAAAGCGGTGAACAGTTACAAGGAAAGCGGGCTGAGTCACTTGCCGGACTACCCGATCGTGTCTTATAGACCATCTGATGACTTCATTTCGCTCGGACCAATATGGTCTGCGCAACATCTTCTCTTTATAGATCGCGAACAAGGCAGCAGAAGTGTCACGTTCTGCAAAATACTCGTACTAAAATGTCAAGGATCGCGCCGCGGCATGGCTGAATGCATATCTTTGTTGTGTGCTGTATTTCGTGGGACATTACTGCCGTTTTTGGGAACAGAGAGGCCGCGTTCATTGTCACAGCAGTTCACCGCTGTGCCATTGCCTTTGCAGTTAATGAAAGATGCCAAGGTCGATCTTGAAATAGCTAACATAACAGATGCCGTGCGGTGGGATTTGGACGAGAGTACGTTTGCCATGTGAACTCTTTCGATGGAAACGAGAAGGAGAGGGGCAATAGTGATCGGTCCTTTGGGCTTGGAAAGTCCAAGGTGTAATTGGTGACTATAGACTGGCCGGCCACTAGTGCCCTACACAAAAGTGGACTTCTAAATAGAGTTAGCGTGGTGCCTTGGTCTCCTTACATCACTCGTCCGTCGCTGATTATGACTCAACATCGCTTACGTATGTTGTTACTGAGTAACGAGTACTATATAACGTGCCTAATAAACATCGTTACGTGCACGGCATCAATAGCTCTCTCTCTGTCTTGAATGGTGTTCATTTTTTGTGGCCCTTCATTTAACCCTCTTGTTGTGTATCTGATTTTGAGCGTGGAGAGCACTACAATGTACTGACATAAGTACAGTGCCAGGAAGTACACACAAAGGGGATGAATATGTGACCAATTTTCAACAGCAGCGACAAGGGTTGATTCCACTTACGACTACCGGTAATGAAATACAATGCTGCGTTGTCACGGCCGTCAATTGACATTTCATTTGCAAAACGCGCAATGTAGGGCGCAGTCGGAAATACATGTTGTGCTGTGCTACCCTTCTTACGTTTGTAAAAAAAAATAAATGAAAGATGCGCGCCCGTTACAAATTGAGAGTCTCAACCAGACATCAGGTTTTATCGAGAAGGCAAACTTCGCACCTGATTGTAAACTTGTCCAGCGTTGATTGTCAACGACGAAAATATCGTGTAAATGACATTTTCGGTCCGAGGAAACGATATAAGAAACGCTTTCGATATATAAGAAACAGCCACGAGAAGTAGCAGGCGATTGCATAAGGTACCCACTCGTATGCTGTGGGTAGCTGATTGTCATTTCAAAGTATGCCTGCAGTGCTTCCTCCATCTGTTTCTCTCTTAAACTGCTGGCTCCCAACTAAATTCTGAAGTAGATCTATAACGTCTCCAATAACGAGCATTTTGTAAGGAATTATGTACAGATTAATATTCGAAAAATCAAAAACAGGTCGAGATCAAAAAAATGTGTAGAAGTTTGCAGAGATATGGAAGCGAACCTAGCACTGGCTTCACGGTCGACACTGGGCTGACTATCCGTTTATAGCCATACCATCACAACCTCGATATGTAGTCGCAGCGGGAGTACCAGAAACTGAACAGCGAATTGTATAGCTTGCCCAGTGAGTCAGCTAATGCAAGCCATTGCCCGGAAAGTCTTCGACACCAAGCCCAAGTTAAAACGCAGTAAATCAAGACCACACATACGTTGTCGTTCAAAGCTGAAAAGGGACCTCAATCAGCTGATCGGGCATAGCTGAATGTAACTAGCACAAGACCGAGCCGGATGGAGAGGCACTTGGGTGAGGGTTAGGTCTATTCCGGGTTATAGCCGAATGCTGTGTGTACCGTTCAGCGGACGATGACTAAAAAAGCATTCTTTAGGCACTACCCGTTCTGCCCGGGTCTAAAGGGTTCGACGCTGGAGTTCCTTAGCTCCCCAGCCCCACCATACGAATGATGCAATTCAACATTTCGCACTTCCCGACTCGAGACCTCTGTACTGAACTGGAGGAGCCCCCTTTCCATCGCATCAGCTCGTTGTGCCACGAAACAGTAGTGGTTGAGTCGCCCATCTACATTTGAACGGGTGATGTGAAAGGTGAGCGGTACCACATTCTTGTATTGCATCAGACAGTGATTGTCAAAATAGAGAAATGCTTCTGGAAGGACGAAGCCACTGTGACGTACCCTTACGTGGTTCTGTGGATTGGAATAGTAAGCCGATTGTCCGAGTTCATCGCTATGGCCTCAAATCAACTTCACCATGAAATTGTCCACTCGTATTAGCTTTGCCCTGTTGTATAAAACCTCATTGAAGTAGAATCGTACGTTCTGGGACTCTGGTGTTCTGTACAGGCGAAGGGAAGCCCTGAGAAAAGCCCTCTCGAACACTCGAATCATTTCCATCAAGCTTTCACTCACGTTGAACCACACGGGACAGCCATGAGTGAGCATTGGCCTAATGTGGGTCATGTAGCGGATCACCTTCACCCTCGCATCGAGTTGGGTGTTATAAAACAGTCTCTATGTAAGAGCGAAAGTCCCTTGGGCCCTGGCCAGAGCAGCATCTACATGTTTGCTAAAATATAGATACTGATCTAGCCAGATCCGGAGGTTGCACGGATTCGAAGAATCTTTTCCTCGCTTGGCTATGGGTACAACCCTCGCAATTTTCCAATACTTCGGATAATGTGCATTATTCAGAGCATTGTTAAAAAGGATTGTATACATAGAGAAAAATTCCAGAGGAAGATGTCTTAGCACGATGTTGGAGATCCCGTCGATTCCAACTGACTTTTTCTTCTTTAGTGATGTGAAGACCGCTTGAAGATCTGCCTTCGAAATAAACGGGGAGCCCCCATCCAAGTACAATCCGCGCCCGATGCTGCTTGATTTCGGTGATCGGACGAGAATCGATTTTTTCAGCATGGTCTGGTCGTTCACAAAATCCTTGAGTACACACCACGCTTTTCTGTTACGGATGAGATACGTTTGGTATCTGTCAAAAAGTTATGGAATAAAAGGGAACCACTGCGAATGCAATTTACAAAACTTAGAACTGTGGCTACGATCTGTGTAGGCTGTACAACGACCTGAACCCAGCCCAATGTCTAAGGAAAGGGGGCTGAGACGTGTTGAAAATATGTTCATTTTACTTCCCACCCAAAGAGTCTTCATCTCCGAACCATTGGGACAACGCAATAGAGGACAACCACGTCTAATAGGCAAACTCGACGGCGAAGGACTTCAACGAAATTGGTGTGCGAAACTGCTGCTTACGATCCAGCTCCACCGCGGGCTGTGGGGTAATATACGATACTGTGAAATTAGTTTTTATTTCACATTCATGAAGTGAAAAAAAGAATTTAAGGATGAGTAGTATAGACGAACAGTAATGATGACTGGGCCTCCATCTAGCCCAGTCTTGTGCTAGTTGCTTCCAGCCTCGAACGTACAACTTTTACTTCTAGCTGCGTGCGGCACCGTAGGTGTGGTCTTCCTTTACCGCGTTTTCCCTCGGAGAAAAAAACTAGCAGAGCTAGAGAGCGTTGGCTCAGTTTGGGATTTGGAGTAATAGCAAGTGCCATGTGCCCGAGCATCACTGATCAGATTTAGTTGCAAAGAAAGTGCCATTTGCACCTTAGCTTCGCGAGTTGACATACAGTACAGCTACTTACCGGTAAGATTTCAGGAAGAATTTCTTTGGATCGCAGCGAGTTGGATCACCGACAATGAGGGTTCTGTCGTATTGGATCAGACTTGGGGCTTCATTGATATACATTTGGTAGAAGACAGTGAGCGGGTAGTTTGACGGACGGCGTACATTTGTTCTACATGACCATCACCACTCATACGCATGCGAATGTTAACTTTTGCAGAAGCTGTCGAGATGAGGAACATGTGCTTGCCCTAGCAAGAATAAGGAAAATTGCCTTGGAAAACCTCTCTTTCTTTGCAAAGCTGCAGGATGCGGTGCAAGACGGAAAAGCCGGATGATTTTTGCAGCAAAAGAATGTCTCATGGTAGGAACTACCATACCCCTAAAAAGTTGAGCCAAGGCTGTAAGGCTGTAAGGGCACCCATTCACCTACCTACCCAACTTTAGCCTTTAAACACTTATGGTGACGGATTCCATTCTACGAGCGTGGATTTGCTGTGTAAACTGGCAGTTTCGCTACAGTAGGCCTCTCGGAGCCCAAGTATTTGATGGTGTGGTGGCACTGGCTTGTGGGTTTGTGCGTCGCCGATGCACTTGAATCTCGAAGTCTAGGTTCGATCCCTGATCTGTACGACCAAAAAATGCCACGGCTTTCCTCAAAGAAAATACTTTTCAAACTTGGCCGTTCGGAGTCGGCGTAAAACTGTAGGCTCCTTCCACTCTTGAGAGAACAATTGCACGCACAACACGAGTGGTTGCCAAGAAGCTAGGCCCTGGTCCTCTATGACCTGTTGCGCCACCGGTATGTATATATTCAGCTTCTTTCCGGGCTCTGGAATTGATAGAACAATTATTCAAGGTCGTCATCACGTGTCCATTTTGCCTTGTGACCAAGTGGTGACTGCAACCTGGAGTCTGTCACTTGAACATAATCTGACCAAAGAATGATGATGTTTATGTGGAGTGACCTTATTTATGGAAAGTCAAAAACTACACTTTGTAAACACATCCAGCCTCATTACCCATTCGACAAGCTGGAAGGATCCTCACAAACCACTTGTTAGCACTCTTACGTACTAAATGAGAGGTTACGCCACGCTCTCAGATCATCATGTGTTTACCCAACCCAACCAATATCTCACCCTTGCCACGCAATCTCCTTCCTTGCCAGCGAGTGTGAAAGGTCAACGGCTGCCGGCCTGCCCATCACCCGTTGCCTGTCTGCTGCCGGACCGTTAGGTGATGGCCATTGAAGCGTGAAAGAACCTTAGCTACCACCATTTACAGAATCACATCCCTGAGCACATTTTTTCCCCAGAGGCACACGAAAAAGGTGCCAACCAAGATAACCCGCAGCCAGCTGAAGTGATGTTGATAGCAGCGACCGTCATCGAAGTGGCAGTCGTCAGTCGTCACCTATCCAAATATCCGTCGCAGTGTACGCTTCACGCTCTTTACCCAGCCACAACATGGCGTGCTCCTACAGGAAACACCTTGCATTCTGACACATTTGTGTTCTAATTTCACTTCTACACACACCGGAGTCGCCCTGGGCTGGCTCCGTCTGTTGTTAAAATACCACAATCATTTGCACCCAATAACGATTCCCTGCGGGGTGTTGTTGGCTCTAGCAATTAAGACGAGGCATAAAAGGCCGCATAAGGCGCATTCTTCGGACGCGCATTGTGTGTTTGTTTACCCGAGCTGGCGCTTGGTTCCAGCACCCAGAAACCTGTGGGTGTCACCGAAGTCTGAATGTGATGGCGTTTCCTTGTCTCATCGGAACGTCTTAATCTCGATCTCATCTCGAGCATTTTGATCTGGATCACCGATAAATGCGCGTTGTCAGCCGTACGCGATGAACGCTAATGAGGTTGCTCCATATTCTGGCGGCTGCTGGCTGAAAAGTGAAAATCCCATAACTAATGTCACGGATTGGTCACGGAATTAGTACGACCACTGGCAGAGGAAGCTCGCTACGGTGACGGCGGCGGTGGCTCAGTGCCACCACTAAACGGAACTGCATTTGAATTAATTTGTGGACGACGGTTTGATGTTTTAATTAATCCCCGCGGCCATAAACTAGCGTTCCGACAAGCTCCTACTGACGTAATCGGTTAGTTATGGGCCATCCGCTATCTGGGGGCTGCTGGGCGGTCAGGCGGACCGACGACCAGGTGGGGGCGGTAATTTGTTTTGTTTTTTTGGTCAGCTTATGTAAGAGATCCGAGAGTAATGAGTCAGCGACTGCTGGTGCTGGTGTTTTGTTTTTCTTCAGAGACAAACAAACGCTATTGCGGTTCTGGCCGAAGGGAGCAGAGGAGCGGTTTAATGTCCTGTTTAGACCGGTACTGCTGTGGAATATCAATGCGTTGCCAATGGCGGACAGTAGCAGCATTCTGCCAACTTTAGTGCGCACACATGTTCGAATGATTTGACTTTTACTTCGGCTTCTGATTCTTAGAAGTGATGCGTCTTATGTTTAATTCATTGCTCGTTGAGGTTGGAAGGTGCGCACGCGATCTTACTCGTACTTGGACAGCATTGAATTGGAACATTGACTGCGTCCAATGGTCAATTGATCCGTGGAATTTCTAATCCAACGTTCACTTTTTTTTCTCTCTCTCTCTCTCCGCGATTTGTCTGTCGAGGGAAGACAAGACTGATACTCGGTCGCTTCTGTCATATTCGAAGCTAGCCGCGGTGCCCATGACCACGCTCGCCAGTCATAACGACATACCGATCGGATAGATTATGTCGTGCTCGTTTAACGCGACCGCGACGGCCAGCAACCTGTAGCGGACCAAACAAGGACAATGAACTCGCTTGTCTGTTTATTTTCGCTGGGCACCGTCGAGAGATTCTGACTGTCGCAGATGTGAGCAGCATTTACGTAGATGAGGCGATTACCACGTCTGGCTGAAGTGAAAATGGGTGACCACTCACTGAGTCTGCGCGTACCTCACATTGCAATGGAATTAGATTTGGTTCGAGGACAAGTTGATTTGGAGATCAGTGAACGCGGGCCTGGCTACAAGTCAACAACCGAAAATCTATTCATCGCACATAGCGGTTGCCGATAAGCGCCGCGGGCTTGAACATTGCGCTTTCGAAGGATTTTCTACACGAGCTAATTGGAATTCAGCGAATGACAGAGGAATGTGCGCGGCGATTGGATCAAGGATTGTTCTTGAACCATCCGCATTTTTGCGTTCCGTGTTCTAGATGTGAGTTTTGTTTTGCGTTTGAATTGCTAATAGTTGAATAGCTGCAGTTGGTTTTCGGGAGGAAGATTGTGTCACGAAGTCCACGAAATGCAAGCTTGACGTCTTCAGTGCATCTCAGTCATCAGTGACCTGAGTACCGCTAGTGTCTGTACACTGGGGAGGAGAAGCCACCAGGAAACGCTTCTTCAATAACTTCTGTGGCTCGTGCACCGTCTAATTGGATCCAACAAGCCCCCCTAGTTCAATTCCGACTGTAAGAAGTCATTATCATGGCCCTGTTACGTTCACCAGTAACAAAAAAAAGTACGAGCCAATCACAACGCCCGCGTGAACGCCCTTGCGGAGAATAGCGCCCAGTTGCCTAGTTTACAAATGTCAAATATGATTGATGTACGACGCCATTTGCATAAATTTAGAACATCTTCCGATAGGATGATTAATCTGACGCCAAATCGTATGTGCTGGCTATTCTATTCTCTTTCCGTGATTTCCAGCCAAAATATGTTCCACTGTGCTACCAGGCAGCAATCTAACCTCAATGAAATTTAATGATCTTCCGTGGGAGCTCGCATGATCAGTTCTCACGTGCCCAGGCAGGACAGAGGAAGAACTCTCCAGTGTCGTCATCCGCACATGGTTTCATCGCACATTTAGGTGTTTGGCGAATGCCTTACAGTCGTCCGCAGTCATTTATATCACGAGATAACAAGTATGCCGCATACGCAAGACGATATCAATGCAGACAGCCAGTTTATGTGATGCTATGCCATGCCGGAATCTGGTGGAGGTCTCGAACGGCTCAGAGGTAGAATATCCTTTCGTCTGGCAGAGGTATAAGCATCTTGTATTCGATGCTTTCTTTTCCCAAATTCTGTGAACGATCTGGTGCATGCTCTCTACCACCGGCTCTCAAGAACTGTGATGAAAAACCTTCGGACCCTGCTACTGTGTCGACTTCTTAAAAGGATTTCCTGATACTTTGTCACTTTCTCATTTTTAGGCCCATTAAGCACCTTTTGGAAGTATTCTTCTTCTTTGTGTGGCGCTACAGTCCGGGGTGGACCTGGGTCTCAACCAACATGTCTCTCTAACTAGCGCGATCTCTGGCTAGGTGTCTCCAGTTTCGCACACCAAGTTGGTTGAGGTCCTTCTCCACTGGGGTGCGCCAGCTTAAACGCGGGCGTCCTCTGTTGCGTTGCACGACAGGTTCGGATTCGAAGATTCTTCGGGCCGGAGCTGTGGTGTCCATACGCTCTACATAACCTAGCCACCGTAGGCGTTGGACCCGTAGATGCCTAACTAGGCTCATGTCGCTGTACAGCCCGTACAGTTCGTGATTGAATCTTAACCTCCAGAACCCGTCAACACAAACAGGACCAAAGATCGTGCGTAGAACTTTTCTCTCAAAACAACCACGATCTTCTTCATCCGCTTTCAATAGCGTCCATGTCTCTGCGCCATAGAGCAGGACTCAGTCCGCCATAGAGCAGGACTGGGATGATCAGGGTCGTTTACAAGGTCAATTTGGTGTTTCGAGAGGCTCTGTTACTCAATTGCCTCTTGAGCCCGAAGAAACAGCGGTTGGCAAGAGTTATCCTACGCTTGATCTCGGTACTGATGTTATTTGTGTAGTTTACTCCGGAGCCGAGGTAAGTGAATTCCTTGACTACCTCGAAGTTATTGCTGCCCATTGTGACGCTCTGTCCAAGACGTCGATGTTGTATGTTCTTTTTTGAGGACAGCATATACTCGTTTTGCCCTGATTCACCGCCAGACCCATTTTAGCCGCTTCCGTCGCAATGTTAGCAAAAGCCTCACTGACGGCTCGCTGAGTTGTGCCAATCACGTCAATGTCATCGGCGTATGATAACAATTGCACGGATTTCTGGAAGATCGTGCCTCGGGTGTTTACGTTTGAGTTTCGCACGATCTTCTCAAGTATGATGTTGAAGTCACATGACAGCGTGTCGCCTTGCCTAAAACCTTTTTTGACATTGAAGGTCTCGGTGAGTTCGTTACCGACCTTGATGGAGTAGCGAGAGTTCTCCATCGTCATCATACACAGCCTGACGAGTTTGGCAGGAATGTCAAAACTAGACATGGCGTTGTATAGCTCGTCTCTATACACATTGTTATATGCGGCCTTGAAATCGACGAACAGATGGTGAGTGTCGATTTGCATTTCTTGGGTCTTTTCCAGGATCTGCCGTAGTGTGAAGATTTGGTCTGTTGTGGACTTTCCTGGCCTGAAGCCACACTGTTATGGACCTTTCAGATAATTAATGAACGGCTTCAGGCGGGTACACAAAACGGCAGAGAATATCTTATACGCGATGTTAAGAAGACTGACTACTCGATAGTTGGCGCAGTTGAAAGGGTCTCCTTTCTTGTGGATCGGGCAAACGATACTGAGATTCCACTCGTCGGGCATGCTTTCCTCAGACCATATCTTGCAGATGAGCTGGTGCATGCGACCTCCCAGATCATCTCGAGCTGCTTTAAATCAGCGTCCGCTCAAGCAGCTTTGTTAGACTTCAGTCTTGATATTGCTATCTTGACCTCGTCTAAGTCTGGGGGACGGAATTCGCATCTGGCATCGTCCAGATTGAGTGCAATATTCTGCTTGACAGCGGTATTTTGGTCCTCATCGCCGTTTAACAGTCTACAGAAATGATCTTTCCAGATTCTCAGTATCGACTGCGACTCTACCAGTTGTCCACTTAAATTCCGAATTTTTTATCCATTGGATAATTGTTTTACCCTTTGATAAAACTTTCGGACGTCATTCCTGCCATAACACCTCTCCATCTCCTCGACCGCGCGCTTCTCCTTTTGGAAGTGCTGCCTTAATTAATCCACACTGTGGGTCAGTAACTAAGTGATCCTTTCAATTTCGCAGAGCCTAAAGCTTTTGACCACGCATTGGCGTTTTCTTTATAAAAAGCCCTATTTCTTGTTAGTACTTCAACTCTTGGATGTCCTTAAGTTGGAAGGTTGTGGGAGAGTCTCTCACTTAATTATTCTTCGTAGGCTCTAGCAGTTTCTGGTGTACTCAGTAGTCCAATGTCAAAAGTCCTCTTTCTTGGCTAGTCTCTCTGACATTGGACAATAAAGCTCTGCCATAAGAAAGTGCTTAGCGTCGAAGTTTGGTCACACATTCACGGTGTTAGACGCATCGTTTTGACTAGTCAGCAAATCCCTGGTATCGTGGATGTATGTGATTTTGTCAGCAGCCCCGGAGTGTAGAGTGTTGTTACGTCCCAGGAGCCCACTTGCAAGTCGTTGTTCTTTTTAGCGCCGTGTCGACTCTCCGCCGCTGGTTGATCCAAGGCAGCTTGCTCTCTCATGACTTAACTTTTTCTTACTGACATTCCATAACTTCTCGCTGACTGTACAGCCCTTGCCCACCAACGACCATGATCTAGGTCACGTGGATGTATAGTCTTTACTGCTTTTGATATGGACTCCTGTAGACCAGGAGTGATAAAGGGAGCCGCCGAAAATGATGAGACAGAATCACAACGCGTATCAGCAGCAATCTTTCAAAGTTCCTCCTGTGGGCGAAATCAGCACATACGTTTCAAATTCCTCTATGACCTTTCATTTGCATACAAATCGGCCCACAGCCCAAATGATATAACAATTGCCTGCAACCACTCACCTCATCGATATTGAACAAACATAAATATAAAAGCTTATTGAATCGATATCTTATCGTAATCGTCGAAAGTGCATCGCCCCTATAAACAGCTTACAGGTGAATTGGGTTTCCCCGCACGTCTGTACGTACGAAATGGATTGGAATTGCCGTTCCTTTTCCATTGTTGTCCACAAACGTGATCATTTTAAACGACTGGCAAAACAACAATATTGCTCAATGAATGTGTGTGAAATTTTGGCAGGTGTCAAAAATGACATCGAACGATGGTTGTTTTGAAATATTTTATTTGAAGCTGTTCATATAACAATTTATGAGTAATCGATGCTTTTTAGTTGGAAGTGACACAAAAAAGAGACAAAATAGAAAAGTCATTGCTTTCTATTGTGCACATGTAAACCTAGGCCGTCAATTTTGACATCTGTCACCAGCTTCCACCTCTCTTTTCATCTACTCACGATTCAATCAAATCCACACAGAAATATTATCCAACACCGAGATGGCTCATCTGTGCTTTCTTCGAAAAATGTAAATGCTCTTAGCCCCGCAAAAGGAGTAGTAAAACATTTACTCACAATTTGTCACTTGTCGGCCGCGTAGACAAATATCAAGCCACATGATCTTGCCGCGAGACGAAGCCTATAAAGAACCCCACTTCTTCCAGGGTCACACCACTTAAGTGCCACCAACTTCACGGCAAGTGTACAACATTACCGGAGACCTAATGCCCCCCGCCCACCTAGCTATCACCGGCAAATGGCTCAATGTCGCCGCACTTATGGCCAAACAATACAACAGCACGTACCGCTGATGTTCTCCATCCAGCATGTGCCATCGTCATCGCCATCGCCATCGGCATCGTCCAGCGATTCCCCACGGGACGACGAGAGGATCCTCCTCTAAGTGGGATCACACTCGACCCATCATTGCCAGAGAGTAAACATGCGCGCACACACAGCACCTCACTCGACCCAAGGTACAAGTATCTGGGACCAAACAATGGTCAGCGATAGTGGAATTCATAATGACGAGATCGCTGAAACATCTCAAAGCACACACACACAGATCCCGATTGTGCAGCAATAACAGCCGAACAGAAGACGCATTATGTGTGTATGCGGCAAGAACACAAAACAACTCATATCCGCTCCTGGTGCTGGCCGCTTCCAACAAGAGCCCGGCTTGTGTGCACAGATGGGGGCTGCGTGCAACAATCGCAACGCGTTAGCAAACACGCCTCATAGGAAACACTACTTAGAGGACGACAGATTCGTACGTGCTTCTCACTCACGGTCATTCAATTCATGGAATCTATGTGTTTACACTGCCAAGTTGGCTGGTGGTTGTTGGTGGTTGTTGGTCCCTGCTGGTATTGGATCAAGATCAAGATTACGACCTCCGTCCACCATCGGTAGAGTATCCATCTCTCCGGTGTGCCTTCTTGGGAAATTGTATTATAGGCTGCTTCTAAGGGTTCAGGAGTGGTTTGGTTTTGTCGGTGCTTCACTGCCGGCCGGGGCGCTGCAGTTTTATTCATGAGAAATTTATTATTCGAAATGCATGCGGAATATGAAATGTGTACCCGTAATGTGTGCTCACTGCGAGGAGGAAGCCGTCGCGTCGTTGCATGATTTTTAGGGCGCAACTTTCAGCAAGGAGTGGTCCAGGCTTTCAAAACAAATACCACATGTGGATGCAGTGCAGCACATGTCTGCCGTTGTGGCCGTGTCGATGGGAATCGATATTGTTTTGCTTGAAATCTAATTACTGAACCCATTCCCAAGTTTGGTTGGCTTAAGTGGTCCATTCCGTCGGAATAATTGCAAGCAATTATGAGAGTTGTGTGTATACAGTGATCTTACGCTAAGGTTCATTTAAAGTGAGATTGCTTTTTTAATAGCCGTGAAACTACACTTTTGTACTCGTCAATGCGAGCCGATGATGGATGGGAACAAGAACATCAGGTAGCATTTAACTCGTGGATGAATGATCGTATGAAACTCTGATGCAAACCTTAATTTTAGACTTGTCATGGTCTAGGGAATCATAACTCGTAAAATGTAGTCCAAGAAGGGCTCCTAGGCGCTCCATCGATCACTTGGCCGAACTAAACAACATTAGCAAAAGCCATCTTCATCTACTAGTACTAACTGATTTGCAAAGATCGACAACCTAAGTGTGGGAGCCAAAGGGTACGTTCACATTAATTTAGCGGGTAGTGCGACATGTCTGAACGACAAAAATGCTTTGCGCTCACATTGTACTACGCGGTTGGCAGACTTCGCTTATGACGGTAGTTTCGTGGCATCGACATCGAAGCGTATGTTAGTTTTAATAAATAAGCAAACGACCCTAAACTCTACCGAGGAACCATATAATTTCGTTTATCCGCTGATGATCACTCGTTGAAACCTGATATGTGAATAATTATTTGCAGTGCGGTCCTAACACTGGTTTTCATATTGTACAAGCTGCTGTACGAAGGAGTGTTCACACTCCTACGATCTAGTACAAATTGGATTGTCAGACCGGGTCATACTACCCGATAGTACAATGTGAACGTACCAAAAGCTTCATTGCAACAGCAAAACATTAAGTTTAAAGATGATGGAAATCTGATCACTCAACATTTGTCAGACGAGAGTATACGTCATAAACTGACATTTTTCCCTGTCCGATAAGCAGTGCAGAGCTTGGGCCGTCCCTCGCAGCTAAATGTGAGCGGAAAATATATAAGTGGTAGCCAAAGAAAATATTTCTTCGCATACACATTTCAAACGTTCGCTTTTTGTCTTATAATCATAAATTGATATACATACATGAACGCATTACGTTTACAGTTACCTAAAGTTTATTACAAATCTTAGTCAGTGCTTCATTTTCGTCACGTACGCTTTTCAAATCAACAGTTGGTAAATAAACCAATTAACGACTTCGAATAAAAATGCCATCAATTTCGAATTAGAAATGTTTCATGTTAAATTCGAATTAGCGAAGCGGACACCTTCTTCGATTTACAGAAGTTTTTTCATTAAACTGCGAGAATCTCCTTTATTGCAGAGATTTTCGAATTATGAAGATTCGAATTATAGAGAATTCACTGTATGTGTACCCTTGCGACATGATGAATCGGAACATTGACAATGCCTATGACGGTGACAACTTGTAAGGCCGTCCTATCATCATTATTCATCTAACCGTTGTGCAAGGAAAATATGGCATTGCAAAAGCTGCCATCCAGGTGTACCAGTATGAAGTGAGCGTCAAGATACAAATGTCTCTATAGGGAACATTTGTTGTGAACGAGCCCTTATTTTTGTTTGCTATGACATCTGTGAAAAATATTTAGTATACATCAAGTCACTGAACAGACAAAATCATATTTTTTCACCGTGTTAAAAATGTCAAATTTTGTACCAGAAAGTGCTGCAGAGTCGCTTGTAGAGGCATATGGTGATCATGCTCTATCAGAAGCAACATGCAAAGGATGGTTTCAACGGTTCAGAAATAATGATTTTGATGTGAGAAATGAAGAACGTGGAAGACCACCAAACAAGTTTGAAGACGCCGAATTGCAAACGATATTGGATGGAGATGACACTTTTACCATAAACTTTTGTTACCATAAATGTTGCACAACAAACAATTTCTGACCGTTTAAAAGCTATGGGAAAGATCCAAAAGTGTGGAAAATGGGTGCCACATGAATTGAAAGAAAGACAAATGGAAAACCGAAAATGCACTTGTGAAATGATGCTTCAAAGACACGTAAGAAAATCGGTTTTCCATCGCATTGTTACTGGCGATGAAAAATTGATTTATTTTAAGAATCCTAAACGGAAAAAATCATGGGTTAATCCAGGACAACCATCAACATCGACTGCAAAACCAGATCGATTCGGCAAGAAGACAATGCTGTGTTTTTGGTGGAACCAGAAAGGTGTGGTGTACCACGAGTTCCTAAAACCTGGTGAAACCCTTAATACTGATCGCTACCGACAACAAATGATCAATTTGAACCATGCATTGATCGAGAAACGGCCGGAATTGGCCAAAAGACACGGCAAGGTAATTTTGCTCCATGACAATGCACCTGCACACAAAGCAAAACCGGTTCTGGGTACAATCAAAACACTTGGCTGGGAGCAGCTACCCCAGCCGCCGTATGCACCAGACTTGGCTCGTTCCGACTACCATTTGTTTTCATCGACGGGACACGCATTGGCTGAGCAGCACTTCGATTCCTACGAAGAAGTCGAAAATTGGGTGTCTGATTGGTTTGCTTTAAAAGACGAACAATTTTATTGGCGTGGTATTCACAAATTGCCAGAAAGGTGGCCAAATGTGTGGAAAACAATGGCCAATACTTTGAATAGAATGTTTTTACTTACCCATTAATAATTAGTGTTTTATTTTCAAAAAAAAGGCGCTCATACCTTTAATACCGGTACACCTGGTATTTCTTTTGCTACGCAAGTCAGGGTCAGTATGGTGTTGCAAGGATTTCATCACACGTCATAGAGGGCCTCAATGTAACTGTCCAGCACACCTCATTCCCCTACACTATGAATCTAAAGACGAAGAGTTAACTTAAAATTTCCCATTACGCACAGAGCTACTGTCTTACCATTCCCACTCTCACCTCAATTTGGTGAAATTTCTTGACGCCTTCACATAAGAATCGAGGATTGAGTAGTCCATCACTGTTTAACGTTGTTGCAAGCCGATCGGAAGTGAGCTGATTAATGCTTCAATCAACCGAAGCCACCTCGGGATATTCCATTCAGAAAATGTACCCTCCCCTAAGTGGTATCGTATTTTTCTTTTTCAAGTACTTCTTTGAATCAGGGTTGGAATATGATTTAGTGTTAGCCTCCCCACTGTTTCAATCACAGGCAACCACTCGCATGGGTTCATGTTTTTTCACGAGTAGAGGAGACCTGCAGTTTGATGCCGACTCCAAAGGGCGTAGTGGATACGTTTTCAGGACAGGTATACTCTCTGAGCATTGTCAGTGATTTAGTGATATGGAGGAGTGAATTATGAAAGCTATTCGTGTCGGGAATTAAACCCGCGTAATAGTCGATCCACCTACCCCCTACGTCTAGGAGGCCAGTCGTGCTGACATACAGTCTCAGAAAATATGGAACCCCTGTGAGGAGCAATGTTAATCGGTATTGCACGAGGAAACGTTAAGCTACTCCAAGAAGTAACCGCTGTTAGTTAAATTATTGGGCTGCCGGAGAAATTACCAACAATACAATTGTGATACCCAGTGCGGTTATTTTGATCCCAACGACAAATGTGTGACTGAACCAGATTCAAGAGGATGAAAATCTGAGCACACACCATTTGTCGGGCGAAAGCATACGACATAGACTGGCATTTGTCCTCATTCGACAGGTTTTACATCTCTTGGGCCGTCCTTGAAAATTAGATGTGCTTAAAGTACACGATTACTTTGACATTTATTTTTTGAAGATATTAAATTATATTACCATAAAGTGATGTAAACCGTCTGCTGGTTGAACCACAGGCCAGCATCACCAAACGTGGAATTTGCCAAGCGCAATCAAAGATCTCGTTCCGATTCCATAAACACGAGAATAAGTGCATTCATTTCATCCAACATTTTCCCTGTACTCCTGGCCGAAAGAAGTGTATGTTCTTTCACCACGAACTCACGCTTGTGGATCCAAAAGCGAATAGATCCCACAATCCAATCATAGTTAAAAAAACAGCCGTTCCCTGGAAACGTCGTTGGTATAGTTAACTGTGTTCAATTGCAAATAAAATTACACTTTCATCCCAATTATCTCACTTTAATCAATATTCATATTTAAGACTTCATGCGAAAAGTGATTACAAAGGAAAAGTATACAACTGACCACTACACCGTGGTAATTATTGTATTACTTGTGAACGGCTAGACGGCGGGTCATCACGAAAGGACGCACAATATCGACGTCTCGGACAGAGCGTCATATTGGGCAGCAGAAACTTTGAGGTAGTCAAGGACTTCGTCTACCTAGGCTCTGGAGTAAATAGGGACAACAACACCAGTACCGAGATCAAGCGCAGAATTACTCTTGCCAATCGCTGCTTCTTTCGACTTCTTCGACACACCAAATTGACCTTGTATAAAACCCTGTTCATCCCAATCCTGCTCTATGGCGCAGAGACATTGACGCTATTGAAAGCGCATGAAGATGCTCTTGGTTGTTTTGAGAGAAAAGTTCTGCGTACGATCTTTGGGCCATTTTGCGTTGATGGCGTATGGAGGAGAAGGTTCAACCACGCTGGCTGTACAGCGGCATACACCTAGTTAAGCGTATTCGGATCGAACGCTTAAGATGGCTAGGCCATTTAGAGCGGATGGACACCACAGCTCCGGCCCGAAGAGTCTTCGACACCGAGCCATTGGGACAGCGCAACAGAGGACGTCCTCGCACTAGATGGCGCACACAAGTGGAAAAGGACCTCAACCAAATTGGTGTGCGCAACTGGAGGCAGCTGGCGAAATATCGTGCTGGCTGGAGAGGCATGTTGGTTGAGCCCCAGGTCCACCACGGACTGTAGCGCCAATCAAAGAAGAAGAAGGCTAGACGGCGCAGTTGGTTGAGTGCCTGCAGCGGGTTAGAGGAGTCCCCGGTTCGAATACCAGTGATGCCAAAGTTAATATACTTTTTCAAACCAGTCACTATGGTATTTGCCTTTGGGATCAAATTAACGTCACTTTCACTAAAGTCATCGCTCAGTGCTAGTCGTCTGACTATGTGTATCACAATTAACAATGATCTAAGTGCACTGGCTTCAGCCTAACCTAACCTAATTTTGCTTGTGGACCAGAATTGTCAGAAAGAGGCATAGCTTCCCGTTACCCTTACAACCAAAATAAGGACATCACATTTAAGGCTGCGGCACATAGAATACTTTACGTGCGTCAGCGTCGAAGCATCCGTTGACTTTGAAGTACTTGCCGCAAGGGGTCGTACAATGAGAACTTTAACGCACGAAATGACACAATGTGGTCAATGTCAACGCCGTAGGAAAGAGAGAGGTAACAAAGAGCACTTTTACACGAACTAATTTCGACAGCAAGCTTTTCCAGCTTGTGAGGGGGGTGAGACATAGGAAAAGCTTCACCTCCCTTACCTAAAAGATGGAAAAGCTTGCTGTCCGATTTAGCTCGTGTAAAAGTACTCAAATTGAACAACAACATCAGTTGGGTGACTTCAGCGTTGGTCCGTGTACCACTTCCCATAAAAACGCGTGTATGGTATACATCCGTCAAAGTAGACGCATGTAAAGTATTCTATGACTTTAAGAAACCATCGGTTGATTAACGATTACAATCCCCTGAAATGGGAATTCTGCAACGTAAGGGGATGACTAAATAAATGCGTTGCGTCGTCAACGTCAATTCAAATAAAACTAAGAAAATCGAAGTATATCCTGGTCTTAGCTTCTATACAACTTTGAGAGTGTGAGAGTCTCTTAGCGGGTTCTAAGGGAACTCGTAAACCTGAGTTCAAGGCGACCAACTTTACTGTGAGTGACAACAGTTGCTGAAAATAATTATTTTTATAATTTTTGATAGAATATACGATAATTGTTGCGAAATACGTTGAAATTCATATTTACGGTCATGTTTCAATGTAACATAAATAAAAGTGAGTGTGCATATGTGAAATGCGTTAAAGTAGTTGGCTTGATGATGTCGATTTAACACTTGCTTATTACCGTGCATAGTAACTGTGTTTTGTATGACATTCACTATGCGTTCATTAGATCTTAAGACCGTTGATGTACCATTTGACTTCTAGGTTTTTGAATCGGTATGTGAATAATTTCTTTAAGCAACACATTTTTTCGTAAGTACAGATGACACAGGTCTAAGAATAGTTTCAAGAAAACACACTATTCTCTATTGTATAATATGTCCTTCTACTGAGTTCGGACCCCCGTCCATTTTTCCACTACAACAAGTCACATCTAATCCAGCCCTGCTTCGTAACTTCGTACTTTCCGCTATTAGCGCACTCAATGCGGGATCCCTATCGGCTATTCCAGCGACATAGCACACATAACGTGGATCGTTCCTCCCTGCGGCCACTTGTGGTATTTCCATTGTGTACCGTTTGTGCCCACCGTCGTGGCTGATGATGATCTAAGGCACGCACTTCATTCAATCTTCATTTTCAGGTCTGTCTTGGCATCCTTTTTGTGTGCCAGTCGCCGCGCGCCTTCCCTCTGTCCAGTCCAGTCTCTTTTATTATTATTTCTTACTTTGTTATGAATTCTTCTCATTCTTGTCGTTCGTATTGTTGTGGTTCTGTGCGCTGTTGCATTTGCTGCCAGCAGACTCTGGAGACTGCCTGCCCTGTGCTAACAATGAAACTGCAGTCGCGGAATGAGGAAAATGCTAATGCGTCCAGATGAGGCAGAGCGTGTGTGTGCGCGCGAGTGAATGTGGATGGATCTGCGCCGCCGCGCCGTTGCTCTAATGAGAGCCTTAGGTGAAAATTATGCAGCTTCATGTGGGATTGCGGTTTGATGGATGTGCGTGCGAGCGCGTGCCCCTGCACATTCGACCATCTCTTGAGATCTCGATTTCGATTATCATCAGCGTGATGGGAGGGCTGACCAATTGTTGCTGTGGCAGGCCTTGCGCTCGCGTCGTGTGCTTAGATCAATTATAAGCAACGCGACCTGATGGATCTCTGGCAGTGTTCCGTTGGCTGCCGACATTCTAGAATAATTGATTAGACGCCGCCGTGCATGTTGGCATTTCGGAGAGATATTTCGGCGTCGATTAGCGAAGGCTTTGCTCCCCTCTCGTCGATTATACAGAAGTCAGAGATAGCTCATCAGGCAATCAATCCGCTTGGCTGGCGGCAGCTGCTTAATTGATGCCAGCGTTTGTCTGATCCGAATGGCACGCCAGTAGTGGACATTAGCGCGTGGTCTAGTGGCAATTATCAGATGGCATTTCATATTTGTTTAATTGCGATGGAATTTCAGTTCAGTTCATTCTCTTCCTGGCTCGAAAAATGAGATTTGTTGAAACGTTGAACACCGATCTGCCAGACATTTGAGTGTTTGTTTTGGTCCACAGCGTGGGGCACACCTACAACAGAACCGCACCGCGTCGGGATGAGATGAAGGGTCATTCAGTCGACAATGTCGGTCGACCACCTATTGCGAGGGTGAGGTTTGAAAAGGATAACCGTGAACCAATTATCGGGAGGAGAACAGGGCTGGCCCTGCGTGATGGACTGTTTGTGAATGCATTTTGGGAACCTTTTAGAGGATCCTCAAATAATTTCCTCAATCAATCATGCGTGGCTCATCTTTTGTTGGCGCGGTTGGGTTGGGGTCTGAACGCATTTATCAGGGTTTGTGTCTATTGTTCGAATAAATTGGATTTTCGGTTGAGGATACGCGTATGTTTGAGTACGTGCAGGGCAACCCGGTGTTGGAGGTTTTTGTCAGGCTTATCTTGATTGACTACAACCCCGGTTGCAGTGAGTGCAGCGTACAGGACGCGGTTATTTATCAACGATCTTTGAGCAACTGGTTATTACTTCAGGATGGAAATGGAGATGCAGACGATGAATTTGAAATGTTCCTATTGTATGCGTTTTTGAATCCGTCTTGTAAGGAATTAGTGCCAGTAATCTGGTTGTGGCGAGCTCATAACTATCAAAAGTCACTCATGAGGAAATTGTGATAGATATCTTAGCAGGTTTGAGTTCAAGCAACCAGCTGTTTGGTATTTCGAAAGAAAACTCAAATGTGGCTTGTGGGGCGGCAAACGGCGGCATGTACATGTATGCGGTGTAGGGAGGGGAGTCTGTGGATACAAAACAAGGATTTTTGGAACTATGGGGTCGATTCCTACGGGTTTCAAATCCCGAAATCGACGTCATCGAGGTATGCTTTCAAATATTTTCGTAAAGTCAGGCAGCACTTCAGACTTTATCATCCAATCAAGTAGATTCCCTTTTCAAAAACAATGCTCAGCTGAGTACCTGGACTCAATGTGTTGCTGACAACGAAACTGCTGATGAACTCGCTAGAGCTGGTTCGAAATCTGTTTTCATGCGTCCTGTCCCCTAATGCAATGTTGTCAAAAACAACAGCAGCCACAACGCTGAATATGGGAAACAAATTTTACATACGTATACATATGGTACATGGTCTGAGGCAATTCAAATTATTCAGACCTTATCCATGTTAGGAAATACTCAGCCTTAATACGCAAAGTTTTAAGAATGCTAATGAGTTTTCCAACTGACCACGGTGACCTGAAATTTAGATACCGCGACCGAACGCCGTATGAATTAAAGCCATATGGCGTTGATTTCAGAAAGTGGCCTTAGTTCTCAAAACATTGAATGCCTGTTATGCCTGGAAGATAATGAAAATGACATCCGAGAACATATTATGTGAATGTCCGGCACTTTTTAGGTTTAGGAAACTTATCTTCCATACGAAGTTACCTTCTTTAGTGCCATTTCAAAATTTCACTAAAAGAGACATACTATCTTTCATAGGGGAAGTAGTAATACTTTTGAATTAATCTGTTAAATAGACCTCCTCAGTTCGCGGTGTTGTTGCCTTTACGGCAAAGGAAATGAGACGTACATAAATAGACATTGTCCCTACAAAACACGACATTCCATGTTTATACATACGAAGGCAACAATGTTAATTGGCACAGGTGCTTGTTAAACCACCAATGCTTAATGAGACTCCCTAACGGAAGAACTGTTCTCAAGCGGTAGTCCTGACAATCAAGGAAGCAGCTGGAATGATACCAATTTTTCGAAGCTGTCAGTGAACCGTATCTTGTGCTCTAACCACTCGAATGTAACGTGAAGGTTCTTCCGAGTAATAAAGGCCACAGTAGATGGTACACTCATTGGCCAAAAAACCATCACGTACAAACACCCCAAGAAGATCTGTAGATAGCAATGAAGAGGAAAAATGCCCAATTTAATACTACAAAGGCGTGCGCTAAACTAGGCATAAAATATAAGTTATCATCCTGCATTTGCTACAGTGTTCCATAGAAATCTGTTTAGTCTAAGATGGATAGATCTACCGGAGAGCCATTTCAAAACAGAGATAAGTTCTTTAGAAAATTGTAGCGTCCATGATCGCATAACCGGAACATACTCCTTACAAACCCAAATCTGACTGTTGAACGTCTACTGGTTCGTGGTTCAATCCTTTCCAAAGCAAAGTAAACGGGGTCAGGATCGCACTCAGTTCTCTCGAGAAAAAAAAAAACTATTCAAATTCTCCATGCCTCTACGTTGGAGTGCAGGACTGACGTGATCAATGCTTTGCATAAATTCAGTTTGGTTCTGTGAGAGAGGGCCGTATAACTAAATTTGTCTTGTGAAGACACAACCAAGAGTTAGTTAGCGATTAATCTTGGCACTGATGTTTCAGTTTGTCAAAGTTTATGGCAATCTCGAAGTTAAGACTTCGAATTTAAAGGCTAAAAGGCCGTCCCATTGGTAGCAAACACCTTGTTCACAGCTCGTTGTTCGCTCGACCACATGCACGACATCAGCCTTAGCTAAAGAACGATGATGGGATGTTACATGAAAACACTTCGCCTTGCGTAAAACATTTTGCAACATTCATTAACGGAACTTAGAGAATTGTTCATCAGCATTCTGGAGAATTTGAAGAGTGAATGTGATAAGAACATAAGCACTATTGTTTGAACATGATATAAAAAACCAAGGGGCTCCCACACAACCCTCACCACAGAGCCTATTCACACGACTTTAATGAACTTTTTCCATAATGGTTCGTCGAAAAATATAAGTGTTATAAGAAAGTCCGTCTTGCCGACATCCCAAGTCTAATTAAAACTTATAACCCAATATTAAAGTTATCATAAGAAACATCACATAAGTTTCAATGCCAAAACTTGGCAGCACTCCTTTTTAACCATATGAAGATTTTCGAACATATGTTCAGTCAAAACAGCTGACTGTCACTTGTGGACGATGGAACAAACAGAAAACATTTTTCCTGTCATTTTTTTTCTTTTTCCATTCGTGTCCTCGTCAAAGTTTATCTTCCCTCGTTATTATTTTTCCCGCAAGTTTACATAAAAATGCCGCTATTTCATAATCAGTATCAATCATAAGGAATTAAGGAAAGGCAATTACATATATATCCACCATGTCGAAAACAATTAGGCTCACCAGAGAAACAGAGATTCGTCATTTATCGCCAACCAACATATTCCAACTGGCGCGAATACTTGATCTTGATAATAAATGGAGAACATTAATGGCAATTATACCCAAAGACTTTGAGGCAAATAATGACGACAGTAGCAATTTAAAATACAACAACGATCATGTGCGTTTGGTCGAGAACGCCAGTATCAAACAGAATCGCCTAGCAACGGAAATTCTTCTTGAAGAATGGGGTACATCGGGCAAGAAACGACCTACTCTGGGTGTCCTATTGGAATTACTTGTAAAGGCCGCTTCTTACAGAGCCGCGGATTTTGTTGCAGAGCATTTCCTTAATGGTAGTTTGTGTTTAGAAGTGATATTTAACGAGACCATGTAAACAACTGTTTATCTTCGTCTTTTTTCTTAGAGCCTCATCCACCGAGACCAGCAACAGGTCCAGCGAGGAGAATTGACATCAGTATTCCACTAGATTCAGAGTTTGTTGACAATGTGGAGGAAATGCTGAATGAAATGCCATCCGACATTGTCGGAACAGAAACCCTCAATGACAACGCAAGGCCATCTAATGCAGCTGACAATAATATCGACTACTATGAGAAATACCACCCGAAACAGAAACACATAGACGCTCCGCAACAAAGCAACGATGCAGCTCGTCCATCTATTGAGAATAATGTGGCAATACAAGAGACAGACACAGCAACAGAGAATCTACAACGAACTAAAAGCCAATCAGATTTCATAAAATTCTCTGCCAGCAGTGTTAACACATCACAGGTTATTCCAAATCTGTCAGCACTTCTACCATCGTCTACTAATCACGAGGGTGCACCCGAAACAAGTAGTGTCCAATCAATGGACATCCCAATGCTAAGTGTTCTGAACATAAATACTCAACAGCAATCAGAAGAAATGATTCCTAATTTGTCTGCCCTCAACGCGGAGGACGCTGAATTAGATTTCGACAGACTGAGGCCACCGGAGGAGGCTGCTTCTGTTCTTTCATCTTCGAGCGTCAGTAGTCTCTCAAGTACGGGCGATGACGATGACCTATCTGCACCTAATCTAAGCATTTTGGATCAACGCAGCTCAAACAACGACTCCAGTCTGACGAACGTGACTGGTACCAGTGAAGAAAATAGCTCTGAAATAAGTATGAACGAGGAAGCATCTAATGACAACATTCCATGTCTAAGTGCGTTGAAATGAAACATTTTCAAGTAAAAATTTGTAAATCACGAGGGCTTTTTTTTACAAATATGCTTGATGGTTATTAAATGTGTTAAATAAAATGTATTATTTATATTTTTGTACAGAAGACAACTGCGTTTGATTGTGACAACGAATGGCTCATGTAATTTAGCAGCTTTACTCATGACACTCTGCTTTGTCCCATTTTGGTCAATAACACAACCAGAGAATAGAAGAAATGTAGTATTCTCTGAGGTGGAAAAAACGTGTAATTTCTCTGGAAATACGTTTCTTAATTCAATCTTGCTAAAATTCATTGTGGCACCCACACTCATTTGTCCAACAATTTTCAGCGCAGAGTATAGCTGTCAGCTCAGCAGACGTCAACCACGTCAAAATCTCTGACGTTTAGCTTATCAAAATACATTGAAGTAGCATCAGAAATCAATCGTCCGGTTAAAGTTTTTTATTTATTATTAATTTATCAGTTTAGTGCTCCTTTTGTTATTGATGCTATGAACACTCTTCGTCTATAACCTTATCTGAAGCATGTTCTTCAATCCACGGCTCCCAAATTAGTTCAGTATCTTCGAATTTACCCATTGTTGTTCGTTTCACATTCTGCCCAATGGAAGAATCCGAGCTCATCTTTAACTTCTTCTATGTTCTTCTATGCTTTTGCATAATCTATCCACCGAAAGAGTTCATAGCCCTCGGGTTAACAATTGAGAATTGCTTTTACAAATACTTAGGTTCCGTAGACATTGACTTCATTCAATATCACCAAAGACGGACATGTATAAATTTAATTGTACACAGCAGTTTGCCATCGCTTTATTTTCTCATACATAATCTCAAGTTTGAAGAAGTTGGTGACGATGAGGACGTGAGTGACATGTCTTGGACGGAAATGATATTCTCATGGGAGACCGGACACCGTCTTAGCAATATAGGTTTGTTGTATGCCATTGGACTGGTTGTGCATTGGCAACAGAATAATTGGGAAAAGCATCCCATAAGCCAGGCGCTGATGAAATTCTCAAATGTCCCTGAAAGACACGCTGCTGTAGCGAGCGACATTAATAATGAATATAGAAGGTATGTCGATGAAAATCTGATCTAGTTTCTGGCTTAAAATAGTTTTTTGCCTTTCTTACCTTCTCACATTCAATTACTTCGTTTCCAGACCGGATGTGTTGAAGATCAAAATCAATTCCATATCATCAGTGGTGGCGACAGACAACTGGATAATGAAGACAACCCCCTACGTGATGTATTTCGCACACCAAAGCGACACCACGTTGAGAGTCGATAAAGTGAGTACCAATTACCCTACATCTTGTCATTTCTAATCAATCTGATGTCCTTCAGACCGAAAACTATGGCATTGGAGTTGAGGGCACACCAGACACACTTCAGATCATCAGCATCAACGTACACTCCGGTCGCTCGGATGTGCCAGACTTTAAGATCCGCATCAACGCTCTTGAGTATCTCACACTCGAAGAACGCGTCAGTCGTCCAATAATAATACCATCAGATGTCGAGTTTCATCGACACATTCTCGATCGATTCGTTGCGGTTTTCAAGGATCAAGTTGCTCTGAACCCCGTCCTCGAGGTGGAGCAAGTGCACGAGAAATGCTTTGCATGCATGATAGCCGAACCAAATGTCAAAATCACCAAACAATGTTTGGACGAGTCACCAAATGGCAACATGATCCCCGAACAGGATCGCTGTACGAATTGTTACTGCCGGCCGATGTGGTGCGTTGATTGTCTAGCCAAGTGGTTCGCTACGCGTCAAAGTGAATTCGATCGTTGCGTATGGCTGGAGAAGAAGTGCACTTGCCCAATGTGCAGATCGACATTCTGCATGCTCGACGTTGGTTACATTATTAAGAGAGACGCGTGATTTCAATCCAATTTTTATTATTATTACAATAAGCATTTTCTACTGAGTATATCTTACATAAGAATGTGATATGATATATAAAAAAATATGACAGTTACATGTAATGAACGATATCATGTGTTTGATTCTAATTATAGCCAGACTGGCCAACAACTGCGTTGTCCTTCGGCGTACAGAATGTCTGATAATGTTTTACAATCGCTTGCAATGGGGATGATTTACTTAAAGCACTATTAGTTTACTGGAATATACAATAGGAATATCTATGAACAGCAGAACTGCTTATCACTTGTGAAATTGAGTGAACGTATCACTTTCCCACTAATCCATTTATAAATAAGATAATTAAAACGCGCTACGTTATAAAGGTTACAATTATTACAAATTTGTCTCGTAATATTTATTGTATTTGTCGTCCCGTTCACGAGATCTGGTGAAGTTTGACTGCTGCTGCTGGTGTTGATGTTGATACTGCGCGGTTTGATGGTGGTGATGGCTGTTGGTGGTACTGCTTGAGTTTGTTTGACGGGACATCTGGAATAGAACGAAAACGAAAAAAAGTCGTATTAGATTGTGAAACAATTTGAGAGTCTAATTAATATAATATTGGTGGCGTCTGTAGTAGGCCAGGCCCTATATTCTCAGCAACCACTCGTGTTGTGTGTGCTATTGTTCTCTCACATGTGGAAGCCACCTGCAAGATCTATGCCGACTACGAATGAGAAGCTGAGAAGCTTCTACTCTTTGAGTATTGTCAGTGACTCGCAAGAGGTGGGACCGTAAAAATTATTTTTATTTATAAAGTGGCTTATATTCTAAAATGGCTCTTTAGACATTTTTCATTACTCAAACTGAACCTTACCCACCGTCCATACATAGGTGGAGGTTGAATGAACATATCCGTTGTGCTGCCACGCAGTAGACTAACTAAATGTTTGATAAGGAGCCTCAGGGAGCACAAATCGGTGGACGCATGCAAGATCTTGTCTGTACGAAGTGATCAAAGGCAATTTTGTTTGCTCAATCCACAAGGAATGTGATTCTCTTCACTTTACCAGCTATCTATGTGTAGTGGAGATAACACTTCTTAACATCGCGTGCAGGAAGGTTACGTTGTGTACTGGAAGGGGAGTGTCATGGTTGACCAATTCTTTTACTAGAAGGACTACGTGAATCCCTTCATTTGTGGTTTTGTACTCCACTCTTCTTACATGGCAAAGGGCTCTCCGTGCTAGTTATGAATTTTAAAGGATCCGACATATTCTCATTGGCTATGTACTCAGTCTTTGTAATGAATCTGTAGCACAGCGAAGCTAGTCGCCGATTCTGGACAGTTGCGCAGTGGCACAGCAGATGTTAGATCCTCTCAGTTTGTCGTCGCCACAACTCCAGCAGATATGAATGGATTTAGGGTTCTATTTCCGGAGCATATTTCCGATCGGAGAGTATCCTGTGATCACTTCGACGAGCATACGCAACGAGAGTCGGTTTAAGAAGCTTCTTTGTTTTAACGAACTATAAATTATTGCAAACTAAGACGAGTTGACTTCTTTTATTGTTGCACAATTCTGTGGTTGTAGGATGCGTAGACGCTCATCTCGGTTATTTTGTCTAATAGGTCCTTATCAGTGTAACATCAAGCCACAAAAGTTCAGGCCAGGCCCAGGCCCGTTTCTTCCCTCTCCTGGCCCATTAAATACAATCCAAAGACCAATTCTTTTTTTGAATTTGCTGACAACTTCCGTTCAATGAGGAGAAGAAGAAACGTTTTAAACACAACCTGAGGCAAAACATAACAATTGACTACTGAGACACTGTCGGAGTTTGTCCACTTCGGGCAAACGTAAACTTCACAAATGAAATCCTAGTTCAGAGAGAATTGTACTCAAAACTCCTGACCCGAAGAACTACAATCACGCTCTAATTTTGTTCAGAATTAAATGAGTTAATTATTTTTGATTTTGTCAGTCCCGTTATAAGGACCCGAAGGTTGGACGCTAGGCAAAACAGCAGAACTGATACTTGCGACATTCAAATAAAAACTTTTCCGACCAAACGTCAAATAAATGGTCCCGTCTACAAGGAAGAAAGTTCAAACTGGGATGTACTCCGGCAGGTATATATCCGTCGTCTGCAGTGGGTACTTCACATCAAGCGAATGTACATCACTGCTGCAGCTAAAAGGATCTTCGAACGCATGTCTCCTGGTTCGAGTAGGTGAGGAAGACCAAGCCATTGCGGACGTACATCTTTCTGCCAAGAAGCAGTGTCTCCAGAAGAGTTATCGTGGCAATTGTTAATTCGTTCCTGTAGGTGACCTTCACACGCACAACACGATTAGTTACATCTAGAAACTAGGCCCAGCACTACACATATTTTTATTACAACTTCGTAAATGGAAAAGCGAAGGTTTTTATTGTAAGCTCGTATAATCTTATTAACTGGTCTATCTCTGGCCACGCACTGGAGTGTCCATTTCATTCTTTACCATCGACTCTAACTCATCGGGATCAGCCACAACCAAGGGAAGTTTTCGAACTTGGTCTAACAACCTCGTCCTGCTAGGGGACGCTAAGGGACGCCTTCCTGATAAAATAGCATTTAAGGCACCCCCGTAAGTCGTGAGGACATTCGTACCACGTGCCTAATCCATCGAGGCATATATCTTTCCGTTCGCAAAAGAAGCTGCTTAACATTGAGTTCCTATCCTACTGCCGTGTTCCTCGCCTTCTCTTAGTGAGTAAATCCCACAACAGCACGACAAAAATCTTATCTCTGCTGCTTGTACTCTCAATCTTAATCTTCTGGTCATTACAAAAATTATTTGACCTTAGGTGAGAGTTGGTCAGAGACTGAGTTGAAAACCGCTATCTTGACCGTGACACCAAACTCGTTTTTTGCTTGGCCAATCCTAAGGAATGCTTTTCATTTCTCCACACATCACCTTCTCCTTTCCGGGTGCGCATCTAATTTATATATTTGATGGAAAGGAGAGGTGACAAGATGCACCCTTGGCGAAGTCCAACGACCACCATGAGCGGTGGAGTATTAGACATTTTCCAACATCACTTGAATTTTAAATATGGCATTTAAATATATATTTACGGAGGGTTATTTGCGTTGGTCTACGAAAGCCATTTTTTTGCAAACTAGCTGTCAATCTCATTGAAACGCACCGAATAATACATCATTCTTGCCGAATAATACTTCGCATGCATCGCTCAGAACACCGGTTTTTCAAGTCGTTGAAAGGCTGAGACATTTCCTGAAAAATCATTTCCTTTCAAATGCTTTGAATGATACTGAATAATCGCACTTGATCTGCGACAGTAACCTTCTTGATATTTATATTTATTTACATGTAAACTTATGAGATGTGAATCACATTTTTAAATAATTAAAACCGACACAATCCCCGTCACCAGAAGATAACGAATTGTGAGCAAATTCTATTCAAATAGGTTATGGCCTCTTATCAGGGACTTCGCTTTTGAAAATATGACAGTCTGGGTTGCGATTGCCCCCGATTTCAGTTTCACTTCAGACATCAAGATGAATTTCAAAGTGCTGTTCGGAGTTATTTTCTCCTTTCTTGCGATCAAACTGGCAAATGCCGCAGTGCGTCATGATTTTTATCCAATCGATAGACCGATAGGTCCACCTTCATTGGACAAACCAGCACCGTTCCCAAGACCAATCTCTGACCCATTCAATCCCCTTCCGGGACCAAGGCATTTTTGAATCTCTTGAATTTAATAAATATGAGTAAATCAACAGAGTGTTTTATTTTTTTGAAGTATTTCAATAAGTGTCACAGAGTCTAGCGAATTCAACAGATTGTGAGATAGAAGTGTCTCAAGAACGAGAGTCGGAATAAACATTACAAAGTCAGTCTTACGCACCACGGAAATGGAGGCATACTCGCCGGCATTCATTACGAGTAGTTTGTGGCTTTATGAACAATCAAGCAAGGTTGTCAGTAGCAAGATCAGGCGCAGATTACTCTTGCCAATCGCAGTTCCTTTGAGATCAAGAGCCTATTGAGTAGCAGAGCCCTGTCTCGAAGAACCAATCTAACATTTCATTAGACCTTGATCATCCCTGTCCTGCTCTATGGAAGTCTGGAGAATCTCAAGAGCAGATGAAGAACCCCTTGGTGTTTCAAAAAACAAGCTTCGCGGACAATCTTTAGTCCTGTTTGCGTTGATGGAAAAGAAGATCCAACCACACACTGTTCGGATGGTGTAGTGACACGAGTCTAGCCAGACGTCTACGGATTCAATTACTAAGAGGTATGTAGAGCGCAAGGACAACACTGCTCCAGAAGAAGAATCTTCGACCCCGAACCAATGGGACAACGCAATAGAGGACGTACACAAAACCGATGACGCATACAAGTGGAGAGGGACCTCAACCATAATGGCGTGCGACATTGGTGGTAGCTGGCTACAGATCGTCCCACCTGGAGAGGCTTGTTGGCGGAAGCACAGGTCACTTAGAAAAAGAAACAGAAGGATTGTTTTTACTTTTTTCAGTCTCAGAAATACAATTATTATCTTTTAACGCGGCATTTCACAATTTATCAAATCGTTGGCATAGTCACACTACGAACCCGTTTAACAGTTGAAGAACAACAGTTAGCTTAGAAAAATGCAACACCAAATGGTTTCGGAGACATTGGTTGGATGCCTTGATTCACAGCAGAAGCCTACAAACGCCCTTCGCAGTTCTTCTGACATAGAATTTCATAAAATCTGGCCAGATTTTAAATCGTTCAGCAATGGAAAACCATGAATTAAAGATATCTCTGTGCAGTAATCTACTTTCGCCAGCCGCCGTCAATGCCATCCAATCAGCTGACCAGACAAAGTTCCAGAATAGCGATAAGTGACTTTTGGTAACCAAATCATCATAGATCGCAGGTTATCTTGTGTTTGAACGCCCTATTTTTATTACGAACGTCATAAGCCCCAAACAAAACAGATCTGACTGATTTAGGATTTCCCCGGTGCTGCCAGTGGAAACAATTTTAGGATGACATTCAAAGCGTAAAAATAGATACAGTAACTAAGATATAGAAGAGCTAACTAACTTAGATTACAAACAAACAAATAATACCAATAAATTGGATGAAACTTAAAGTCTTTGTTTGGAAATAAACAAACGTCTACATGACGTTGCCGAGGGAACATGCGAGTCTAATCAGCCTCTTATCTACGACACACAGACGCAGGGGCTTCTATGTCACAATTCGACAGGATGACAGAACGTGAGTTTTGATCTAGCTCCCCCCATTTAGAGGTTATCACGTCGCCTTTTCGTGGGTACACGTTCAAGTGCAATTTTTTGCTAGCTTTTTTTGCAGATAGCGAAACACACCTACCATCATGCAATAGATAAGGTACAGGCGGCAGGAATTACGAACAAATTTGTACACTCTAAAGGGGAGAGTGCACTTGTACAGAAACGTATTGATTAGAAAGCAAAAAAACTGGATGTGATGGCGTCTTTGGCAGTAGTGAGGATTTACTGAGACATCATGTGACATGCCGTGATAAGCGGATAGATTAAAATAATAAAGCCTGATATTTATGGCAATTAATTGACAATCGCTTACGGAGATTGACAGATAGTGGCCACTACAAATTGGATTTATTTTTAGTTGAAATGCTAAATGGTGACGCTAAATAGTGTAGTATATATTTTATTATATGCCTTATCGCGTATGTATTGATAAATGGTATTTCTTACGTGGATCAATGTCTGTTTGGGAGTAAGTAATTGCGTAAGGGTTACACGAATAATTGCCAAAACAAACATGACATTAACCAATATTGAAGAACGCGACAAAAGATTGCGGTTGAGTATTCGGAGTTAGTCAGAACAGAACTTTTTTATTTTTACACACGCTCTAATTTAATAATTAGTCTTGAAAACCACGTTTGTACTAACCATGTTGCGGGATACTGTCTCACGACAGGTTCTTATGAGGGCTCAAAGTCCAATTGAAGCAGAGAGTATTTAAACAGACTTCGAGCAGACCTTTGGCATCTTAGTTATTAAATTGAATACGAACAACTGGTTAGCTGACGCAATCAGATAAGTCGCTACTCTGGAAGTCTACACGCCATGAATAAAGGGACAGTTATTTGTGAATTCACTCTTAATCACTTAGCACCTTCTTGGGTCTCCTATTGCAGTTTATTCCGAGCATAGATCAAAGCAATGCAAGAGTCTCCACGGATGCTGCCAATAACTACGATCCATAGCAAAGCTAATACTTAAATCCTTTGATCGGGCTAAACTCAATTTGTTTTGTCTTTACTTTTTTTTTTATTAACGACTTAAGTCAAGCAGACTGCTCCCAATCATAGTACTTTAATCTTTAGGAAAAAACATGCCAAATACGAGAAATTCGGTCTTGTTTGCTTAAGTCTCTGACTACACTGGCGCAGGCTACATTGAGCGCATAAATAAAAACGCTCCAGCTAAGAGGATCTTCAAAGCCGAGCCTCGTGGTTCGAGAAGAAGAGGAAGACCGAACCTACGGTATAGAGATCAAGCCATCGCGGATATAAGACAGCCCTGTCTTGATAACTGGAAGCAGGGTGCCCAGGACCGTCAACGATGGAAGGCAACGATATCTCAGGCACCGACCCTCCATGTATTGTAGACCTGTTAAGTAAGTATGTTGTTAAAGTGTCTGTGACCACTTGTTGACTTAAGACTTTTTTGAATCATGCATTAGATGAGGAATCTAAAATTCCACAAGAGATATCAATTAAAAGTAGAAGGAGAGCATTGATGTATCCCAAGTAAGGGAAAAGCCATACAATCAGTAAGAATTTTGATGTGCTTGCTATAAGCTACGAGCCAGGAAACCCCTGTCCGCCCCACACTGTTACAAATGACAAACAGACAACAGTCACAGCTCGAAACATTTGGGCATGTGCAGTACGACTGATGCGACTTTCAGAACAAAAGACCACCTCTCTATGAACATGAAAGATATTAACAGAATTCAAGGGTACTGTTGGCAATCCTCGTCTATTACGAAACCACATTAAAAAAATTGATTGTTTGATTTGATTTTTGGTGTCAATTTGGCACAAAATGATGTCAGCCAACCATTGGTCAACACATTGGTTCATCAGCCAATCACAAAAAACTGAGCTAGATTTCACATGCGCCCTCAAACACCAAACTCAAATGTACGCAATGTTCGCTGTGGTATGTGGGTGACCAGCTTAAACGGAACATGGTCTTATACTAAGCAAGAAATGCGAAGCACTTCATCGTAAATGAAATTTCAACATTCACAATTCGTTTCGAGATATTACAACAAAAACTTAAGTTTTCCGCAACAAACCAGCATATTACCGTTTTTGACAAACGGCAGTGTCAAATTGCCACCAATCACCAGTTTAGCATCGCAATATAGACTATTGTTAATTCAGAATCAAAAATGCACTAAAATTGGAATTCAAAAATGTATAGAACAGATATGTAGAATATATAATTGACCCAGAATTAGGTAAATATTCGTAAGACCTTTTTCAACAAGCGGGAGCCGCCATTTCATTCCCACTTCCGGCCTCCATTTGGGTTTCTGTCAATCACGTTTGTAGAAATGTTTGGTTTTTCTATAAACTTACGGAGAATATAAAGCTTTAACCAGAGCTCTGTGGAGATATTTTTGTAGGACCAACTAAGGTCACAGAGTCTAGGTTATCTGTACACAGTTTCTTTACGGTCGCATTTGAAAACTAATTGTTTTTTTCCTCCATTGCCTTTTGAGCACGCACTCTTGAATTGTCCTACAAAAATATCCCAAACTGCGTGCGAATAGTTTTACATTTACGTTCTACTAAACGAGCTAAACAAAGTGGGTTGAATCCAAATACATTTGAAAGCTTGGAATGTATGCAATTGAGTCAGCGATGGACTACGATACGCATTCCTTGTGAATTTGTGATTTTCACACATGAACATTTCTGGTAAATCGATCGACTCCGACTCTGAAAAAATTATTTCCGTATATCTAGAAATGAATGCCAGTATTCAAAAGAAATAAGTTCAAAAATGGCCTCAAATCGACTGCCACCTACCTAGGTGAGTTACATGAAAAGTCGTAGAATAAAAGCTGTTCAGAACTTCCTCTACAACATCCTCTCCAGTAACATAAGAGCGAAAAATATGAAAAACCTGCGGGTGCATTCAAGCTCGAACTTTTTTATTCAACAAACTATAAAAACAATGGGCCACCAACCACAGCCAAAATAAGAAAAAAAGAGTTGATTTTTTTTTGGGCTTGCCCCATACCCTAGACACAGATAGGAGTGGAGGCAGATGATAACGACCATGTGCTTTCCACTTGAGGACGAGGAATATGTAAATTGCTTATTAGCCAACTTCGATCTGGCGAGATGTTTGGAGAACGGACCCTCTTACCGTTCAAACATTCCGAGACAGCTGTTTGCAGACCATAAATCAATGTTGCAGACTTACTTTCAAATATTCAGATAGATGCGATGGTCTGAGAATTTCTTGTAGATTTATTTGCTGGCTGTTCTAACTGCACTATAAACAACATTACAAATGTAAAACAACAAAAAAAACCGTTGAGGTGTTTAGATCTACAAACAGTTCACATTGACTGCAGATGTCAAATTGAGTTGCTCGCTGCTGCGATACAGTCGTATTCTTGAAAGTGTGATCATGACCATGACCCAAAGTAAGTCTTATACGTGTCAATCAGAGAGCGTAGAGCACGGTCCAAAGCGGAAATTGCTTCCGTGCATGGGACACAATTAAGATCATGCGCCATGTGGTTAGAAGCTTACTGGTTTTAGGTATTCCCAATGCGCTTCAATAATAGACGTACGATTTTGCACAGCACAGTGACTTCCATCATTGTCGTTAGTTGTGCACACAAGGAATCGGATGTACAATCATGTATATTCGCTCGATGAAGCGACCTCTTGAATATCTTTTTCACCTTGAATCAACGCCAACCGTTCCATACTTTTCAAAGTCATTGATTGCCTGAGACTCTTCACACTCAAAAGAATATAACATCTGTTTCTTAATTGAAAAACAATTAAAAGTATTGTAGAAAAAACAACCACATCTTTATCGTTTCCCACGCCGTTCGCTGTGCTCTGTAAAATGACCGCCTTCTAGTAAATATTTACTCGTTCTTTGAATGAATCATACGATACTCTCAAATGTGACACTTTCAGAAAGATCTTAGGCTCTGTGGTTTCTCCCATTCACATCTTCTGTTCAAATTAAACGTGCTCTTTTCATTCCAAATTTCGCCGGCATTTAATTTTCACTAGTTTTTATCAATGGTATCGCTCGCCTTGATGAAGTGGAAACGAAAGTAACAGCGAACCCACAAGCCGACACTCCAGACACTCATACCAGAATACACAAGAAATCAATGAATCAACGTATCAATAACCTCCCGGATTAAGTGTTCACATGGAGCCGTTTCTTAAAGTCACATTAAAATGAATCGATTGAATTAACAAATCATTATTTATAGGCACTGACGGGGAAATGGCCACCGCCGTACAGAGGCCAGCAAATGGCTGTTTCAATTGAAAATTGAAATGTCTCACCTTATCCGCGTCGGTGCCCTTGAATAGCTCCGGTTTCAGGGCATCCCGCTTCTTGTTAATCGATTTGTATCTGCCAGATCTCGAGATCGAATACTTTCTCCGGTCGTGACCATACTCGTCTATGCGCCAACGCAACTCCTCCTCTTGCAAGACGCTATCCAAATAATTGATCGGTTCGTTAGTCATCACAGCGGTTTCTCAATTTCGAATGAATGATTTGTGGTAGCCGAAGATTTGTGTCTCTTCTCTTCGATTTTTCGACTGACGATTAGCGAAAACTGGTTACCGGCACGAAGGCAGACACTCGCTTACAGACAGGTAGACGCGAACACCTCAACTGAATTGGTTCATTTGAAATTACCATTAATTTTATCAAAATATACACCACAAACAATAATAAATAATCGTATATGACCAAAAACAAAAAAGAAAAAAAAAACTAAAACAGATATTGCGAATGAATCAAAATGATATACAACAGCGTAGCTACAAAAGCGACTTTTCGCTGGTTCCGTTTGATAAGAATCACAGTCAGCGAAGATATTCACTTCTCAGCTGTGACTAGTGAAGGGGTGCTGGCTACCGAAAGTGCTGTTTCCATTTCGACCATTAGTGAAGAGGCATCATCGACTTGAATCTTGCACATTGTAAGATACATATTTACAACTTCTTCTACAAGACAAGATCGTGGCCAAAAGGTAACGCTCCTTATCGACTCGATGTACCATACACCGTAAGCTCGTTCGAATTCTTAGGAGATTTGGAACTTAACGTAGTTTCGTTCACTTTAATGTGACTGCATATTCATGTTGCGCTTAATAGTTATGGGTCACCGGTCAAAGTCAATGGGTGGATCTGAAGCCTATAGCATATTCCAGCAAAAAGAGGCAACAAAATTTGACTATGCCTGGATTCGAACCTAGAAACCGTAAATTCAAAGGTAGGAGGATGTAGGATGTAGGATGTACACGCACATACCCTTCTGTTACATATATTACATTCATACAATTACTCACATTAATACTTGCCTGAACTAAATGTTTCCTTATTTCTGCAAAAATATACGATTTTTGAAAATTTTTATTTATTGCCTGTACCAATATGTGGAAACCATCTGATCCACAATAACGACACTATTGTAAAATTTTATATAAGTACGAACATGCTGGAGAAAGCCGCAAGCTTCCGGTGTTCTTGAGAAATGCCATGGTAAAAATCTTTTATTAGTACAAACTTTGCCGACGAGTGTAATTTTCCGCTTGAACAGTTCTAGTGCTTAAAAAGAAATTATTCCAACACTTAAGATGGCTAAGTTATGTAGAGCGAATGTACACCACATCTTCTGCCCGAATAATCTTCGATTACGAGCTCTATTGGAACCACGCAGCAGAGGACGTCCCGATTGAGATGGCGCAAGTAAGTGGAGAGGGACCTTAACCAACTTGGAGTGCGCAAGTGTAGGCAACTGGCGAAAGATCATCCTGGCTGGAGTGGCTTGTTGGTTGATGTCCAGATCCACCTTAAACTGAAGCGCCAAACAAAGAAAAAGAAGAATATTTTTTCCACCGTCCTCCAAACAAATTTAAAACAACTCGATCTTCTTGAGTTGTTCTCGTAGACCTCCTGTTCGTCCAAGACAGAGTTCAACTTTCAATTAGAATACGTTCAAAGAATCAGCTGCAATTTAAGCCTTCACATCGTACTTCCCCGGCTTACTAGTTATAGGAATTTTAAAGAACATCTGCCGCGAAACTGTTTCATCAAACGCACGATTTGGTTTATCTGCAGGGGCCTCTGATCTCATAGTCTGTCCTTCACCTACAGCAAGTGCACGTGAAGTATCAGAAAAATCGTTGTACGAACATAACACCTCTCAGCTTAAAAATTTATCCCATATGAGCCGTAGACAACTGCATACGGATTATTTATTCCATTCTCTAATAAGAAGCAAAAAATCTTAAATATGCATCGAACTCTATGTCATTTATGCTTTAAAATTTTATACAACTCTATTCCGTGGAGATTGCTAAAATGTATTATTTCCTTTTTCATGGCGTTTGTCCACAGAGTGTGACGCCGTTAAAACTATGTTTGTCTAGATCTCTAACTCATTTGCTCCTATTGGTCTTCTTCGTCTTACTAAGGATTTTTTAGCGGAGCTTTTCAGGTGTGAACCTTCTGGAGCAAGTGTGACTTCTATTTCACATTCTTTCGATGGTGTCCCGTGGCGTTGTGGGTATGTGCGTCGACCCCAACCTCGACGTCGTAGATTCGATTCCTGCTCTGTGAGACGAAAACAATTTTCACGACCCCACCTCTTTCGAGTCACTGACAATGCTCAAAGAGTGTCTCTCTACAAAAAGCTTCTCAAACAAAATCATCGATCGCCCAGTGGCGATACATCGATCTATGCATTCAGAACAAAGTTTCGGATTGCTATCAATCTGTTGACGTCCCTGTAAATGTGCACACACAGTCATCTTGTTGCGCCCTCTGGATGCCTTCCTCAGCTTTGAGGAGAACTAATGTATACAGGGATCCCCTTATCCATGTGCTTACATAATTCCAGGTTCGAAGATGTCGTGCAGACTTAACGTGAGCAACCAAACTCGTGTCACGAAAATGATGCACTTTAATTGCTTCGTTCAGTTTCGTTAATTTTTATTACCAGAAGGCCTTTTTTTCAAAGTCAAAAGTAAACAGAGAAATCGCCAAAGAAGTGTCAAAAAAATGTTCCAGCAACAATGAACGAAACTCAACGAAACCGAGCGTACTGATCTTTGCAGACATTCTAAATGTGATTGGATCCCATATGCATGTGTCTCTTCCATAAACAAAAATCAACCAAGGTTACAAACTGGGAAGTAAAAATCAAATGAAATTCAGTCTATTAGCTAATTGCAAAGTTCTGTTAAATTCAGCTGACGCATAACCATACCTACCAGCTATCGGTTATCGCGTATAGATGCAATTGTATTATCAATTTCAACTGTGCCTATCTATCTGAAACGCGACAAGACAATCGCTACAGCGGGCAACTCACGTTCAAGAGGTAACACACTCAAGTCTGAAGTGCCCTCATGAGCTCGCTCGATTGATTTGATTCTTTTGTTTTTCATTTATGTATTTACATTTTAAACAATTCTCATCTTTAACTATCCATTCGACACTCTTTGTCGGAGATTCACATTTCACTCGCTCTTCAAATGTACTGTCTCGTTTCGAAAACGTTTGTCCGATACTACTTTGTATCTCCATCAAGTTGGCACGTTCGTATTTTATCTCGCGGCGATTGCAATCGTTCAGAGAAATGACGACGCGGAAAAAATCCCCCACTTCATGCAGATATACCATATGCATGTGCATGTGTACACTTGTGTGCTTTTAATCTGAACCAGAAGAGGGGCATGTAATGTTTGCGCCGCTTGTTCTTTGCCACTTCGTAGAATTGGCAAGATAAAATGTCTGTCAGAGTTTCACAAGCTTCTTCGACTTGGCTCTGTTTGAAATTGTTTTTTTTTTGGGGAAATTTGATCAGGCTTTAATTACTGATATTTACTTCACTCGTCGCTCGACAAAGCTTTCACTTCCGGTGAACGATAATCGCCGTCGCTCTGGTGGCATAAGAGCCAATTCGGTATCAAAATAGTCACTAGAATAGATAAGGAGTCTGAAAGTCTGTGCCAACAGCGGCCCAGTGATCTGATATCATTGAAAGCATGTGTACATGCGCCTTACTTTTCCATTTATTTTTGTATGCCTCCACAATCCCCCAAACTGGTGCAAATCAATATGTACAGAGTTCGTTCATTACATAAGACTGTTTCCCAACAACGAGGAACTTCGGTGACAGGTCTCCGAGGGTCATTCTGATGGAATCACCCCAGACGACAGATCAATGCTTTGCGGCTTATGAATTGAGACTGTTTAGGGGTGCCATGTAAGTTTCTGAGCTTATGAAACACTGTTGAGGAACTGCGGCACAGTCGGGCTTGGTAAAATCATGCCTTCAAATATTCTGATATACACATTCGGAATTGGAGACCCATGGCACAGCCATCTTACTTATTCTTTTTTCAGACTGGTGACCCCTGGAGAACTAGAGTCTGAGCAAAAGCTGCTTTCCATCGATAACACTCCCGGGCTCCCACCAAATTGTCTAACGTCCGCGATGACTTGGTCTTTATACTGGAGGTTCGGTCTTTTTCTCCTTCCCGAACTGGGAGAGATTTAGCGTTGTTGGCGATGTGGCCGAGTCAGTAGTGTGGACGGGTTTTCACTACGAAATTAAGAGCTCGGTGCAGCTCGTAGAATTCACGGTTGTTTCTACTTCTCCGGACCATATATCTGACGTGGATTTATTCTTTCGCAGACATCAAGAATCAGCTCTACTGTTCTACCTAAAGCTCGTCTTTCGGTGCCATATAGGAGGAGAGGTAAAGTAAGTACAGCAACCTTAGGGATTAAACGTGTAGACGACTGGCTCATATCGCCATTTTGCAGTCATTGATTGAACCATCTCCTCCAGATGCCATGAAAATAAAGAAAAAAAACAAATCTTTTAAAGCCCAATTCATATGAGCGGCGAACTGCTAACGCAAACTTTCAGAAACAACCCTTTTCCAGCAAATATAAACAAAAAGTTAATCTTCTTGGTATGCTAAAAAATTGTAACTGAATTATCAAGTTTTTTCATAGACAAAAATCCGAATAAAAGTTAGTTTGAGTATCCTAATTAATGATTCGAAAGTTTTTCTCTGCGAATCAATCATTCCCTCCGCGAACTGTTAAACAGAATTCGTGATACACAAACGCAATCCAAAGACGAAAACGCGATCCACAAACTCACGAACAAAAAATTCGCAGTGAAGTGTCAGTTTGCACCCGTAGTTCTCTGCGAATAAAAAAGCTCCATATGAATGAAACGTCAACGTTTGCGAAGTTCGCATTTCGCGGCGACCTCATATAAATGGGCCTTAATAGTTCGCCAACTTATTCCATTCTGATGCAATCCACATATACCCCACACACGTTGACTCGCTTCCTCTTATTAGATCTTATGAGTTGTCAATTTTTTGACAAGACGCAACGCACGCACCGGATTCTATGGGTTTGGGTCTTTATTCTGCGATTGATTGCGCAACTAATGTTGTTAGCATTGTTCACTATCAAGCTGAAGAACACAAAGTACTTTGAAGTTATGCACATGGATACGGTTTGTCCAAGACGTCGAGGTTGTCTGAACTTTCTTACAGATAGCAAACACATTATTTTTTGCTTACAATACAATCCAATACAAGCCTTCAAACAATAAGTACCAACAAAAGGCAGAAATCTATTTGGAACTTCCGAGACATGGGAGATTTTAAGCACTTCTTTCTGAACTCGATATCGCCAGACAAGTGTCAGCGGTTTCTCGCACACTTTATCATCTCCACAGTCATCTCGATCTGGCTTAACTTTGTTAAAAATAGAAGAAAAAATATTGGCGTATATAGGGACCTAACAAACAGAATATTTTAAGGTATTTCTATGCAATCAGTCTGCACATCGTTAATAATATCTTAGTGATGTGGTTTTTGACTTTTCAGGAGAGCTGAAGCAAGAATGTAGTCGACCCTAACCATCTTTTCGTCGATTTTAGGGTCGCCGACGTCCTACACAGTGGCATGAATAGTGTTGACTATCTTCCTGTTCAGTAGAGCAATCGAGAGATACGAGAGAGAGTTTGAAAAAAATCGGCAATGTTATGGAAAACGTTTGACTTTCCTGCCAAACACTACAGGTTATGGGGACGAAGGACTTCGACCACTTTTCTGTGATTAGCCAGACTGGAAAATACTGGTTCAAGACTTTTCAAACGAAAAGCGCACAGTATTTATTTTACGTAAGTGAAGTGCATACTTATAGTTTTCGCTGAAGATTATGAACTTAATTTTAAATGCATATAATGCACTTCATTATTATTACGTCCATCCAAAGTTCTTTCAGAGGGCGCCATTTCAAGTTAAACCCATTGACGCAAGCACTCATATGTTAGAGTTTCACTATCGGGCATTACATCAGCACCAATCAACTGGCGATGTTTTCCACTGCTTGAGCCTTGCACTTGCACACCAACACCGATCAATTTTCAAAAGTCGTGATAAAACATCGTGTAGCTCTCGACGGCATTGTCACGCAAACTGTGTTAATTTTCAATGATTAGTGCATGATACTAGCACAACATTAATGGCGTATTTGCAATAACTTCGCCGCGACATTCGTATCGCAAAAAAGTAGATCCTTTTTTTGAGAGGGAAAACAGTTATAGAGTTCTTGTATAGATACTGATGAAAATCTTTGCCGTTTGTATGATTATAAACATGAATCGCTGCTGTTCTCAATTTGTTTTAAGTCACTTTGCCAGTGTGCCTACGATCTGCTGGATTATACGTTCTAATCTTAGGCACTTAACTCAAATAATATATTGCATTTTTGAAAGCTCATAACATTTATGGCAGCCACATAGATAATGCAGGTACAAATAATCCTGGTTGAACGACCGGGGGATGATTATCACAATTTTAAGTGAGTTGCAAAAGTGGAAGTATTACATTCTGTGGGTATCCTCAGAGCTCTTGTTTTCGGGACAAGACTCTAGTATGTTCTCGATCCGGTCATGTGTTTACGAAACAGCGGCAGCCAATAGTGATTGCAAACTGTTTAGTCCATTTCCCGTTCGCTTATCACCTTCCTTTGAATTTGAATTATCTATGTAGTTAACTAACGTCAAACTTTGATTCTATCCGTGCAATAAGATAATTTCCACCAAGGAAATCATAAGAAGTTCAAACGATAGCAATTACGGACTCTGAAACGAGACAGTTTTATTTACAAAACAACTAATTAATGACTAGTTAGTTCAACTTTGGAATTAGCCCTTTTGTGTGTCATTACACGGATTTTCCCTGGCAAAGAGGGTTCCCATAATTTCCATTCATTTCTGCACGTACCTTTGTTGTACTGAGTCGAGGTTTCTTCGCGTGAACACAAAGTAATAAGTAAAGTCTATTTATTGTGTTGATGTGCAGAGCACACGGTCAGGAAAGCCAAATGTAATCTAACAAATAAAAATGAAATAATAGCAATGCCAACATAATCAGTAATTGAGTTTGTTTAACAGAAACACGTAAAGGAGCACCACAGAGGCAGCTTGTAACCTCTCATTTGAACCGCCAAGCCAATGAAATGTTCGCACGATAATAGGCCATCATTAAAACACGTCTAACTGATAGAGTATTGTGCGAATGTCTTGTGAATAATAGACTGAAACTCATTTCCAAACCATACAAGTATTTTCGACAAGAGAGCTAGATGCCTCGGTCAAATGCTTTAGAAATATCAAGCGCAACTATCTTGCGTTCACAAGAAAGGAGACCCCTTTGACTGCGCCAACTATCGGGGGATAAGTCTCCTTAACATCGCCTACAAGATCTTTCCTGCCGTTCTGTGTGAGCGCCCCGAAACCATTCGTCAACAACATGATAGGTCCCTATCAGTGCGGTTTCAGGCCTGGGAAGTCTACTATCGATCAAATTTTCACATTACGGCAGATCCTCGAAAAAACCCAAGAGATGCAGATCGACACCCACCACCTATTAGTCGACTTTAAGGCCGCATATGACGCATTTGACATTCCTGCCAAACTCGTCAGGCTGTGCAGGATGACGATGGAGAACTTTCGCTGCTCCATCAAGGTCGGTATCGAACTCACCGAGACCTTTAATGTCAAAAAAGATTTAAGGCAAGGCGACACGCTGTCATGTGATTTTTTCAACATCGTACTTGAAAAAGTCGTGCAAAACTCACACGCCAATACTAGAGGCACGATCTTCCGAAATTCCGTTCAAGTACTAGCATACGCGGACGACATTGACGTGATTGGCCGAACTCAGCGAGCTGTCAGTGAGGCTTATGCTTACATTGAGACGGAAGCGGCTAAAATGGGTCTATCGGTGAATGAGGGCAAAATGAAGTATATGCTGTCCTCAAAAAGGACATACAACATCGACGTCTTGGATAGAGCGTCACAATGGGCAGCTATAACTTCGAGGTAGAAAAGGACTCCATCTACCTTGGCTCCCAAGTAAATAATGCGAACAACATCAGTACCGAGATTAAACGCAGAATAACTCTTGCCAACCGCTGTTTCTTTGGGCTCAAGAGGCAATTGAGTAGTACAGCCCCCTCCCAAAAGACCAAGCTCACATTATATAAGACCTTGATCATCCCTGTCCTGCTGTATGGCGCTGAAGCTTGGACTATCTCAAGAGCGGATGAAGTTCAGTCTTTGGTCCTATTTGCGTTTAAGGCTGTTGAATATGAAGATTGAACCTCGAATTGTATGGGCTGTACAGCGACATGAGTCTAGTCAGTCTACGGTCACAACGCCTAAGATGGCTACGACCACGAACCCGATGGCGCACTCAAGTGGAGAAGGACCTCAACCAACATGGAGTGCGAAATTGGAGGCAGCTGGCTAAGGATCGTGCCAGCTGGAGAGGATTGTTGACCGAGGCCCAGGTTCACCCCGGACTGTAGCGCCACAAGAAGAAGAAGAAGAACTATCTTGCGTTCACCTGTGTAAAGATTGGTTCCTCTTTTCAGTGAGATAAGCTGAGGTGGCCCGTGGATATGTGCGTCGACCCCAACGCACTTGAGCCTCGACGTCTAGATTCGATCCCTGTCTTAACGACAAAACAAAAGCTCTTTCGAATATCCACTGTGTCTATAAAAAGCTTCTCAAACTTGGTCGTGCGGAGTCGGCATAAAACTGTAGGTCCCTTTCACTCGTCAGAAGACAATAGCACACACATCGCAAGTGGTTGTTAAGAAGCTATCCCCTCTCCCCTATGTGCTGTAGCGCCACCCATTTTATATTATGTAAGCTATCAAAGCACAAGTGGACCTGTAGCTGGGGACTGCTGTGGGTCATTAAGAAGCTTTCGCGATGCAAGATATTTCATAAGTTGACGATTTATAAGCGTTTGCATGACCTTAGAAGGAAGAGACGTGAGTGCTAGAGAACAGTGACAAAGATTCGCCCTTTTAAGGGACGTGTTGGAAAAATGCTGTTTTGCATCAACTCGCGATGCAGAACAACACCCGGGACAGCGGATTTGTGCACGTCAAAATATTTAGCTACTCTTGAAATTGTACGATTTCGAAAGTCGATTGTACCACGGGGAAACCAAGGCTCTCGAGCACATGTGAAGACCAAAAATGTTGAGCTGGCTGCAAAATGCGCCGCAAGCATATTAACTCTGTATAAGGAGCTGACAGCAACTAATACAATTGTAAACGAGCGTGGGAGTAGAAGACTAGAGGCTTATGTTTTTTCACAAACGACTAAAAACAGGTTTTGGTGCTCTTGGACATTGCAAAACTCTTGGTTTCAACCTTTGTTCATACGGGAATTTCACACATCGGGTTGTTGCATTGCAGAAACTTAGCCTCTTTGCAGCTCGAGTCTATTATGCATTTGGTTTTCGCGCTTGATACCCTTAACTCTACGCGGAATGAAGGATCTCATGCCCAGCAGAAGAATGTTTGTTATCATATTAACAGCGGCATCCACGTCGCTATCGAGGAAGCAAAGTGACCAGCTTAAATTCCTAAACAAAATGTTGACTCCACTGGAATTGCCTTTATCGTACAGCCAAACTGTCCTTTTAGAAATTTGTTCTCCATCAATATGCGACGACAAAGAGAAGTTAGCTGTTACGGCACAATGGTCCGACGAGCCTAGAGGCAATAATATGCCAACAGACATTTTTTCAAAGAGGTGAGAAACAGGTCCAGTGTGTTGGCGGAATGATCTGCAATGTCAGGTATTCCTGTGGACTCATTTACTGGTCAGACCGGATACCTTCCTTCGAGTGTTGAAGGCCTGAATGTCGAAGCCAATAAGAATTGTGTACATTGAAATCTGCCACAATGGCAATTTCAGTGTGAAGAGACAGGGATACAATTTTTGAGATGGAATCGAAAAGTGCATTAAAATCGTTAAAAGTTGAATTGCGTTCTCCCACGGTCTCGTTCTCGAAGACGTTTCGGGCTGATACAACGCTGCATGCTCGTTTAACTTAAACTATAAATTTATTTCAGTTCAAGGTTTATAGTAAACGAAACTGTGAGCATGTATAAATCGCTGAACTGAAAACCAAAGCTATTGTTTTCGTTTTCCAACAAGTTATTTACGTCTGAGTTTGTGATTTCCTTCTGATTTTGTTAGCATTTCTCATTTCGTATCGTACCTTCGAGTCCTACGAATGGTTTGTGCACACCTGGCGATGTGCAACACCTGCTGTGATTGCCCTTCCTTTTAAAAAGGAGGATCTTGGTGAAGTTCGCAGGTGGAGAAGTTTAAGAACCTCGCGATCATTTCTCGAGTGATAAATTTGCCGTAGGATTGACCGAGGTTAACGGTTTCAGCCCAGTATTCATTCCATGTCTCACCTTTGGTCATTCAATTCGGGTAATGACCAAGATCACAAATTAAAGCTGCGGAGATGTGCTGTTGCGGGAGTTACTGACTCGGATAGGGTGGAAAACAAAGTAATGCGCTAGGAACTCGATGTTTAGCAGCCACTTCTTCTACGAACGAAAAGGACTTCGATGGTAAAGACACGTGAAACTAATGTGAATACCATCACGTCGTCCAAGGCATGCCTTAAATGCGACTCCATCGTGAAGGCTTCCCCTTGGCAGACCCAGGGTGAGATGGTTGGACCAAAGACCAAACACTCACTTGCTCGCGCTGGGCATTGATGAGTTAGATTCGATTGGGGAGGATCCAGCGCCTGGAGATCTATAGTGCGTGCTTTACCCCCGCAACGCCTTCACCATACACAAGATTATCGGGTGAGTAAAAAAAATAACAAATTCCATCATTCAAACAATCATCGAGGAAATTTGCTACGTCCAGTTGCGTTGAGAAAGTAATAGACTCAGGAAACAGAAGACTAGAGATATAGAAAATTTGACAAGAATGAATTCCGCATTTATTTGGTCTGTCTTGTTTGTTATCTGGCAGAGTTTGCTGTACATGTAATCCCTGCCCTCTATAGCCACTCTGCTAAGTCAACATTTACTTGTTTGTTTTAGTATTTAAAATACGCCAAAAATATCGGTCTCGCCAAAGAAAATAAATATCCAAACGATTATAGAGCAATACGTGATTAACGAGGTTTTAAACTACACACCGCCTAGCATGTTTCTTTGAATATCATTTCACTTTCACAGTATATTAAATATACACATATATTTAAAGCTTTATTAGTACTTGAATTAAGTTATGAATTATTTAATAGTACATGTATTAAAACGAGAAAACAAACGAACATTTTGAAATCGAATAACATTTCGGATTTGCTACAATAGTTTAAAGTTTTGTAATTGTACACTTCAATTTCAATCATCATTTGTTTTGTTGCAATAATTAATATTTATAAGTAAAAAAACAGCATTTCTTTTTAGTTGTTGTAATGAACTCGAGGCAATAAGGCCACTTAATTCACTTCACACTCCTACACCATGTTCTCATTGGCATTCTGTTGTGTCGAGCTGATGTTGGTGTGCCTTGTGTTTCGATTGACGAATGTGCGGATATTATCCTCTGTGTAATCGACAATTTTACGCTTCTTCTTTCTGGTGTATTGTTGTTGCTTCAGATAGATTTTCAGTATGCCCTTCACCGTTATGAATGTAAGTCCTCCGAGGAGTGTGCGATGCAGTGTATTTTCAATTGTCTCGAATAGAAGTCGACCCACAATTGATGATATCGTTGGCAATAGAAGAGCTCCACAAAATACGCGGGTTGCTGAAACTGGATCGGAGAGTGTTGGGGTTGCTGGATTCTGAAGACTCGGTTCATCTTCTTCGTCACTTTAATAAACAAAAATTTAAATAATAAATGTGCGTTAGTAGATACGTGTGTTTTAAGCAAAATAAAAGAAAAAAAATCATAGAGGTCTACATAGCTATGAACGCAACCAGTAATACACATGGCGTCACCAGTTTCACCAGCCGGGCATCAAGACAAATAGATGAAGGCAATGAACAGAACAAATAGAGATGTTTATCAAAAAAAGAGCACAATGCAGGAATGAGTAAGTCAGGGTGAAGACGAAATCAATCACCGATCATCGACACCAAACATAAGTGGGCGCATAATTACGAGCTGGCAGCATATGTGGGTCAGTGTCTAACATACATACGTCGTTTATCATTATATTCACATGCATGTCCCACGGTGGGACTGTTCGCATGAGTCAGTGCATCGAGTCATGACTTTTTATAACAAAAATTCCAAGGTCAGCAGTACAAATAAAAAAAAAGTCGCATATCACGACGGCATATATCGTAATGAGTTTTTTGACGGTAGGTTCGTTGTATACAAAATATAAAACTGGTACAGGGCATTGAACGCGACACGGCTGTAACGTTTGCCGAGACGAAACTAGATGAAAGAAGAGACAAATTCAAACCGCCCAGGATTCGTACCCCAGAGTGGAAGAAGGGCTGTGTTGTGGTGCTTCTATTTTTTCTTTAAAATGCTAAATCGTACTCGACGTATCTTTAAATAAAGTTGTCACAATTGTGTACGTGTATGTACTAAGAATAGACGATCCAACAGCAAATTTATATTTGACGTACAGTCCACGACAAAAGTCTACATACTTTTGTTTTAAATAAATCTTTATAAATACAGCACCTAAGGCTAAATTAGTTTAACGTAAACTGAGAAAGTGATTCACAAAATACAAAAATGTTGCTTTGCAGTATTAAATGGTTTATTTTTTTTTTGCATGGATGATAGTCACACTTTCGCGATATTTCGGGTATCAGATAAATTGTGCCAAAATATGGTCTAAAATGTTGGCAGAATGTTTAAGTCCAATTGTACATCCAAGAACAGATTAAAGCACTGTTAGTATTCATAGTAGAACTCCACGCAAGCCCTTAAAAGCAATAACTTCGTTTCAGTTTGCCCGGAAATACATTGAAAGAGAAATGGATGTCTTGAGACGCGTGAATTGGTAAATAACATTTTGGAAGTGACAAGAAAGCTAAAGTTCGGAGATTAATGAATGCTTTTGAACTCGCGATGTTGCTGAAATGGGGGTCGTATGTGGACTTTTGTCGGTCACTGTATGCATATGGAAATAGGATATAAATTTACGATAAGTAAAGACAAAAATAGAGCAGATCACGTGCCATCGTGATCAGAGAAAGAGAAAACCGGTAGTCTTAAAGTGCTTGTCACCAACGCTGTTCCATCGTCACACGAAAATGTTTTAAGCCCTTACTGAATTAAACATTACGTGTTCAAATTTACCACGTGTCTGTAAAAGCCACCTAATGACTACAATCGGTATGTCTGCTTATAGACATGTTTGAGGCGACAACCACATGACCTTGAAATTTAAGAATTTAAATTAAAGGGACTGAAGCATTGAATGTTTCGAATTCGCCCCGAATGTCAGCAAAATACATTCTCCTTTCTACTGAACAACTGATGGCGCTAACTTCTTCATTCAAAAAGCAGAAATATATGTAATTTTGCCAGTTTTCGAGATAAATATACTCGCATATAATGCAAGGTGGCCGTGGCGTTGTGGGTATGTGCGTCGACCCCAACCTCGACGTCGTAGGTTCGATTCCAGCTCTGAGCGACAAAAATAACTTTCGCGACCCCACCTCTTTCTAGTCACTGACAATCCTCGAAGAGTATTTCCTGTCTAGAAAAAGCTTCTCAAACTTGGCCGTTCGGAGTCGGCATAAAACTATAGGTCCCTTCCACTCGTGAGAGAACAATAGCACGCACAACACGAGTGGTTGCTGAGAAGCTAGGCCCTGGCCCTTTATGGGCTGTAGCGCCACCCATATTATTATTATTATTATTATATTGCAAGCAAGTTACTATCGAGAACTAAAGTTCAAAGCAGACGATAAGACGTTTTACAATTTCCTACAATATAATTTGCGTCGTTTTTTCTTGATAATTTAGCAAACTGAAACGCAGTTTAATTAGTCTTATCGTGGCATCGTGTTATCCAAAAGCGAAAAAAATGTTCGACGAGAGATCTCATTACTGCGACAGCATTCCCCGGTTCAGTAGTTAATCGTTGGCACTCAACACGGGAAAGCATGCAAACCCCCTACGAACATTATAATGCTTTCCATGGCGCAATACCGCACGTAGTTTTGTGTGCATGTACTAGAGCTAGACATTACACAATGGTCACCGCCTAAACAAACAAACGAACAATGCAAAACACAATTTGAATGCACCAAGGCCATGAGACCTAAACGCCGCAAAACTATTAACATTGCACTTCAAAATCGATAAATATACAGATTCATTGAATAGACTCAACTGCACATACACTTCCACCACCGATCAATGACATCAAGTGACATTAATGACAAATTAGATAATCGTCTCTGACCTTGCAGAGTATCCTCACTCTAAATCACTAAACGGTTTTCTGAGCACAACATGAACAACTTACGGGTATGGAATAATCAAGCTCATAAGAGGAAACTTCCTTGCCATCGTCCGTCGGTTGCGGATCAACCGGAGTACAGCATCCTCCCAACGGATCATACGTCCAAGAACCAGACCCACCGGTATGGCAGGCAATCCAATGAGTAAAACCAGCGGATCACCATTTTCCATGAGTGCCAGACCCTTTTTATGACCGACAATCTGCAAGAATAACCCAGTAAAGTTGAAAGAAACTTCCACTTGAAACATTCCATTTACCTGCAAAAAAGTCACAGCACCGTATGTCACTGCAGTCCAGTATAGAGAACCGACGAATATTCCCGCAGCAAGGAACGGACTTAGGCGCTTGATTAGGTTATCAAATACCTCTAGAACATTGGCGAACTTTCCCATATGTGGGAAAACAATAATATATTCCGTTTGGCACTGTTGACAGCTGACGCTCCGCAGAGCATTGCCCTTTTGTTTCTCATCGACCCACCGATACAGACAGCTTTGGTGCACCCACTTCGTTGTGCCACGACACTTGCAGGGCTGTACCCAGGCGGCCAGCTTGTTATCATCATCTGTGGCAAAGCATATCCAACAGCTGCGCTCGTCCACGATGGGCGTTGTTGCATCTGCAATGACCGCAGGTGATGAAGTCACAACCGCTGTCGTTATCGGTGATAAGTGCTGATGACTTGATGATGGCGTTTCGGTATTTGCTTCGTTGGACATAACCAAGGATATGGTTGTTTTTCCTCCTGGAACTGTGGCTAAAGTCGAGCTCTCAATTGGTATATGTGTGGGAGCGGCCGCCGTTATTTCTCCAACTGCTGCAACAGCATTACCCTGGTGTTCCGTTGAATGTGACTTGTCCTCCATTTAAAACACTTTTGCTTATTTCGAAGTTTGTTTGGCAAATTTAATCAGCTTCTGATTTGTCTTATAAAATAATTGTTTTGAGACGTAACTTTGTGTGAAGGACAAATTAGTTGGTATTTGCTGTTTATTTCACGGTCGTAGGGGATTTCGTAGTCATTTTTTTGACAGAACTATTTGCACTTTGCACCTGCATTTGCATATGCTTTGCTGATTGAATTTGATTGCCTTCTATTATCTCGATTTAAGCCAATACATGAGGTGTCACAATTTATTAACAAACAAATTAATAAATCAATTTAATTATGAAAGATTTTACTTTTTCCTTATTTCACGGACGGAGGTGATGTGTTTGTGACGATTCGATTGACAGTTGTTGGTGCAGCAGTGCGGCCAGATCTGTTGTGTGTATTTTGCTACTGACAGTGCGACGTCAAGTGTTGCCTTGCTGAAATAATTTTCCTTTGAGATGAGCGAGTTGAATTTTGATACTAGTATAAAGCACGTAAAAGTTGTCGTTTGTTGATATTTAAGTATGTATGGCAGACGTATGTAGGAATGAACCGAATGTCTTCAAAACTTTTTCGGGAAGACAGGATTTCGACACCATTTCGAATTAACACAATTCCGACCGCAATATATTTGCCCAATTAAATGAAAAAAAAAAAGATTTCTCGTTTACCAAAGCGCCTTTATCAATAATCGTACCGCCATCACAAAATCTACAAAAATAACATAAAATATTTAAATCAATTCTTAATACGCAATATTCGGGTGCACGACAGGTGCCATGCACTTTTTTTTATTTATTTCCTTTTTTTTCCATAATTTTCCGTGACTTTATATTAAAATTTCAAATAAAACATTTAAACAATTTTCACTACCGTCGACAGCAATATATAAAATAAATTGAATTGACAGCAATCGGCGATTTGCTAGTCTAATTCCGATGCTTGTCCAACGACTGGCTCCTCGTCTCCCTCATCAAATCCTTGAAACAATCGACTGAATAGATCGCCAAACAAGCCACCCATCATACCGCCCTGTGCCTGTGGTGGTGGAGCCTCGCCGAAGAAGAGGATGCCGATTTTTTGAATATACTTCTCAAACGATGGATCCCTACTGAGTGCAGTTTTATACAATTCACAGAGCACCTTGAACGCGGGTAATCGTCCATTTTCAATTGTTTTCAAGAGAAAGTAGGTAAAGTTAAGCAGGGGCAACTTAAATGACGGTTCAGTTCGGGCGATTTTCGGATGGTATTTTGTGTAGGTTGTAAATGTCTCCAGTGCAGTATCCTTATCCTTTAGGCATAATTGCTGTAGGACCACTTGCACGATGAAGAGGTCCAATTCATTGGCAAATCCTTTTGTTTCACTTAGTTTGACTAGCATTTGTCCGCAACTAACTCCGTCACGTGATAGTAAGTAGTGATGACGTGCTAGTTCAGTGTTACCCTCAGACCACATCACTTGAGCAATCAGCTTATGCAATGCCGGATGTCCCATATTGTTTTTTGATATGTCACCGGTCCACTTAATAGCACGTGCCTAAAATATTAAGAAAATAAGCAATGAAAGGAATGTGGTGAAAATAATGGATTTTTTGCTATGAAGCTGAAATTTTAAAAATCTCAATTAATTTCGAAGTGTTATTGTTGAGGAGTGGAATAACCTGGGGACTCACACTACAACTCGAGGACTTGGACTATGCGGACGATTTTGGTCTACGCTTACACAATCTCAGTCATTCAATCTAAAACATCTCGCAAGATAAGCATAATGCACCCGATTGGATATAAATATCCAGAAGAGAAGGACTATGAGAATCAACACGTGCAGCAGAGCAGACATTACCATCGAAGGAAACTCCGTCGAATGGAAACAAGAAATAGTTACTTGGTATGTCATGTCCGTTCATCCAATACAGTTCATATAGAAGGTGCTTTTATTTTAAGTTATGTGGATTAGTGATGTCCATCAACCTGGCTCTGGCTCTAGATGAACAATTCCAAGGAATTCGTTTTCAGCATACCTATACGTACATTCAGCGTGGGATGGGCGCGAATATATTGGATCTATATGTATATACATGTTTGAGTATATCATAATTTTTCGACATGACTGTATTATATATATGAATTTGAATTTTACGGCGAATGAACAAATCTGTGAGTGCTGGGAGGATCATGGTCAGCCATTGCCTAACTATTGCAGCACAGAATTATTCAAGGAAACTTTCGTGAATTGGAGTGAAAAAAAAATGTGACCCGGTGACGATGAAGAACTCTCGCTGCTCCATTAAGTTCGGTAACTAACTCACCTAGACCTTCAAAGTCAGAAAAGGTTCGCAACAACGGCAAGGCGACACGCTGTCATGTCACTTCTTCAATATTATTCTCGAGAAGATCCTGCGAAACTCAAACGTAACAACGGCTTGCTAACGAGGACGACATTGATGTTATTTGACGAACATAGCGAGCCGTCAATGAGGCCTTGCTGGCAATGAGCGGATGCGGCTGGAATGGGTCTAGCAGTAAACCAGAGCAAAAAAAGGACATACTGGTATCACGGAAGGACGCACAACATCGACGTCTCAAACTAAGCGTCAAAATGAGCAGCAGAAACTTTGGGGGAGTCAAGGACTTCGTGAAAATGGGAAAAGTGTTTGTAATGCAGCAGTGTGTGGTAGGTATTAAAGTTGACCTGAGTTTCTACTATTATACCGGCTACGGTTAGCCCGAGAAACTGGTGACAGAGACTCTGCAAGCACCACGCAAACCAGGTTTTCGAAGCAAGCGACAAGTTTCCGGCACACATTGCTTCTTTGTCCAAGAAACCATTTGTTGGTTTGCAACTGGTGACAACGTTTAAATTGTCGTGGTTCTTGTTAATTGGCGTGATTATCCGCCTTGTCACGGTTGCAGGGCTTAGACCCAGTGATAGCAGAGCTGCATCTATTTTGAGTATCGAAAACTAAGTGCGTTGCACTGGCTAATTGATGAAAAGATCTGAAAGGGAAAAATCTTCTGAAGATGCTCACAAATCGGCAAAGATTGGCCTACCTATTCGAAAAATTCCAAGAGACGACTGCAGTGGGGAACTCAACATAACCAACAGCTCGATTTCAGTCTTTTCCGACACTGAGGGCCTGAACATTGATCTAGGCGATCAATATCAATTGGAAAAAATATATTCAAACATTTCGCATTCACAAATAAAGAGGAGAATCCATTAGAACTGGATTGTGACTTGGCAACGATTAGCAAAATGTAACACAACAATTGTCCTAAGACCCGCATCCGAGTTTTGATGTATTAAACATTTTTAGGAACCATTAAATCATGTTGAATAGTACCTACAGTGGCAGAGGCTAAGAGAAGTCTCAGATGAACAAAGGCAGTTCCAAGGATTATTCTACGGTTGAGGAACAGACATAAACTCTACGACATCATAGATGCAGATTATATAATTTTAACACGAATGACTACGAAAAGACTGCTCTGCATTGCTGCTGTAGGGGACAATTCTTTAGAACAACTTAGGAAATGTCAAGATATTTTTAAGTTATCTTCCATCCAATAAGTCGCTTAGAGTAGGTTAGGTAAAACGGCTACCATCAGGAGCGATGGATTCATCCCACGTGTGCATTGTGTTGCCACTGAGCCGATGACCATCCGTTGCTCCTAAAACAAGGAGTCGTATAGAATTTTTAGAAAACAGTGTTCACTGTTGCTCTTCTATTGGTCTTTTTATGAATACCTTCAGAATATTGTTATGATGGAAAAGCTTGATATCATTTATACCATGAAATGGCGCAAATTGAATGTCTAGAAACGGCAAAATACTCAAGCTAATTCATTCTTGTCAAGGAAATAAATTAATGAAATTAATAAGCCTAAGCTCTATACGAACTACACAAACGCCGGTATTGAACGGTTTCCAAACAGATCTCCATCATAATAGATTATTCCCCCGCCTAATATTAGTCGTCTCCTAGAAAACGAAAATTGTACTTTAGAACTTATATATGTACTTACTATCAATGTTTCTCTTTCCACTGTAGTAGCATTGATGCTTTTAATTAGTAAACCCAATCGTTGTATCCAAACATCTAAATCCTCACATTGACCTCGTTTTTGCAGTGTATCAACAGTGAGCAGTGCCAAATCAGCTCCACTAGTCTGCTGCTGTTTGTTCAGCAATGTTAATGCACCCTGATACAGTAAATCTAGGCATTCATCATATCTTTTTTGTGCAGTATATCTGAAGTATAAAGTTCTATACATCTGATGGGCTTCATAGAAGTAGCCAGATTCAATTGATGAATCAAGCTTCGCTAGGACACGACTGACACCTCTGCTTCCACGCTCTGCTGCTGCCGCTGTCATATTGATATATATATATAATAGTTTTGCTCGCGAGCTTAATAGTTTCTAATATAACGTTCAATTAATATCTCTAGTGTGAAGTTTTGTCAATAATATCATCACAAAAGATTGCCTCACAAGCGACTTAAACAAAAACGAAATTTCTTCCTCTTTTCGTGTTGCAAAAAAAATTAATAAATCCACACTGACATTTGTCCAGGGATGTCACATTATCGGTTTCAAGTTAAAAAAAAAGTGGAAAAATGGAAGTGTGTTCCCTTATCACAGTTACTGAATTATGTAACTAAAAATATGTTGACATTGCCTAGCGCGCTTGTCGCAGGCCTCCACAATAACTGCAATAAAGCAATTAATATTTGTATCAATTTCATATATTATAACTATAAACCAAACAAGCATGTTCAAGTGTTTTGAATCTGACAAATCCGACAGAAATCAAGGCCTGGCAGCACTGTGGTAACATCGTCACACCCACTGTTTTCTTCTGTCAGCGGCGTAGAAAAAAAAATCAAGAAGTTCTCTTCACCGTATTACCCATATTACTTGGGTGTATTTCTTGCTCAACAAGAAGAACGTGTTTATTTTTGTTTTTAATAAAACTCTCGTTTATATACGACTGGTCATTTAATTTGGACATCAGTATACACTTATTTCCCAAAAAGAAATGATCTAAAATGGAACAAAAGGACAATTCAGTGCCAAGTGAATCCAGTCGTGCTTTGTGCCATCAATCACACCAGCAGCAGTGTTCTAAGGATACTAATCGGGGGTTTCCTTCGAAATGGATAAAGCTGAACGTCGGCGGAAAGATATTCATAACTACACTCAGTACCTTGGTTAACAAGGAACCAGAATCGATGTTATCACGTATGTTTTCCCAGGACGGCGCGATGAACCCCAGTGACCTCGATGAGCATGGAGCTTATCTTATCGACCGCAGTCCACATTACTTTGAACCTATTATGAATTATCTGCGACATGGACAGTTAATATACGATTCGCATTTAAATGTGGAGGGCATCCTAGAGGAGGCAAGGTTCTTTGGGGTCTACTCATTGATTCCCCAACTGGAGGCTCAGCTCAATGCTGTTAACGAGTCGCTTGATAACGTGCCTCTAACGCGACGTGATGTTATCAAAGCACTGATCCAGACATCGCACATATCGGAAATACGTTTTCAGGGGGTGAATCTAGCTGGTGCCGACCTACGCAAGTTAGACTTTAGGAATATAAACTTCAAGGTGGGTCGCTACTTTCTTATTATTCACCATTTCTTTCCTATGTTGTTATTGATAATCGGGTATTAATGCTTATCTTGTTTCTTTCAGTACGCGTGCCTTCAACGTTGTAATCTATCACACGCGAATCTTACGTATTGTTGCCTCGAACGAACTGACTTGGCCTATGCAAATTTGGAGTGTTCCCAATTAGTGTCTGTGAAAGGTTTGTGCGCCAACATGGAGGGTGCGAATCTCCGTGGCTGTAATTTCGAGGATCCAACGGGCGTTCGCACCAACCTGGAGGGCGTAAATTTAAAGGGCGCCTGCCTAGAAGGTAGTAATATGGCCGGAGTAAATTTACGCGTTGCAAATCTGAAAAACGCCAACATGAAGAATTGTAATCTTCGAGCGGCCGTGCTGGCGGGCGCCGATTTGGAACGCTGCAATTTATCCGGCAGTGACCTGCAAGAGGCGAATTTGAGAGGTGCCAACCTTAAAGATGCCGAATTGGAATTAATGTTAACTCCATTGCATATGGCCCAGGCAATTCGTTGAGATGAATTAAATTGCGTGTCTGCTACCACTGCTACCGCTACCGCATCACCTGTGATTCCAGATTCTATTCCTATTTTACTTATCCCGAATTATTATGTTTTTGACGTCCTTTCGTTGAGAGTCCTTTTTTATTTTTTTGTTTCGGCTTGATAGTCCTTAATTTTGTTTGTAGTGTGTGACTAGTAGTTGTTTTTTTTTAAAAACAGTTATCATTGATTTTTGTATAGCTTTCTGTTTTAATTTTTGAGTCGTAGCATAAGAAAGTGCATTTACTTAATTTATTGAGCACAAACAAAATAAATGCAAATTGACATGAAGTTAAGTGTTTAATTGAGGAGAAGCTTAATTAATCTAAATATAGCTATGCCATATCACACGGACGGCAATATTTACTCTGACGTTCGTGTTTTAAGACCTGGAGGAGCCGCAAGGAAATGTGGGCGGAAAAAAGCTTGTGAATGTGATAAATGAACGAAATATTAGGAAGCCAACTAGTTTCGGCTTGTAAGAAACTGCAACACGAGAAATCGGCTTGGCCAGAGCTTAATACTGGCAAGAGAAATTAGGTTCTGTCTTTGAACCGAAATTCGATGCGTATGCTCTTCGGAGTGACCACAGGAAACTGTCCGATCGGTACAATGCTCCAGAATTGGAAAGAGAAATCCAGCGATCTCTGTCCGAGATGCATCGACGAGAAAGAAACCAAGACGACCCAACATCTAAATTGCAACTCTCTAGCTCTCCATAATCAGCGGTTGTTTCGCTGGGCTATAGATTCTTCACAAGGACCGTAGATCTTTTGAAATTCATAAAGAAAATTACGTAGTTTCAATCAGTACGTGACACGACAGGTTAGAAAGAATTGTGTACTCCGCAAAGTCAGGGATTCACATTGGGCTCTCCGAGTGGAAATGATAGTCAACCAGCACACTGTCTCTCTTTTAACCTCACTTAATGGAAAGAGCTCAGCCCATACCGAATACAATGTGCCTGCCACGGTTAGACAGATGTCTCGTCTCTACAGATTAATAATATTAATAATGTTCGTTCGTGTTTTGTGCAGGGCCATTCCCGATTGGAAGGCACTTTCGACTCTCTTCAAAATGTATAACCGTAGCAATGCACATCAACACTTTCAAGCTATTAGAGAGGACCGCGCTTGCGGTAACAGAACTCGACTCACTTAGACAAGCCCTTGCGCTAAGTACAAACTCCTAGTTAATCTGGTCCATACTAGACTCTAAGCATTCCTAGTAATTTATTTTACTGAAAAAACATGAATAGTAATATTGCAGGAGACTGTATTTGGGGATAATAGATGTTGAAAGTACCCCACTCAACTTCATCTTCAAAATTAAATACTCTACGCGACAATTTATTCCATACCCATATGCATATATCATTTTTTTTTAAATAATCATTCCCAACTGTCATTCAAAAATATACTAAAAATATGGCAAACAAAATTGTCAAATCGAACATTCCCAAACGAAAATCGAGCCGACATCATTCGATAACAGAAAACTTCGCCATCTTCCACAATCGATAACACCACCCAAAGTCGGTCTCATTCTATCCACCAATGGGCTACGGCAGCTGCATCATTTACTTATCTCTTTCCCTCTCGTTCTCATTTCCACAACACACACACTACCAAACAAACAGTCTATACCAGTAGAAGTGAAGAGCATAGAAAATATAGTAGGCGATTTGATTTTTTTTAGGCGTGCGAAGTGCCTGATTCCGGAATTATCATTTCCAATTAATTCTCATTTGAGAAAAGAAAATCGCAAAATCGAACAGAAAAAAAAGAAACAAAGCGAAAAACCTTAGAGATTTTCCTCGATTTTCCTCTAATAGATTTCTTGTGATTTTGTTTTCATTTTACTCTCGCTATTTGTATATTTGAATTTCCGATCATCCTGTCACCTCCACAAACTCCATTGCTACAGAATCCACACAACACATTCAATTGCCGCACGAACACATCAATTTGATTTGGGTTGTTGGGTTCATCAGGCAGCCAAGCAGCAGTAGTCACAGGAGGAGAAGCGGAGCGCGTTGCATCAAGTGTGAGAGCATCGAAGAAAAAAGAATAAAAAAAAGCCCAAGAAAACGTGGTTTCTGGACTAAAAGGGAAAAACAACAACCAGAGCAATGGAGGAACAGAAACCTACAGTGAATAGTACCACAACCCCCTCCCAGGAAGTTACCTCAACCAGTAAGTTTTCAATTATTTATATTTTTTTCCTAATATGCACATTAGTTTTTTTTTTGTATGGAGAAATCTTCCCCAAAGATTTCCCCAAAAAAAAATGTAAAATTGTAAAGTAACCAGAAATGAGTGCACTCAATTTAGATCAAGGACGCAGGACGATCCACAAATGTATATGTAAAGAAATAGTCGCTAGTATTTTCTTTATAGCATTTCGGAACAGTTCTTTCGTATTTTTTTTTTTATTTTTTTTCATTTTTGAGTCACAACTCCGAATGCAGACAAATAGCTGTTCGGTGACGATGGTGGTCGGCCTCTTCTAACAATTTGGGTGGAGAGCCTCTCTCGGGGTATTATGATTCACGGAACTTATTCTAGCTAATAAATAAGCAAGCATTTTTTCTTCCAAATATCTCGGATCCGTATTCACGTGCCTGTTGCGCTTGACTGTGAAATTTCTAATTTCATTTTTTTTTCGCTAGAATACAGTAATTTGTATTAATTTTCATTTTTGCTAACATGTCCACCCCAAATACATTGTTGAACCATTTCATAAGCAGAGAACGGTATGGAGGAAACGGTATATTTCCCAAAGCAAAGACCCTCTGCTACCATTTTTAGAAAAACAAATAATTTCATACCTATCGCGTCTAATGCATACGAATAGGTTTCATTGGCGGGAAATATACCGATCACCTTCGAATCAGTGATTCGTTCGTTTTGCAGTTTCGTTTCTTCGCTTGGAAAGCACTTGTGCGTCCATCGTCTTTCACTACATCCACTCTTTCACCATTTCTTCATCGTATTGCCTTAGAGCAAATGCCAAGCAATTGACCATATGCTGTGTGAGTTCTAGAAGTGAATGCCCATTAATTGTTTCCTCCTCCCGTGTGGTACCGAAATATTCAGCACATTCACTGTTTTTGCCCGACTCTCGCATGAATATAGATAATTTCATAAGTTTGGTTCATCTAAAATTATTACCATTTGATGGTGATCAAACGCTCTATCCTCCTCTCTCCTGAGATGTTCGTGCGAGTGTGTGTGCGATGTTTGTGTGATCTCTATCTACGGGCAGAAATGACGTCATTGTTAAAAAAAATTCATAGTATGCCTGTGGTCGCAAGCACACAGCAGCAGTCATCGGCTTTGAGAAGAAAAAAAAAAAAAAGCCGGTCGAGGTCATTGGGATTTTTTTTTCTCAAATTCTTTTTCATTTTCTCGATGCTTTTTGTAAATTGATGATTTATCGTGTGTACACAGACGCAAACTTGCAGTTTCGAAATTTGTACTTTTCAAAGTATTATCTCGGGATGACCACAGAAATGAAGAATGTACACGCCTGACATTAACTCAACTTCAGGTTGCCGGATATACATGCCTACAATACACTCATGAAATGTATTTGGCTGTGTGGGGTTTTCTATTTTATTATTATTAAACTTTTTGTTTTTTTTTTTGTTAAGTTTGATTTGCCGCAGCTTATTATCTGGAAGAAAGTGTACACTGAACATATGTTCTTTGGGCATGAAGTCGGGTTATCATTGGTCGTTAAATAATTAAGATCTTTATCTAATCAAGCAGAAATACCACTAGTTCATACCTCTACGTGCGTATAAACCAACATTTACTGTCTGTACTAGAAGGGGTCCAAGTTTGAAGAAAGGTCTGAATAAACTTTCGCATCATTATTTTGATGTTATTTCATTTTTTATTTCCTTTGCCCTTACGGTTGCTCTTTGCTCTCTCGGTGATGTCGAGTGAGGAATTTCTTTACGAAATTCTTTTCTTAACAGTTTTTGGTGATGCTGTACATGATGTCATAACAACATTGCCGCATGGGATTCCATTTAAAGATAACATGTCGTGTCATTCATTCTCACTGAGGGACGGGTTTGATGAATCAAATGCTAACGATTGTGTTACGTATTTCTGCGTAAGTCTGCGTGGATGGAAGAATATTTTCGCTACACATTTTACGACTGTTGAAGTATTTTGTAAATTTAAACAATTTTTTCATCGATGTATCCACCTCGAACTTTGGTTGCTTTTTTGATCGCCAGAAACCTTAATAGGTATTCAATGTATTTTATTATGATCGTTCATAGACTCTTTTCGAACAAATGTCAAGGTTGTCGAAAAGAGAATTTATTGGATCGTCAAATGCTGATTGATCAAGGCTTTGGCACTTTAACTCAATAAATTGTTGGTTTTTCATCATGAAATCCACATTACAGACTATGTTCTGTCAAAGGTTTGTAATAAAACGGGAGGTGCTACAGTTCGATTTGGATATGGATCTAGCTTCTAAGGTAGGACCTCTGGGGCTTGCAGTCTTATGCCGTCTCCAAACAGAGACGTCTAACGATACATCCTTTAAGGCCCATTTATATGAGGTCGCCGCGAATTGCGAACTTCGCAAACATTGACGTTTCATTCATATGGAGGTTTTTCATTAGCAGAGAACTACGGGTGCAAACTGACACTTCACTGCGAATTTTTTGGTCGTGAGTTAGTGGATCGCGTTTTCGTCTGTGGATTGCGTTTGTGCATATGAATGATTGATTCGCGGAGAAAAACTTTCAAATCATTAATTAGGATACTTAATCTAACTTTTATTGGAATTTTTGTTTATGACAAAACTCGATAATTCAGTTACAATCTTTTGCATACCAAGAAGTTTAACTTTTTGTTTATATTTGCTGGAAAAGGGTTGTTTCTGAAAGTTCGCCGCTCATATGAATGGTCCTTTAGACAGCACTTATATGAGCGTTGTCATTAACTTGAAAGAGATAAATCCGTAAATTGTAAAAGTAGACCGATTTTGGAATTGAGTCCTGGGCTGTCAGCCTCTAACTTGGTATAATCGAATTTTTATCGTTCATCGGTCAGATCGCACCGAATTATTTTAGCAGCACCTAATTTCTGACGAGTTGCATTGTGACTTCCACTTAAAAATGTCATTGTGAACTGTAAAGTGAAATGTCAAATTGGTTATCATTGACTGGATCAAAATATGGTAGGTGCTGTGAATGCTCAATTGTATCGAGCTGACTCGATTATTTCTCGTTGCTGACAGCCTCGTGCTGACATCCTCGCTGTGTCGGCCAAAGGATCCTTCAATAAAAAAAAGTTAGATTCCCCAACTATGTAACGATCATCTGCTAAAGATGAACCTGTTTCTAGATGACGAAACAATTGTTAGAAATGACTCTTGATTACTCATTCCTACAAAGTGCAGAGACCAATTTTAAAGCCTGACTTTACTTGACGTAAAGGCTCACTAGCCAATGACTTTCATCAAGCAAATTACTATCAGTCGTTCGTTTTTTCCTTTTGTCATTAAGTGATAAAACGCCTGTATAATTAATAATTATACAATATACGAATGCACATAGAAAACGTTCCAAATTTCTGTCTTCATTAGTCATCAGTGTCAATTGGGTTGATGATGGAATGTCTCAAGGAAAATTTATGACACTCGAATACTTGGTTGATTTAAGGAAAACTAAAACTGACGTAATAGTTTCAAATTCATTAAACTTAATAGTACCATATTCCACTGGAGACAGATTAGTTTTTTCAGTGGCTGGCATGATCGATTGGCGTGTCTGATGGAGTCTGCCAATTATCTGTTACATTTTTCGACAACACTGAGTATTCTCTTTTAGTTTACATACGGCTTCTGGTTCACGTTTATGTTTTGTTTTTCGTTGTAGAACTCAAAGAAAGTCTGTTGGCTGGTGTGGAATTCTTTTGTATTTTTACGCCAGCTCCAGTTGAGTAAACTTGGAACAGTTAAGACAATGGTTCCGATAGCTTACCTAGTGCAAAAAATGTGTTTCCCTAAAGAACTAACTTACGAACGTCCATGAGTGTAGAGCACGAAGTGAGGTTTCTTTAGATGAAAGACATAATTTTGTTTACTTGCTTCTTCTATTATGATTACAATAATATTTGTGGCAACAAGTCATTCCCACTAAAGTAGACTTTAGAAGAAATTGATATTTCAACGTCATGCGATTCAGCGTACTCAAATTTATTTTGCGGATATTTCTTTGTCAAAAATGCGGCCACTATGAAAAACAGCTTAAGTCAATTTCTAATATATTTACGCTCTTGTCAGAATTTTTGAAATTGTTTTCTTGAAAAATTAGTAAAACAGACCTTTGCGGTTATGCCTTGTGGCGTGCTCTGCGTACAATTGTTCGTTTACATGTGTGGGTCACCTACTGTCTTGTGGTGACTCCAAACGGCACATTTTGATGAGCTTTTTCGGCACAGGTCTACTTCTTGAGTATTCTCATGATGACGCGGTGAATTATGAAAGTAGTTCGTGTCGTGGATTGTCACCAGATACTTAGCGTAGAAGTCGACGCATTGTCCGCCATGTTTACAGAATTGATAATAATAACAATATGGGTGGCGCTACAGCCCGTAGGGGGTCAGGGCCTAGCTTCTCAGCAACCACTCGTGTTGTACGTGATATTGTTCTCACACAAGTGGAAGGACCTACAGTTTTATGCCTTAAGCTTTTGCTAGACAGGAAATATTCTTTGAGCATTGTCAGTGACTCGAAAGTGGTGGGACTGTGAGAATTATTTTTGTCGCTCAGAGCTGGAATCGAACCCACGACGCCGAGGTTGGGGTCGACGTACATACCCACAACGCCACCACTTAATTACATAATTAGGTTATTAAAAATTACATTTCCTTGCGGCTGCAACGACTGCGCCCGACTGCCGAAGTCGTCACATTGCTGTTGCTTCGACATATGCTGCTGAAAACGAAATTCTCAACTGATGTCTCCTGGAGCTGCCGTGCATTTGATCAGTGGTCGTTGTGTGCTTTTGCTTCGACTGACTGCCGATTTTTTCAGCAGCAGTCAGAGTTAATTTCAAACAGTTGATGGCAGTCGTGGCAGTGAAAAGAAAAAAAAATGAAGTAACTTTTGCTACTTCGACAGAAACGCAGTCTGTTGTCGCCTTCACTTAAGAGTTTGTCATCACCAATGCCCTCTGTGAGAATATTTCCAATCAAACAATTGTTTGTTGATCTCGATGAGTGCACATCTGATATCCTGGTGAGTGACCTGCACGCTGCCGTAGAATAAAGCATCATTATTTCATGCAAAAATGTATCACAGATCCCACTTCGTTATCTGTTTACTTTTTAACATTACAATGCGCGTGGCAAACACACAATTGATTAAAAAGCTCTTATCAACAACAGTTTCATTTCGTTAGTTTGCAGCCATCAGCAGTATCTGTTTGTTTGAAATTAAGACGGCTACATAAGACAATCTTTGCGATAAGACGAGAGCTGCATTGGATGTGCATTGTATTTTTTTTTGACTCGCCTAGATAACTGATACTTTTGAAAATTCAAAAACAACATTTATTATTTTTGTCGTTTCGTTTTAGCAGCCCCTGTTGTTGAAGTAACAAAACGGTCTCTGCGTGTCCAGACATGGCGAAAGATCCAGGAGAATACGGCCGGAGTTGGTTTCAACGGCATTTTCAACCGTATCCCTGATTTCGTCGACAGCAAAAAGGCTGCAGCCCTTCTCACTGATACTCCAGAATTCAAGAAAGCCAGTAAGTGATTCATTGATTGTCTTCAATTTTCGTTGTGTTCACAAATGAGAATTTGCAGAGAGCATAAAAGTAAACATTGATCGTGCTCTGGATCCGGTCAAATTGGAAGTGCTAGCCGCTGGAAAAGAACTCTACCTACCTGGTACCCGTGACTCAAATGCACTCTACCTCAAAGTTGAGTGTCCCCCTGAAGCCACCGAAGAGGAAAGAAAGAATGTGATTCACGTTCAAGATGTGCAGAAATCCAGAACCGAAATTCGTAAATAATCTAGTCTATGTCTGCCCTATTCACGGTATATATATATTATCATTTTTAAATCAAATAGTGCTGGAAAACAAGGTGAAATTCGATCTTGTTGTGATCGGATCGGTTCTGGTATCTCGTGACGGATACCGCATTGGCAGAGGCAACGGATTTGCTGACCTTGATATTGGCTTACTCATTGAAATTGGTTCAATTACACCAGAGACCGTAATTGCAACCTTTGTTCACAATCTACAGGTAAGCCGAACTGTTCAGAACTTATGCGCGCATGCAAACCACAATCTCTCATGATCAGGAGAATGAAATGAAATGTTTCAAAACACTCTTGTTATTTTTGTTTTTGATTTATCGTTTTCAGTCGGTATTTTTTTTTTGTTTTATTGTTTTCAAAATTTCATTTAAATGCAACACATTAATTTCGTTTCCCCTCAATTCAATTTCCATCCCCTCCTTCTAATTAGGTTGTAGATAATCTACCAACAAATCTTTTCCAAAAATACGATACTCCAGTTGATTTAATTGTTACACCAACAGAAGTTATTCGAGTTGCTAACCGTCTACCTCGTCCAACCGGACTATTCTGGGAAATATTATCTGAGCGTCGTCTCAAGATAATTCCAGTCTTGCAAGTTCTCAAGGAGAACGAGGAAAAGTGCGTTTTTCAACAAATGGTTTTGAAATTGTTTTGCAGTGGCTAACTTAGTTGCTTTTCGTTTCTCTAGGGCTGGCAAAATCATAACTCTTAAGGAAGAGAACACTGACGTTGAGAGCAGCGCCAACAGACAATATCAACGCAGACGCCGTCCAATTAGGCCAAGGGGCCGTCGTAGTGTAAGTTCGTGTCACGATCCAATTCTTAATAGACGTTTGTAAGTGATTTTATTCCATCCAGGAAACCGCAAATGAGCGCCCAAGACGAAAGCGGCCAGTGGTCCGAAGGGGACGATCAACTAAGGTAAGAACTTATGTGGTTTTATTGACATTAGTTTGTAAGTAATTTAAAAGAAAAATTAGGTCTGTTCCAATTGCTGCGAAATTCACCGAAAATCACAGGAAAAATGTCCAAAGCCGTTCCATTTGCTGATTTTTTCGTACTTTTTGACTCGAGAGAGTACACAATTTCTCCACCCTGCGATTTTCTGCCACAGAAAATTCTGTGGGCAGCAAATTGAAGATTGTCAAATTCAAAATAAAAGCAACAAGCGACAGTTCATGCAGAATTGAATAAGTAGGAACTGAATATATTTCTTGACGTTTCTTGAATTCTGTGCATTTCTACGAAACGTCGTTCCACAAGTTTGTGCACAGTTTCTCTCTCAAAGAGAGACTTTTACCCCCACTTCTGTAAATTTGCTGAACTACGAATTTCTGTGCACAAAACAATTGGAACAGACATAATGTAACGGCTGTGGAAATATTCTAAATCAGCTTATGCCTATTTTTGTCATTTTTCAATAAGAGCGAAAGAAGCACAATGCACATTTTTCGAAACAGCGGTTAATTTAACACGTTGAAGACGGCGTGTACCACCGGTGGCTCAAACATGAATGTTTTATCTGGCGGCGTGTACCACCGGTGGCTCATAATGTCTATAGTCCTGAATAGACTTTTTTTTTGAAAAATGTTGAAGAAATTTTTAAAGAAAAAAAAAAAACAACAAAATTAAATAGAATTAACATAATGTGTTTGGACAGCACTAAACAATTCTATAAACTGCAACGCACTCAACCGACTAGCCTGCCTTTGTATCAGCGGGGCACTGAGAAGTACTCCCTCAGACGCACTGATTATTCTCCTCCATCTCCCACCTCTGGAAATATTCGGAAAACAAGCAGCAGCAAGCACAGCCATGAGACTCAAAACACTTCGATTGTGGTCCGAACTCAACACTGGCCACTCAACCATTCTCAAGGAATTCAATTTCCTTCCTAACGATACCGACCGCCTACAACCCCAGGCCATCTTCGAAAAGAAATTCTCAATCAGTATTCCCTCCAGAGCGGACTGGATGACTGACATGCAAACACTGAAAGATCCTCTGCGCATCTTCACAGATGGATCAAAGACAAAAGAAAGGGTGGGTGTCTATTCACAAGACCTCAACATTGCTTCCTCCGTGAAGCTCCCTGATCACTGTAGCGTTTTTCAGGCAGAAACCATAGCGATTAAAGAGGCGCTGTCCTGGCTTAAAAACAATGTGATATCAAAAAGGGATATCACCATCTGTTCCGATAGTCAGGCCGCCATAAAATCCCTGGACAATGTCATGTTCTACTCTAAAACATCCCTTAATTGCAGGCTGTCTCTTAACGAGATGGCCGAGCATTTTAACATTCACCTCATGTGGGTGCCGGGACACTGTGACATACCAGGTAACTGCAAAGCCGACGAACTCGCTAGGTGTGGTACAACCTTATCCCTATCGATAGAAGGGGTACCACCTTCCATGCCGATCGCTACAGCCTGCCATCTTCTAAAGATTCACACAACCAAACCACTGATGACAAATGTCTAGAAGGTACCACCTGCCTTAAAACAAAGAAAATCTGGCCATCACTCAACCTAAAACGGTCACTCAGTCTACTTGGACTCAGCAAGCCCTCATTAAGGACCCTCATAGGAGTCATAACCGGGCACTGTGTAATTGGCACTCATGCTCGCAGGATGGGAGCTCAATATAATAATTTTTGAAGAAGCTGCATGGACGAAGAGGAGGAAGAGAACACTCATCAACTTCTCTGTTCCTGCAGTGCTCTTGCCAGTCGTAGGTTCCTGCACCTAAAAAGTGCCAGCATTGGCCAACTAAATCGGTTCATTAGCAGCACCAACTGGTTCCAGCGTCAGCCACTACAACCTAACCTAACCTAACATAATCTGTTTATTGTTTTTGATGAGTTTTTTTTTTTTAAACATTTTAGACAAAGTGGTGGTTCACCTTCGGTAAATCCCTTTTTGTTTGTTTTTTTTGCTGCATAATTGCTGCCTCGCCGAGTAGACAACGATTTATAACATTCACGGCATCGTTTCCGCGATTTTCCTGCAGTTCCAGTATACTTTTGAAGAAAATGTATACTTCTATTATGTGCTTGCTGTTCTGTGGGTATTTCATCCAGAACCCTATCGATAATATAATAATATAATATGGATGGCGCTACAGCCCATAGAGGCCCAGGGCCTAGCTTCTCAGCAACCACTTAACCAACCAAATTATTTTTGTCGCTCAGAGCTGGAATCGAACCTACGACGTCGAGGGCCACGTATCTATCGACCCTATTGATAATATTTTCTCTAAATTTTAGAAGATCCGAGTGCTTAGTACCCCACTTCTGATGAATTTTACTACCATTTTACTGTCTTGCGTAACGAATCGTAATATGAGGCATGTTGGTCGGATAGATCAACGCCTTTTTTTGGCAAAATTGTAGTCAAAAATAGCATCAGGTTTTAATTTACCATTTGTTCCCACAACAATATCAGTCAATTGTTGCAGGTCGTTAACATGCAGACTGACATTTTGTCTGTCCATTTTTAAAATGTCACTCCTTTAGAGTTTTCCAGAGCCACAAAATCAGCAGCTTCTGGTGGCAAACATTTCCTATTTACTTTTACAGTACCACATATATGGGTTGCTTTATCTAAAAGCTCTTCAGCTAAAGGCACACTTGTATAGTAACTATCTGTATACAAAGTGCGTCCTTCAAATAGCAATCCATCCATCAATCGCATTACTATGTTGTGTGCATGGCCTTTTGATGTAGAGTTTACATTTTTTCCTTCCAAATCACAACTTTCATTGTTTATATCATCTGAAGAAGATAAAAGTGTCCTCTGTCGTGATCCTCTATTGCGGAATCTAGTTGCAAACAATTGAATATTTTGAAAAAATTTAAAAATCAAAATTGACAGCAAACATCTGATTACTGAAGGAGTCGATAAGGAGGTTTTGCGGACCGATAATGTAGTTCATCCGACGGATTATATAATAGGGTTGAACTTCGACTGCGGATGTGAGTTAGTTACTCCCTCCGCAGTCGATCCGGCGGATTCCATAGTCGGCATGATTGACTCGTCTGACCAAATAATTACAAATTTTACTGGCTAAGTGTTTTCATTCTGTTTACCAAAAAAATTAGCTTTTAAAACAATTAAACAATTGTCTCTTGTACAAACAAAAAAAGTTATAACTTAGCAGCAGTTAGTGATTTTTTCTGACTGAAAAATTATTCAGCTTTACATTTGCAGAATCATAAAATCAGGAAATAACTAAGAAATAACGGGACAACAAAAGCAAAACGATGTTGATGCGTACATTTTTTTTTGCAAATTTATTGTTTTCGTTTTCTTATGATAAAGCAATGTTCGATTATTGCTGCCGTCAGATGTTGTTTAGTACTAAAAACTGCCCCGTCCTCAACGTGCCAGGTTACTGAAATCAATTTTTGGACCAAAATAAATATAAACAACAATTTGAAACGAAATACTCGCTCCTTTTCCTCAAAATTTGATTCAAGAATGGCGTCAGCTGGAAGTTCTGGGCACTCAGCAAATTTTGTACTCATACGAACTCAACGAAGTTTGGTAAACCACATATGTACCATTCTATGCGAGAGCAGACTCCATTATGTCTCTTAAAAGCCTGCCATGTGTTTTAATAAGACACGAGTGTTTCGATCACTTAAAAAGCTTGTGCTTTGCAGGCCCATTACTGTCGTCTCTACCCAGGAGGAAACCAAAATTCTATATGCAATCTAAGGTATGGGATTCGTAGTATTTTCATTCGTCATTGCGATTGTGAATGAAGATCTCTCTAACGGATTCGATATCAATGCATGGCTAATAGTAGTAAATAAAAACACTTGTTTTCCGGATTCCTTTAATCCGCTTAAGATGACAACTGCTGCAGCTTTAAGTAGTGTGTGTGATAAGGAGTTTTTCGAAGCAACAGATAAATACATATTCAGTTTTCCAAGAGAATACGTTTGTGGGTAATGCCCGCGAACAGTGTTTTGTAAAGTTTGTTGCTGGTTGATGGGTTGCATATATCTCGGTACCGTTTGATACTTCTCTGTGTGTAAACATTATGCAAAATTCTGTGTATGCAATATAATTCTTTATTTGCTGCGGTACATTGAAATAATACAAATTACTTCGCATAAAATATAGAGAATTTTCTTATATTTCAAGAATCAACATTTCCTTCAAATAAAAATGTGTATGCCCCTAGCTCAGTATTTTAAACTTTGAAGCGAACCTTAGGATAGTCACCAATAAAAGCCCTTACCTTATCACCACCAGGTTAGTCTTCTGCAGAAGTTGTAGCGACGCGGAGAAAGAAGAATCAATTGGACACTTTTTTTTTTGTAACTGTAGTGATCTCTTCAGTGGTGGGAAACATCACCTAGACGCCTCCTATTTTGTTGACTAAACTGTTCCGGCTCATCCATTTGTGGATAGTGCTAGGGTTTCACTAGGAATTGTAGGAGTATCAGTTTTGCATGAAAATAGAAATAGAACTGAGAAGTGTTGACCTACCTATCGCGATATTCCGCAGTATTCACAATAGACATGATGGAGAGACATGATCCTAGTAGTACGAAGTATGTTCCCAACTCCGAATATGTATGGATGGCGCTACAGCCCGTAGAAGACCAAGGCCTAGCTTCTCAGCAACCACTCGAGTTGTGCGTGCTTTTGTTCTCTCACAAGTGGATGGGACCTACAGTTTTATGATTTATATCGATCGATAACACGTTCATTAAAATTAATGTTTTTTTTTTTTTTGTTATTTCAGTCCAAGAGTGAGGCCAGTGCTACCGAGGATAAGGACGATGCTCAGACACAGAAGATAGAGCAAACGCAAAAACCTCAGCGTCCTCAGCGACAGCGCAAGCCGACCTATCGCAAGGAACGCTTCTGTGTTAAAGTGACCAATATCCCGAACTTTATACGTGTAAAGGACCTTAAGACCGAATTGAGAAAGCGGGAGGTCAACCCAATCTACATAACATGGAAGGGTAAGTGTATATCATGTTCAGAAGATAAACCTCAAATCTAATGATTCGATCAATTGATTACAGGTCAATTTGGTAAATGCTATTTGCATTTTGCCAAGCGTAATGCAGCTGCTGAGGACGATGAAGATGTCAATAGTGTGCTTAAGTCGCTGTCCGAATTGCAAATTACCGCTGGAGAACAAAATGAAACATGCGTTCTCACAACGGAATTGATTAAATTCGAAAATCCAGCCGATACATCCAAGAATGATGTAGCAGCACCGGAACAGAAACCAGAATCACCACAACGAATTGAGTCAGTCGATACAACAACCGTATAGTATGAGCTACGTGCTGTTTTAGAACGGCTGTACTTTTGGTTGGGACATTTGGAGTCGTGTTTGCAGCGAGAAGAAATTGCTTAGTGTCCTCCACATACTAACGAGCATTTCACATGAAGTCATGAATTATTATTATTATTATTTTTTCCTTCCTTGATTGTATCTTCTCTTCTCTATTTTTTTTTATAGCTTTGTTTTGTTTATTTAATTATTTTCCTGCTCCTTACAACGATTCATGGAATTCGATTTGTATTTAAATTATACTTCTCACTCAATTGTGGGCAGCATGTTGTCCAATTAAATCATCATGTTTTATTTTTTTTTTATATATATCATATTTAATTTAATTTTTCTACAGAAACCTCCCTGAATGTCCCCCAATGATATGGTTTCATTAATTCACTTTATTTACATTTTTTGTATTTTGGAGAAATATGTGCAAAGAAATAAAGATATTTACACACCTATGAAGTTCATTAACACACAAAAAAAAAAATTCGCCTAAAGTCTACTATATCCCGACCCCGTTTTACGTTTCTCACTCGTCTATCTCCTTGTTGGATATCCTCTAAGAAAAAGCTCTTTCAATTGGCTAATCACACTCAAACAGAAGAATAACATTTCAGACACCGCTTTTAGCTTAATGTCATTAGAAGCATGTAAAGTCCTTGTTGCTGTTTTGTGAAATGGCATCAGTTGGATCAACAAGAAAATATTTTTTTGACCCTTCTCTCATCAATCCCCGCAGGTTTAGTACAGTCGCCCTTTCATAACCCGCATACACATAAATATAGGAACAAGAAAATAGCAAAATATAAACAATACTAGATACTTTACGAAGAAGCTTTAAAAATGAGAATAGAAAAGAAAATCTGTAGTATTGTGAGTTAAAAACTGTAAAAGGATTTTATCTCTAGATCATGTCAAATCAAAAGTTAATGGAATTTATAAGGTAGTACTAATTACAATATAGAGAGAAAACAAACATTTAACGTAAAGTCAAGAATACATAAAAAATATTTGAGAAAAAAAAAAGATGTTCGAATAGCTTCGACAAACATTTGATGATTATGTTAAAAGTAAAAGCAAAATAGATACAACAAGAGCCTTGATTAAAACTACTAAATTATACACATACATGTAAAACTTTTGTACTAAATGAAAAACAAAACGGATCATTTTAGAATCGAATTTTTTTAAATGAAACAATAAAATGCAATTTCTAGGTTTTTTTTCAATAACACAGTAGTTTCACTGCAGCTCAGGAAGCCTTCCATCATATGGAAGCAATAGACTACGAACTCCGAAAACTTTATCACAGACTTCATTCGTAGTAGAATCATTCAGAATCTGCTAAAAATTGTGACAGACAGCAATCTTTTAAGTAAGGGAGGTGAAGCTTTTCCTATGTCTCACCTCTCTTGCCAACAAGATGGAAAAGCTTGCTGTCAAAATCAGCGGCGTGTGTAAAAGCAGCCTTAATACAAATAAAGTGGAAATTCATGTGGTTTTCTTTAAGTTATTTACGTCGGAGTTTGTTTTGTGATAGCGATTTTTCGTAGTTCGCATGGTAACTTAGAATCTTACGAAAGGTGTCTATGATAGGGTTGAATCTCATGTACTTTCAGGTAGCATGAGACCTGAGTTTGAAAAACTTCTAATTTGCTTGGGTTTTACTGCTGCTAAACTGACACAGAGTCATCACATTGCTGTTGTTTCGACTTGTGCTGCTGACCGAGCTAATTTTGACAGCAAGCTTTTCCATCTTGTTGGCAAGAGAGGTGAGACATAGGAAAAGCTTCACCTCCCTTGCCTAAAAGATGCAAAAGCTTGCTGTCCGATTTAGCTCGTGTAAAGGTAGCCTTATCAATCGATACCTGCTGTACCTGCTGTGCATTTCATCAGCGATCTTTATGTGCTTTTGGTTCCACTGTAGCTGCGGTTTTTCAGAAGTATAAGCAGCAGTAAAAGAGTTCAGTTTAGAGAGTTGAAGACAGTCAAGGCTGTGAAAAACTAAAATTCAACGCTCTTTGCTACTTCGAGTGAATCAATTCAAAGCAACATGAGACGTTCGTTTGCTACATGGGTAGTACTTCGGCTGCTTTAACACACGCTAATTTCGAAAGCAATAAGAAGCTTGCTGTCGATTTAGCGTTTACACACACAAGCAGCATTGACAAACTATTTTTTTACTACTACTTACTATTGTATTGGTGTCCTGCGCATTGGCTGCTGGGTGAATTTTGTTGTAGGTAGTCTCATCACGAGACGAAAATTTCGTTTTTCATTTTCAGTACGTTCAGCTAACTCAGATTCCTTCCAGCTGGACAAGTCACCGCAGGCGAGGACTTCCTTTACTGGAGTTGCCGTAGCAGTACTTGGGCTTTAAGTCGTAGAATTTGCGAGGTTGATCATGTAGGCACTGGTGTTTATAAGTCTACAAAACATAGCCTTTTTCGCCGAGAGACTGTCTGTCAATGTTGCTGTACAGCACGAGAGTTCGTCGTTCAGTGTCCTCTGCCGACCACCATTAGCTCATTCAAAATCAAATGTAATTCAAAAGACGTCCACTGGATCGGGACTCAAGGTCATATGAAGAATACAATTACCGTCCAAGCCCGGTATCTTGTGATATTTTGCCCAAGACATCAGTTTTGGTGGACATTTTGTAGACAACATGGCTCTTGTTCTACTCATACTTGGAGACTGGCTACGATAAGCCACACGTTTTCGGCTCGATGATTTTCCCAATGAAATCGCGTTGTATTCTCACGATGGTGTCAATCTCATCGACATATCTGACCTATTGCACTGACTCGGAGAGGACCGTGCCTGTTGCCTGAGTTGCGTACGATCATCGACCGTATGACATATGGAGGGTCGGAGTACTAGCTATTGCTGCCTTCCACAGTTTTCGATCCTAGGCACGCTGCTTCCAGTCATCAAGAACAAGCTGACTTGCATCGATCACTTGGTTTTTGTACCGTACGTTTGATCTTCCTCTCCTACTCGCACCAGAAGGATCATTGTTGTCCATATGCAGTAGCCGAAGAGTTCGTGGTTGTGTCTTCTTCAACCGCCTTCTAAACAGATTTTTTCATCGGAGGCACCAAGAATCAGCTTTTCAGTTTTGCTTAGAGTCCAGCATTCGGCTTTATAAAGCGGGTAATTCAGAATAACAGTTTTGAAGAGTAAGAGTCCTTCGAGTCCAGTTGTTTTGACAATCCCAAGTAGTATCGGTTTAAAGGACGATTCTACGTCGGATCTCCACATCGGATCTCATTTGTGGAGTTCTCATCTGCCCTTCACTAATTCAAAATTGTAGCTGTCGATTGTGAAGTTTTGCCCTAGGTGGTGTACTGCGTATCGCTTCTTCCTCAACAACATATCTTTCGACTTATCCTTGTTAACTTTTTTTCGTTTCACCTGTTATTCAATCGCCGTCGATAATCCTGCCAAACGCAAGGCAATAGAGAACTTTCAAACCTCACAAGAGCGCCGAAACCCATTATCCTGGGTTTGGCAAGATTACAAATCAGAGGATAGCTTCTCGTCTATTCACGCTGTCAAATTCAGTATTGAAGCCAACGGAATAACTGGCTGTAGGCGTTCACACATGAGACCAGATATTTTGGACGTGATGCTAACGAGCATTTAATGGCACAGTAAAAGACACCTCCTAGTAGACTTGACGATCACTGGCCATGCTAGGCTTTCTTTGGAATCAAAAGTTTACTTTCTAGGCCTGTGCCCCATGGAGTTGCTTCAATCAATGCATGGCACCGGAAATAACTGAGTAAAGAGATATGCTACTTTTATTCTCTTTTGCTCCTTGATTTTATTTGACATTTATTATCCTTTCTGTGAAAACGTATAAGTGTAAAAGTATTTATAAAATGCAAGGGAATTCCACTGCACTTTTATTTTTTACTTCAAAAATGCAGCCATGGACTAGGGGAAAAAATACCGAAGATGAGTATTTTTTTACGCATTTATTTCTGCTGTGGCACTCTGCTTCCAGCCATCAGAGGCCTAACATCAGCGATGGCGTGGTGTTAATACCGGAGTTTCAGTTCCTTTTCTTTTTTAATTCTGAGTGAAGTTTCAGCCCAAGATGTGTGTATGGTGCGGTTTTTGCTTATAATTCCTTATCGTAATTCTTGAATCTCAGAAATATCCGCTTTTGTGCTGCGTGTGGATATTTTCTAGTATTTATCTCTGGTATATTACATCTCTTTAATTCCATTATAGACTGTGCTTACTAGTGATGGGCATAATCGAATGATTTTAAGAATCGAGACTTTAGTAATCGAGATATTTTAAAAATCGAATGATCACTCGAATGACTACCAATCACTCGAGTGGCTACTAACTAATTACAAACTACTAACACAAGATAACTAAGCATGCCCGATGAGTGGAATCTCAGCGTATATTGTCCGGTCCACAAGAAAGTAGACTCCTTTGACTGCGCCAACTATCGAGGGATCAGCCTCCTTAACATTGCGCACGAGATACTCTCTGCCGTTTTGTGTGAACGCCTGAAACCCTTTGTCGACAACCTGATAGGTCCTTACCAGTGCTGTTTCAGGCCAGGAAAGTCCACCATCGACGAAATATTTACACTTCGGCAGATCCTGGAAAAGACTCAAGAGATGCAGATCGACACCCACCACCTATTTGTCGATTTCAAGGCCGCATATGACAGCGTGCATAGAGACGAGCTATACAGCGCCATGGCTAGTTTTGACATTCCTGCCAAACTCGTCAGGTTGTGCAGGATGACAATGGAGAACTTTCGCTGCTCCATCAAGGTCGGTAACGAACTCACCGAGACCTAAAATGTCAAAAAAGGTGTTAGGCAAGGCAACACGCTGTCATGTGACTTCTTTAACATTATACATAAACACCCGAGGCACGATCTTCCAAAAGTCCGTTCAACTGCTAGCATACGCGGACGACATTGACGTGATTGGAAGAACACAGTGAGACGTCAATGAGGCGTTTGCTGGCATTGAAGCGGAAGCGGCTAAAATGGGTCTGGCGATAAGCCAGGGAAAAACAAAGTACATGCTGTCATCACGGGCTGTACACCGGAGCGGATGGACACCACAGCTCCGGCCCGAAGAGTCTTCGATACCGAGCCATTGGGACAGTGCAACAGAGGACGTCCTCGCACTAGATGGCGCACACAAGTGGAAAATAACCTCAACCAACTTGGTGTGCGCAACTGGAGGCAGATGGCGAAAGATCGTGCTGGCTGGAGAGGCATGTTGGTTGAGGCCCAGGTCCACCCCGGACTGTAGCGCCAATCCAAGAAGAAGAAGAAGAACACAAGATAACTCGATAAATGTCTTGATGCACATCTTCAATTCTAGCGCTAGATTTTGCTAGCAGCATAGGATGGACTCGCTCAAGATGACACTTAAAATTTGTAGTATTACCAACAAAATTCAGTGTTTTGCAGATTTTGAAATGCACAGATTTTGCATCTGTGTTCTCCTGGAAAAAATTCCATACTATTGATTTTTTGTCACCTGCTTTCATTTTGAAATTCCGTGAAATGAACCTATCACACATATGAAGTTGATGTAGTAATAATGCAGTGTTCGATGTAAATGTAGTACTCCATGTCATGCGAGTAGTTAGTAGTCACTCGAGAGATTAGTACTCACTCTAGATATTAGAAGTCATTCGAGTGATTGATTGAGAAACGAGATGTTCTCGAGATGTTGTAATAATCGATTATCACTCGAGATATCATTCGAATGCGCCCATCACTAGTTCTTACATTCTAGGAGCCCATTCGTAAATTGTTGTGCTTAATGTCTGAAACACGATAGTGCGGTACTGCGTGGCGTTGTCTTTCTACGCACACAATTCAATGACTATGTCGGAAGTTTCGAAAGTTGAAAAAAAAAAAAAATTTTAGAGTAGAATCCATCTGTACTCTGCAAAGATTCAGCTCACGAGCCCACCCTATCTTTCTGATTGAAATATAGTTCAATCGACAACTTCATCCATTCTGATGCATTCCACATATAGCCCACACTCGTTGTCACGCTCCCTCTTATTAGATCTTATGGGTTGTCAATTTTTTGAAAACACGCAACGCACGCCTCGATTTCTATAGGTTTGGGCCTTTATGGGCTTGGGCCTTAAGAGAGAGAGGGAACAGCTGATTAAACTAGTGCGTCATCGCACCCCTCCGAACGCAGCACCGCACTGTTATGTTTCAGGCATAATCGTTCGAGCAGGATCGTCGGTTGATCCTGATCATGATTGTCTGTAACCCCCAGGGAACCGTAGCTGTCGTAAGTTACTTACTTTACTGGTGAGTGGCGCGTCTGCGAGGAATATGAGATCCCCCTTCTCACAGAAATAAAATATCATCCAGATTAAAAAAATCAATTAAATTTTATTTATTTCTAAGGAAGAATACATTTGCATCGTTAGTCCTTGAAAATGATACAACATTTAAAACACGTGACATAAATACGAAAATATACAATATAATACGTGCAGAGAAAATGCATGTTTTGCAATTGATTTTGTGTTTTTTTTTTGTTTGTTTTAGTTCTTCTGTTGTTCATAAATAAATTCTATTCATTTCTAATGGTAAATACCTTTCTACAATATATTTATATATATAAATCTGATCACTATCCATCTACTACTAAGTATATAGAAGTGTCCCGTACGCGCACAAACACGTCCTCGTACGGCACGTGGATCCGTTCAACGATGATAATTTACAAGTGATATTCGTTATTACAGTTAGAACAGCAATATGTAATATTTATAATATTTGGTTATACATGCAATTCAATTGAATTCAAATCGTAATGCACTGGAATTTAAGATGCCGAGCAGGGGGACCTGCTCCGCAGAATGTGTTACGTAGAAAATTCATGTTAACTTTGGAATGTCTGTCATATCATAGAGCTTTGTAGTGGCCTAGTCTCTGTCTAGAACAAATGAGAAGAGAATGGGAAACCAAGGCAAAACCAAAGCATGTGGTCCAAGTTGTTTTTTTATAAATCTACTTAAATGTATGCAAAGTGTCTGTTGTTTCGATTTCTTATGGATTTGACGTCTTCGGCGAGGGCGTTCGATCGATGTAATCAATGGCGTCCTGTTCCTTCGAGCAGGATGGTACTTCATTTTGCCGTTCTTTGATCGGTGCGAGACTATTCACAATGGAATTGGCCATGGCCAGTTCGAGCTCCTTCTGCCATTCGTTTTCCTTCTTTTCCATTGCTTTTCGTTTGAGCTCCTTGTAGCGATTGTAGACGATGAATTCTTTGACTAGGACTGTTTCCGGGTCACTGTCCCTTTGTGCGGATCGTTGCTTTGCAAGACGTTTCTTCTTTTTGTGCAGTGGTCTTGTTTCGACGATCATCTCTTCGAGCTCCAGGCAGGGATCGCAATTGAGATGATCTTCGGGTGGCTTAAAGGGTGGTTTTGCTTTTTTCTCGAGAATTTTCTTGAAGTCAACTTGTCTCAGCATCGGTGTTTGTTGGAGTTCTTGCTGCGAACTAATACGCCCGCCTGGATGAACACAAAGCAGCTAGAAGTAGGATGGAGAAAATCATTTAAATTTGACATAGAATTGGTAAGGCATTGCTGTATTAAAATAGTACATAGCGTATGTAGGCGCGTGGTGGTTTCTTGCTAGTACAGGGGCAAGAATGACGACTGAATCTAGTGAGTTGATGCTAAGATAATTCACCCTAGGATGGTTGAGGCATAATCAAACACTTTATAATAATATTTAATTGATGGCGCTCTGAAGAGAACCAAGGCTTACCCACTACAACAACAAGAATACTTTAAGGCTGAATTAAAAAGAATTTCTGCTCGTATGTCGTATGTCTTTGCCTTTGAACAGATGTTTTTTCATCCACATGTTCTTCTCCTAAGCATTGGTCTTTAATAGTCAAAAGCAAACAGGGAAATGTAGTTTCGTCTTTCTGGAGCTACATGTCGACGAAATTTGATTCCTGCCTTTTTTAACACGAAATCCTTGAACGCTGGCAAGTCATTAACGATAAAAGTGTTCTCATAGTCACCTTTGAAGGAAATGGAGACTCTGATGGACAAGAAACCACTCAAACAGTACATTTTTCCGATTGATTTGTATTGATGGATTAATGAGAAAATACGTTCATTTTATTTTTTACGTAATCAGAAACGTGGATGATTCGGTCGACTTTTGAAAGCTTGAAGTGCTGCAAATAATATTGTTCATAGGACAGAATACAGCGGATAGTCATAGGACAGTGAAGCCTCTTCAATGCGGACCCTAACTGAGCCGTTGATCACGGTGAACTGGGCCAGCACTTATAGCGTCTCTAGTCCTTTCACCCAGCAACTGCATTCAATTTAGAGTAAACACATGTCCCTTTCGAACGTGGTGTCTGTGACCACGAAATTTTAGAAAGGCCGTGTAACTTTAAGCAGCGATTTCACTTTGATTTATGAATCGTGATTTTTCTCTCACATTGTCTAATTCGGGCAATCCGTTAAAGTCGCTCTTGTTTTTATGTGTCCGGATTAATAAGGCTGCACTGTGTTGGTACAATTTTTAAGGGTTGTTCGAGAATATCCCTTCCATTACGAAATGTCAGCGCTTGAGTACTTACCTACTGTTCTAGCCTTGACGGAAGTCACAAATCAATTCTCAGATGTCAACGAATATAACCACCATAGAGTATTACTGACCTAGAATCCGTTGCGTGCATTAAAAACCACGAAAAGCACGAATTGCGTACTTCGCAAACTCTTACAATTCATTGATACAAAGTTTTCCCATTGGCAGAGAACTACCATACATGTGAAAATTGACATTTCATTGCGAATTTTCTGTTAGTGGTGGTTGTGGATTGCGTCTGCCTCTTTGTGTCTTCTGCCACTAAAGGCTCATTCATACGAGGTCGCCACGAATTGCGAAGTTTGCAAACTCTGACAACGCATTTATATGAAGGTTTGTCATTCGCAGAGAACTGCGGGTGCAAACTGATACTTAATTGCGAATTTTTTGTTCAAGAGCTTGTGGATTGCGTCTGTCTCTTTGTGTCTTGTGCCACTAAAGGCCCATTCATATGAGGTCGCCACGAATTGCGAACTTCGCAGACACTAACAACGCATTTACATATATGCGGAGAACTACGGGTACAAACTGACACTTCCGACAACATTTTTTGATTGTAGTGGTTGTGGATTGCGTCTGAATCTTTGTGTATTGCGAATTCAGCTTGACAGTTAACAAAGAGAATAGGTCCGTTCCAATTGATTTCTGTACAGAAATTCGTAAATGTGCAATCTGTCCGGAGTTTGGGAAAAATTTTCTCATTGGGATAGAAACTGTGCAGAAAATTGTGGAACGACGTTTCGTGAAGATTCACTAAATTCACGAAACAAACAAAATATTTAAAGGACCCTTCATATGAGGTCGCCACTGTCTTCGCAAACATGGACATGGATATTCAGGAGTTGGCTCCTAACATTTTTACTCTCTCAAGTCAGTCTCTCTTCTGTGAAAAATTAGGAAAAAATCAAGAATGATGTACATATACTTTTCATCATACATCGTACATCATTCTTGCGAAAAAATTATCAAATGAAATAGCTTTTGACAAGTTTTTCGGTGAAGTTCACAGCGAATGGGACAAACCTAATGATTTATTCGCAGAGAAAAACTTTTAAGCTATTATCTAGAATGGTTAAATTAAGTTTTGTTGAAATGTTTGTCGATGAAAATACTCGATAATTTAATTCCCTTCTTTGGACATACCAAGAAGTATTACTCGTTATTTACATTTGCTGGAAAATGGTTGTTTTCCGAAAGCTCGCATTCGCCGCTCATATGAATTGCGCTTTAACCAGATGGCAGAAATGTGCCCAATGAATGTGTTCTTTGAAACTGCACTGATGGATTTCATTTAAGCTTGCCTTTCTTCTTCATTTATACAATGTCCTTTTCTCCTGCTTCTACAGTCCAATTAAAAATAAAACATATCATAAACAACTTCAATCACACAAGTAGTCGACAGAAACTAAAAGCATTCCTTATACTAAGAGAAGTTTTCCCTTTTGCTTGATAGACTTTAGAATCGGTTGTTCAAGGGATCTACCGACAATATTTTATGTCTCCGATAGTTACCTTACGCCACTCTTCAGCCGGTCTAAAATGGAATGTAAGCGTGTATCTAATATATCGAAATATTAGGGGTCTTTTGGTCTTGAACAAAATTCAAAAAAAACAACAATTTGATTTAATCAGTTTGGCCGCTTGGATTTTATTACAGTTTTAAACCAACGACATTAATTTGCCGAATACTTTTGTCCTTCAGTGTGTGAGAAAAAGTAAAGGTCCAAACCCGTAGATCCGGTGCGTACGTTGCGTGTTGTAAAAAAATTGACAACTATTAAGACCTAAGAAGAGCGAGAGAGACAACAAGCGGGGGCTATATGTGGAATGCATCAGAATGGATGAAGTTGGCGAACTTTTAACTTTTGTTCCGTATGACAGTTCTCACACGTGTGTCTCATTTACGTATGCATGTGTATTATTTTACTCTCAGGCCGTGTGGGATTGTATGTATGCATACATATTCAGATTTCATTGGTTACCACTTTGAGCACGTTTACACGAACTAATTTCGACAGCAAGCTTTTCCATATTGTTGGCAAGAGAGGTGAGACATAGGAAAAGCTTCACCTCCCTTGCCAAGAGGATGGAAAAGCTTGCTGTCGAAATTAGTTCGTGTAAAAGTACCCTTTGCAATCCGGCAAATAGGATTTTTGTGGATTTCAACTGCAACGCACGCACCGGACTCTATGGGCTTGCGCCTTAAAAGGTTGACCAACTTCATCCTTCTGACAATGGCCGCATTTACTCTTTATCTCTCTTCTATTTATGCCTTAGGTTATCAATTGTTGTACTCGATATATTATGGGTTTTGGGCTTTAATTATCTCACGTCAGTAGACTTATTGTATGGCTACCAAGCTGGAGGGCCAACTAATGAAGTGTGCTTGAAATAAAGCACATGCAGTGGAACTGGTTTCTTATAACATGTGTCTTGTTGTCTGCACTATTGTGATCAACAAAGCATGGTATTTCTACCCTCTTTGATCTTGTTGAGAATTTCTACTGAAGAAGAATACGTTGAAGACAGTGAGATGAATTTAAGAGCGACACTTACGTAATCAATTTCATACTTTGAGTGAAAATTAAGGCCTCCCTAACGACATATAAAAAATATACCAGCTCTTTACAAACAAGAAAAGTCTCTCGTTCGAATTGGCAAAGACTTTTGGCTTGGCATTTCACCAAGAAAAAGGGTTTGCGTTTTTTGTTTCCCTAAATCAATCCGATTAAGGCACTTATTGCTGACAGTTTAAGTGGTCAGAAAAAAGGACACAGTTATCCCAGCAAATTGAAAAAATGTCACTCGGTGCGTACAACTTCGCGGACAAACAATTTTCATGTCCCAATTACACCGAGGAGCACTTTCCGAAAAGAAAAATTCAAATAAATCCAAACTGCCAGCGTGGTCGTGCGCTTCAGCAAATTAGTCCCATTTCTGTAATTTGCGAGTAAAACTTTCACAGCCCAATGCCGTCTTGCAGAATCTGACAAGTAGAAGCAAAAGTGAAACCGTCTATAAACTTATTCTTTTTGAAACTTTTTGGATGAAAACTTTGCCGAAGTGAATTTTTACCACCCATCCACAAGGGAAGGCAGTTCAACCAGTCTCCCCGATGACCTTACCAGCAACCTTGCGTAATTAACAGAAATGTACCAAATTTCAAGTGGAAAACTACAAAAGGGGGGAAAACTTCCGCTTACCTTGCTGAGTACATCCACGAAAGTACTGCTCCAGTAGCGTGGATAGTGCACGGCACTGTTGAGGATGTTCTTCACTTCCGTTAGTGGCGTATTCGAGTGAACGATAAATGGTCGGGAGCCAGCTCTCATTTCGTACGCCACAACGCCCAGAGACCACCAATCAACGGGGAAACTGTAACCAGCTAAAAGGATGCAAAGTGTGAGGTTTTGAATTCAACGATTTAATCCCGCATCCTGAATACCCCGGAGTGCATCCGGATGGCCATACAACCACTTACCGATTTCATCCAACGCGCACATGAATACTTCCGGCGCCATGTAGGGCTTGGTCCCCGACATACTGCATGCTAGTCCGTCCTTCTGCAGTCTTGTCGCTATATTAAAATCAGTCAAGTGTGCGTGACCTGTGGGATAAGTATTGTCGTGTGAGTGTTTTGATACAGATACTGGGCTAGGCGGGGAGGTGGGAAATCGAACGTCCTCATGTTATGAAACACAATGATAGCGGCGTGTTAACAATCGGCTTTACCTGACATTAATTAGACAAAGTATGGGTCAGTTACAGGAATGGGCTGTTTAATGTCCGGATCGTAGGCACGTAATTGAACGGGGGTTGGCTTGGAACGTAAACGTGAACAGCTACGGCTTCGTGCCGAAGGAGGTTCAACCACTTGCGAGTTTATAGCCTATAATTCACGCTCGTTATGTGTAGTAAAGTATCATGGTTCGCCCTTATGGCGCGCCGCGTATGTGTGTTGCGTTGCTTGCGTTTCCTTAAATTTCCCCGACGACAACGACGACGGTTTCCGTTTTGGGTGAAACATTTGCAAAATTACGACGAACAGTTGTTGTTTTAGTGGGACACAGCCCGCGGTCTTGCAACAGAGAATTTTACTTGAGGAATGTGTGCTGTCGTCAGATCTAATGGATCTAATGGATACCAAACGAGCGTTCATAAGTGAGCCGTCAACTACAAGTCCACATGCAAGGTGGCCAGCAAGATAAGAGACAATGTTGAGGCATAGTCTTCATTGACTGATGGGTGCGGTGTAAAGAGTGCGAAGGGATTTCACTTGATGAGGCAATTACATTCACGTGATGATTTTTAATGCCTTCTGGTCAAGCTTCGAGAGACACGAGACAGAGTTAGTGCCTTCTACCTTCAATCATTGGCTGTTGGGACTCACTGAAAATGGTACCCACTACATAAATCGAGGCAGACACTGCAGTTAATTACAGAACTGGCGGTTCTTGATGCGGCATTCCGAGTGATATAAATTTCATCGCTTTCGTGGCCTACTTTCAAGAAGGACAAGGAAGACTGACGATAAGGAAATTCTTGTGGCATTTTGTATACCCCGTGTGTATCCTTGATAATAGTAAATTATCTTGTCGGAATTGTGCGTAGGAAACTCCAAAGAAACTCTTTTCGGCTTCAATGCACTGCTGTGCAGAAGCGGTGTTCAATTAGAAATGTGTTTACATGATCGAGGCAAGACAGTCCACTACCGGAACCTGCATGTTCAGGAAGGGTACTCACGACGCAGAGCTTACAATTTAATTCAACAAATGGCCATCTTAACAAAATACTATTCACTCCCAAGAACAATGTACGACTAATTCTGTTTTTACACGGTAGATTGGTTGCAGAAAAAACCGTGTAAAAAAAGACATTAGGAATTCTCCTAAATGTGTGTTGTTTACATTTGCTTTGACCAGTAAATTAGCTTGTACGCGCAAGAAGGGAATTCCCTTAAATTTTTTATATGAAAATACTTCGCAAAAAACAAACAATTTTAAATCGTGGTAAATGGAATAAAATCGTGTAAAAAAATTAAAAATATTTTATTTTCAAACCGTTTTATATCAAAATCGTGTAAAAACAGAATAAGGTGTATACAAGTTTACGCTTTATGAAAATTCTCCAGGTTTTTGGTGACGTAAATCGAGATTAGTGGCGTGAAGGTTGCTCTCAGTGAATACGAATGAAGTGGAAATGTTTTCTAGGACGGGGTGCCTAATTTCATTCAAATATTGTGATACGATGGTGTGGTGGCCCGTGGCGTTGTGGGTATGTGCGTCGACCCCAACCTCGACGTCGTAGGTTCGATTCCAGCTCTGGGCGACAAAAATAATTTTCACAGTCCCACCTTTTTCGAGTCACTGACAATGCTCAAAGAGTATTTCCTGTCTAGAAAAAGCTTCTCAAACTTGGCCGTTAGGAGCCGGCATAGGTCCTTCCACTTGTGTGAGAACAGTAGCACGTACAACACGAGTGGTTGCTGAGAAGCTAGGCCCTGGCCCTCTATGGACTGTAGCGCCACCCATATTATTATTATGCTATTGTGATACAAATTTCGTGTCGTTCGTAGATTTGCTGCGAATGGATTCTGTGATAGGGCAGATTGGTTTTTTTGTTCACGGATGTAATCCGGTTTTGTTGTGGTTGTGAAATAGATTTTACATGTGTTTCGTTGCATGTTACGGATAGCCGGCTTGTTTTAAACAGCACTGTTCTGGACTACTCTATCGAGGCACAGTGGCTTTGAATGCAAATTTAGGCGAGCGCAAGATAATTTTGATTAAACTTTTACATTGGTTTCATTTGTAAAACTACAGAAGAAGTATTTGAAGTCAACACAGGCCAGCACCAGAACATTCCTGCATCAAAATGTTGCTAAGATTTGCCTTCAGATTTGTCGGATTTTGAATTTTCTAGGAGTGAATAAAGTTAACATTCCTAAAGGACTAGTCATAAATTGTTTTGACTTGCCAATCGAAAGTTGTAAGTTAACACTTTGATGTCGGCAAATGCATTCGAGTGTTTGTGTTTCGGCAGTCTAAATTCGATAAGACTTATCTGGGTCCCGGCCACCACGGAATACGGGAAAATGAAATCTCCGATGAACTTGTCCGACAAGGATTAGGAGGAATACTTAGGACACAAGCCTGCGTTGGGCTTCCATCCATGTTGTACAATGGGACAGTTCTTGAGACAATGCAGTACCAAAACACCGAAATTCTGATTCGATCAATGACGTAGAAATGTTGTTCTTTGATGTAATAAACATACAAAGAGATTATCGTGAAACCCAAGTAGTGCTGCTTGCCTTTTCTGCCACACTGTTCCAGCTGTGCCTAATGTGACACGATTCTACATAAAATGGCGAAAATTGGGTAGATTGAGGGACGCATCTGAATTTAAACGTCAAACGTTTCTGAATAGTAAAAAGTATAGGTATTCCAGAAGTAAGTCGTACTGTCTCAACAAATGGTGAAACCAAACTGATCTTGCGAAAGGATCACCAATCTCGAGTTCACTTTGGGGATGTCGTTTAATGTGTCCTTAGGGGAGGTAATCAGAAAGTTTTACAAATTTCCAAACTGCGATTTAGAGGGGATGTGAGCCAGAGCTACATTGCACTCGTGGCAAATGTAATTAAATCAGAAGCCTCGGATTTCAAGAGCATTTGAGCACTTGATTCGGACGAGCCACTTTAGAGGGAGGATTCTTGCCTACATCAACATCTTCGTACAGTTTGTAGTCGTCATCATCATCATTATTTTCAGACCCGCTTGGTCCACTAAAGGGTTCCCGGAGGTATGGTGCGCCCTACAGATCTCCAGGCAACTCGATATTTTGCCATCGACTCCAACTCATCAGGACTTATGCTCAAGCGCAACCAAGAGAGTTTAGTTTCGCATGTAATTCTGACGTCGGATGACGTGATGGTCCCCATCATTTATTTGTACCACGTGTCCAAACCATCGACGTATTGCTCTTACTGTTCGACGAAGAAGCTGCTCGACATTGAGTTCCTCGCCTATAGCAGTATTTCTCAACCTATTTCGGAGCGCAACCCCCACAACAGCTGGAAGAAATTTCATATGGGCAGCTTGTATTCGCGATCTTGTTCTATCGGTCTCTACCCAAATTTCATGAAACCAGTTCTTTCGACAAAACCGAATAATTTAAAGAGGTCAGTTGACAAGGACAAGTAAGATGTCATTTGTGGAGTTACCCCGAGGTAGACACACGTTTTTCCTACTACTCGGTCGTGCTTCTTTCCAAGTGGTATGTGAAGGAAATGTTCTTGCTCGAAGGCATATTCTGTGAAAACATGTAGCGCGCGCAACGATGTCATATTTTTGGTCTAACAACTGAACGTATTTGTAATAGCAAAATGCAGCATCTCTACTGCTATGTGGACATTCCAGATGAAGAATGTCATAAGGAACAAACAGCAGAGAAAACAAACGTATCTCTAACAAACAATTTCATGCACTGGCCAGTAACCAATACGCACGACTATTCGACGACGGAAATGGCTGAGGGTTGCCCATAGACTACATGCATGGTTACAATTCCACACACCAAAGCTTAAAGACAACTCGGTTCAACCTTGTGCATGGTGAGTAAAACAGCACCGAATTGGGAAACCTTGCGAGCAAATGAAGTACACACATTGCTGCGAAACGAACGCGATGTCGTTCAAAGCGTTTACAATTCAGGGCGTAGAAATGCATCAGAAAGCAACGAACGTCAAAATCATAACAAACGACGTCACCCATTACCACTGTCCGTGCAGAGGTAAAAGCGTGCCATTCGTGAGAGAAAAACACAAACCCAACTAGCTGCCCAGCTCGACGAAGTCATTCCCAATTGAAACTGCCGTGGAATCTCAGTGATTCAATACATATGTAGGTATATCCTTTCGGAAGTCCTTCACTTCAAACGAAAGCTTCCATTCCGGCTACACAGGGAAATGCTAAACAATTCCACTGAACATCAAAGTATCCCCAGTACAACAGCGGTGAATACTTTCAAATTATTTCCTGTTGTTTTTTTTTTCTACGTGAACTGAAATTGAATTCAAAGTGATTCAACTTTACAAATTTAGATTCATATCATATCGGTAAACTTGGCGTACGCAATCAAACACACACCTGACTATGTGCCCGAGGAAGAACGGGAGTGGACCGCCGGCGGGCCACAAACGGAAGGTGAACAGTGAACACAAACAGCCAAAAGGGAGACCCAGACACGCATAAATACATACATCCTAGATACACACACTTCCTGAATACAGGGCACTGGATAACCCATGCGAAGGTTACTGCCTCGGGGAAGTGAAATAAAATTAAATCTTTCGTTATTTGTATCGGCAGGCAGATGGGTTCCGTGACAGGCTTGAATAAAATAAAAAAGAAACTGAAGCATGCAATGTCTCTTACCAGCATCATCCAAAAGAATATTGTCTGGTTTTATATCCCTGAAAACAGAAGAAAAAAATGATAACATGAAATAAAGTTAATATCATAAAACGCTTTTATGCGGGCGAAGTGAAGTGAAGTGATGTGAAGTGACTCACCTATGTACTACTCTTTGCTTTTGCAAGTATTCTAACGCAGAACCTAGTTCACATACTAATAAGGCAACACTTTCCTCAGAGAACTCCACCTGTGGCGAGAAAAAATACAAATTCAATATTAGGTTTCAGCTTTTTTGATCAACTGCTTTGATTTGTTTTGAAACGAGTACTTTTCGTAAGAAGGGGAATGTTTGGCAGTGCACGTCCGGAATGTGTTCGGTAATGGGATGCGGGGAATGGGAATACCTACTTGTAGCACATTTTGTGGAAAGTCATATTCGTAATGTCCCAGTTAGGACTTCTATTTGGTGACTCTCCTCGGATTGAGCTAAATTAGTCATCAGACAGAGTTACCACTGGATTCAGCTAAATGAAGCGCTGTGCGGGATGTTGTCCTCGCGTGAAATGGGGAAGGACTGAAAAGTAGTTTTATGACAACTTGCAATGTTTGGGAAGCTGTATCACGAAATTTTCTGACTCCTAACAGATCGTTCTGTGGAATGAGAAATAAAGCTGTTCCACTATAACGTGATAATTTGGAAGCACTGTTTACGGGGACATCTGTTTTGACAGTTAATTTGTTAACAGCAGTAATCGGGTCATAAATTAAAATTCTATGATTCTAAGGATTCCGCGTGCACCGTGAAGCTGCAACGAAATTTAACGTCACATGGCTAAAATCGGAGGAGTATCCCTTCGACCGGGTCTCCCACCGACTCCAAGTGCTGAAGACCGCTTAGAAGCCATCAGAAAAGCCGCAACTGATGTAAGGTAAGGTAAGATTTCACTGCAACACCAAAAAGTCAGCGAGCACTTGCAGCCAAACAGGAAACATACAATGTGCAGTTTGTGAGCTCTTTGATCAGAAAAGAAGCGAAGCTCTAAACCATCGAGGATATTGAGGACTGCTACTGTAGAAACGGCAATGAATTCGAAGAATAGTTCGGAAGGGTCAATCCAGACACTTAGTCAGACATTATAAACATGAGACGTTGTTTGCATGTGCATCGAACGTGCTCTAGGCCAGGGATCGCAGTCTACGTTCAATAAAATACCACGCACAACACGAGTGTTTGCTGAAAAGTTAGACCCTTGCCTTGAAGGGGATGAAACACCCGAGCAAGTTATGCGTGTTGTCCGGCACTTGGTTAAGGAAACGCCCGTAGAGAGAATATCACTTCAGTAACTTTTAAAAACGTTTTTCGGTCTAACTCCAACTTTTCGATGCTACTGTAGAAACGACGTTAGGCATCAAGTAATAGAACATGTCAAGTTCACAAAAACCGAAAGAAAGCTTGCAGAGATAAGGATAGGAACCTAGTAGCAGACCATCAGTCAGTGCTGGGCATTTTGAAGGATTACTTCTGCAAGGATAGTGTAACAGCTGAAATGACGACCAAAATACCGCCTCCAGGCAGACTAATCCATTCAATATAGGCGATGATGGATACAAATTCGGCTCTTCCGAACTTTGCGACTTGGTAAACTGAATATTCGATTCATAAAGGGGGCAGTAGCAGTCCACAAATTCACAGCTGATAAATTCGTAGATTTTAAATGTAGCTATCTGCGTTCTAATATCATTCCAGGCGAAGTTCAAAGCTTGCAAGTCGAAGCTATGTCTTTAGAGGTTATATCATACGTTTGGCAGCACTGTTCGCAGCATGAGCTTCGGAGCTCTTAATATCCATTGCATTTTTCCTATTGTTATATATTATATTTATATTTCGAGTATAGGGCCATTTTAATTCAGAAATGATTGCTAGAACAATCGAATTATTCGATTGTTTTTATTCGCAATTACCCATCGCTAATTTATATAAGGTGGCCAATTGCGAACTTGGCAAATTCTGACAATTCCTTCATATGGAGTTTTCTAATTCGCAGAGAACTACGGGTGCAAACTGACACTTCACTGCGTTTGCCTCTTTGTGCATTACGAATTCCGTTGGACAGTTCGCAAAGAGAATCCTTGATTTGCAGTCTAAAGCTTTTAAAATCGCATTCTTAGTTAGGATAGTTAGGAAAAGTTAAAAAAAACTTTTGTTCAGATTTTTATCGCTAATTCAATTCCCATATTTATGCATTCCAAAAAAGGGTTGTCTCTAAAAGTTCGCGTTCACAGTTTGCTGGTCATATGAATGGTCCTTATATTGCGGATGTAGAGCGTCGTGCTGAGAACCTCAAAGAAAGCATTGTGTCACCACGTTTGTTTAGTCAGTCTAAAAAACTTCTTCACAGAAACATAAGAAGCTTGAGGTATACACTTATTGGCGAATTAAACTGAAAATGGTTTATTGTTCTTGAAATACTTTGATTGAAGAGATTTTATTAGATTAATAGATGACAGACGGAAAGGGCCATGTGCTGTCAGGTACCTGAAGGATATTTTACTTCTGCTGTTTGCCGTTTATTGAGAGAAATATACGAACAAGGGATTAGACCCAAGGAGATTTCGTGGGAAAAGGTAAATTATTTTCGATAAAATCTGAGTTACATTTTTTCTGAGAAATGCAAATATTAACATGCTGGCAGCACTGGCAGTCTCTATTTGAAGCTGTCTTCAAATACAAAATGTTAAACTTATCGGTTTACTCTGGTTGAAATATTGGAAGGTGGTGAATTGTGTTTCCCAATCTCAAAGGCGTTTGACGAAGTCCTTGGTCTCGTCTCGATAAAAGTTCTGCGTGCGAACTTAGGTCCTGTTTGTGTTGACGGATTATGGAGGAGAACATTCAACCACGAGCTGTACGGGGTGTACAGAGGCATGCGGCGTCTACGTCTACGGATCCAACGGTGGCTGGGCCATATAAAGCGTATGGACAACTCAGCGCCGGCCCGAACAATTTTTCAATCAGAGGACGAGCGCGTTTAAGATGGCGCACCCAAGTGGAGAAGGACTTTTACCAACTTGGTGTGCGAGACTGGAAACAGCTAGCCAGAGATCGCGCTAGTTGGAGAGGATTGGTGGTTAAGGCCCAGGTCCACCCCAGAAGAATGGTGTTCCCACAGACTCTAAAAGCCTGCTGTGTTACACAGACGGATCAAAGATGGACTCTTGAGTAAGAGCAGGAGCCTTTGGACCCAACACAAGGACCTCTACTGTGTTCAAAGTCGAAATTGATAACGAAGTGAAACTTGGTTTGGTCCCTGGACAGATCAGGATTGCAGGCAATGAAGGGCTACCAATCCAGACACTTAGTCAGACCTTATTCACATGAGTGACGTTGCTTGTATGTGCATTGAACACTGACGGCTACGTTCGAACCCTGGTATATACTAACAAAAATTATTTTCGCGGCTTCACCTCTTTCGAGTCACTGGTAATGCTCAAAGAGTATATCTTCTCAAACTTGGCCGTTCGGATTCGGAGTCGGAGTGCCTTCCTTAGCACGCACAACACGAGTCTTTGCTGAAAAGTTAGACCCCCGCCTTGAAGGGGATGAAACACCCGAGCGAGTTCTGTGTGCTGTCCGGCACTTGTTCAAGGAAACGTCCGTAGAGAGAGTATCACTTCAGTAACTTTTAAAAATGTCTTTCGGTCTAACTCTAACTTTTCGACACAGAAGCAGTGCCGCTTCCTCCATTGTGGTTGGCTCTACTTTATTCGTGGATTCCTCTATTCCGTTTTTTTTTTATTTAAAGATGTCTTACTTTTTGAGCTCTAATTCAAGTTGCATCGATCGCATTCCCTTGCCTAGAGCACGTTCCTAAGTTCAATGGAACGTGTTTGAATACCAAAGAGCTTTGTTGGAATATTCAAACGTCTTCTTCAGCTGTATGTACGAAAGGAATTCTTCGTGAGGTGGTTTTTCTTCGTATCAGACATCTGTCGGCAAGAAGATGCATGGCATCTGTCGGCAAGAAGATTCATGGAAGCAGAGTCCTGCAAGCCGACTGCCGTCCTCCGCAGCGGTACCCTGGTTCAGATGAAGCACATTTGTGGTGGAGGACATATTTCCGAGGATGTTTCTTTTAGAATGAATAATTTAGTTACTCTTAAACTGGATTGTTGTTAGAGTACCGCATTCTCTCCCTCACAGCGTGCATTGGACATACAGTTTTCCTCCATCTCTTGGTGCACCACTAAGCACAGAAACATGTACCTTCAGCAGCAAAAGTTGTTAAAAATACAACAAGCAATTTGTGTGTCCCCTGAACCAGGGAACCACGCCAAAGAACAACAGCTGCTTTGCTGGAATCAGTTTATGTACCTTCGAAATTGATCAAGCAAGAATATGTTATGATTGTACAACACCTCATTTGGTTGAACAACTTTCGGAAATACGGAATGTAGTCAAAGGCAACCCTCCTCGGAGGATGGTGAAAAATATTCAATAGAATGAGTATTTAGAGATAAATTTCTCAACAAGTTCCACAACCACATCCGACAGTCAAAGACGTGCACGGATACAAAAACATTTTCTCTAAGTGATTAAAGTTTGCACAAAACCAAACTGAGATACGTACCCTTTGCTGCAGGTGGTATCTGAGATCTCCCCCGGTGAGCAGGTCACACACCATGAATAAGTCCTCTTCGTCTGCAATGAAAGGGAGGTTAAATGTATGCACCAAAAACTTAAGTCCGCATCGTAAAAACGTTAAATCTCGTGAAAATAGCGGTCGTTCTTATGCATTCTCTTTTCGATAAGATGTCACGCGTCAATGGAAGACGGACTCGTGTCGCGCGTATGTTATTCTAGTAATCCAGAACGCTCGTGTGCTTCTCACTTACCTTGAAAAGAAAACCATAAATTGACTAAAAACGGGTGCTCCAGCGATGCCAGCAGTTCAACTTCCTTAATGACACCACCCAAAGCTCCTCGACTCTCGCAGGCGTTTCGACTGACATATTTCATTGCAAATAAAATCCCGGTATCACGTTTCTGAACGATGCAGACCTATTGAGAAAAGGTATCGTTTTATTGCTGCGATATCATATTTTTATATTTATTTTCCTTATTTTAAGTAACCATTCATTCTTCGCTGATACATCTGGAGTCAGAAGTGAGTGACATAAAAGGGATAAGTGTACGCGGGCAGGATTATGTTATAACACACCAACGCGCCGCGCAGCGAGCCAGTCAGGCAACCCTTCCTCTGCAGCGCCGCACCGCGTATGCATCCGTTGGCAAAAGTAATATATCTCATATTTTCCTCAGCCTCGGTATAAAATTTTAAATTAAAAGAAAAACCTTTTCCCAGAAATGGGCCCATGGCACGGGGGCAGCCGGCATGCTGCAAGCGCCATTCGACAGATGGGCAATGTTGTAAATGATATTTATGAATGCACATAAATTTCGATAGCTTTTCGGCATGATTCTCGAATATTCGTAGCTGCTGAAGAGGGGGCATGAGGTGAATCTCTATAAATATTTCAGCGAAACAAAATAGGATAGGCTAGCAGAGACTGAGGAAAATCGGCGCGCGGTTTGTATCTCCACATCAGGAGAGGCTTCTCTTTTGTTGATGCGGCAGTGGTGCCGTTTCAGGGCATATTCCTGGTAAATGTTGCATGAAAATTCCAATCTCGCATTCTGTTGAACGTCGGAGGCTCATTGCCAATAAACTCATCGACATAAACCTGTAAGACTTCCAGCTGAGACGATGGGGGCTAAATCTAATTCTCACACACGAGCTTGTGAGTTTGCGAGCGCTAAACAACCCCTTACCACGCTGCGAAGATGTGTACTGCATGTGGCAGGAGTGTCTGTAAATTGTTTTCACCGCTTTGAGTATTTTTAAGTTAACCGTGAAATTTGAAGCTTGCCAGGACCTGGAATTATGGATGAAAATTTATCATCGAAAGGGGCAACGTTGGGGCAGTCGTTTGAAATGTTGTCTAACTAGTTGGACGTGCAAAGAGAATATTGCAAAAATCATTTATCAGCAATAGAATGGACCACTGGTGTGGGGAAGTTGCGACACGACTTTTCTTTTTGACGAACATTGCAGCAATGTATACTTTTTCTTTGTGCCATCTGTGAATACGAGTAATTATACGGGTGCCTCTAGAGGCCGCTAGAGAAGCTTGTTGCTTTAGCTTGTCAGCATGGATATCCACGAGTTAATCTATGGAATCATTCATGTTTTGCATGGAAGAAATGTTCGTATTCAAATCAATTAGAGCTTAAGCACCACAAGGAACTGCTCTTGGGCCTATTACTTAACATGTCTATGTAAGGCCATTAAATTTGCATACTGCATTTGGCATTCCTGTTTCAATCTTGCACCTGACTCAAGCAATATGGTGAAATACGAATTTGATCGAAGTATAAATCAAAAATGTGTTTTCTTTAAATTTGCTTTCGGAACCGTAAATGAATGAACCTGACTTGTGGTATATATCATCGGAAGGAAACAATGGGCTGTCAGTGGGATATTTGTGAGCATCCCCATGGGAAGAGCTAAAGTGGGTACTGCGGTTTGAGGATAAGACAAAGCTTATGCTGTAGACGAATAAGGTCCACCAACACTGAGGTTATTGTATGGAAATTAATCTTCTTGAACAACTTTGTTTACCAAAGCTCCGAAGTTAACATAAGCAATAACACCACTGTTGAGCCAGAAAGAACGATCATCCTTGTCAGTGACTCTATTTTTTGGCTTGTAAGACCCAGTCCTGCTATATGGCGTAGTAATATAGAGACTAACCAAAGCAAAAGATTCTTGGTCTCCTCGAGATATATTCAGTTCCTTATGTACTGATGGTGCTTGTGGAGGAGACTATACGACTTCGGGCTGTACAGACACATCGATCTGGTCAAACGAGTTCCAGTCTTCTCTTTTAGATGGCGTTGAAAGTCTTCCACTCAAAGCCCAGGGGACAACGCTGAGAAGGAATACCACGCCTCGGGCATGGTGGCTGAGGAAGAGTTCCACTCAATGTTCCATTCAATGGGAAATACAGTGAACATCGATATTGAGAACAGTCCGATATAGTGAACACGCAATATTTTATACGCGCTATTCTAGAAAAAAAACCTTGTTTTTTTAAATGTTTTAAAACGTTTGAGCATGCAAAAACAAATAAGTTTACATCGCCTAAATAAACAACGACTTTCAGGATACCAAAGACCGATGCATTTGTGAAGCTATTAAGGACGTATTAATAAAGGAAGCTGTTTTTAACTTAGCAGCATCATTTGACAAATTAGAAGCTTGAGTCATTGCGAAATGCTTCGTTTGAATAAAACCCGAAAGACGATTTTGACAATGAAATATCTATAACACAGCAGAATGCTAACCAAATGTCTACGGTACTACCACACGGCAGCCGATTTAAGTTATTAAAAAAGACAAGCGCGAATGCTAACGAGAACAACAACCTAACGTACGTCAGTACATTCGTTCAGTTATTGAGATTCTGTTCAATTATTTGCGAAAGCACTTGAATAGACAATTAATAATAAAATGGAATGCAGGGACGTTTTGGTCCTCAAAAGGTTGCATGAAAAAGCGATATTAACAGATATGAATTCAAAGAAAACGCAAACTGAAACGACAATCTATTTTAGCAGAACTTAAGTTTGGTTTTGTTTTTTTAGACCATTAAAAGTATTATTTTTTTGTGTTCAGCTTGTTTTAACAGCTGTCTTTGTTGAATATAAAATATTATCTTTTTATAAGTACTGGCTTGTTTTTTAGTATTCACAACGAAAAATGTAAATTTATTCTATTTATAATGAATTGCACCTTAAAGCATACACATTTCGATGCAATTTGCTCGTTGCACTGAATAATATCGTTACAGTAGACAGGCCTGATTTTTGTAAGTTCACTGTATCAAGCATCTGCTGTATTACAAGTAGTAAATGTTTAACAGTATACACGAGGAAAGTTCGTGCAGAAATGTCTGAACGCGTTCTGAATGCTCAAATCCATAGAAACCTTTGCGTGCTATGCTTGATTTCAAAAACACAACTCACAACACCTAATAAAGGTCCATTCATATGGGAGGCGAATTGAGAACGTGAACTTTCAGAAACAACCCTTTTTCAGCGAATGTGAAGAAAAAGTTATATTTCTTGGTATGCAAAAAAATTGGAACTGAATTATCGATTTTTTTGATGGATAAAAATCTCAACAAAAGTTATTCATTCTCTTTGCGAGTTGTCAAGCTGAGGTCGCAATACACAAACAGGTAAACTCAATCCACAAGCACCACTATCAAAAAATTCACAGTGAAGTGTCAGTTGTCCACGGAACTTCATTTCTGCTCCATATGAATGAGTTGTCAGAATTTGCGCAGTTTGCAGTTCGTAGCGACCTCATATGAATGAGCCCTTAGAGGGATAGACGCCACAAATGTGAGCTATAAGTGGAATACATCAGAACGGATGAAGTTGGTCAACATTAAACTTTTGTTGAACCTGACAGTTCATTTGTACATGTGTTTACCACGTACGTATGCCATCAACCAATTAGATTGCGCAGTTGATTATAGAGGTCCCCGGTTCGAATACCAGTGAAAGCAAAATCTGGTCCAGTCACAATTTGCCATTGGGATCAAATGAACGGTACTGGGTATCACAATGGATCAACAATGGTCTAAGTGTGCTGCCAAGTCGCTGGTAGCCATCGCCTTACCTAACCGATGTGAATCATTTTACTCTCGCGTGACGTGTGGGATTGTATGGAATTCTGATGCAACGATCGTATTCTATGGGCAGCCCTTTGAAATCCATACACGCAACGGATTCTTTGGGCCGCAGTCTGCAGAATGACGATGGTAATATTGTGATGACCTCCATCCACTTTTTCCTACACAACTTTAAGCGCTTCATCGATTGTATCGTAAGTAGAGTATATAGCGTATATCGAAATCATCGGGCTCTTTAAACAGAAAGTCGATTAAAGACGCTTTAAACCGCACACCATAAATGATTTCTGGTTTGAAAAGAAATCAGATCAGGTGATGCGGGAATATTATAAACCGTACGTGACAGTCAAGCTTAGTATTTAGTAAAGCACTTGTGTTTTGGGTGATATGATAAGCCACTAATGGGCAACGTCCGAGATCATATTTTGTCCTACATTTTCATCACGCAATTATTCGTCAACACAATCTTTTTCGTATGCAGGGCACAATAAAATTACTTTCTGGCGGTGTCCAATTTAGCTGATCAGCGTCGAATGGCCATTTCTAGTATTTCTTCGGTTCTGGTTTCCCCGGGTGCGATTTCTTTATTTCACACTGATCTCTATCTAGCTACCTTAAGCCGTTCAAAAGAGTCTAATCACGCTTGAACTTTATGACGGTGCGGCGAAAAGGCACCCTGAAGATAGGGCGACGACCCTGAAGTCTGCCTGAAGACGAAACTCACATTGTGCATATATTTACAACTGAACGAATTTCAATAATATTTTTCATTAATTTCCACACATCTGACAAACGTAAGACGATGCATGATAAAGTGGCAAAACTAATCGAAAACTCTGCAGCTTACAAAGCAAACCAATTGGAAAAATAACTATCATTGCCATCTGGTCACCCTCAAGAGGAATTAATGCTGAAGGCTGCAATGATGTCAGCAGTAGACTCGGTATACGATTACCAGATCTCATACACAATTGCAAACCAGCAAGGCACAAAACTGATGGAACATGTAAGACTTCTTCCGCACTCACGGAGAATCCATTTCGAACATCATTTCATTTTCAATTGCAATCAGATTGGATTCTTCCTGATATTTTCTGCACCTCAAAAGTTCTCGCAACAATGCAATCGTATATTACGAATTCCATGCATATGGTCAGCAGCTTTGTTGTACAGTTGCTTATGCTTTACACTTGTAGACGACTACAGGGACTGTCATATTGCCTCGGTAAACAAAGCCCACTTCACCGTATCCTCATGAAAGGAGGATTAGAAATCTGAAATTTAATCAACTTAAGCGATTGGCATTCAGAGAATATTGGGTATCGGAATTGTTACATTTTCTAATTAAATGCCATTCAAATAATGTTGGCCATGCCCATAATATTGGTTGTATTGAAAGCACAATGATTCACAGTTCGGGGTGAACTTGGCTCTGAACTCTGCGACAGCCACTCGAGTTGAGCACAACAATGACGAAAACAAAAGCCGAAACAAACCATCATCTACATTATTTTTAAGCGTACCGACGTTGCCAAGCAAGAATAACATATGTTGATGAAATTCAGATTTATAGAATTATTAATTACCAAAACTATTCATTACTACATGACAGCTTGCAAGAACATGTCATTTTTATCAAATTGACAGCAACAACTCGGCTGAGTATGCGGCCAGTCAGTCAATTGGATGCAAGTATTTAGCTCTTGTTTTATTCAGCAGGCGACTTCAGCGCTTGCATAGCGATAATTCTACGTTAAATTTCTAGTTCGAGATTGAACTACAAAGCTTCAGGGTTGAGTTCGGCTCAGTCTACAAGTTGTAACATGTAGCAACTGTAGTGGATTCCGGCAGACGCCTTAATGTCAGCTACAGTGTGCATTGTCAGTTGCTCGGCTTTGCTAGCGGCGATTAACTGCGCTCATATTTACGTCAACAAGTTAATAATAATAATATGGTGGCGCTACAGCCCATAGAAGGCCAGGGCCTAGCTTCTCAGCAGCCACTCGTGTTGTGCGTGCTATTGTTCTCTCACGAGTGGAAGGGACCTACAGTTTTACGCCGAATCCGAACGGCCAAGTTTGAGAAGCTTTTTCTAGACAGGAAATACTCTTTGAGCATTGTCAGTGACTCGAAAGAGGTGGGGCCGTGAAAATTATTTCTGTCGCTCAGAGCTGGAATCGAACCTACGACGTCGAGGTTGGGGTCGACGCACTTACCCACAACGCCACGGGCCAACAAGTTAGCAAAGTTAATATGATTACATATGGCTTTCAAATCTGATCTAGTCACCATTTGTCTTTGGAATCAAATTAACGGCACTGGAACCAACAATTGTCTAAGTGTGCTAGCCATTCCGCTTGCAGCCCAATAACCTAACCTAACCAACCTTGCTTTGACTGGTATTTGAACCTGGGACCCCATTAACCAAGGGCAAGTACTCAACCATCCAGCCGTCTGACACTTGAATTACAATGAAGACCGTACATTGTTAATTTGTATTGATAATGCAGCCCAAATGTTCTCCAAAAACACAGTTGTTTCAAATTAATATTCATTCAATTATAATCGAAGTAGTTAGACATCCCAGATGTACCGCACTCTTCTTTTTTTAAGCCATCTAGTCCTTCTGCAGCCAACCAACGCAGCAAACAAAAGGTTTACGTAGATGTCACACCGTTTAAGTGGCCAGGCTATGGATCTTGGATTTACTTTACGGCGAATCCGGTAATTTTCTCCGCAGATATAGCCATTCAATCAAACATGAGCATTAAATTTATGGCGAACAATGAGGAGACGAAATTGCTCCCGTTTCTGGTGTAAATTTATTCATGGTGAAATTGCAAATCAAACTGGGCACAATTCAGCTGTCAGCAGCACCGGCTTCAAATTTGTTGTGGAAAAAGTGGGGAAAAAATACTTGTTTGCATCAATCAATGTGACAGCACATGAAAATCTTTATATTTTCTCGGTGCTGGTCGTGAGGACATGTGTTACAATGCAGTGTTGACTGAGTTTTCTTTTTATGATAAATCAAAAAATGATTATATCTTGTCTGTCTTGTCTGTGCGTTTTTCACGTCAAGATATTCAGTGATTGGGTGTAGATTTCTTGCAGATTTTTGATGGGCGAAACTAGCTTTTTCAATTACTAGTAGTGATGGGCGCATTCGAATGATATCTCGAGTGATAATCGATTATTACACCATCTCGAGAACATCTTGATTCTCAATCAATCATTCGAATAACTACTAATCTCTCGAGTGAGTACTAACTACTCGCATGGCATGGAGTACTACATTTACATCGAACACTGCATTATTACTAGGTTAATTTCATGGAATTTCAAAATGAAAACAGGGGGCAAAAAATCAATAGTATGGATTTTTTTCCAGAAGAACACAGATGCAAAATCTTTGCATTGAAAGATCTGCAAAAGAACACTGAATCATCTTGAGCGATTCCAGCCTGTGTTACTTGCAAAACCTAGCGATAGACCTGAAGTGCATCAAGACATTTATCAAGTTATCTTGTGTTAGTGGTTTGTAATTAGTTAGTAGCCACTCGAGTGATTAGTAGTCATTCGAGTGATTAGTAGTCATTCGAGTGATCATTCGATTATTAAAATAACTCGACTACTTAAAATCGATTCTTAAAATCATTCGATTATGCCCATCACTAATTACTACCTCATCGAGCTTTGATTGCTTTTGTTTTCATTTTTTCAACTGAACGGTAACTAGATAGCAATGATAGAATTACCAATTGTGTTTAAGCAGCTGTCCGCCAGTCACCAATGACAAACACATGCAGCAGGGTTTGCATTGCATACTGAATCGGTTCATACATGCGTAAGTTACTCTTTGGTGGGTTCTGTGGCATAGCAGCATCATCCGACCGTACTTCTTTCGAAACGAACATTTGGTGGCAATAGCTTGACAACATCGATTTATTCTGGCTGTGTTTCTAACAAAACGGGGCTTCATGCTACGTAACGCTCAATGCTGTGAAGTGAACTTTTTAGCGCGTGGGTCATTTCAATGCGGGTGTTCATTATTTAGTCACCATGACTCTGTGGCTAATTGCCCCTTTGATTATTTTTTCTGCTGTAAGTCTGAGAAGTCAACCACTTTAAACAGGTAGTTAATAGCTATTGCCGTAATAACTCTGCACTCATTGCAAGCAACTACTTAAAGCACTGCCAATTGAATGGTCGCATTCGCCTTTGAATGACGAGCTGTTCCATACATAGTTGCATGAATGTAACTACAAAATAATGCTAGATCTATTTTAATGTCTGACACCGTTTTTATTTGATTGAGACTTTTATTTGCCTCCCTCCTCCTTCTTTTCGTTAAGAAGTTAACAGAACCTGTGATTTTCATCATTCATCATTATTACATATATGAGCTTCATCAAAGCACTACGATGTCTGTTCTTTTGTTATGAGTACATTGACCTCTTTCTCAAGCGCTTGAACCCAGAAAATGTGCCAACATAAAATGGTTGAGAACTTTCATAAAAAAAACACTGGCTCCAATGCGTATCTGATAGTAAGAGCGATTCGGAAAATAAGTCACTATCCAGACAAGCAATCGTATATCGTCGCGATTACTTAACGCTTTCGCTTGACGCATTGAGACATTACTGTGATTTCATGGCACTCACCGACGGACGATGAAATATCCTCCGAACATATGCACAAACCACTGTCGCGGGTCAACAACTATGAAGTACAGCGAAAATGGTCAAAACGCAGGAAAGTGCACTGGGTCTCCGTATACATTAATCTGACACCTCAGCGACTAGGTGTCCAATGACCATATTCCCAGCGAGACACTTTTTAAAATTCCACTTTTAAGCCATGTATCTATATAACAAGCAACATGTTTTTGTGACAGATAACAATAACCCAAAAATGTCGTGTTATAAAATATCTAGGTGGTCAGAACAAATTGATTATATTTACTAGTCTTTCAATGTCTGACACCGTTTTTATTTGATTGAGACTTTTATTTTCCTCCCTCCTTCTTTTCGTTAAAAAGTTAACAGAACCTGTGATTTTCATCATTCATCATTATAACATATAAGCCAGAAAGCGATCGTATATAGTCGCGATTACTTAACGCTTTCGCTTGACGCATTGAGACATTACTGTGATTTCATGGCACTCACCGACGGACGATGAAATATTCAAAAAACACAAAACTCTCAAAGCCACGGATCGCGCTAGTTGGAGAGGCATGTTGGTTGAGGCCCAGGTCCACCCCGGACTGTAGCGCCACACAAAGAAGAAGAACCCAAAAATGTCGTGTTATAAAATATCCAGGTGGTCAGAACAAATTGATTATCTTCACTAGTCTTTCCCTCATCGTTCGCTGCGTTTGACTTGCAAACAAATTCCGTGGTAGTGTGACGAGCTGAAATGTAACACAAACGTCAGTCGGGCCCCATTATACCTCTAACTAACCTAACAACGTGTTCCTAAGATCCGCCATTAACTTCATAAAGATGAGAGGACAAAACGTTTCGAATCTGATATCCTATCATAAGGACTCCTCCGATCGAGTTATCACCGCCTATTAAGTAGTCCACATTCGTTTCTCCCTGGAGCACTTGAGCTCCGATAGGGTAATTTGTCGATTTGTCCTGGATGAGCTACGGCCGACAGTTTTTAGCCTGATAACCTTATTGCTGCATCAAAGCAAGTCACGAATTGTATGACCACAAGCAAAAGACGTCCAAAAATGACTGACTGACTTCGGTTATTTTTGGTTGCTTTCTTCGAATATGACTAATAGTGATTATTACAAAAAAAAGTGTACGACTTCAATCGGACCAAGATTATAATCTCATATTATATCTCTGGCAAATATTCACAGACAAAGCTGTCCAAGTACACTGTGCACGGGAATCTATACATTTTCAAGGAGTTGACATCCATCATGAATTGCTTTCGATTTAAAATTCTCAAAACTACTTGTGGAAAGGCAGAAATTAAATAATGATTGCACAAGAAAAAACACAAAACGCAGGCTTCAGAGATAGACTAAAAATTATTTGTCTGAGCGTTTGTTTCAATTCTCAGAATGATAGTATTATGTCATCATAGGACTGGTGGCACGAGCAAACAAATTAGACCGAAATACAATTTCCACAATAGGGCAAATGTTGTCAGAAGATGAAATTTCCCAGAACTGAATGCAAAATTATCTCAAATAATGGATTAATTGGAACATAGCACTTGTATCGGTTCGATACATACATGTTCATACACTTCCTCAGGAGAGCATTTGCAGAAAAAAAGTGCGTTCAATACATAATTCAATTTTGACCAACATTTTAAGATGGGATCTTGTATAATCTTATGTGGTGTTGAGAGTAGTGATGGAAACTATCGAATAAGAACTATTATTCGATAGACGAAAAACGTCCATTCATCCAATTAAATGAACAAAAAATTCGATTGAGTTTACTTTAGTGAGTCAAATGGCTTTTGTAGCTGCTCTGAGCTCTGAGAATTGGAATGTATTAAGCTCTGAAAGAGAGTTTTGTGTATGCATACACACATTGGCAAAATATTTGCATGACAGATTGTTTGGTCGATAGTTCGACTCATGTGGAAAGGGTTTGAATGTTTTTTTCACTGAATGAATGATTCGTTCACTTGTATGATCCAAACAAGTTCGGGTGGTCTAAGTTGAATGAATGATTTTTTCACTCGTTTGGACTATCGAGTCCTATGACCGATTCGTTCACTTTTTCGCGCTCGAGCATCCCTCTGAATCTTTGGAATTCTCAAAAAGATGTATACCCACAACTTTTCGAAATATTTGTGTATTCCTGCAACATCTGTCTCATCAGGGAGAGTATTATCAAAGGCGGGTGGGATAATTAATGACAGAAGAAATCGCCTGGGAGAAAAATTAAATCAAAAAATAATCCTAAAAAGCAGTTCTGTCTTCAGTTGAAGTTAGCAAGTTAATATTATGTTCCAATCAAATGCTATAAGAATCACATTTGATTTTGTAATTGTGATAGGGAGAGGAAAACTCAGACAAAATAAGCACCTTAGAGTAAGAGACGGGGAAGTACATACTACCTCAACAAAGGTGATGAATGAATGAATAAAATTATTCGATGGTAAGGTAGTTCAATTCATTCGATAGTTCGCATCAATAAATGTAGGTATATGCAACTCATTTGGACCCACATGTCTATGTTCGATTACTGGCACGGTCAAGAAAACATTTTCCACGGCCTCATCTTCTTTGAGTCAGTGACAATGCTCAAAGAATGAAACTTAGCCTTAAAGTTGGCCGTTTGGAGTCGGCATAAAACTGTCTGTCCCTTCCAATGGTGAGAGAGGGCTGTAGTGCCACCCATAATATGTTAAACTATCTACACTTTTGTTCATAGAAAAACTTCTTTCTACCTTCACGGATTTAAAGGCGCAAGCTTAAATGTCATTATCTCAGAGGCTTCGCTGTTGATTTTTGTCCGGATAGGCAGTAAAATTTCTTGTTCACCTCCTGTTGGTCTTTATTTTTTTCTCTATTTTGCTGTCAATGGAGCTAACTTTAATCACTGCATCTACCGCTATATCGATATATGCCATAAATTAAAAAATGCCGTAGTTTGATGCCAAAAAACATCAAATCTGCTTTCAATTACGTCGCTCCCTAACGAGTTGTAACTGGTTGCAGGGTAATGGACCTGAATTAACTTTCTTAGAAGTTCTCACTCTAGAAAGGAGCTTTCAAAACTACTTTTTTATACTGACAACAAGAAGATCAATCTCAGGAAATTGCTAACTTATGGGTAATAGTAGATGTTAGCTACTGGAGTATGTCTTAAGTGTTCCATTCGTAAGTTCCAATTTTGGGCGAATCCTTCGAGCATAGGGGACTGGTATCTCGCGGATAATACGAGTTATGTTTGTTTCCGATGCATCAATTATAGCTGGCTTTTTCATGAGACCTGTGGCTTTACATATTAAAGGTCGCGCGATCTAGGCGGCCAATTTAATTCACATGAAACTAAGTGCTCACCAAAACGATTTCTCAACAAATCTAATGTTCCACGTCTTGTTGAGCCCAGAGCTCACCGAGACTAAGTACTTGAGTTTCAGGAAGTACATAGTCCGTTAAGTCAGGCCAAGCTCCTGAGAACGACGACGTTCAATCCCACTCACAAGAAATGTTGTTCGCAATAGTGGTTTCAGTAGGTCGATTATGTACACCGTAGGTTCCTCTAATCGCACACAAAACATTTCTCACAGACGGCTGATGAGTCTATAAATGATGATTTGCAAAATACTTCTTAACAAAAGTGACAGAGCACTTTGATAGGAGTCACGCGTGATGTGTCAAAAGAAACCAATTGAATATCAAACCTAGTGTTGAATCACCTTCTATATCTTAAAATTTTAATAAGGTGTTCTTTAATGTAAAATGTGCAAAAATCTGCATGTATAACCAAAATGTATTCTAACGAATATATTGTTTTCTATAAAACGCATTTCTCTGAAATCGAATTTCCAACACGAACTCCCAAAGAAAACATGCTTTGGCATAAGAAATACCCACAATTACTCGTCCATGGTGCAGAGAGTACGTGCTCATTCGTTGTCTCCCCTACTTTAATGCGAGCTCGGAGTGAACGTGAAGCAAAATTTGCAATATTTTCTATACCTTATTGAAAGCTTAGTCTGAGATTCATTGGCAATGCAGGAGCATCACCCTATTGCCTTGCCACATCGAAAGCATTGTTAAGTGTATTCATAACACACGGAATGACCGAGCACAGTCACTTCCATTAATTCAGCAGATAAATGTAATAATGCTGGACAGCAGGCGCCACCAACGCTCACCTGCACAGAACCACTTGCCAGCCTTAATCACTTCTGTCGCAAAATAGTCCAATCAATCAGCAACAAGTGTGCAATAAGCACACACGTACTGCAATTTGTTTTCCCTTTTGATGTGATATGAATGACATGTCCTGGGGTCACATCGATGGATATCGATTGGTTCCTATAAACTCCATGGTCTCCATGAAATGGCTATCACCGGTACACTCGAATCAATTTTTGATGCACCCGTCTCATGTAAACCGTATACTTCGTTCATTGCATCTCAGCATGTACATGTGCTGCAGTGTCCTCAAGGGTGAGCTGCAGGAAGAGAGGACTGATGGCGATGGCCGGTAAAGGCAAGCCGAGCAAATTGTAAGAATTGACGACACAGTTCACACATGCACATGAAGTCAATGAGAACAGTTGATCTCGACGAGGAAATGCTAACCAGATATCAAGTTAAGTTTTATACAGACAGTCGACTTCAAGCTCTCGCTTTCGCAAAGGTTTTTGACAGCGTTTTTATAGCGGCTTCTCGGGGCAAGCAGAGAATGCAATTTTTTCATGATTATGTGATTGTACGTCAAATAGTCATTTAAATTCTTCGGGATGGTAAGCTTATGCAAGAAATGCTGTAAACTTGAAAAAGAAATGTGTCCCAAAATTAAGGTAGCAAATTTGAGATTTTGTATGTTTAGATTGTTATTTATTTTTATTAAATAATAAATTATGTATGCTAGGTGACACATCGCCACTACTTTGCTAACACATGTGCACTCTTTGTTCGAAATTTCGCATGATCAAGCTGACCGAATTTTATTGATGCAGCGTTTAATTTCTTCTTGTGATTCGAGAGTGGTTGAAGGCTTGTTGACATACAGACCGCTGACTTCAACTAACCACATAAAAAGAAATCTTGTGACGTTAAATCACACATTCTAATGCGACGAACTCTCATCGCCGAATGGAGAGATTACACGACCAACAAATCGTGTTGCGGCATGGGTATAATGTACTAAATGTACATAAGATGGAGTAAATTACTGCGTCAGTGTATGGTCATCGCGTGGAATAGTTGTTTAAAAGGGCAAATAATATATAATTTTGGCTAGCTATTGATGTGTTATTTATAAGCACAATAATTAAAATAAAAATGTAAGCAGGAAAAGTGTATGCCTACAGTACGTCGTTAAAGAATTGTTAAAGAATTGTGAAAGAATGAAAACACGTTGTTGGATCGTGTTAATTGTAGGAAGCTGTTATTCAGTGTTACCAACAATTTAATGCAAAAGTGGGAGCAAATCCAATTTTGGAACACCCTATAAATGAAATGAAAAAATATCGTCCTAAAAATAATATAATATGGGTGGCACTACATCCACAGCATCTACAGCAACCACTCGTGTTGTTCATGCAATTGTACTATAACGAGCGGAAGGGACCTTAAACTCGACTCCGAACGGGCAAGTTTGAGGAGCCTTTTTTAGACAGGAATAATATTTGACCATTGTCAGTGGCACGTAAGAGGTGAGGCCGTGGTAATTATTAGTATTTTTATCGTGTAGACCATTGATCAAACTTACGACGTCGAGGTTCAATTGCGTTGGGGTCGACGCACATACCCACAAAGTCACAGGCTACCACCTCGAAAATGTAGATATTTCGGAAAAATAGGTAATGTTTTATATTTGACAAAGATTTGCTCATAGACTTTTATTTTCAACTATCGCACTTCCTTGTAAACAAACTTCGCTGCAGGTACGCGTTGAAGAGTTCATCTTCCCTTAGAAAAGTTTTTATTATTTCAGTTCGGACAAGAGAAATGGGAGAAACAAACGTTACATAAATGTCTGTAGTCGGGTTTTGACCGTACCTGTGAATGTAGGTGATTCCAGAGATGAACAGCATGAATAAAGAAAATCCTTTGTGTCAATAAACAAGTACGAATGGAGAGCCTTAAGGTAAAATTAACGCCTCGATCGAGGATCTATTCCTCGCGTTGTATATATCCCATCGAAGTCAAATGTGAAAAATATTGATAAGATCTTGAACATTTTTAAATCGGAAACGGTTGACGAAAAGGAGTTCACTTACATGCGAAAAGGTTCAGCACAAACGGTGGTGACCGGATTGAAATGAGTTCGCGCAAACTGTGGCCAAGGCCAGGATTGATGGCCAGAAAAAAGCCCTGTTTGTTCTTATAAAATTGGCAGCGAAATACGGCAATATCTTAATTCGGACCTGTATTATCAACAATTTTACCATCTAAAGGAAGCAATAGGACAGAAACAGCGAACTTTGTTCTACAGGAGAGGAGTTTCGTTCCATGGGGAAAACGCCAAGGCACACAGATCGACACGTCAGAAGCTTCGGAAGCTTGGTTGGGCTTCCTTATGCATATTTCTTGTAGTCCCGACCTAGCACCATTGCGTATCACCTGTTCTTGTCCACCTATAAAATTAACGTTTGAAATCAAAAAGCTTTATTGATTCAACCAGTGCTGGCAGTTTGCCGTAAATACACCAATACTGCTTTTATATAATAATAATATAATATGGGTGGCGCTAAAGCCCATAGATGGCCAGGGCCTAGCTTCTCCGCAACCACTCGTGTTGTGCGTGCTATTGTTCTCTCACGAGTGGAAGGGACCTACAGTTTGATGCCAACTCCTAACGGCCAAGTTTGAGAACCTAGACAGGAAATACTCTGCATTGTCAGTGACTCGAAAGAGGTGGGATCGTAAAAATTATTTTTGTCGCTCAGAGCTGGAATCGAACCTACGACGTCAAGGTTGGGGTCGACGCACATACCCACAACGCCACGGGCCACCACCGATACTGCTTTTACTTGTTAATAAAAACAATACTGTCTTCTATTTCGCGTACTACTTGTTCTTTTTATGTCCTCTAAAGTAAAGCATAGTTCCTCTTTAAAAATGGGTCCGACAAGACTAAAATTCTAATAATTCTAACTTAAAAATGTCTTTCAGCGGCAACTCTTTCCAACATTGCATGAGAGATTATTGTAAGCCGTATATGTGAAGTATTATGTACATATATAGCTTCGTGCGGTTAGCTAAGAGATGGCGTAACTTGTATTACTCCATTGTTTTAATTCCATTGAAACATGCGTTGGAAAGCTAATGTCATTAAAAAAGTCATAGCTTCAGGTGGACAATACTTTGAATATTACCATTGTACATGTTTGCCTTAAATAAACGTTCAAATATAATATATCTCCCAATATATCTCGTCTCGATACTCTTCAAACAGTGGCATTTCAAAACCACCCGGAAAACGATTGGTGAAGTAAAATGTTTTAAAAAACAAGTCATAACCTCAGTTACGACTGGATTTTCTGAAATCCTTTTCATCCTTTCATAATTCAATCCACACCAAGCAAACAACATCAAAATTAAAGCGGTAGCATTTATGGCATTCATGGCATCCAGTCATCCACTACCGCCTATTAAGACACAAAGTTCCTTAAAAATTCGCTCGATGACCTAGAGGTGTTGAGTGTTTTATTTTGTGTGTTTCTTTGAAAGTAATCTGAAAGCCTAAAAGAGGAAAACCCCAAAACAAAATTAACTTTTACACCGAGCCGAGGACGACAAGAAATAAAAGACAACGTTTCCTTCACGTCATCATCATCATCATCATCAAAGTGAAAAAAAAAAATACACTTCATGGGGTTGAGATTGCGGATAAGCGAAATATCTTTCTCGTGTTCATTTAATGTGATCATAATGTATCTTGTACGTAATTTCATCCATCGTAGGGGGTGGAAATTAGGCGCTCATCATGGGCACTGATGGCAGCGCGCGGCACTGCGGCGTTGGTGGTTCTGAAATACAGACAGAGGCGCCCGGCCGAGGACACCTGTAGATTTGGCGACTGAATGAGTGGAAGCTATTGAATAACTCAATTTAATTTCGTGCTTTATGTAATTTTCACATTCATACTGGCTCTCAATTGAGTCACTTACCTTGCCGAAGCTGCCTTTTCCAATCGCTCTGAGTATTTGAAAATGATCGAAATTGACTGAAACGACAAAAGCAACAATAAATCAAATTTCGGTATTCGGTTAGGGTTCTCAAAAGAAAAAGGGAAAAAAAAAACTGTTTCCATATTTAATTCAATAAATGTCGATGATTGCGGATGACAGGTCTGTACCTGAGGGTAGTTTTTTAATGCGCACGTAGCGTATACACATACGAGGATTTTCATTCACTTTACACACAACTGCTGACGTCCCTTGTGCGTCAGAGCTGAGGAATAAGCTGGTTTATGGCCTTCGGCAATATCTGAAGCTACCTGTCTATCAGGGGATATGTGTGTTGGCTCCACAAGAAGCGGTGCTTCCAAGGAATGTGTGGAGTATCTGGAGGGCACGACATTTTGGAAATTATTTGAAGAACGATGTTAGGTACATATTGAAGTTCTTGGGGCTGAATTCGTGCTGAATCCTTGAATTGGAAAGTAACCTAAGCTTCCACAGTTGCGGTCAACTAAATCACAATAAACGTACGTATGGAGAGTAGGTGGCATAAGTGGGTGCCGTGCGGCCTGTGTCTTAGTAAATTATATTACCTACGCGGACCATGTTGCAACTAATTCTCAGAAATTTATCCTCAAGTTCATGGCATCCACCGACTTTACAACTGGTGTAATGAAAATGGTATGGCAGTAACCACACAGAGGACACTAGGAAATATAAACGTTCCACACATTCACTTCTACTCTAAATGGCCACAGTATTCACATCTCGAAGAAGGCGAAATATATCGAAATACATTGAGATACATGATCATAACGTCGCAACCCATCAATGTATCCTTCGGAATCATTAAAACAACATTTATTTGCTTTCGCAAATCCTGTAGGACACTTTTGATTAAATATCTCAAGACCTACCGAAGCGACAATGTCCTTCATTCGTTTATCAGCAAGTTTGTATTGAAATCTCCACAGACTATGAAGTTTTCATGTCGAGCAGAGAAGTCTGAGAAGGCAGGGAAGAATAGTTCAGCAGACGCCACTGCGATCTGGAATGTAGGCGCAGGCAACCAGACATTTTGTACTACCATCCTTAATTTCAGCAAATAAGAAGGTTATGCGATTTGCCAATAATATTGCACTGAAGTGATGATTTGCAATAGATCACTATTCTACCCCCATGCATTCATATCTAAGAATAACATAGTTTGGTGTACTGTTCAACGGATACACCTTGCCTCAGCCAGTTCTCACAAGCACAAATAACATCAACACCGACATTCATAAATATTCAAGCAATCAAGTTTCCATTAATTGAGACTACGAGAACTTAGATAACAAATCTTAAGACCATTACGACAATTAGAGAGAACCTGAATCATGGTATGAGTGGTGGCTCGTCACGTTGTGATTATGTGCGTTGACCTTGACACTATGGGTTCGATTCCTGCTCTGTGCGATGAAAACAATTTTCACGACCCCACCTCTTTCGAGTCACTGACAATGCTCAAGAAGTATTTCCTGTCTAGGTGAAGCTTCCCAAACTTGGCACATGACACACTCTTTATAGCTGCCAACATGCCCATCCTCCTTAACGATGCAGTTGTATTGTGTCCTACCTCCAGGAATTAAGGAAGGACTGAGGTAAGTCTACGTCTGCATCAGTGGCACCCTCAAAACTTTTCCTTGGACCTTACCCAGTTGCATATCTTTGAGACAGTAATAGACTTGGAACACGAACAAAACCTTACCTCAAAACACCATTACCATGACACGACACTTTCCAAAAAACAACCTTACACCCAGATTCCGGACAGAGACCTGTGGTACGACGACACCTTTTCTTAAAGGCAATCGCATTTACACAGATGGATTCAACACCGAAAATAGAAAAAGAAGGGCGTTTTCTGGGAGTGTCTCAACTGCTGCAGCGTCTTCCCAGAGGAACTAATGACTGGATATGGTGGGACGAGATATCTCTGTCTTTACAGAGAAATTAAATCCCCGCCAATGTTCTCGATAAACTCAAAATAACAATCGACTTTTGTGAGCGAGTTATCCAGGCCATTGAGACATCCTTGCAAACTACGGAGCTAATGAGCTCGCTAAACGTGTCGCTATACTGCCATTTGATGGAATCTCTCGTACCATAGGTTTCCCTAGCCACCTTCAAGTTACAACTCAATAACCTCGACGATCAGAAAATAGGTACGAGATGGCTGACGGGCAGCACTTGTGGAACATCAAGACAAATCTGGTTTTATGTTGGCACTAACATATTGTTATGGGGACCTGGGGCCTAATCACGTAATTATTGCGGCGACTATCCATTCCATTCGATTCTCTTTCGTGCTTCATGAAAGAGCATCGTTTATTCTATTTACAGTTTGTGAAGTCTGAGAACTATTTCTCTCTCAAATGATACCCGTGCTCTCATTAATCTCAAATTTTCAGTTTAGCTTGCCATCAAAACTAGTCACAAATGTAGTGTAGAGCAAGATATGTATACATAATTATTTTCAATTAATACGAAAACGATACTGAAACAGCTATCGTAGTCGTCGAGACGCTAGTTAATGACAGTTTTAGCTTACGTGAACCAGGCAAAACGATACCTTCCAGACGCTAACATTTTTTCATACTTACATAAAGCAATCGTCAGAACGCTGGTGAGAGACGATTAGGGGCCTGAGCTGCAGTGGGTACAATTGCTTCTTAGGCCTGAAACCTTCTACTTTTACGATGGTCTGCAATTTAAAGCGCTCACGTGGCATATTTTGTGCCACTACTTGCCTATCAAGTAATCTGATAGCCTGTTTACTTCCAAAATGCTAGTAGCAACAAGAACTAATAGCCTGTGATGTAAGTACTCCAAAGTGTTCAAATCGTTGATCATGACTACGATCTATTAACCGCATTACCAAAGTCATCAAGCCAGCGAGCCAGTGTTACAGTTCATGAATCATTGGTTTCATTATGCGACAGGAATAGTTTTACATCATGTGGAACGTAAAAAGTTAAAAGCTCAACAGGATGGGTATGCAACGTCAAAAGAAAATCGTGAACTCTGTCATGTAGAAGTGAGTAGAGTAGAGACTCACACTTAAGGTGCACATCCTTTTACTTTTATATTCTTATTGATAGAGTGACAATTTGAAATTGAATGACTGAACTGAACGACTTTGATGTCGTTTGGGTGCATGGCCAATGCCAAAATCGTCAGATTGTTCAGGATGACGATGGTGAACTCTCGTTGCTCCTTGAGAGTGGGTATCGAGCTTACCGAGACCCTGAATGTCAAAAAGGTTTTTAAACTAGGCGAAGAGCTGCAATGTGATTTTTTCAACATCGTACTGGAGAAGGTCGTGCAAAACTCACTCGTCAACACAAGGGGTGCGATCTTCCATGTGTGTAGGAGATTGACGTGATTGGTCGAACACAGCGAGCAGTCAATGAAGCGATTGCAGGTTTTGAAACGGAGGCGGCAAAACTAGGTTTAGCGGCGAGGGCAAAACGAAGTATATGCTGTGATCAAGAAAAGACACACAACGTCGACGACTCGTGCAAACGTCAGCATGACGAGGTGGTTACGGACTTTATCTATGTACCTCGGCCCCCAAGTAAATACATAGTACGAACAACAGAATCGAAGATTTAACACAGAATAACTCATGCCCACTGCTGTTTCTACGGATTCAACTAGTAAGATGGCTAGGCCATGTAGAGCGTTCGCAGAAAGCGCTTTTAAGGTGCCCTCATCAAAATGAAACCCTATATAAATTCGGGGTATCCACGCGTCACTTTGTCAGAGTTTCTAAGAATGAAAGTGTAATTGTGGCTGAATTGAAATGCGGCCTCTTTTGGATCCAGTAAAGGCCGACGTATCAATGCAATTCATGTGAATTTGAACAGAGAATAGGCGTGGTATCCCCCCTCCTCAGTCATCTTGATTCTGAGCTAGGGGAGACCCGTTCTAAAAACATGGGTGCATTGGCCGGTCGACGACGATGAATTATGCCCTATTTTGTTTGTGTAAGAAAGGTCGATGTTTGAGGTTAAGCGCTTATCAACTTGCCTTGTCTTTAGGCATGCATTGGTTTTAAACCATTCGTGGATAGTTATCCTAATTGTAGGTATCTGTCTTTAAAAGGCGGTAACAACATGTGTACATTGTGTACACCAAGAGACAGCCGACAATTTCAGAGAAGTTCATAAATTGAAAGTGACTTTGATCAGACACTTACCAGCAGATTCGTTCTCCAAACAATACATCTTTGATCTCCGGCAGAATAACCCACTCCGTCATCAAAAATTCACCGAAGACGACTTCGATTCAAATCTGACAACAATCGAAACCATGGATGGATAATTACTTACAAATTGTATTTCCATCCGGATACAATCTCAATTACATAATATTCGGAAATTCATTTCGTTTCCAAATAACAAATGGGTTTCCTTTCAATTGTGCAGCTACAAAAAGAAGACAATTTTCTTTCGATTCTGCAAACGGAATACCAAAAGGTAAACGCTAGCAAAAAGAAAACCCAAAACGACTTTCCTTACAAGTGGGTGTGATTCAGTACCTGGGGTGGGAATGTGGCGAACTTCACCTGTTTTCAGAAATAATCCAGTAAGAGGATGCTATGAAGTGAAACACCACCTAATCTTAAAGCGTTGCTCGAATTGATTGCTTGGAACAAATGGAAAAACGATTTTTCAAGTTCTTACAAAAAGAAAGATTGAACTACTCTCGCTCTATCTTAAGTTCTCTCTTCAGGTAAGTTCTCTGCTGTGTATTTTATAGATAGTGACAGTAAGGGGCATGAAGGCGGGCAAAGACAACGAAGTTGGACACTTGCATTTGATCCTTTGAGTGAATTCATTATAAGCAACTTGCTGAAATTCTGATAAACAGATATATCAGTTGGAGTCATGTATGACACTTTTATAGATCTGTCCGTTCTACTATACAAAATGTATATCGAGCGGATGGACAATGCCTGAAACACAATAGTGCGCGGAAGCGTTGCGTGGTCTTTCAAAGAAGCATCTAGTTAAGCGTGTTAGGCTCCAACGCTTAAGATGGCTATGTCATATCAAGCGGATGGACACCACAGCTCCGGCCTGAAGAGTCTTCGATACTGAGCCATTGGGACAGAGCAACAAAGCACGTCCCCGCACACAAGTGTAAGAGTACCTCAACTAACTTAGGCGCAGCTGGAGACAGCTGGCGAAAGATCGTGCTGGCTGGAGAGGCATGTTGGTTGAGGCCCAGGACCACCTCGGACTGTAGCGCTAATCGAAGAAGAAGAAGAACATAGTTGACCCTGTTAGAGGGTAGATAACAATTTTGTCAGATTTATCAGAAGCAACAAATAAACCCTAGACTCTCAATGAAATACCCATTACACTAAAGGGAGAGTAAAGAGTTAGTTAAGAAAACGGCCTGTGTCTGGCATTTGAGTAACAGACATAAAATGGAGACCAACCCCAAAGATAACGATTGTCAGACTTCAGACGCAAGCTTCTCTAAATGTCAACAACCTAGAGGCAAAAACAGGAATACAGAAACAGTAGCAGGTCACAGTAGAAATTCCCACCTCTCCAACGGCGGCTTAGATATTTTACAGGACCTCCTTTCATTCCACCTCTACATGCGGACGACTGCCGCAATGCGCACCACATAGAATGTCCAAGCCAGATGATGGCTCCTAAGCTCAAATGGTCATGCAAAGGGAGATACTACAAGCCATAGGCACGGATATTGTCTCCGAATTGTAAACAACCACGGCTCCAGAAGAATCACTAAATATGGCAGCATTTTGATATGCGGACGTCGCGACAGGACTAACACAGGTAGATACTACCATTCCAATTGACAGCCAAGCGGCCATTAAAACTATAAACATCAAGTGCATGCGGCAACCAAGAGATCAAGGATCTAGCACGCAGCACTCGATTACTCCAAACTAGCTCTCGGGTCTTTTGACATGGGCTCATGACTCATCCCCGGCAATCTTACACATCAAGGCATCTCTTGCTGATGTCCAGTGGGTCACACAATTCAAGGGGATGCTATGGGCCGAGTTGCACATAGCAAAACAGACAATGCGACGAAAACTTGCTCAAGTACCATCTTATGAAAATTGCTTCGAAAGTATACTCCACACTACCCCAGCCACTGCCAGTTGAGGCATAGTCACTATTTAGAAGTATTTCTATTCGGATGACTTAGAGCAACTTTTACTAGCTAAGGACAGGAAGTGCTGGTATGTGGTGCACTTGAGGTGGTTGATTAGGGGACCTGCCACATCAGTGGGAGTCGACTTGAAACAATATCAAAAAAAACTGCAAGAAATTCAGGAGAACCAACCCTTTAACTGAACAAGACCGACCTTCGAACACTATGTGGTGCAATTAACGGCCACACATATTCCATGCACAAAATGGGGCACAGCTACTCAGAAAACTCTAGACATTGTAGATAGTCAAATGAAAGCATAGAGCACCTTCGCACCGAGTTTCCAAAACTGGCATTAAGCAGAGATATAGAACTACCTGACCAGGAGACGTCAATGAATATCCTTACCTCTAGAGATTATCAAACAGCGGTGCAAAATTCACTGACTCAGTGAGAAATATTCCGCAGATCTCGTTGGAATTTCTCACAATTAAGTGCATGTTTGCTTATCAATGAACAATAAATGCATCAACTCTGGAATGAATCCTGTAATCAACCCCCTAACGGGCCGCGATGCATCCAGAGCAAGCCCCCCACCAAGAGCAAGCGATTCATTCAACCAACCCCCTTTTTCATTAGTTTCCGATATCTAAATATTTATATACATTCGAATTTCATCGCCCGCACTCAAGGGATCCATCAAGGGACATCATTTCGCACTCAATGCCTTTGTGCATACTCAACCGAGCAAACAACGTCGGCCTGTTACGCCGCTGAAAAAAAAATCTAAAAGCCTTTTATAGATGTACTTCCCACTACTCCTATGCGGATTACGTCAGAGTGATTTTGCATTTCCAGCGCACTACAACGAGCGACAGACTGGAAAATGTAATCTAGAAAAAAAAAAAACAACACAGTATCGCAGTTCACCACAAAAGGAATAACACCGTGAAAGGGGATACAGTATGAGAAATAAATAAAAACGAGTGCATATAATATCTCACCGTCATCATCAGAAAGTAAACTGGCTTCCGTTCGAGAGGAGGAATTCGCTCCCATAATGCATTTGCTGTTCCTTTTTTCTTCCGGATGAAATCCTTTTGAATCAGAGTTTGTTCGGGTTCTCTCCTTTCTGCGGGTTCCGTCCTATTGGGCTTGTGTTGCTGCAATGGGTGTCAGTGATTGAGGGAAATCTTCCATCTTTACACAGTAAATCCCTCTCGACACTGAGGCTTCTTATTTCTCAGCAATGATCTCATTCCATCTCGGCCTGGGCGGAAGTAAGACGTCGTTAGCGTCGGCGGTCGTCTACAAATTGCAAAACAAAAAGAAGATGATGAAGAAAAAAAAATATAACGCACAAGTGAGTGAAGAACGGACGTTGGGAAATATGGAATTTAATATAAACGTTACTCTCTCCCTCTAGACCAGCGATTGGCTTGTGGAATTTATTGTTTATCGATCCGGTTTCATCGTGTCAACGCTAGGGGTGATGAATAGTGCTTGGGAAGAGACTCTGTTGTCTGTCCGGGCTTGCACAAGGAGTGGTATTTCTCATACCATTTCTTTTATGGGTATATGGAGTGTCTCCTTTAAAGGAGTGGTGTGTGTGGAGAGGGGGAGCTATAGAAAATTGCATAGATTGGAAGGAAGGAGGAACGTCCACTGGGAAGTATTACTTAGAACACCTCCTCTTGGAAGCGCTTTAATGTTGGACATTTGTGTTTGTTGTTAATTCTGCAGCCGGGTGCAGTGTGGCTGTGCAAATGGGATGGGATGTGTGCGCGTCTGTCGAAACTATGATTGCCCGAGAGTGCTTAATACTTGGGTCTTCCCAAGCCGTTTAAGGAATGACACCATAAATGCTTCCCATTCTGGTACGGAACCCTAAGAATTTGCCGTCACCACCGAAAATATGAAAAGATCGTACGTTCATTTCAGTTTATGTTGCAGCTCCGACTGCCATACCATTTCAAAGCACGAAATTTGAAGGCCACATCAACGGAATTGTTATCCGATCCTGCTGCCCTGTTTTTTTTTTCTTCATCCAAATTGAATTATTTTAGCTCACAAACACATCCTCTCCCATCAGGCGCTGTATATTCCCTCGGAGCTTTTCAATTAATTCGTCATTCGGAGACGAGGCATATATTATGCAGATAGCATAAATATCGATGAGTTTTTCCAGCAAAAGGCATTCTTTTTTTATCTCCGCTTCCTTTTCATATCCTTAATACCCATAAGTTGAACGGTAAATAACTGACGGCACACACATGACAAAAGGATATGAAAATCATCTCATAAGCAACGTTTCGTTGAACTTTGTCCTTGAAGGGACGACCGCTTGTACGAACCGAAAGGAAACTCGGCTACAAATCTCCTCATTGATAGGTCCCGTTCCTGCTGTATTCGTCGGTTTAACAGTCTACTTCATCGTCATCGCAGAATTGTTACATAAATATTTATTTCGAAAGATTCATAAAAAGAACTTTGCCATTCCACGGAGCACATTAGTCCGCAAACGCTCAACCAGCCACCCTGCCGCAATCTGCCCTAACGACAATTTCTCTCTTTATGATTGTGCTCAATAGACAAAAGGATAGGATCGTAGCTAGACCGAAAGCCACCACCACCAAACCACATCCATCATAGCCGTCTAGATGATTTATTGAAGCGCAAATGCTGCCAGGGCGCAGTCCCCTGCCAGTCTGATTAACCAAAAACGAAAACGAGACTCATGCCGATATCCACTTTGCGAAACACGTCAAAGTGTAACGAGATACGTGCATATTGGCTGTCTGTTCGATGCCCCAGGGTGAGTGCGCACCGAGAAATGTGACAAATTATGATGAGATTCAGAATCTGCAGCTACTCAAGACGCGACTCAGACGTTCAGTGGCAGTGCGCCTTTGAGACGATATGATGTAAGTGCTCCTCTTTGATGCGTTTATGAATTACCCACGGCTTTCAATAGAGCGCACAGTTCGACCCGGGATCACGTTCACATTTGAATTGCCTTGAATTTATGTATTAAACGGGTGCTGAAGCTGAATCTAGTAGTTCGTCCGTTTAATGAGAAACTGAGGAGCGTTTCACTTCAAAGGCGGGTATCTTCTCGAGCTCATTTAATTCAAAAGAGTGAAATTGAATTTGTTGAAATGAGAGGGCGAGAGAGATACCAAAGGGGACGAGAGGATCCCACAAAGCGAATGTAATACCCATCCTTGAATGCAGGTACGGTTGCCCGGGAGCTAACATGTCAAAGAAACGAATCCTTTTGAACCAGCAGCAGGAGGGAGAAAAACAACTTACTTCATCTGAAAAGAGTGCTCACTCGCGTGGAGGAAGTTGAGAAAAATGAAATTCCATTCCACAGAAGTTTTTTTTTTAAAAAAAACCAGGTCTTCTTACAGATTGTAAGGAAGGAGTTGTGTGTGAATGATATGTTGTTGCAAGGAATACGTTGAAGACAGACTTGATGAATAGTGGTGCCAGTTGGAAAAATGCGGATAATTATACTAGTCGACTATCCGAGTGTCCGATTAGATGTAGGAGAGATAATTGGATGGTGCTAGGACAGTAGCCGGGTTGCTACTTGCTACCTCGGACATACGGAGAGGAAATTTGAAGAACGATTTTTAGTAATAAAACAAGCAAGGCACGAGTATAATGACTATTGAATCAAAAATTGGCACACCAGTTGCTTGGAGAGCAACTCTTTTACTGTGGAAGGGGGGTCCTTTTCGCCCCATTTGGAAGGTAGAGATAATTTAAGAAACATTAATATGAAACAAGTTATTAAAAAACAACTGCAGCAAGTACATTGAAGCACTATGTTGGTTTTGAAAGCCTAAAATATCATATAATATGGGTGGCGCTACAGCCTGTAGAGGGTCAGGACTCTTCGCTCCTCAGCAACCACTCGTGATGTGCCTGTTATTGTTCTCGCGCTAGTAGAGAGTTTTGTTCAGTTTTAATTCGGTTTTAGTTCAGTTTTAGTTCAGTTTTAGTTCAGTTTTAGTTCAGTTTTATGCCGACACCGAACGGCCAAGTTTGACACACTTGAGCGTTGTCACTGACTCGAAAGAGGTGAGCCCTTGAGCATTTTTTTTCTTGTCGTTCAGGTCAGCAATCGAACCTACGACCTAGGGGTTCAAGTGCGTTGCGGTCGACTACTGTCCACCATACCAGGCTACAGGACTGGCAAAAGAAAAGAGCAACTCTCGGTCCTTTGAGCTACAAGTTTTGCCCTCCGTTGTTTCGACAAAACGACGTAGCAACCTTGGCCAAGGGCAATTCCACTTGGATGACGATAGTGAAATTCGCATTTGCCCCGAGGTATACCAACTCCTTCTCTACCTCAAAAGTGATGGGAAACTCACACATCTAGACATCTGACCACTGTTGACGTTATCCCACCCCTCTTTGCAACCCTGTTTCCAGTGTTTACCTTTATCGTAAGGTCACCTTCAAAAATAAGTTTTAACCGCAAAAAAAAAAAATCGACTTACTGCCGAATCATTAAACCCTCTTAAGCTCCACTCACTTTCCGACTAATCTCCATAAATTAGAAACTTCCTAAATAAGGTCAACGCGCGGCAGCAAATTTTAATTACCAAATGAACCACAGTTCACGATTCGAGCAATCAGCTCTGATTTTTTTTTTTTTTGCCGAATCTGTTGGTGAGGGGTTCTGTTTTTGGATCCATCCCGGTCGGAATGCAAATTGATGAACGGCGAAAGGAAAATGAATGACCCTTCAGAAAATTAACGAAGTACATATACACTTGATGCTGCATTAATTCAGCAGCAATCTCGAGGACCCCCTTTTAATTAGTTTTGATAAGGAGCGCCTAAAACCGATGATTAATCACACAAATCCGCCTCCGAGGAGAGCGACCGGGAGGGAGCTCATCAGCGTTCGATTGTCGTTGAATGCCGACTGAGTGGGATGGTCGCGATGATGGAGCTCTTTTGCTTTTGCAGCTTCGCGAAGTTTGTTCTCCTATTTGACATCGATTACGCGGTGACTGAGTGAGATTTGAGAAGAATGCATGCACGAGTTGGTTCGTTTCTGGGTCGTTGGTTGGCAAAAAAACACTGTCCTAGCGGAATGATATCCCGCAGTAAAAGATAAACAATAACGTCGTGGCGGGACAAGAATTTCTCGAAACGATTTGAGCCGAATAATCGAAATTAGTTCCAGAAACATGTGGCGGTGCCTAAGGCTGACGTTATCGGGCAGCCGACGACACCAAATGAGGCGGAAATCTCTTGGGTGATTGGTATATTGTTTAATAGGCGCGAGAAGTGTGGGCGTCGTGGTGACAATCGCCTTCAAACCAATAAGACGCAGTATTAGCTCTGCCACGAGGCAAATGCCGTTTGGCGGAAGAAGGCAACACATTTTTGACATGATGTGATGCTCCTTAAAATAGTTGCGATCGATGGAGGAGGAAGGTTTTGTTGAAATTGTTGATGCTTCTCGACCTTTCGTGCACAGTGGCGACTGGAAGACTGCTGAACAGGAGGAAAGCAAATCTTTGACAGTTTGTATGCCTGACATTCAGAGTGGGGAACATGTGTCATGTTTAATCGCCTTTACGTCTCACGGGGACCGCGCATCAAAGTGACGCATGTGTGCATCGGGCCTAAAATTATATTGGATTTAGAAGAGAATTTGAAAATACCTGCTATGTGAGAATGTGAAAGAAGTACAAGAACTCTTGAAGAGTCTGGCAGGACCAGAGAGGAACTCGAGAGAAATAAGACGCACTGTGGATATTGCAATTTGGATAGAAAACGTGTGTGTTTTAAGACGTGTTTTATTTCACGCTATTTTGACACTGACAGCTGTTCGAAATTTTGAGAGAAAGTTAGCATCGATAGAGGTTGAACTTGAAATTTTTAAAATGAATGCTGTGTAGCAATAAACAGTGCGTTTTTTGGAAAACAGTTTTAGCCGAAATGAAGCACCCAACGCCACGGCCGTACACAAGCTTGTGTCAAACGTTCGTGAAACTGACATGCTGGTGGACGAGACCATATATCTTTTGCGCACCAAATTCGCCAATCGTGATATCACCCATCTTGGTGATGTCAATTGGCTGCCTCGGAGCTGCGATTTGAACCCTTTATGTTAGGTTTGGTAGCAGTGGCTGACTGCTAAGAGCAGTCACACATGGGTCAGAGAAGGCCCATTGTGATACCACGCGAATTGACTTCTCCTAACATCGGAACCAGTTGGTGCTTCTAGTGAAGCTACTTAGCTGCCTATGCTGGCGCTGTTTAGCTCATTGAGGCCGTTGAAGTAGTAGGCTCCTATGTGTAGGAACTTCCGACTAGCCAGAGCGCTGCAGGAGCAGAGTAGGTGATGTATGTTTTCTTCCTTCTCCTCATCCATGCAGCTTCTGCAGAAATCATTATATGGGGCACCCACCCTGTGAGCTTGACTGCCAATTGCACAGTGCCCGGTTATGACTCCTATGAGAGTCCTTAATGAGTGCTTGCTGAGTCTAAGTAGACTGTGTGAACGTTCAAGGCTAAGTGATCACCAGATTTTCTTTGTTTTAAGGCAGGTGGTACCTTCTAGCCATTTGTCATCAGTGGTTTTGGTTGTGTGAATCTTTAGAAGATGGCAGGCTGGAGCGATCGGCATGGAAGGTGGTATCCCTGCTATTGATAGGAAAGAAGTTGTACCACACCTGGCGAGTTCATAGGCTTTGCAGTTTCCTGGTATTTCAGGAGTGTCGCGCGGCAACCACATGAGGTGAATGTTAAAATGCTCGGCCATCTCGTTAAGAGACAGCTTTGCAGGCTGTTTAAGGGATGTTTTACAGTAAAACATGGCACTGTCCAGGAATTTTATAGCGGCCTGACTATTTGAACAGATGGTGATATCCCTTTTTGATATCACTTTGTTTTTAGCGGTTTAAGAGGCGTTGTCATGGCTCGAAATGTGAACCCTTTGGACTCGTTCTTTTTTGTTGGAAACCGCGGAGGAACGATGCCAACAATACGGAAACGATTGAAGCACTTCAGGCCAATATCATCCAAGTAATATGCGAGTTTCAGCCCGAAATTCTCAACGAGGTATGGGAAAATTTGGGCGACAGAATGCGCACCTGCGAAACCAGTCGACACAGCCGCTTAAATCAATTATGATCTAATAAAGCCAAAACTCATAGAAAAGTGGTGGTCCGTGGCAAGCGTCGAACACACTTGAACCTCGATATTTAGGTTCGATCCCTGGTCCGTACGACAAAAACAAATTATTTTCACGGTCCCACATCTTTCGAGTCACTGACAATGTTCAAAGAATATTCCTGTCTAGAAAAAGCTGTAAACTGTAGGATCCTTCTATTCGTGAGAAGAAGAATCGGTTTATTTTATTGCTTTAAAGAAAGGAATTTGGCCCACCCTATAGATCTTCCACTTTATAGACCCAACACTGATGACGTTCCTAGAATATCTGATTCCCAAGAAGGTGAGTATTATTTTGGAAGCGTATCCTCAAACACAATTAGAAATGGAAATGTCTGCCGGGGAGTAAGAGGCACAATTCAGTGAATTGAAAGATAGTGAACGAGTTGCCTTTATCTGGATTCCCGCAACATCCTTAGACAATTATGGAGAACTTGCTTTTCACGATTTTGATAGAAACTTTTTGTGGCTGTTGTTAGAGCTTATGAGAGAAGTTGATTACAAACTGCATTAGTATTGAGGTTAGAGAGCATGTGATTGGAGTGTCTACATCCTCGAGAATCATCTCACATTTAGTTGTATTCTCGGAAGCCCAACCAGTGATGAAGGCCCTAACTACCAAACTACGTAGGTAGTCTCAACGCTGGGTCGGGTCCTGAGAATGCCCCCTTTGATCCTTCCTACATTTCTGCAGAAGTTTTCAGAGACAAAAAGGAGGAGGAAAGTATTGTGCATCTTCATTCTCCGTCTGACGAAGAAGTCGAAGAGTTTGTTTTATAAACGTATTCAAAATATTAGTGTCAGCCATCTCGAGCGCTCAATCAAACCCTCAAATTGGTTAGCGGAGTACGATCAATCAATAGGTGTGAACAGACCTTAATCTCAGATTCTAAAACATGCATCAGTGTTTGGTATTATTTCTGGCCACTATCATACGAGAAGCAAGCAACGTTTTCTGCAGGATATGCTTCGAGGAAGGAGTTGAGAGTATCTCCCACATTCTATGCCACTGGCCGCGTCCTCCGTTCATCAGTACAGAATAACTAGAGCTTGCTTTTTTTTAAAGAAAAAATTACATCACTATACCGCTGGTGGCACTGACATCTAATAAGACGGACAAGAAAAATCCACTGAACTAGAAAAAAACTCAGCAGCAAATTAAAATTTCTGTGAAAGAAAACTGCTAAGTAGTGATGCTGAATGCAAGGAACCCTCAAACGTTGCACTACTCGGTCGGGTATCCGCCAACAGAAGAATACGACCTGTCAGCATGACATCTCATTTCTTTCTTCGTTATTTTCCAGGTCAGACTGTGTTTTCCGGGGATTATTACTAGGGAGTGGTATCACCTTTGAAGACGTGCTGGAACCTGAGACCTGAAAGGACATTCACAAAAGCAGAATGCTTCCTGGCAGAGAGGAATTGGGGGCAAAGGGAGGACCGCATACTTGGCAAAATTGAAGTGGCCACAAGAACACTCGAAAGGTGTCTGTATTTACATACACACTAGGGGAGAAAATGTCTGCGGCAGCTTTTGTGAAGCAAAATTGTAGCCTTGCTTTGGACTTTCGTTACAGGGTGAGTGTGGATTATTCTTGGTCAGCGGCAGACCACATCATCACATCCCTCATGTGGTGGCTTTAGGCATGGGCAACATTAAATGCTTTGCGTGACCCACTATCCCCGATTCGAAGTAAGTTCCTTCCCATTTGTTTCCATTCAAGTCCATAGGTGCATCTCGATGCGGAAGCACTTAGCCCTTTGCAACCGCGCCCCGATGCTGATGTTACGCAAATTCACTTGGCAGCATCCGGGAAGCAAATGAAAACAATTCCATAAGAGATCCCACGCGCTGATGCACCACTTCAGGCAGCTGAACTAACTTTCCTCCACCGAGTCACATGGCCAGAGACACGGGGCGAAAGCACTCGAGTGTCTATGCATGCAGGGGTGGGCACTCTACCGTCATGCATAGCAATTTCAATTGAATAACACACCCCCTTCAGCAACGCCAGCCAAGAACATAAAATCAACGTACCCAGAGATCTTCAATGTTTGCGGTTACACCGGGAACAGTCGCGAAAGGACACCACTTTCCTTCTTCTGGTTTTTTGCTCGCCTCTGTGTTGCAAGTAAAAATTTATAGAGCGTAAGCACAGGGGTGTTGAACTGATCCACTGGCGTTCTATTCACTTTAATTCCTTTGGCCTGATTCAAACGGAGCACAGGCGCGGGCCGTCGAGGACGTTGCTGCGGGTAGACGGATTCACGGGCTTTCAGTGTAACCCAATGCTAATGATGATTACATCCGCCATCTGCACATTTGAACACACCGCAATGAGCAAGAGGGACGCGAACGTGAGTAAAAGGGGAGGAGCTCGCTTACTTAGGTGCAGAAATTTCGTTTCGGCTACTGATGAGTCATTGAGGAAATTGCGACTGCTTCACCAAACCGGCAGATATCGACTTTAGCGTCTGTGCTCGTTAAGCTCGTTACGAGATGAAAGGGAAACTTTTTGAATATCAATTTAATTTCGTCTAATTTGCGATGAGTTTCGTCTGATTGTTAGGTCAGACTGGTGTGGGCAGGCCTTACTGGCTGCTCGTACTGCGGCCCGTGGATTAGTTTTCGATTGTACTTAATGGGATTTGAAGGGTTGGCTTGGCGGTAACAAGTTTTTAACTCTGTTTTCGGCTTGCTCATGAATATTCAGTGGAATCGATTGTGTAGCGGGCCCTTTGTTCGTCAATGGTTGCCGGGGGGAGGGCTGCATAATTAATTGAAGCACAGGTAGTAGTAGTAGCAGTTGAACGGGGCTGCCTACGGTGTGGCGTGTGCAGCTTTGTCTGGTGCGGTTCGAATATATTTGCATTTTCTGGCTCAAAGTCGAAGGGTTTCCTCGGGGGAATTGAATTTTTTTGCTATTAGTTGTGCGTTTGTGGGATATGAGTGCATTCAAATTGCTTTTCAAGTTTTCAAACTGATTTCTCTGCACGTCAGTTTTGTAAACATAGTTTTGGCTTTGAATCAGCTTTTCAATTCTCTCGGTGTGATTTTGCCGGTGTTTTGAATGCCGGGCAGTCAGTCAGACGTGAGTTCTTCGAACTTAGTACTTGTATGTGTTTTCGAGTATAGCTCAACTGGTGCAGGAGCTGTCATCCAGGTTACACACCGACATTTCGTGGAAATCGAAGGGACTGGGGGAGGCTAAGGCACTCCTCTGGCGATCTAATATCGCCTCATGTGGGATTTATTTCAGTCGTTAGCAGGATTTATTCACACTTCTCGGCTATAGGGTCTGAGACTGCGTAGGAGTTCTCTCTGTAGATGTAGGAGTTCCAATTCAAGGAAAGCTCCATGATTAAATTGCACAGAATTTACACTACGGAAATGGAATTAAACTCTTTTGAGTGCGGTAACTATCACAGAAGTATCATTAACAACGTCGTTTGTCTACAGACTGGAGACAATTTTCACGCTGCGGCAGCAATTAAATATACCTCTTCTGAGAAAGGCTCAACAATGAAGTGGAATTAATTGGGAATTGATGGGACTTCTATTTTAAGAAGTGCAAAATCGACCACACCATTGGTGTTTAAGGCTTCGTCTCACAACTTTAACTTCCAACACCGGAGGGTTCCAGAGATCGATTCTGCTGATAGCATTCGCGGCAGATATTCACACGATTAATTGGAGACAACAACTTGGCCGAGAACAATAGCATGCAGAACACGGGTGGTTGCCGAGAAGCTAGGCCCTGGCCCTCTATGTGCTGTAGCGTCGCCCATATTATATTGTCGACCGTCGATTCTTTGTTTTGGTATAATGATTGTCGATTGCATTCTATTCGCTTTTACCTTCAAAAATGTTCGTTCACAATTTTGCGGTCGACGATTTTCATGCGGCAGAAAATAAAAAAAAATGAACATAGTTATAATGATGCAAATATAGTTTTATTTATCTGGTTGGATTTGTAAAACATTTCTGATCGCAAATTCAACCCCCAAGAGTAATAGTTTCATGTCCTGAAACATGCGATTGATTAAATATTCAATCAATATTTGCTTACGCTCTCTAACTGAAGCGTTCTCACACACTGCGTGTGTTGCTTTCACATTAAAACTTCAGAGAGTTGATAAAATTTGAAATATGCACATTTGTAAATGGAAATTAAGCTCTATAGACACAGCTCCGACCTCACAAGCTGATTGGTTAATAGTCAATCGACGTTTATTCAGCAGTTATTGACAAGTCATCGCACATTGTCTCACACTTGTTTCGAGAAATCAGGTACCCACGAAAATATGTAATCGTGCATTTTTGCCCTCAATAATAGTATAAGTCTATACTGTGTTCATCAGTATTACAACCATCTGAAGCTATGAATTTTTTTCCAATCTTTCTGGCAATTTGTGGATCCCATCGCAAAAGAACTGCACCGGCTTGCCAGCCAAGAATGAATCAAGCCAAATTTGGTACTCTGCTCTGATGTGAACCGTAATTCAGTGAGGGCGTTCTGCATCGACTGGAACAAGTAGTAGGGCCAAGGGCTGGGCTATAAGGCGGGTGGTGTAAGACTTCCCATCCACTATTTTCCAAATATGTCATAACCGGAACAGGAACGTGGAGCCGAGCGTTGTCATGATGAAATATGATTGCCTCGTGTCTGGTCGCATATTCCGGGCGTTTTTCGGCTACTGCTTCAAACGGATAGATTGTGTTCGGTAGCTTTGTCCATTCATGGTTTTACCTGCTCATAATAGAACACACTCTTCTGATTGCACCAAATACAGAGCGTTACCTTCGCGCCATGGAAGTTTGGTTTTGACGTTGATTTGTCTAATTGACCGACTTTCACAAATGATTTTTTACGCTTGGGATTTTCGTAATGGCTCCAATTTTCATCATCAGTAATTATCCGATGCAAAAATCCTTCCTTTTTTGGCGCAGCATTTCAGACATGCAAAACCGCCTTTCAACGTCTCTCGGCTTGGGTTCATGCGGAACTCAATTGTCTTTCTTTTGAATATATCCAGTTGCTTTTAATCGTTTTGAAACGACTGCTTGAGTGAAACCCAATGATTCTGCGAGCTTTCTAGTCTTTGACAATCATTTTCACAGAGTTCTTCCTTCCTGTTTCCAGCTTCCAGTTCTTCATCATCAAACTTTTTTGGCTGCCCAGGACTTTCATGGAATGGTCCGTGGCGTTGTGGGTATGTGCGTCGACCCCAACCTCGACACTATGGGTTCGATTCCTGCTCTGTGCGATGAAAACAATTTTCACGGCCCCACCTCTTTCGAATTACTGACAATGCTCAAAGAGTATTTCCTGTCTAGATAAAGATTCTCAAACTTGGGCGCTCGGAGACGGCATACCGCTTAAATCGATCTATTTTTCCATTTTTTTGGAAATAAAATATTAGTTATAACGACCGAAACCGACAGTTACTGGTACATTGTCTCATTGACGTGGCAACATCACACTATAAATATGTGGACTCAAACGTTTGCACTAAACTTGTTACTGCCTGTCTACTAGGGCTAGAATTACAACCCAAAATTGGAATTAACGCTTTTAAAGATGCTGTCACCGACCTCGCAAGAGACAGGTGTGATTACGCATTTTCCCTTTTGCTCTCACTTCTCGACACAATAAATCTGACCACAAATCCGCTCTTATGAGAAAATGCTATTAATTTTCCTTAACTTTCAAACTCAAATATACACTTGAAAGCATTCAAATTCCACAAATAAAGATGTTCATAATACAAACTAACGCCGCCATTGACCACAAGGACCACCAACTCATTAGTCCCAGTGAGTTTCAAGCTTATAGGCAGAGGCACCTACCTCCTTTTTCAAGGCAATAAGCTTTTCTTAAATGCTTCGCCTTACCATGTACATCCGTCGCAAATCTTGCCACTAATCTCTATCCCAGGTGTGAAAATCTTCTCAGAATACCGCAAAATATTCAATAATTGACGCGACGCTTTGTTTGCGATTTGCAATCATCCCCTTTTCATGCAGATTATCGTAACCAAATGATGTCGATGAAGCTGACTGAAGAGTGCTTTTCCCAATGCCCGCGTCGCCGCTAACGGTGTTCACTTAATTGATCACCGTTTCATTTGATAATGAGCACAACCCATCAGCACAGCACATCACGGCATTGGCTTGAAAAGTTAACTCAACGCTCTCCACTGAATGCCAAGAGTCACTTTCGCAAATTGAACCCGACACACGTCCTCATTCGCCTGAAAAGCAGTCAGAAAAATAGCTGACAGCTGCTGCAAATTGAAAGCAGAGGGCCCTCCTTTGTCAACAACATCACTTTCAAGTGAGCTGCTGGTGTGAACGAATTCCACTCGACACTCCCTCCCATCCGAACCGTTCGCCTAGTTCTGATGTCAATGTGCACATAGTGCTTGCGAGTAGAATCCACCCTCCGAGGCGGCAGAGCTTGATTGCGACTTTGTGATGGCATTCGCGTTGTTTATCTTATCCCATTCTCAGCCCGCCCTCGCGCCGTGCACTGAAATAACTTTTGAATAATGAAAGTCTATAATTGGAAAGTATACGCGTCGTAATAATCTGTTTAATGTTTAATCTGCTCATTGGCACGGAAATGCTGACTTGATGACGTGCTGGCGTGCACCATCGCTGGGAGGACCTGGTCGCCCGTCATCACGGCATTCCCATTAATATTTATTACCATGTTTATGAGGAACACCGCCGTACACAGTTCGGGTCGGTGCAAGTGTGTTTCGGGTCGCACGTCCATCGCTAAAGTTTCTTGGCTAACACTTCGTCTAGAACTTGCTGCGGGTTGAGTGTTGTATTATATTCATGATGTTCCCCCCAGAACGCTGCAAACGTGGGAAGGTGTGCACTTCCTCCGGGAACGTTCTATAATTGCTCTGAAAATTGTCAACTTCAAGTGACGAGAAGTGACTGGTAAATTGTCAGACGATTGCTTATCTTCTCAATTTATTTGCGTAAAGTTGACTGGCACTAAACGAAGGCAGAGGAATTTGCAAATGCTTGCCCTTTTAGGATAATTTGCGTCAGTAATTGGTACATTCTGCAGCCTCACACTATCCTCGTGGGATGGGCTACATGCTGCTGGGTGGTGCAACACGTTAGCGAGTGCTATTGACACAATATTTTGATGATTGACAAGCCAATTTCGTGCTGTGAACTCGTGGTGGCAAGGCAATTAACCCGTTCACACCCGGCTTTGCGTAGAGGCTAGGCTACACTGCAAGATTTTGCTTTTGGATTCAGGTTCTAGGTTTATTTCTATGCCTGCCATGGATGGTGGCTTATGGTGTGGCCAACGACGTCTGTTTTTACCTGGTGCACGCGCCTTTTAGAGCTACATCGACATACTCGACAGCTCAAGGCTAATAGTTGATTTTTTTCCAATCTCAGTTTCAGAAACAAACAACTTTCTCGGATAAGTAGGAATTTTCTGGTGGCAAGAATAAAGAACAACGATTTGTGGCTCTGCACGTCGAATGTGGAGTCTCTTAACAGGTGCAGCCAAAGGACGCTTTAGAGCAGACAGCACTGTGGTGGGCTGGAAAAAAAGGTGGAAACTTGCGATATCTCCCAACGCCATAGCAACAGAGAGAGGCGCTTATGTGTATGTTGACTTGTTTCGAGACAAACTTCAAGGCAAAAAGCCTTAGGCTTCAAAAAGTGAACACTAAATTCGATAACATTTGCCTAGTTGGCGTTCACGCCCCGATAGAGGATAACGACGACGACAGCAAGGATGACTTCGTTGACCTCCCAGGAAGAGCATACGGTCAATGCCCACGCTACGACATCGTCCCAGCAGATTTCAACGCAAATCTGGGTAGGCAATTAGACCAAGGGAGTTCGATTGTCCCGCCACGTGGGTAATTCAATAAAAGAAAGGTGATTATGAAAGTCAGTCAGTTTGTCAACAAATGATATCAATGTGTTGACTGATGCGATCATTTAGGCAGACACTCGCAACAACATGCGCCTATAGTGGCTTTCTTGGTTGAGGCGAGAGCAGAATATTTGCAGAGGAGATGTTGGGTACATTGCTCCTAATCCTCATCTAGACAGCTTCCACGGAGGTCGTGTCTGTCCGGTGAT